>OY288290.1:55751879-56951879 GCA_958450335.1 Hibiscus tridactylites
GAAGGATCTCCAGAAAAGTTTTGACAAGGTTGATGGTGCTCGCATTTTTTCTTACATCGTGAGATCGTTACTATTTTCACAAGGTGAGTCCACGATTGCTACTTATTTCACTCGTCTCAATATGTTGTGGGACGAATATGAAACCCTAATTCTGTTCACTACTTGTGAGTGTGAGGTTTCCCTACAAAACTCAAGGCATTTGGTTCAACAGAAGCAATTCAAGTTTCTCATTGGTTTGACTCATTCATATGTGGTGATTCGAAGCCATATTTTACTCATGAAACGCTTGTCGACGGTTAACCAAGCATATTCCATGCTTATTCAAGAAGAGTCCCACCATTCTCATCTTTCTGTTATTGGTCTCCCTGATGCCCCTACTCTATTCTCACCGGTATTTCTGATCACCGACGTTTCACAGGATATGTGATTATTGTAATATAAAGGAGCACAAGAAGGATCAGTGTTATCGCTTGATTGGGCTTTCTCTCAATTTCAAGTTCAACAAGAATAGAGGCTCATCGGCTACTGTGGCTCTTTCTTCTTTTGGTTCTTCTGAGGTTGTGGGTGATTTGATATCCTCCAGTTCATTTGGTTCCTCTATTTCTGCTCCGACGTTCACGTGTGAGCAATATAACTAGATTCTTCATTTTTTGGACAAAGTCCCTGTTGATTCCGTTGTGAATCTTGTAGGTATTGGTTCTAATAATTCATTTACATCCATTAACTCACTTGGATTATAGACACATGAGTTACAGACCACTTTTTATCCTCTTTTCAACATATGTATTTTCCTTTATCATGTGCTTCTCATCCACATTTTGTTCACCTGCCGGATGGTAAAATTGTATATGCTACTCAATTTGGTTCTTTTCAATTAACCTCTGAAATTACCCTTTCTAATGTTCTCTTTGTCCTTAGTTTTTTAACACAATTACTCTCTATTTCTCGTTTTGCTCATTATCTCCATTGCTTTCTTACTTTTTATCTTGACTTTTGTCTCATACAAGATCTCTCAACTGGAAGGATGAAGGGGATTGGTAGGAAACTCAAGAGCTTGTATTTTTTTAGTCATCTGCTAAAGCACAGGGTCTGTCCTCTTCTTTGTTGCATTCAATTTCTTTCTTTTTTGGTCCAACAAAGTCTATTTTACCTTCTAGTTCTTGTATGAAATCTGTTAGTACTTCAACTTGTACTTGGTGTGCTAGATTACGGCATGTTGCCTTCTCTAAAATGAATAAAATGGTTTGTTTGCCTCATTCTCAGCTTGATAGTACTGTGTTAAATAAATGTGTTATTTGTCCTCTAGCAAAACAGACACGGTTACCTTTTCCTTCTAGCTCTTCTAGGTCCACTTCACCTTTCCATCTTATACATATAGATCTCTAGGGTCCTTATCGCATATCTACTCATAATGGGTGTCGTTTTTTTCTAACAATCATTGATGATTACACTCGTATGTCCTGGATTTATCTGTTAAAGCATAAGAATGATGCATTTACTTCTCTTAAACAATTTTTTTTGTTTTCATTCAAAATCAATTCTTTATTGCCCCTAAATATATCCGAAGTGATAATGGCTCTGAGTTTTTTTTAACTCAAAGTGTTCTGATTTTTTCTTATCTTTGAGTATCATTCACCAGAGCTCTTGTTTTCACACCCCTCAACAGAATGGGGTTGTTGAACGAAAACACATGCACATTTTAGAGGTGGGCAGAACTTTGCGATTTCACTCAAAGGTTCTTATAAAATTCTGGGGTGAGTTTGTTACCACTGTCACATATCTTATTAATAGGTTACCTTATGTTGTTATTATTTGGAAATATTTTTTTGAAATGCTTCATAAAAAATCACCAAACTTGTCGCATCTTCGTGTCTTTGGTTGCTTGTGTTTTGCCACCAAACCAAATTTTTCTGAATTTTTTTGTCAAGTCCATCCCCTATGTTTTCTTTGGTTATTCTTCCACTCAGAAAGGCTACATCTTGTTTAACCTTGAAATCAAAACCTTTTTTGTTAACCGAGATGTTATTTTTCATGAAGACGTTTTTCCATTCCATGATTCTTCCTATGATTCCTCCTTTTTTTATCCTTCTCAACCCTTTATACTAAACTCAAAATTTCTTACTATACCTTCCCTTGATCCAAATTCAACTCCACCTAATCCAGATTCACCTCCACCTAATCTAGATTCATCTCCACCTAATTCAAATTTACCTTCACCTGATCAAAATTTAACTTTATCTGACCCCCATTCTCCTTCACATACATCCTCTAGTTCCGATTCCTCTTATGCATCTCTTCCAACACCCACTTCCATTTTTTTCTATTTCTCTTGCTTCAACAGATAATCCTTTGCCCTCTATTTCTGGATCCCATAATCTTGAGTTCCATGTCCCTGTTGTTCCCAGACCTCCCATCAAATTTTCTTCTCGAATTACTAAACCACCTTCCTGGTTAAATGATTATAGTTTCTCCTACCAATCCACTTCTCCTTCAGGTCAATATCACATATCTCAATGTGTTTCTTATTTGCATCTTTCTTTTCCTACACAGTCCTATTTTTTTCATTTCTCATATTTTTGAACCTTACTCATACTTAGAAGCCAAAACTGACCCTAAAGTGGATTGAGGCCATGATTAAGGAAATCAAGGCTTTGGAATTGAATAAGACCTGGTCTGTTGTTCCTTTGCCTCCTGGTAAAGTTTGTATTGGTTGTAAGTGGGTTTTTGAAATCAAGTACAAAGCCTCTGGTGAAGTTGAAAGGTACTAGGCTCGGTTTGTGGCCAAAGGTTATAATCAGAGGGAAGAAATTGATTTTGTTGACACCTCTCGAGTTGCCAAGCTTACCACTGTCAGATTTGTCTTATCCACTACTTTCATTTTTTTCTTGGTCTTTATGGCACATGGATGTCCATAATGCTTTCCTTCAAGGTGATCTTTTTGAGGAAGTTTATATGACCTTGTTAGAGGGCTTTTGTAGTTAGGGGAGAATATGATATGTAGATTACAAAAGTCATTATATGGTTTAAAGCAAGCTTCAAGACAGTGGAATGCAAAGCTCACTAAAGCTTTGTTGACAACAAAATTTGTTCAAAGTAAACATGATTATTCACAATTTAATAAAAAAAGGTGCAAAAATAGTTGTGATATTGGTCTATGTTGATGACTTGTTAATTACTGGGAATGACGAAGGCATGGTAAAGGCACTCAAAGAAGTACTACATCAGAATTTCAAAATGAAGGATTTGGGGGAGTTAAGGTATTTCCTTGGTCTTGAAATCTTGAGATCTAAGGATGGGATTCTGATCAATCAGCGCAAGTATACACTTGAGCTTATTCAAGATACAGGAGCAGACTATTGGCAGATTATTATACTTGACATATACCAGGTCAGACATTGCCTACTCAGTGCATCATTTGAGTCAATTCATGCACCAGCCCAAGAAATAATATATAGAAGCTATTTTTAGAGTTGTCAAATACATTAAGAAGAACCCATAATTGGGAATTTTGTTAAAATCTTCTATCAAATGTGAAATTATAGGGAACTGTGATTCAGATTGGGTAACTTTTCCAATGTCTCGAAACTACATCACTGGTTTCTGCATCATGCTGCGAGAATCCTTGATCTCATGAAAGTAAAAAAGTATAGCACAACAGCTCGTTCTTTGCAGAGGCAGAATATAGAAGCATGGTAATGGCAACTGCAAAAATAGTATGGTTACTGTAACACCCGTGTCTAGGGCCTAGGAGGTAGCCGGGTTGTTGTTCGAGTCAAATAAAGTCTAATTAAAATAAACCAATCTTGAATAATGACCTATTTGAATTTAAATAAAGAGGGAGGGACCAAAGTTGTGATTTACCCCATTTAAAATAAAGGAAGACAACTTTTCCATAAAAGTTGTCATCTTCCTCCTCATTTCCTCTTTACCAATTTCAAAACCCCCTCCCCATTTTCAAACTCTCCTAAAACCCTAGTCACTATTCCATTGGTTTGACTAATCAATTTCATCATCAAATCAAGAGGTAAACATATTTTCTTAACCTCCTCTCTATTCTCTACTCACCTATTGTTTTAGATTTCAAAAATAATGAGTTTTGGGAATTAGGGTTCTTATGGAAAATTGGGGATTTGATGGGGCTTTTCAATTTATTTTGAGAAATTGTTTTGGGGTTATGCTTAATCATGATGAAACTTACAACATATATTAATTTGGTTAATTTTAGATGAATTTTTCGTAGTGGGTCCTTAGGGCAAATTTTAAGGTATGAAAAATTGGGTTTTTGAGAGGTTTAATGTTGGAATTGAAGGGGTGATGGTTTACCTATGTTAGGAGGGTGTTTTGGGATGTTTTGGAAGCCATTTGGGTGTTTGGAATTGGGTATTTCAGTCCTTGGTTGTGGGAGTCCGAAAATTGGGTTTTTGGAGATGTTATGTGGTTTGGAAAATTGTGGAAATGGGTTGTGAGTTGCAAAGTAGATTGATGATTGAATTAGCATTGGGTTGAGAAGTAATGTATGTGTTTTGTTTGATTAGAATCAAGTTTGGGCATCGGTGAAGCATCAGAAGTGAACCCGGAAAGTTGAAGGTTGTTGCTTGCTTGGTCTCGTGCTTGGAAGCTTAGGTGAGTGGTTAATTGTTTTAAACGGTTTTAATTTGGTTGGTTCGAGTATACGGACTAGGTTGGGCTTGGTAGACCCACCTAGAGTTAGGATTAGGGTGGTAGCCTAATCCTAAACTTGATCTAGAGCCTTTGGTTGAACTCATTTTATGGTTGTGTATGTCTTGCATAAATTGCGATATGAATGTCTATGTATATTGCTTTATACATGTGAAATGAGATTGGACTTATGATGCTTGAGACATGCATAATGATGGTTGTTGGTGAGTATGTGCTAAGCACAAGGTTTATGAAATGAGTATTGTGATGTGAGTAAATATTGGCACTAGTAAACTTGGATACAAATGATCGATCATTAGGATGTTAGTGTGTACACATGAGTCTAAAGTCGCGCGTGGCCTTGGTGGCGTTGAGTCACCAAGGAGGAGTACGGGTTCGCCCGGAATTGTAATTGAATATAGTTGGTGATGAGTGGAATCCCATCGACAGGGCATGAGGATGAGTGGAATCCCCTCTGCGAGACCGGTGATGAGTGGAATCCCACCGAGGTAATGTGGTTGTTGGATATGAGTCTCCAACATGTCTATCCGCGTATTCGGGTCTTAACTAGGTGCCAATGTTGTTTGATGTGCATATCAATGTGTTGAGGTTCATGGTTCTTATTGGACTACTTGGTTGTGATTACATGTATCATGGAAATTGAGTTTATGATCATGGCTTTATTATTGCCCTTTGCTCATGTATATATATATATCTTGTGGACCTTTGGTATGTTTGTGACTTACCTTGGCTAGATCGTGCTCGGACCCTGCAATGTTGAGGTTTGTTTTTAGAGCTTACCCTCACTAAGCATCATTGCTTACGCTCTCTTTGTTCAACATTGCAGATCCTTAGTTCGTGGGTTGCTCGGGCAAGTGGAGGGCCTCCAAGTGTGGTTTTTTACTTGAGTTCATCAAGTATGGTTTTAATGCTAAGACATGTAATAGTTTAAGCAATGGGATGTGTAAGGATTTTGTTGGCTGTTGTTGGTTGCTAGGAGCATGTTTAAACTCCTTAGTATCTTGCTTTTGCATGGTTGTGTTGCCACGTTGAATGTTACTCATGCCTAATTGCTTAGTTTGGTTGTTAGCTTTATGCCTTAGGAGTTCATGTATGTGCTTGAATGATGATTGTATGAGCGTATGTTGGTGGGTTGTTGCCATAGTGATAGACATGTCTAAATAATGTTGAAGCATGCTAAAATGGTTGTTATACCTTAAGATGTCTTGTCTTGAAGTTGCTCGGTGGTTTGATGGTGTTTTGGGGCATTCTTGTGCCTCAAAACAACCCAGAAAAGTCTGTAGACAGGGGGTGTTTCGGAACGGGTCCCCGTGTTCCGAAACGGCCCCTGTGCAAATGGCCTGCCGTTTCGAAACGGATGAGGGTCGTTCCGGAACGTTTTCGCTACTGGAATTTTGAGAAATTGGCGAGATGAAGCCGTTCCGAAACGGTCAAATCTCGTTGACCACGAGATATTGACCGTCAAGGTCGTTCCGATACGGGTCTCCCCTGTTTCGGAACGGTCACCTTATGGTTGACCCTGGCCCGTGGACTAAGTCAAGGCGTTTCGGAACACCCTATGGGCGTTTCGAAACAGCCTGCTGCAGAATGTTAAAATGAGCTGTTTAAATGTTGGGTTGGTCGATGTTTGATGTTATGATTGTATCTTCCGCTGTTGTGCCACACTTAGGTCTAAATTATGCATGTAGACAAGATAAGATAAAAAGAAATTTTCTGGGTCGTTAACCGAGGGGAAACCTTAACGGGTTTCGCTTCGGTTTTCCCCGTGTGGCCCACTCGGACCGGTCATCCGACCAGACCGGGACAAGGGGGTTACACTTGTTGGTATCAGAGCCTAAGGTTACCGAGACCTTGGGCAGGTAAGTGAGGTAAGTTTAAGTTTTTAAATTGAATTGCACGGTGTTTGCTTGTTCTGCAAGAATGTTTGCTTATGTGACAAGTATGCTGATTGTTTTATTTTAAAGCATGTGTGTGTGGGTCCCATTGCTACTATTACATTGGAAAAATGATTTTTAAGTGAGGAAACATACTTGGACACTTGGAAGCCTCGCCTTGCTAACCCAACTTGTGTGTTGTTGTTGTGGTTGTAGTTAATATCTGAGAGAGCAATGTCTAGACCGAGAGGTAGACCGAGGTTGGTTCGTCAGGAACCACGAGTCGCGGCTCCTGTTGAGCCGGTTGTTGGTGCGAGGGCTCACATAGAAGGACCGGGGGCCGCGGGAGTTGGCGCTCCTCCACCACCTCCACCACCACCACCTCCACCTGGAGCTGGGGGCGAGGATGGAGCTGGAGGAGAGGGACCTCAAGGTGGCCAAGGTCCAGTTGGAATTGATATGACTCCGCTTGTGCAAGCAATAGAGGGAGCGTTCCAGGCCACAGTTGCGGGAGCCCAGGCTGCAGCTCAGCCTAGGTGTGATGATGCTAGCTTACCTTTGGAGAGGCTCGTAGCTTAGGGGCCGAGGAGTTTAGAGGATCTACCCCGGAGAGGTCGGAGTTATGGTTGGAGAAGATAGTTCGTATCTTGGCTCAGATGGGTTGTGCGGGCGCACGTAGATTGGGTTGTGTGATCTCACTGCTTCAGGGTGATGCCTACACCTGGTGGGTCACCATCACTACCGGGGTTCCAGAGGCCGAGATAGATTGGGATTTCTTTGAGTTTGCTTTCAGGAAGAGGTACTTGGGACTGAGGTACCTAGATGAGAAGAAGAGAGAGTTCATGGCTCTCACTCAGGGAGATGCTTCAGTGACTGATTATGAGATCCGCTTTGTTCGCTTGAGTCAGTATGCCCCAGAGTTGATTCCTACTGAAGTGGAACGCTGTAACCGATTCCGATACGGACTGAATGAAGAGGTTAAGAGGTACACGTTGGCTTCTGACTACTCAGACTTTGATGTGTTGGTCGCGAGGGCCAAGGATTTGGAGCATAGTTTGGGTTCAGCCAAACGAGCTGGTGGTTCTGGTTCTGGAAAGAGGCATAACCACTTTGATGGTAGAGATGCTAAGAGGCACAGAGGTGGCGGACATCAGTTTGATCAGAGACGAGGCGGTGGCCACCATGGTAGGGGCCATCAGGGCCATAGAGGAGGAGGGCGCTTGCCCGAGTGTGCACAGTGTGGGAGACAGCACACTGGAGAGTGTTGGGGTAACTTTCATGCTTGTTGGAACTGTGGCTCGAGGGACCACTTTAGGAGGGACTGTCCGCGTCAGGCAGCTCAGGCACCGAACATTGCTCAGGCTCCTGCGAGAGGTACTGATTTTCAGAGAGGCCGTGGGCGCGGTCGTGGCTACTTCCAGTCGAGGGCTGATGCACCTAGGGTAGATGCTCAGAGGAACCTTGCACATGTTGTGGCTGTGCAGCCAGAGGTGGGAGGACCAGCGAGGGTCTATGCTCAGAGAGAGGCCGGGAACGACACCGATGTGATAGCAGGTAATTTCGAGTTACAGTCTATGTCCTTGCTTTCTTTGGTTGATTCGGGTTCTACGCATTCCTACATTTTGAGTAAGCATGCACAGAAGTTAGATATTCCTGTTGAGATCTTAGATGTAGGTATGCATGTTACTAGTTCTTTTGGTGAGACAGTTGTGGTTAGACGTATGTATAGGAGGTGTCCACTGAAGATTCAGGGTCATGTGTTCTCAGTTGACATGATGGAACTTCCTTTCTACGGTTTTGATATTATTTTGGGTATGGACTGGTTGGTTGAGCATCAGGCTAGTGTGGGTTTTGAGAAAAAGAGAATCTCCTTGAAACTTTCTGATGATTACGAGGTAGTGGTAGTGGGCGAGAACATTAAGTTCTTGTCTAATGTGATGTCAGCTTTAGAGGCTCATAGGTTGATGGACTCTGGATGTGGGGCCTATTTAGCTTATGTTATGAATCCGGACATGAGTGAAGCTAGACCGAAAGATATCAGAACAGTGTGTGACTTTCCAGATGTGTTTCTTGAAGAGTTGCCGGGTTTGCCTCCTGACAGAGATGTTGAGTTTGTGATTGAGACAGTTTCAGGGTCTAATCCAGTTTCGATAGCTCCGTATCGTATGGCTCCGAAAGAGTTGAAGGAATTGAAGAGTCAGTTGCAAGAATTATTAGACCGTGGTTTCATTAGGCCTAGTAGTTCTCCGTGGGGTGCTCCAGTGTTGTTTGTGAAAAAGAAGGATGGTGGCATGCGCATGTGTATTGACTATAGACAGCTGAATCAGTTGACCGTGAAGAACAAGTATCCGTTGCCTCGTATAGATGATTTGTTTGATCAGTTGAGAGGTGCTTCAGTGTTCTCGAAGATAGATTTGAGATCCGGATACTACCAATTGAAAGTGAAAGAGTGTGATGTTCCGAAGACAGCTTTTAGAACTAGATATGGACACTATGAGTTTCTTGTGATGCCATTTGGGCTCACGAATGCACCAGCAGCATTCATGGACATGATGAACAGAATTTTTAGAGACTATCTAGACCGGTTTGTGGTTGTCTTCATTGATGACATACTTGTGTACTCGAAGACAGAAGAAGAGCATGATGAGCACTTGAGATTGGTCTTGCAGAGATTGTTGAGCAATCAGTTGTATGCGAAGCTCAGTAAGTGTGAGTTCTGGATTCGAGAGGTTGTATTTCTTGGCCATGTTGTTTCGGCCGAAGGCATCCGAGTTGATCCATCGAAGATTGAGGCTATTGTTGAGTGGAAACAACCTAAGTCCGTGACCGAGATTAGGAGTTTCCTAGGATTAGCTGGTTACTATAGGAGGTTTGTGGATGGCTTCTCTAGAGTAGCCGCTCCCTTGACTAAGCTGTTGCAAAAGGGAGTCAAGTTTGAATGGTCAGATGCAAGACAAAAGGCCTTTGAGAAGTTGAAGGAAGCTCTGACAAATGCTCCAGTGTTAGTACAGCCTGTTTCAGGTAAGGAGTTTGTGATTTACAGTGATGCTTCCTACGTAGGCTTAGGATGTGTTTTGATGCAAGATAGGAGAGTTGTTGCTTATGCTTCTAGACAGTTGAAGATTCATGAGAAGAACTATCCTACTCATGACATAGAGCTAGCCGCAGTCGTGTTTGCATTGAAAATTTGGCGTCACTATTTGTATGGTGAGAAGTGTATAGTCTACACCGATCACAAGAGCTTGAAGTACTTGATGACACAGAAAGAGTTGAACTTGAGACAGAGGAGATGGCTAGAGTTGTTAAAAGATTATGATTTGACTATTGAGTACCATTCGGGTAAAGCAAACGTAGTAGCCGATGCTTTGAGTAGAAAAGTGGTCGTTGAGCTGAGAGCTATGTTTGCTAGATTAAGTGTGTCCGATGATGGTGGCTTGATCACCGAGTTGCAAGTGAAGCCTTCTTTGATTCAGTTGATTAGAGAGAAGCAGTTGCAAGATGCGAGCCTAGTTCCTCATGTTCAAGACATAGCCGAAGGAAGACTGACTGAGTATAGTTTCAGTGGTGAGAGCTTGTTGTGCTTTAGGGATAGAATTGTGGTGCCGGAAGATGTTGAGCTGAGACGTCAGATTTTGAGTGAAGCACATTCGAGTCCCTTTTCTATGCATCCGGGTAGTACCAAAATGTATCGAGATCTGAAGAATGATTACTTCTGGGTTGGTTTGAAGAGAGATGTAGCCGAGTTTGTGAGTCGTTGCTTGGTATGTCAGAGGGTGAAGGCAGAACATCAGGTTCCTTCAGGTTTGCTACAGCCTTTGAAGATTCCGGAATGGGAATGGGAGAGAATCACCATGGATTTTGTATCGGGGTTGCCTTTGTCTCCTTCGAAGAAGAATTCAGTTTGGGTGATTGTTGATAGGTTCACTAAGTGTGCTCACTTCTTAGCAGTGAACACTACGGATTCCTTAGATAAGTTGGCAAACTTGTACATTCGTGAGATTGTGAGACTTCATGGAGTTCCAAAGTCTATAGTTTCAGATAGGGATCCTAGATTTACTTCGAGGTTCTGGAGTTGTTTGCATAGTGCTTTGGGTAGTCGTCTGCATTTCAGCACATCTTATCATCCGCAGTCCGATGGGCAGTCAGAGCGAGTGATACAGATTCTAGAGGATATGCTTCGTTGTTGTGTGATTGATTTACAGAGTTCTTGGGAGAAGCACTTACCGTTGGTTGAGTTTGCTCACAACAACAGTTATCAGTCTAGTATTCAGATGGCACCTTATGAGGCTTTGTATGGTAGACGGTGTAGAACTCCGATTTGTTGGGTTGAGACAGGTCAGAGGTTGTTACCCATGCCAGACTTGCTTAAGGGAACCACATAAAAGGTGAAGTTGATTTGTGACCGTTTGAAAGCAGCTTCGGATCGTCAGAAGTCTTATGCAGATTTGAAGAGGAAAGAGATTGAGTACACAGTGGGTGAGAAAGTGTTTCTGAAAGTATCTCCGTGGAAGAAGGTAATGAGATTTTGCCGGAAAGGCAAGTTGAGTCCGAGGTTCATTGGTCCGTATGAGATAGTTGAGCGGATTGGGCCCGTAGCTTACCGTTTGAGGTTACCTTCTGAGTTAGAAAAGATCCATGACGTCTTTCATGTATCTATGCTTAGGAGATATAGATCAGATCCTTCGCATGTGATGCCCGTTGAGGAGATAGAGTTGAATCCGGATTTGTCTTATAATGAAGAGCCCGTTGAGATACTCGCTTCGGATAGCAAGGTGTTGCGTGGCAAGACCATAGAGTTGGTCAAGGTGTTGTGGAGGCATAGAGGTGTGGATGAGGCCACGTGGGAGAGGAAAGCGGATATGGTTGAGCAGTTTCCGTATCTGTTTCCACCAGGTAATTTCGGGGACGAAATTCCTTAAGTGGGGGAGAGTTGTAACACCCGTGTCTAGGGCCTAGGAGGTAGCCGGGTTGTTGTTCGAGTCAAATAAAGTCTAATTAAAATAAACCAATCTTGAATAATGACCTATTTGAATTTAAATAAAGAGGGAGGGACCAAAGTTATGATTTACCCCATTTAAAATAAAGGAAGACAACTTTTCCATAAAAGTTGTCATCTTCCTCCTCATTTCCTCTTTACCAATTTCAAAACCCCCTCCCCATTTTCAAACTCTCCTAAAACCCTAGTCACTATTCCATTGGTTTGGCTAATCAATTTCATCATCAAATCAAGAGGTAAACATATTTTCTTAACCTCCTCTCTATTCTCTACTCACCTATTGTTTTAGATTTCAAAAATAATGAGTTTTGAGAATTAGGGTTCTTATGGAAAATTGGGGATTTGATGGGGCTTTTCAATTTATTTTGAGAAATTGTTTTGGGGTTATGCTTAATCATGATGAAACTTACAACATATATTAATTTGGTTAATTTTAGATGAATTTTTCGTAGTGGGTCCTTAGGGCAAATTTTAAGGTATGAAAAATTGGGTTTTTGAGAGGTTTAATGTTGGAATTGAAGGGCTGATGGTTTACCTATGTTAGGAGGGTGTTTTGGGATGTTTTGGAAGCCATTTGGGTGCTTGGAATTGGGTATTTCAGTCCTTGATTGTGGGAGTCTGAAAATTGGGTTTTTGGAGATGTTATGTGGTTTGGAAAATTGTGGAAATGGGTTGTGAGTTGCAAAGTAGATTGATGATTGAATTAACATTGGGTTGAGAAGTAATGTATGTGTTTTGTTTGATTAGAATCAACTTTGGGCATCGGTGAAGCATCGGAAGTGAACCCGGAAAGTTGAAGGTTGTTGCTTGCTTGGTCTCGTGCTTGGAAGCTTAGGTGAGTGGTTAATTGTTTTAAACGGTTTTAATTTGGTTGGTTCGAGTATACGGACTAGGTTGGGCTTGGTAGACCCACCTAGAGTTAGGATTAGGGTGGTAGCCTAATCCTAAACTTGATCTAAAGCCTTTGGTTGAACTCATTTTATGGTTGTGTATGTCTTGCATAAATTGCGATATGAATGTCTATGTATATTGCTTTATACATGTGAAATGAGATTGGACTTATGATGCTTGAGACATGCATAATGATGGTTGTTGGTGAGTATGTGCTAAGCACAAGGTTTATGAAATGAGTATTGTGATGTGAGTAAATATTGGCACTAGTAAACTTGGATACAAATGATCGATCATTAGGATGTTAGTGTGTACACATGAGTCTAAAGTCGCGCGTGGCCTTGGTGGCGTTGAGTCACCAAGGAGGAGTACGGGTTCGCCCGGAATTGTAATTGAATATAGTCGGTGATGAGTGGAATCCCATCGACGGGGCGTGAGGATGAGTGGAATCCCCTCCGCGAGACCGGTGATGAGTGGAATCCCACCGAGGTAATGTGGTTGTTGGATATGAGTCTCCAACATGTCTATCCGCGTATTCGGGTCTTAACTAGGTGCCAATGTTGTTTGATGTGCATATCAATGTGTTGAGGTTCATGGTTCTTATTGGACTACTTGGTTGTGATTACATGTATCATGGAAATTGAGTTTATGATCATGGCTTTATTATTGCCCTTTGCTCATGTATATATATATATATATATATATATATATATATATATATCTTGTGGACCTTTGGTATGTTTGTGACTTACCTTGGCTAGATCGTGCTCGGACCCTGCAATGTTGAGGTTTGTTTTTAGAGCTTACCCTCACTAAGCATCATTGTTTCCGCTCTCTTTGTTCAACATTGCAGATCCTTAGTTCGTGGGTTGCTCGGGCAAGTGGAGGGCCTCCAAGTGTAGTTTTGGACTTGAGTTCATCAAGTATGGTTTTAATGCTAAGACATGTAATAGTTTAAGCAATGGGATGTGTAAGGATTTTGTTGGCTGTTGTTGGTTGCTAGGAGCATGTTTAAACTCCTTAGTATCTTGCTTTTGCATGGTTGTGTTGCCACGTTGAATGTTACTCATGCCTAATTGCTTACTTTGGTTGTTAGCTTTATGCCTTAGGAGTTCATGTATGTGCTTGAATGATGATTGTATGAACGTGTGTTGGTGGGTTGTTGCCATAGTGATAGACATGTCTAAATAATGTTGAAGCATGCTAAAATGGTTGTTATACCTTAAGATGTCTTGTCTTGAAGTTGCTCGGTGGTTTGATGGTGTTTTGGGGCATTCTTGTGCCTCAAAACAGCCCAGAAAAGTCTGCAGACAGGGGGTGTTTCGGAACGGGTCCCCGTGTTCCGAAACGGCCCCTGTGCAAATGGCCTGCCGTTTCGAAACGGATGAGGGTCGTTCCGGAACGTTTTCGCTACTGGAATTTTGAGAAATTGGCGAGATGAAGCCGTTCCGAAACGGGCCTTTGAAGTTCCGAAACGGTCAAATCTCGTTGACCACGAGATATTGACCGTCAAGGTCGTTCCGATACGGGTCTCCCCTGTTTCGGAACGGTCACCTTATGGTTGACCCTGGCCCGTTGACTAAGTCAAGGCGTTTCGGAACACCCTATGGGCGTTTCGAAACGGCCTGCTGCAGAATGTTAAAATGAGCTGTTTAAATGTTGGGTTGGTCAATGTTTGATGTTATGATTGTATCTTCCGCTGTTGTGCCACACTTAGGTCTAAATTATGCATGTAGACAAGATAAGATAAAAAGAAATTTTCTGGGTCGTTAACCGAGGGGAAACCTTAACGGGTTTCGCTTCGGTTTTCCCCGTGTGGCCCACTCGGACCGGTCATCCGACCAGACCGGGATGAGGGGGTTACAGTTACAGTGTCTTTTGTTAGAGCTCGGAGTTGAAGATAAGCAGTCAGCTAAGCTTTATAGTGACAGTAAAGCAGCACTTCAAATCGCAGCAAATCTAGTGTTTCATGAAAGAACGAAACACATAGAGATAGATTGTCATTTCATCAAGAAGAAAATTTAAGAAGGCTTGTTCTAGACTGAATACATAGCAACAACTGAACAACCTGCAGATATTTTAACAAAAGCCTTATGAATTTCACAACATGAGTATTTGTTGTCCAAGTTGAGGGGTCAAAGATGTTTTTTTGTCCCACGAACTCGAGGGGGAGTGTTAGATGATGGTTAATTGTTAGTTATTTTTTAAAAGTTAACATATTAGTTAGAAGCAGTTTTTCTGTTATTTTAGCTTTAGTTCAATGTATAAATATGGACTATCTTGTACATGTAACTTAGTGTGAATGAATGAGAATTATTCATTTTTCTCAAACTTAACAATATCTTCATAAATATATTACAAAGTATATATATTAAAGTAATATAAAATATATCGATTCAAGCCGGAGAAATTTTTACCTTAAATTTGAACACATTCCCTCTTGAATTTCAAATTGTTTAAAAAATTTAATCGAGTCGGGACCCGTCAGGTTTAAGTCAAATTTTCACCCCTAAAGTTAGGGTGAATATCGATGACAAGGTGTTGTCTGGCTTGTGCTCGTGCTAACACGTTTCTTCGATACTTATTGCATGTGCTTCTTCTTTTTAAGCAAAATTCGTATTTTTTTTCTTTCGACGCACTTTTCTTTGGGGTAAAGTTCATAAATGGTAACTAAACTATCTCTAAAAATACAAAATGGTCATCAAACTTTCAAATGTTACATAATGGGCTTTAAACTTTAGTTTTTGTTACAAAATAATCACTGAGCCATTAACTACCGTTTATTGGGTGACGTGATAGTTATAGAAATTTGAATAATATAACATTTAATCCTCCATTTTGACATATTTAATCAATTTATTTCTAATTTAACTCTTATTGTTGATGTCTAAATTGATTGAATGTGTAAATATTGAGATTAAAATATGTTATTCTACAAAATTTTTGTAATTGTCACGTCTCCCAATTAAAGACAGTTAACGGCCCAATGATTATTTTGTAATAAAACTAAATTTTAATGACCATAATGTAAATTTTTAAAGTTTACTGACCATTTATATTTTTAAGGATAGTTTAATGACCATTTGTGTACTTTACCTTTTTCTTTATTATGGTCCTTCACAATCATGCTTGGCCATATTTTGTTCAAAATCTTTTTGGAACATATGTTTTGTGATCTGTTTCTTTTCAAGATTGTGCCACGTCCGCCAAAAATTGCCCAAGCATATTGTCACGGGGCTAGGAATTGAGTAGATAGCACCGTGCGGCCCTAGTCGCTGAACAATCGAAAGACAGCTAGGTCAGTCTGAAAATCTAAGCACAAAGGCTCAGTTGGAATGCGGAAGCGATGAAAGGAAAAGGCTAGAACGTGAGTGAATGTATGCTCGTATTACTCAAAGAAATTGTGTGTTTACATTGGTTGGGATGAGACTCTATTTATAGGTGAACACCCCTCGATCCGACGGTTACAAATGAAATGAATCGATGGTCAAGATTAGCCTAGACTATCTAACTAAGGAAAGGAAATGTTATCATAATCTCATTCCTTATTATACGAAATCAGCATAGATGCTTTCCTTGTGTGGTGGGGGTAAGAATCTCCATGAATTGGGGGATGATGTTGGCTTGGTCCCTTTCCATGAATAGCTCGGTTAACAAGATGAGCACTCTCCAAGGCTTAGGCGAACTTGGGCGTGTGGGCTGGCTCGAGCGGACTAGACTCGCATAGGCCCAAGAGTTTGGACAAAACCTCTTGGGCGGCTCGTAGAGTGTTGATCTCGGCTCTTGGGTGCTGATGGATGGCGTAGGCATCAGGTGCGGCCCCTTAGTGTGCGGACTCGGCCACTCGATGCTCGTGGATGGTGTTGGCATCAGACTCGGCCCCTTGGTGTGCAGACTCGGCCACCTGGTGCTTGTGGATGGTGTCGACATCAGGCTCAGACCCCTCGGTGTGCTTGGATAGTGCTTGGTTTGGCCCCATAGCGCTTGGCTGCGTGTGGTGCGCGTGGTTGGGCCGCTTTGGTGTGCGGGCAGCTTGGCCATGGGGTGTTGGGTTGTGACATTCTCCCCCACTGAATTGAGCGACGCCCTTGTCGCTCGTTGTTAATGGAAATCGGCTATCTTGTCCTTGAATTGCCATAGATCTTCGGCAAGTTCCTACCTACCCTTGGTTTCGGGAAGTCCTTTCCAAAGCACGAAGTATTTGTGCCTTGACTTATGGCCTGGTCGTTGGATCACTCGGTCCGTTAAGAAGTATTGCGCCTCATTCTCGTAGGAGACCCTCACGTCGACTGGTGCTCGGCTAGATCTACTCCGCTCCGGATCATCGGCATCCTCGTGAAAAGGCTTGAGCATGCTGATGTGAAAGACGGGGTGAACTTGAAGCTTTGGCGACAACTCCAACTTGTAGGCCACCTTGCCTACTCGTTTGATGACTCGATATGGTACCTCATATCTCCTCACGAGTGCCCTATGGACAGAAGATTTGCGAAGGGTTAGATTTAATTTTACAAGAACTAAATCACCTACATGAAATTGCATGTATCGTCGTTTTTTGTCAGCCCATTTCTTTATCCGTTTCCTGGCCTTGTGTAGGCAGGCTCGAGCTAGGTCTCGTTGCTCTTGCCAAGCCTTTGCAAAGTGAAAGGCGACTGGATTTGGTCCCTCGTATCTGGTCACCACCGCGTTGGGTGTGAGTGGCTGTTTTCCTGTCACAATCTTGATCGGACTTCGATTGGTTGCCTCGCTCCATTACAAGTTGTACGGGAATTGGGCCACGTCCAACAACTTCGGCCAGTTCCGTTGCATGGCACTCACATAGTGCATCAAGTAGATCTCTAGTAGCGCATTCACTCTTTCGGTTTGCCCGTCCGTTTGTGGGTGAAAGCTGGTTGAAAATTCAAGTTAGATCCCATCAATTTGAATAGCTCGATCCAAAATCTGCCGGGGGAACACGTGTCCCTATCAATCACAATAGTCTTTGGAATTCCCCAAAGCTTAACCACATGTTTGAGGAAGAGGCGGACAACCTCCTCGGCTGGGCAGACTTTGCTTGCTGGTATGAAGGTCACGTACTTCGAGAACTTGCCAACCACAACCATAACACTCGAAATTTTATCAACGTTAGGCAAACCAACTATGAAATTAAGGGAAATACTCTCCCAAGGTCTCTCGAGAATGGGTAATGGTTGCAACAATCTCATCGACTTCCACCTTGTCTTGTTGGCACACAAGAAAAGTTTTGACGTAAGCCTCAACATCGTCGTTCATGTGCGGCCAATAATACCATTCTGATAGCAACGCTAAGGTGCGGTGCATTCCTGAATGGCCCGCCCTCTCGAATCATGACACTCTTTCAATAGCTGCTTGCGTAGGTTGTTGAATTGGGGAACATAGAGACGCTGCCCTCGTGTGTATAACAAGTCCTTCTCGATCCAAAATTGTCGGGATTTGCCATCCTTGGCATACTCGATCAACGCCTTGGCAATAGGGTCATGGGATAGCCCTTCTTTGACGCTTTCAAGCAACTCCCCCTCGAGTTGGCTAATGGTAGCAAGTGTGGACCTTCGGCTTAATGCATCGGCCACGGTGTTAGCTTTTCCTGGCTTGTGCTCCATGGAAAATTCAAATTTGGCTAAGAATTCTTGCCACCTAGCCTGCTTGGGAGACAACTCTTTTTGTGTTAAGAAATAACTTATAGTACTATTGTCGATAAAGACGACAAACCTTGACCCTAACATGTAGTGCCTCCAAGTGCGCAAGCAATGAATAACGACGGTCATCTCTTTCTCTTGGAAGGTCTAAAACCTCTCGGTTTCATTGAGTTTTTGACTCTTGAAAGCAATCGGATGCCCTTCTTGCATGAGTACCCCACCAATTGCAAAATCAGAAGCATCAGTGTGAATCTCGAATGGTTTGGTGTGGTCGGGAAGTGCCAACACCGGCTCACTTACCATGGCTTGTTTTAGCTAGGCGAGGATTTGAAGGCAATCGGATGCCCTACTTGGTGTTGCAGTCAAGCTAGGCGAGGATTTGCTTCGAAGTAGTTCGTGGTAAAGAAGTGATCGAGATGGCGAAACAATGAGATGATGCTTCCACACAATAAGGCAAGAAGTGCCATGGTGGAAACTATTAGAGAAGAGTGACAATGAACGAGGTAAGAGATTACATTGAGGATTTTAATGACCGAACCTTCACTCTTAAATCCTAGGTAGAGGACTTGTTCGAGAAGTTGGATCCCCCCAAGGAGGAAATCAACGAGGAGGTCAGAGAAAGTTTGTTGGGATGTTCGGTGCTCGATTCCTTCAACCGTTCTTGCTCGCCAAGTGGTGGATAAGTGGAAATTTGGGTGTAAGAGGTGTGGAAGCTAAAAAGATTAAGGACACGATGATTTATAGTGGTTCAACCTTCTAACCATGATCTACATCCATTACCTTAGCTTCCCACTAAGGATTTCCAATCAATCCACTATTGATTCGTCCCCTTTTCTAGGCTTAGGAGGAAACCCTTACAAACCGACCAAGCTTTCTACCCAAAGCTTTGATCAAACCCTCTTTACAAGAGATAAAAATAAGCAAACTTAAATCCCTCTAATAGGTATTTGTTTGCACAATAAAGCACTCACCAAATCCTAAAAACACTTGAGCAAATCTAACAATTTTGGCTCTCTAGTGTTTGTCTATACAATGAATTGACAATTAAGCACTAAGACTCATTTTGATCATATGTTGTGTTACAATTGAAGCATTAACCATTACTTGATGCTTGAAGGTCCATTTTATACTCCTCTTTGAGTTTGTAGCCGTTACTAGCCGTTAGGGATGAATTGGAGCCGTTGGAGACTTTATTTCCCATCTTTAATGTTGTTCTGCAGCCTTCCGTATCGATACATGTGGACCCGAATCTGTACGGCCTTTATCATAAACTAGGCGTTGGGCTCTTGCCAGCCTAAGTGTATCGATACACTTGAGGGCGTATCGGTACGGTATGACATTTAAAGGGCCATTGGGAAACTAGCCGTTGGGGTTGTTAAAATGGGGATCGATACGCTTACCAGGCGTATCGAAACGATCCCTCTCCGTATCTAAACGATAAAGCTTGTTTCGATACGGGTTTTGGCAGTAACTAAACCTGGGCAAAAAGGTATCGATGCGGGTTAGACTGTATTGGTACATGCAACCTAAAAATTCAAGTTTGGTTATTTAAAATCAATAAAAAACTTTGCCAAAAACCTTTTTAATTACCTCAAACATATATTCAAGTTGTTTGGACTTAAAAACAAGTTTTAAATTCTTTTCAAATTAGTCCAAAACATTTTTCAATTATTATATCAAAACATTATTTCTACAAAGTTTCAACTCAATGTGTGAAAAGCAAAACGAACTAGACCAACCCGTTCTAGATAACTTGATTGAAGTCTTAACGTCGTTGAAGAAGAGGGTTGCTAGACTTGAGGAATCCGAGTAAGGGGCCAAGGAGACCCAAGGTGTTTTCAAGTCCTTCCTTGAAAAAGTAGAGTCCATGGAGGATAGGTTCAAGGATGAGACATGATGAGTTCTCAACGAGTTGATGGCTGATCGAGGGAGTAATGCTTGCGAAACTGAGGTGAAGGCTTTGCGGATCGAGGTGAATGAGCTCAAGGAAGAGCTACTCAGTTGCAAGGCTGCAATGAGTGAATGGGGTGTGCTCAAGACTTTCTTAGAGGGACTTAGACCGGGGGTGAAGCTCGCATTGGAGCAAGGTAACGCCGAGATGCTTTTAGAGGCCCAAGATGTGGCCAAGTTACTAACTGAGCCTGCGGGAGACAAGCCAGCTAGCCTTGAGAAGTCCAAGCCCACGACGAGTGATAGTGGGAGTGGTGAGGCTAAGTCTGTGCCAACGAAGAAGGTGAGCAAGAAAATGAAGTGCTACTTTTGTGATGGTCCCTATGTGATCAGGGATTTTCCCGAGAATAATCGCCTTGCTACACTCATCAAGGGAGAAGATGAGCCAGAAGGGGGAGTAGCGCAACTTGGCGCAATTGTGAGTGTCAATAAGCCAAAAAGGATCATGATGCGACTACATCTGTCAAAGTAGCCAAGCCAAAGTCGAGACCCGATGAAATAGCGAGTGCCAAACCCGTCGAGCCGAGGGTGAAGAGGAAGCAACTAGAGTGCTACCACTGTAAGGGGCCACACAAGTTGCGAGGATTCCCGGATCGAGTCAAGCCAACCAAGGAGTTGGGTGAGCCCAAGATGAGTGAGGCTACACAGCTTGGTTCGATGAGTTTTGTCAAGGCTAAGGAGGACTGAGAGCAGAAGAAGGTAATCATGTCCAAAAAGGGTACCAAGGGGTCCAACGAGCATGTTCTTGGGAAGAACATGGCTTTAGAGACCAAGGTGAATCGAGGGTCAAAGGGAAAGCTTTTCAAGGATGCTCTTGGGGAAAAGAACATTGCTTCAGAGGCCACGAGTATAGTAGAGCCGAAGGTAGAGAAAGCCGAGGGTGTTCGTGTGAAGAGCACTCCTTTAGAGGCCACAACTATAGAAGAGCCAAAGAAAGAGTAGACTGAGGGTGTTCGTGTGAAAAACACTTCCTCAAAAACCACAATGAGGAAAGAGCCAAATAGAGCCAAGCCGTTGAAGGACATTCGGACCGTGGAGACACCACCCATAGGCAAGGTGGGGGAGAAGCGAAGAGCTTCAAGTAAGAGACATCGACGCAAGAGAAAGCACCGATCTTCGAGGAAGAAGGATCGATGCAAGAAGAGTGCACCAAACTTCAAGTCAGAGGGGCGAATGCAACAAGGGGCACCGAGCCTTGTGAAAAAGGGGTCGATGCATAGTGGAGCAACGGACTTCGTGGCAGAAGGGCCGATGCATGCAAAGAACTTCAGTGGAGAAGGTTCGATGCAAAGGGGGCCAGACTTTATGGAGACAGAAGGGCTAACCCATTTTAGAGTAAATGTAACACCCGAAAGGAAGGTACATCTCAAACACAACTCTTGTGTTTTTGAGTTTGATTTGCCATCGTTGATGAGTGTAGGTCGAGTAAGACCTAGCTTTCATTACGGGGGAGACGAAGCTTGGAAGGGACCTTTCAGAGTTCTAAAGAGCCAAATTGATGGGCTGATGAGTCTGAGAGTTCGTCCAGTGTTCAATATGGTGACATCCAAGACTTTGTTACGGGGCAATAAGTGTTCGAGTCAAGGCAATTCAAAGCGGGTAGGAGAAGGCTCCTGCGATAAAGATGTATCCGAGGGCGTCTTAGCACGCGACATCACTTGGAGGAAAGAGTCGAAGCAAGCAGTCCTTATGGGTGGACATGAGCTAGCCAAGACATCGAAAAGCCACCAAAGTGATGTGACAAATGAGGCAAAGGATCGAGGGTTTCGATGGCGGCAAGAGCCGAGGCGAGCAGTTCATATGGGAGAATTGCACCAAGCCGAGGCAACGAGTAGCATCATCCAAGGTGAACCAACCCAGGATCGTTCTAATGGAGTGACAAAGGCATCGCTAAGTTCGGTGGGGGAGAATGTCATGGCCCAAATTTCTTGGTCTGAGACAGTGGCGCGAGTATCCGACAGAAGGGTTCAAAACGAGGCAACATACTTGCCAAGATGACCAGACTTGGCCCAATCTGAGGTAATGACACAAGTAGATGTTCCATGCGAGACATTGGGCTTGCCAAGATCATCAGTAGACTTGGCTCGAGCCGGGACAAGGGCACAAGTATCCAAATGAGAAGTTCCAATTGGGACATCAGGCTTGCCAAGACAATCAGCAGACTTGGCCCAACCTGAGAGAGTGGCACATGTATCCGCCCAAGGTGTTGAGTGCGGATCACTGAGCTTGCCAAGTTCATCAGACTTGGCACAATCAAGGACAGTGGCGCATATATCCGCCCAAGTGGTTGAGTGTAGACCATCGGGCTTTCCAAGATCACAAGACTTGGCCCAACACTTGGAGAATACTAGAGAGCCCGATCATATCAACTTTTCAGAAAAGACAAGAGACAACAAGTCAAAGGAAGATTGTAGGGAATCTTGCCATATTGAGCATGATCAGCTATCCGAGGAAAGAATCCTAATAAATGATGTAATTAGGTAGAATTTTGATATTGTTTCCTTAGATAGAGAATCTTGTAAGGATTTGGGCTAATCTTGGCCATCCATGTAAATCGATCCAGACCATTGATTATGAGAAAGCTCAATTATAAATAGAGAGCTCCTCCCCTCATTTGTAATCACTTAATTCATTCCATTCATCCTCTCATTTGAGAGAGAGTAATAAGACTTTGAGGCATTTACTCTAGCTTGCTTGTTCTTTCAGTTGTTCTTATTTCTCTTTGTGTTTTCCAGTTGCTTCTCGAGTGGCTAAGAGTAGCTACCTTAGTGCTTAAAGCATTTTCGCATCCATCGAAGCCTTGAGGGCTTGTCTAAGTCGTTGTGAGCAAGAGTACTCGCAAGGCGTGATTAAGGTTGACTTAGGCGCAAGAATCGACCAAGTTGCGTCAAAGGTGTTGAGTGGATCGATGGATTGATCAAAGCCAAGATGGGGTGAATTGGGTTTTTAAAAATTGTTGGAGTAAATAGAATGGCTAAAAATGAAGAATAAGGAATTTTAGAGTGGTTCAAGTTCCAAATGAACTCTACATCCTCTACCTTAGCTACCACTAAGGATTTTCCAACAATCCACTAATTGTTCTTCCTCTTTTCAAGGCTTAGAAGGTAACCTTTACAAAACCAGTCAAATTCTATACCCAAAATTTGACCAAACCCTCACAAGAGTACAAAGAAGAATTAAAGGCAAGAAAGATATCTCTCAATACAAGATTGCCCCTTTAAGTACAAACACTCAACCCAAATTTGATAACAAGATCAGAATTGAACACTACACAATTTGGGGTTTTACGAGAGATAGGAAAATAAGCACTTTGAGCTTGGATTTTTGCTAGGATGTTTTTCTTTGATGTAATCATTGTTGCTGGTCTTCAATAAGCTTCAATTTATATCTTCTCTATTATTTCTAGCCGTTTGGATGGTTAGGGTATTGATTATAGCCGTTGGGATCCTCTCTTTCCACCATAAATGCACTTCTGCAGCTTACCGTATCGGTACACGAGGACTCGTATCGATACCTGTCTCAAAACAGAAAGAGTTGTTGCACAATAACAAGAGGGTGTATCGATACGCGTGTAAGCGTATCGGTACGTGACATAGACCGTTTCGATACGGGGAACAATCGTATCGATGCAATTAATTCAACAGAGCTCACTGGAAGTTTCCGTATCAATACAGCAAAGGACGTATCGATACGGGACAACCACCACTTTAAATTTCAGTTACCTAACAACTGACACCAACAGTCAAAAATATTAAAAGCTTTCGAATTTAAAATTCCATTAAATTCGTACTGATACAGGTGGAACTGTATCGGTACACCATTCAAACTCCTTCAGTTTTACAAAGAGGGCGTATCGATACAGATGCAATATGTTTCGATACGGTGAGGGGCGTATCGAAACACGTTTTCTAGTAGCAAACTTTGCAAAAAGGTATCGATACGGCTGGAGGCGTATCGATACACCTGGACGTTTTCAATAGTTTTGCATTGTAACACTTACAAAATATTTGGAGTTTGAGTTTTTCAAATCATATTGAAGCCTTGATGTTTTAAAAATCATTTGAGGGACTTAAAAATTTATTTCAAGTTTTTAATTTAATCCTTAACATACATTGTTATATCAAAATTAAACATAGGTTTCACAAAAGGCGTCTAAGGCCGCACGTGCCCGACGGTGTGAAACTCTAGGGGCGTGACAATATGCACCTTGGAGCAGATCCAAAAATTAAAACTTGATAGTTCACTAATTAGTATAATAATATAAAATCAGTTTACATCGATGCAATAATATATTGATAATGGGTAATTATTGTACAAGCTGAAATAATTTATTGTCAGAGAGATATTGACATTGAAGAGTCAATCTATATCATATAAATATGTTTCATAGATTATAAGTTATAACTATTTCACAATGGTGTAATTGTACTTTATATAATAGAAAACTTGTTGGAGTGAATATGTATTAATAGTGGCAACAGTTGTGTAAGCAAACATAAGTTTTATATTTCAAAATCGATCTAGAGTTTTATGATTTTTCATTAGATTACAAAATCAAAATCGTTTTAGGTTTCAAAAACCCAAATTGATTACAATTTATTGGAAACAAAAAATTCTAAGAAGAAGTTAAGTTTCAAAATGGTATGAACAAGAAGTGTAACCCCCTCGTCCCGGTCTGGTCGGATGACCGGTCCGAGTGGGCCACACGGGGAAAACCGAAGCGAAACCCGTTAAGGCTTTCCCACGGTTAACGACTCAGAAAAAATTTTCTTTTTAATTATCTTGTCTATAGGCATAATTTAATCCTATGTAGGACACATCAGCGGAAAATACGAATAATGCAGCATACTCCGACCAACCAAAACATTAAACAGCTCATTTTAGTCTTTTACAGCAGGCCGTTTCGAAATGCCCTGAGGGTGTTCCGAAACGCCTTGACTTAGTCAACAGGCCAGGGTCAACCATAGGGTGACCGTTTCGAAACAGGGGTGACCCGTATCGGAACGACCCTAACGGTCAACTTCTCGTGGTCAACGAGATTTGACCGTTTCGAAACACTAAGGACCCGTTTCGGTACGCCTATATCTCGTCAATTTCTCAAAATTCCAGTAGCAAAAACGTACCGAAACAGCCCCTATCCGTTCTGAAACGGCTGGCCAAATGCAAAGGGGTCGTATCGAAACAGGGTGGCCCGTATCGAAACACCCCCTGTCTGCAGACTCGTTTGGGCTGTTTTAAGGCACAAGGGTGCCCCAAAACACCTCCACAACCTATAACAACTCACTAGCAATGAAACTTAAGGCAACCCAACATTCAAGCATGCTTGAGCAACATCATATCAAGACTAAACATCAAAGCACAACATCACAAGCCACACATCCACACATGTCAATATAGATATTAAGCTTAAGATATCCAACACTTAGGCAATTCTAGATAGCAAAATACTAACATGATTTCAAGCAAGGCATACATCCTAAAAGCCAAATTAACCAACACATATGAGGAGTCTAACATGCTCCTAAACAACAACAACAACAACCATATATTCCAAAAGCATCATAACACGACACCTATCCCATTGCTTTACTATTACAATCTTTAAATTTAACTATCATACTTGAGCTAACCGTAAGCAACACTTGGTGTCCTTTCCTTGCCTTTGCCACCCACAAGCTATTTATCTGCATTGTCGAACAAAAGAGAGCGTAAGCATAAAAGCTTAGTGAGGGTAAGCTCATAAAACAAACCTTCGACAATGCAGGGTCCAAGCACGAGCTACAACCAAGTTAAAATGCATGATCTTACCTCCGATCCACGCGAGCCATAAATATAGATGATGCATGAACATATATTCAATATCATGTCATGCTCAACATGTTTAAATCCACAACATATGAAATCACATATATTAAACCATGTTAGCAACACATCCCAAATCACATTGTCTCACAATTAACCACATATGGGCAACATAAACTACAATCTGTATTGGCACCTAGCTATGACTCGAATACGCGGATAACCGTTGGAACTCACATCCAACAACTCAACCATTACCTGACGGTGGGATTCCACTCATCACCGTTCACGCGGAGGGGATTCCACTCATCCTCACGCCCCGTCGATGGGATTCCACTCATCACCGACTAATATAAATACCATTTCCGGGCGAACCCGTACTCCTCCTTGGTGACTCAACGCCACCAAGGCCACGCGCGACTTTTGACTCATGTGTACACACTAACATCCTAATGATCAATCATTTGTACCCAAGCATACTAGTGCCAAATACTACACATTTCATTAATCATTCATAATATCAATTCATAACACTTCCGTGCTTAGCACGTACTCACTATGATCCTCGGATCATGAAACCACCTCATAATATCATTTCACATGCCAACACCGCATGTACATCATTAACAACCATATCACATTATATTTTACACATGTGTATAACCATATCATATCTATCATCAACATGCATATAACAATGCATCAAACATGCCTCAACATACATGTATACAACATATACATAATCAACACCATCACAATTTAATACGAGGCATATACAACCATTAAAAAGTGCAACCAAAGTCTCTAATCAAAGCTTGGGATTAGGCTACCACTCTAATCCCAACTCTAGGTGGGTTTACCAAGCCCATCCTAGGTTCACATGCTTGAACCAAATACTCAAAACCATTTTGAAAATATTTAACCACTCACCTAAGCTTCCAAGCTCCAAGCCAAGCAAGCAACCTCTCTCAAATTTCCGAATTTCTTCCCGAGGCTTCTCCAACACAAATTCCCGCTTCCAAACAACCTCAAACACAATTCAAACAATTTCAAATCAGCCCAACATCATAAGACCAACCCGGAATACAATTCAATCACAATTTACAACGTTGCAAGCCGTGACCAAACCTCATACTTTGCAATTTCGGACAGCCCACATACCCCTTCCAAAATCCATGTTTCCAACACCCATTGCACCCACAAATGATCCCAAATCAACCCCTAACCATAACACTACCATTGGGCTATCAATTCCACCTAAAACAACCCCCCAAAATCACCTAAAACCCTTCAAAAAACTCATTTTTACCCAATTTCGGGAATCATGTTAAAATACTTTAAAATTCACATATGTTGGACCTTAAGGGTTGCAAATAACTTATCTAACAATAATAAATCAATAGCTTAGGTTAAAACCTATAAAGTTCTCATTTTTAATCAAAACCCTAAAACTTTCAATTTCAAAATCATGAACAATAATGAGAGATATTGGTACCAACATGAAGAGGAAGATAAGGCCAAGTCAAAAATATATTTACCTTTCAAAAAGCCCCAAGATTGAAGAAGAAATGGGATGAAATGGGGAGATGGAGAAAACCCTCCATTGTCATGGAAATGGGAGAGTTGAGAGAGATGAAGATGACAAGCTTTTCTTTTAATTAAAAAGGGGTTTTAAATTTTGGAAGTCCAACTATTTTCAAAAATGCCATTAAAATGGCTATTGGGCTTAAACATTAAAAATTTGGTCCAACACTTTAAATTTTATTTTGCAAATCAAAAACCGGGATATTATTTTATTTATTTATTTCTCCCGACCCCTAAACCCGGGTGTTACAAGAAGAGCATTTTCAAATGGAAATGATTACACTATTAGAAAAAATATATTTTTAGGTAAACATGCTTATTTGAGAACTAAAAAATATTTCACTAATTTTAAATTTTATTTAAATTAAATTTTATTATTTTTAAAAATTTAAATCAAAATTTTAATTAAATTATTTGACATGAGTGTCAATGTATTTAACCAAGATTTTTTTAACGGAATCAACAAATATACTTAGAATAATTGTAGAATGTTAGTATAGATATTTGTTTTGACCAAAAATAGTGTATGAGCAAAAAAGCAATAATAATAATAATAATAATAATAATAATAATAATAATAATAATAATAATAATAATAATAATAATAATAATAATAATAATAATAATAATAATAATAATAATAATAATAATAATAATAATAATAATAATAATAATAATAATAATAATAATAATAATAATAATAATAATAATAATAATAATAATAATAATAATAATAATAATAATAATAATAATAATAATGGGTTTGATTTTTCATTTAAAAAGTTTAATATTTTTAGGGTAAACTACACTAGTAGTCACTGAAGTTTTAGGACGCTTTCAATTTGATCACTCAAATTGAAAATCTTTCATTACAGTCAATAAAACTTTTAATTTGATTCCATTACCGCCATTGACGTTAAAACATATTTAGTTTTGATCATTGAACTATTATTTTCGAGAAAATCGTCACTAACATTATATTTTTTAGTTTTGGTCACCCACCGTTAAAAAACTAATGAAAAAAAACAACAGTTCAATAAAAAAATAGATCAGAAACAATAGATTGGTGACCAAAGCATGAAAAAACATAATATTAGTAACCAAAATAGAAAGAAAAAAACATGATTTTAGTGATATTTTACTAAAAATAATATATGGTGACCAAAATAGAAAAAATCAATATGTTGATGATCACAAATGTAGTTTACCAAAAAAATTAATGGTAGGAATGTGTAAAACTATATATATATATATATATATATATATATATATATATATCCATATATATATATATATATATGGATAGGATCCAATTACATAGTGTAAAATTCTTTCAGTTTTACATGTCTTTTGGATCGTTAGATAGGTGAAACAGATGACTGATATTAATAGTAGAATATGTGAAGATTATCACTTGGGTAAAAAAGTAAGAAGTTAATCTCAGCCATTCATTTCCCCCATCTAACAGTCCAAAAACATGTGAAACTTAAAATATTTTATATTGTGTAAGTGGATCCTAACCCTATATATGACCTCAAGTTGAGATTGAATTTTTCATTATATTTTTTTAGCATAAATGACTTTAGCTTTTAGTCTAATCGATTTCAAGTTTATTATAGATATTGGTGGGTTGGGATTAGGACGATAAAAATTTCAACTTACTTGTTCCGTTATCACTCAACTATCTTCCCACTACTACTTCATTACATAACTTTCAAAATTCTAAATTTAATAATTAAACTTTATAAATTGAACGTTTTTTATCACTCTAATTTTTTTTATTATTTCCTTATAACATGACATTTATAATATGATTAAATACAAAAATGATTTACAATAAAAAAATATAAAATAAAACCTAACTCTCATCCGTCGGTCATTTCTACCACACCGTTCACCATGCGATGTCGTTGGATGCTAACGTTAGCGGCCATAGATGGTGGTCATTTAGTTTCAGATTTCATCGGTCGCTTCGTCTCGGCTCCCTGAGTCCGAATTCGATTTCCATTTTGTTGGAAAGTACTTCGAAGTCCACAAAAAGTAGATCGAAAGTGAGGAAATCAAAAAGTTTTAGTCGAGATTCACATGTTTTGAAAAAAAAAATCGTAGAAACAACCAACAAATTCAAACTTAACGTGTCAAAGCAAGTCTCCTGGTGCAATTTGGGATCAAACGACCTCCGATTCTAAGGTCGACGTTGACGATAAACAGCGATGATTCTTTTATATATATTTAAATCAAATAATAATAAATATAATGTTAATATTTATTTGAAATTATTTTTATATTTAACAATATTAAAAAATTAAATAATAAAAAAATTCTAGAGTGACTAAAAACATTCGATGTATAAAGTTTAGTTATTAAATTAAAAATTTTAAAAATTAAGTGACCAAATTAAGAGTAAAAAGATAATTAAGTGATTAACTATCTATTTTACCCAATTTCTTTTTGAAGAATACCCCAAAAAATTAATTATCTTCATTTTTGGGTAGATAATAGTTGTATTTTTCGTAAAACTGTTGATGTGGTACAAGAACGGGGAGTTGGGCGGGTTGATGTGTAAAATCAGAGCTATTTAGCGCCGTCACCATAAACGCAGGACGGATACAATAACTCCACATAATTTTGGTGGCCCCAAATTATGGAAACAATCGTACGGGCGCTCTCCATGCTACCAAAATCTGTGGCTCAAAACTCGACACTCACCACTGTTTCATCCTTTCAACCAATCATCGTCCGACAACCTTCATATGTCTAATTATGTCCTTTTCTTCCAATTTAATTCAAAAGCAAATCATTTTTATTACATCTATTCTACCCCAAACCAACTTATGTACATTTTATTATTATTTTTTAATATTTTTAATGAACGTGATAAAAACTTAATTCATCAACAAAATATAGATTTAGATGGTTGTTTTATTCAAACATCTCATTTTTAATATTATTTACATTGCTTACAATTAAACACAATTATTTTTAAAATTAGCATTGTAGAAACACGTCTGATATGACGGGTTTTATTAATAAATAAATAAAAATTCATGAAACCCAACATGATGAGTTGCATGATTTTTTTATTTTTTAATGTAACTCGCCTGCTAGATTCGGAAATTATTTTGTTCAGAGTGTCGGAAACGTAAATAATATTAAAAAATATTAAGATAAAAATACCTATTATGTCCCACACTAAAAAAACTAAATTTAGAGTTAATGTTAGGGTTTAAGGAATTGTAGGTAAAATATATTTTTAAAGTTTATAATTTATGATTTAGAATTTAGCATTAAAACTTATAATTTAATATTTTTATTGTTAGAGTATAAAAGGAAGCATCAAAAAGAGACATAAAATTTTTATTCATTCACGTAACAATAAGTGTGAAATAAAAAAACTAATTTTAATAATATCACTGTCCTTATCCATCAAAAAGGAAAAATAACAAAAACAATAATAGAATGCTAATTATCTTATTTTTCTTTTCCATTTCTTTTTTCCCTGTGTATATAATAGGTAAGGGAAAGGAAACCAAAACCTTTTGCTTCATATTACGGCATCAATAAATAGAATGCTATAGTTTAGAACAGCCGTTTTTGTATCAGTTTCATGTTTACCTTTCCCCTGTAAGAACAAAAGAAGGTAGAACCAATAAATATATGAACTCATAGCTTTAGGGTTTCTTGAAGTTTGTTTTCTCTTTGTTTGTTTAGCGAGAAAATTAGCTTTTCCTTTTGAAGAAATGGGGAGAGGTAGAGTTCAGCTAAGGCGGATCGAGAACAATAATAGCAGGCAAGTAACATTCTCAAAGAGGAGAAGTGGTTTACTGAAGAAAGCTCATGAGATCTCAGTGTTATGCGATGCTGAGGTTGCTTTGATTGTTTTCTCTAACAAAGGGAAGCTCTTTGAGTACTCATCTGAGTCCAGGTTTTTGCAAATATTTCTTTCTTTCAACTAGTTTGATTTTACTCTTTTCATCTCTTGCTTTTGCTTATTGTATATTGCATGTTGTATATATATATATATGTTCATTTCTGATTGTTTTTAAGTTCTGGGTTTTTGTTATTTTCCTTCCTTTTGTCCATTACTGCACTTTTTATGGCTTTGCATTACACCAAAGTCTTCAGATTTCTGACATATTTGATTTGTCAGTCTCTCATATAAACATATTGAACACTACTAAAAGGCTAAGGAAAATGGGGAAAAAAAAGCATAGAATTTTCTTTTGATGAGCCCTTTCAGATGTCATTTTCTTCTCTCGGATGCATTTTCCATTTAACATATATTGTCCCTTTCTTTAGAAGATGACCATTTTTGTTTGTTGAGATTGTATGACATTTTTTTAAGATTTCAGGAAAGTTCCTGCATAATTGATTTGTCAGATTAGAAGTGAAATATATATATATATATATATATATATATATATATATATATATATATATATATATATATATATATATATTAGTATATTACCTAATCTTTGTTTAGTCTTAATTTTATTTTATTTCTTTAGTAATGAATATGTGAAATTCCACATGAAAGTTAAACGGGAAATCATTTGAGATGCAAGTTATGGGATGAGTTTGCTTGATTAATTAACATAGTGCAAATTAATGACAATACCCCTTAGTTTTGTTTTTAAAGCAGATTAATTCAACTTTGAACAGTCAAGCTTAGCATACATGTAACATGTCTCTTTCTTTAGTTAAAGAAAACCGTATTTGCATTCGATTATTTGTCAAATTAGCAAAAATTTGGTTGCTTAATCTTAATTATGTTATTTTGTGTTTACTGCCTTTGGCAATTGTATGTTCATATAGAAGCATTTTTTTTTTTGAAAAGTGGTATGTTCATAGAAGTTAAACAGGGAAAAAATAAGTGGAAGATTATGGAAATGTTAAACACAAATGGCAGTAGCATTTGATAATGCGAGATTGGTTAAGAAGGTTTGAAGAGTGAATTAAGCTTAAGCAAACTTCCTAGAGCTTTGTGTCATATATAGGGCTTGGTGTTATTGCATATTTTTTCTCTCTTTTTCATGTCTTTTGCATTTAATTTTTAACCTAGGATATTGGAATTTGTTTCTAGGAGATTGTCTCCTAATGATATTGGCTATGTTCATAGGCATTATACTATATATATGGAAAGTGAGGAAAGCAATGTAACTTTGTTGTTCACAATTTCAATATTGATCTTTCAACATTGTATTAGCCGCTTAATTAAATGTTAGCGTGAAATTATATCATTATTAGTTTATATTGATGACCATGTTTGACAATTAGCTGATAGTTGATAGCGAATAACAAGTTATATTAATTGATTTCACTAGCAGATTGTATAAAAGTGTTTGGTAAAATTAATTGATAGTTGATAACTTTTTGATTATTATTATTTTTGAAAAATCTTAAATTTAATCCTAATCCTATCTAGAGGGAAGGAAAACGGGGAATCTAAGGGATTAAAATCTCCTGCCCCTTTTCAGTGCCACTACATATGCCCCAACACTAAAAAAATTAAATTCCAAGCCCTAACCCTAAATTCTAAATCCTACAACATATACCCTAAAAAATACACCCTACCCTAAATTCCCTAAACTCTAACCATAAACCCTAAACTTAATTTTAAGCGTGAGGCATAAGTAGGGGCACTAAAAAGGGCAGAGGATTTTCATCCAAAGGAAGGGGAGTGTTCCTAGTAGGTCTAGAACCCATGACCTAAGGGAATATAAGGGAACAAAGATGAGCAACTTGACCAACCAGCCAAATGTGCTTGCTCAGCTGTTTGATTATTTGAGCAAACAAAATGACATATAAAGACATAATTATATTCAATGCTTGTTTAAATAATTTATTAGTTATTAATATTTTGTATCCATTAATATTAATTATATTATAAAAATTATTTTTTAATATTATTGCTAAACATATATGAAGAATGTATATATTAATTTACTTATTTGTAAAATTATCTTTGTAATATGATTTTAATAATGATAAATTTTAGATGTATGTATTAATTTTTTATTTATAAAATTATCTTTTAATTTTATTAGTTATTTGAATTTATGTTATTTAGAGATTTTTTTGTAATTGTTAAGGACAACAGAGTTTTTACAATTTTTTCCCTAAACCTTAACTTAAAATCTCCTAAAAATAACTTTTTCAAATTGATAGGTTTCTCTCCAATTCGCTATTATAATTTTCTATTTACCAAACATCTAAGTTAGCGAATTTGACTGGTCAAACCTCTAAAAATTGTTCAAACCTCTAATTTTAGCTCAAAAGCTATTTTCCAAACAAGGTCGATGTTTTTATAATATACAAAACTATAATGATATATCAACAGAGTTAGTTCAAGTTGTAACCAACACGATCTCGCTTAAGCAGGTCTCAAGTTTGAGACCTTGTATATGCCAAAAATTTATGTTGAGAGACTTACCCACCAAAATCAAGTGTGCGACGCGGGTCAGACTGGGTGTGCGACGCGGGTCAGACTGGATTAACCAGAGTAAGGCCCTGAGAAACTGGAAGGGTAACAAAAAAATCGTATTTTGTTAGAGATTGGCTTTTTTATATTCGAATCGTTGTAAATGCTTTAGATGCTATATGTAGTAGGGGTGTTCAAAACTACCCGTCCCGGTTGACCCGACCCGACTACCTGGTGACCCGAAAGGAAAAGCCCATGTATTTTATTAAAAAAAATTACCTGACTCGATATTTTTTCCAGGTAGCTAGGCCGAGTCTGTGCGGAATTTTTTTATATTCGGGTACCCGACCCGACCTGTCACTTTTAATATAATTATTTTTAAATTATATTTTTATTTTAGGTTGCGTAATATTTTTACTTAAAACTAACTTCAAATCACTAATTTTTTAAATATATTTTTATTAATTTGTCAATACAATATTTGAAAGAAAAAACGAGATTAATAGTTTTAATGTATTTTTTGTGATAAACTTTAATATATATATATATATTCATTCATCTTAAAACTAACTTCAAATCACTAATTTTTGTGTTTGAATTATGTACTATGAACTTTTAAATTTTATGCGTATACTGTATGATTTTTTAACTTTTAAATTTAAAAATAAATAAATAAAAAATATGAACCGAATACCCGGCTAAAGCGAGCTGACATATATAATACCCGAAAGAATTGGATACCCGAAAATTAACACCCTACTGATGAACGTAGCGCTAATTGTATAGGGTGATGCCCCTTGAGTTTTCTTTGCAGATTTATTTGTAGCAAACATTTTGCTTCTTTTTGGGTAAATAATATAACTTGTTTATAATATATATATATATATATAAATAATATAACTTGTTTACAATATATATATATATTAAAATCTTATACAAGAATTATATACTATCAATATAAACCTTTATTATAACTCTTACTTAAATCTATTTCCTTTCCTTTCCTTTCATTTTAGTTTGATTTTATTTTCAGTATTTTCATTGTTATAGTCCTCGGCAGAAAGAGTTTTTAAATTTAGATAAATAAAGTGTATGTAATAATGGCATTGAATTCATTGGATTTGAGTGCTCAGTGGTCAGCATAAATGAGTAAACGAGTTATTATGATTTGAAAGATAATAATTCGTCTAATGAGATGAGTGGAAATTGGAAAAGATACCTTATTTCTTGCTTGCATTTGCATTAAATATTCTTGAGGCTCTGTATTTTTCTTAAAACTTGTTTATATGCTTAATTTTTTTGTAGATATTTTCCTTGTTTAGCTTATTGTCTTCTAATTACAGTATGGAAAGAATTTTAGAACGATATGAACGCAAGTTATATGCAGAAAAACAACTTGCTTCAACTGGTTCTGAATCACAGCCACAGGTATGTTTTACATCAAATCATAAAACTTGTTCAAAATGTACCTTATTTGAAAAAAATTATATACTCAATTTAGATTATGCTCTAGTTTCTCTAATACATTTATATTTGACAAACATTTGAATATAAATATATAATATAGTAACAATCCTTTAAATATATACATAGACCTACTTATTTTAATATGAGAATATTAATTAGACGTGTCTATATTGAATATTGTGAATTTATCAAAATCTAATGTATGGAATATAAATTCAGTTTAAATATGTGAATTTATCAAATCCAAATTTTAAATTCACTCCCAAGAATCTGAAATACTCATGAATGTTACATTTCTGAGTACTTTATTACTCAATTTACCCCACCAAATCAAAATTTTGCATTCTAAGGTAGCGTTGGAACTTGGTCTTTAGGATTTGGATTTCAAATATAGAAGTAAATTTAGTAATAAGATATTTAAAAATATAATATTCATGAAAAAATTATAGATAATAATTGAGTTAATTCCTTTCAATATTACTTATCCGATACAATCCTGCAAATCCTTATTTCATAAATATTTTTAATCCTTTTTTATTTACAGGAGAATGAAATCATTAAATTCTCTAACGCTTTTCTAAACGCTGCACAGGCAAACATGTCTTTGGAATGCTCCAAACTTACCTCAACTGTTGAAGCTTTACGGAGGAACTTGAGGTACAAGTGTAACTTCATATGTTCGAAAGTTGCCCTCGTATCTGTTATTTACATCTGTATTCAGCACTTAATATTAAGGGTAAACTACATCAGCTACCATTAAATTTTAAGTTTAGTATCGATTATACCGGTGAACTAAAAATCGATACTATTTTCGCACTGAACTTTAGTTTAGTCTTCAATTATATCACTAGGACATTAAAATCGATAACATGAATGGATCTTAATGAACTAGTATTATTAAAGCCTAAACTAAAGTTAAGTGTTAAAATAATATCGATTTTTAGTTCAATGATATAATCAATACTAAATTTAAAGTTAAGTGGTAAATCGTGTAGTTTACCAATATTAATACACGAGTAAATCCGAATAACATCAGCTTGGTCCTGTTAAGTTACCTTAGATGTTACATGCTTCTGGGGTTGGATTAGATACTACATTAATCAATGCAGGCAGTTCCAAGGGGAAGAGCTTGATGCCTTGAGCCTGAGGGACCTGCAACTTTTGGAACAACAAATTGGTAATTCTCTGAAGCGCATACGAACTAGAAAGGTATGTATAACAAGCATTTGGAAATTTAAGATCATAGTTTAGTTATTTGAATGCTTTACGTTTGATTAACCATGATTTGTTCCGACATGCAGAATAAACTCATGCATGAGTCCATTTCACTGCTGCAGAAGAGAGTAAGATCTTGTCGGATGATGAAAACATTTTTCATAGCAAATGTTGTGTCCTGATGTTTTGACATTGAATCTTGTCACAGGAGAGGGCACTGCAAGACCAGAACAACGTGCTAGCAAATAAGGTAAAAAGAAAAAAACTTACCACACGCCTGCATATTCTTCAAATACATGAAGTTTCTAGACTCTAGTTTATTAATACTTCTGCCATGGATAAAGCTGAAAGAAAACGAGCAGACGCCGTCTGAACACGCACAACACCCTGCCCAAAACTCATCATCATCGTCTTCCGTACAACCACCGGCCACGATACAGTTTCCTTCTTTGACCATTGGGTAGATTAACTCTCTTTCCCTTCTCAGAAACCATGGTTCTATATTTTTTTACTCTAAAGTGCTGTATAATCAATGGATGTGATTCGCTGCAACATTGATGCAAGTGCACTGATTCTCGAGCTTTTGACATGAATCATGCAGAGGGAGTTACGGGGCCATGGAAGGAACAAACAAGGAGGCTCAGCTCAATCTCAACCTCAACCTCAACCTCGTACCAATACTGTGATAGCTTCCTGGATGCTTGTAAGCAGATAGTCGATAGACCACGACACGAGCTGTTCAAATCTCGACCATTTCGAACTATGTTTTATAGAGTGAGAATTCTTGACATAGCAATGATAGCATCGTCAACACAAGTTATAAATGCGATCTGAAAACTATGTGGAAGTTGTTCATTTGAAAACTCAATACTGTTTATCAGACTGCAGCATCCCAGTAGAAAATGTTAAAGAGGTAAAGCACATTGCTTTACAATTCCGTGGCTTGGAACATGCAATATTGAAGTGGAAAATACAGTATTATATTATTTATCTATCATATTTATTACCTATTTAATATTTCTCAACAAGGAATTCTTGGAGACCTAATTATATTGTACTAAAATCTTGAGATTACTAAAGTCAAGATTGTATTTTTGCCAAAACATATATCACAAGGTTTTGTCGCATACAATTGTATTTGTTTCTTATAAGATACACCAAATGAATTTGGACAATTTAATTGATTCATACACTGGGAGTTCAAATCTCAGTATTTTTACTGTACAGAAAAGAGTTTGTAAAGAACCAGAAGCATAGTTGGTTTGATTCATACAATAATTCTAAAATTTCAATTCCCTATATCTGCCATTTCTTTCCCTAATCCTACATTGCCGCTTTCTCTGTACAGAAAAAGAAAAAGAAAGCGTAACGATCATACGACTGTAATGCATTGTATGTCCCATAATAGGTCATATTCTTCTACTCTTTCTGGGGAGTCGATGACTATTCATAGCTATTACCTTTGTAACACCCCAATTTAGCTTCAATTTGTAAACCCTAATCGTCAAAATTCCCAATTGGAAACCCTAAAATTTGGGGGAAATTTCGGAAATTAACCTAATTGGAATTAGGGACTTAATTGAATAAAATTATAAGTTTGGTGGTTATTTGTTAAGCGGGCAAAAATTGGGACCCTTCTTCTGTAATTTACCCATTTGTCTAGGGTAAACACTCCTTTTGTATCAGACTTGTCTTTTTGCGCCGCACTCATCTCTCGGTTTTCTCTCAAAACAAAAGAAAAATAATAAAATAATCAATCGAAAACCCTACCCTTCCCCGTTTTTCCGTCGAAGCTCCGGCCAAGGGCTAGCCTTGTCCGTTCAGCATTTCAAGGTCGTCGGTGGGTTCCTCGTGGCCGTCCGATCAAAACCCGCCGTAGGGTGTTCCGTTCGCCGCCTCCTAACGTCGGAACGAAGAGGCTAGAAAGCTTTGACCTCTCGTCTTCCGTTGCGCCGCCGTCCTCTGTATGCGCTGCTTTCGTCCCGGGATTGGGTGAGTGACGTGGTTGGGTCTGTTGGGTTTCGATTTACCATCGCCGTCGTGTTGGCCGTGGCCGCTGTTGGGTGCTGGTTGCGCCGTTGTGGTGTGGCGCCGCCGGGGTAGATCTAGGGTTGGGAAATTTGGGGATTAGGGTTTTGTCCTTTTCGGGTGGGTGATGAAATTGAACCGGTTGGGTGTGTTGGACCGGATCGGACGACTGAGTTGAACCAGACCAGTGGGCTGATGCATGCTGACGTCAACTGACGTTGTTGCTGATGTAGGCTGACGCCAGCGTTGACTTTTTCGGCTGAGTCCGCCTTTATGTTTTTCGACGTTCTGGTTCCGTTGCCGCTGTCCGTTTCTTCAAATTCGAACCCAAAATACCTTTTTGGATCAAGTTTATTTGTTAAACTCGGAATTTTGTTAAATGTGCATCAGAATTTGACTCGGATATTTTTGTGTTCAGGTGATATGGATTCTGACCCCGAGACTTTACCTCCTCCGCCAGGCAGACCTCCGGTGGCACAGTCTTCGAGATCTGCTAGTAAGATTTTTGTTAAGCGTAATTTATTCGAATGTGGCATAGTAGGAAATCTCATATAGTGTTCTTTATTTTTAGGAGCTAATTCTGTCCGACCTTCCGCTAGGGCTGAGCGTGGGAGACGTCACTATCGACGTTGTCTGTTTAGTTGCCTAAGGTGTGTTCTATGTCTGTGGTACATATCTCTGATGTCTGATTGCATGATCTGTATGATATATATATATATATATATATATATATATATATATATATATATTTGCGTGTTATTCGGCTCTGTTATCTGATAAATATTATATGACTTGACTGTGTGCTATTCTGCTCTGTAATTGATAAATATTCTATTACTCGAATGTTATAAGCATGTCATATAATACATATCGGAATCGGATTATTACGTACATGCATCTTAGTTATTTAACAAGATTGCATTCGAACTCTGAAATCGGATTACATGTCATATCATTGGGTTGGGATATTGTATGGTGGAAGCTCAGCGACTTCATCCTTCGAGTTGAACTTCGCTTCGGATTAGTAGTTCCATCTTTCGGGATGAGTTCTGCTTCGGACATGGTGTTGAGGTATAAAGTGGTTCAGGGGAACCTCACTCTTCGGACGGTGATGTAGATGAGTGCATGTCATGTTATGATATCTATATGTCTTGCTTGTAATACTTCGGAATATCTGTTAATTCTTGATTGGTTGTTTGACTGTTGGATTGACTTCTGCTATACACTTTAGAGACACACTGAGCTTTATAGCTGACTCCCCCTTAGTATCTGTTTCAGATTTCCAGACTTAGGTTTCGGTACTTGGAGGACCTCGTACGAACATGATTTATTACTATTTATCAGTATGTTTTGTTCTAGACTTATATTTAATTATTTAAGTATTTTCGGATTTGGTTGTAAACGTGGACTTTGGACATTTATTATTTTTAGGATTTGATAAACTATTTTTAGCATGCTTGTTTTAAGATGAAACATTAAAGGTTATCTTTCATAATTGAATAACAATTTCGGCACAGTTTTTCATAAATAATCTTACTTGAGGGGAAAGTTTCCAAATCGTCAATTTCAATTTGTTACAAACCCTTAGGTCAAAATAAGGGGTTACATTTAGTGGTATCAGAGCCTAGGTTACACCCCTCGGCCTGTGAGGCTCGATAAAAATTTGACTTTTAAGCTTTAAAAATTTTGCATGCATAATAAATGTTTTCGAAAACTACGAGATTTTCAGATAAATGTCCGAATTTTGAAGAAGTAATATATGTTTTAATTAAAGTCTCCAAGTACCAATTTTGACTTTAGGATTCTTCTTTTTGTAGATAAACTACTATGCCACCCCGTAAGAGTACTAGAGTTACGACCGGCCGAGGCCATGGACGAGGTCGTATTTCTGTGAATACAAGTGACGTTAATCCTCTTGAGCATTCGCCACAGCATCAGGAGGACCCACAACATGAGCAGGCTGAGAAGCAACCTAAGTTCATATGAGTGGTCAATAGACCGATCACCCTGATCAGCAAACTTAGAGTGAAGGTTCCCGTGCAGCCGGTAACAGGGAGACTGCTGGAGTTGATGTTGCTGCAGTGCATTAGGAGCTACTTGAGTATCTTCGACAGGGTTCTAGGAGACCCATCTCTTTTGAGTTTTTGTCTGCTAGGATGTCGATGTTTGATGGTAAGACGGCTGCAGATCCAGCTGATGCAGAGTATTGGCTGAAGAAATTACAGCAGTTATTTGAGGAGATGGACTATCTTTCTGACAGAAAATTAAGAGCAGTTGTATCTTTATTGAAGGGTGAAGCCCTAAACTGGTGGGAGGCTGAGAAGACCGTTATTTCTGCTAGTCGGGTCACATGGGATCATTTTCGTGAGGCTTTTCGAGACAGATATGTTGGGGCAGAGTATCTAGCCAAGTGTCAAGAGGACTTTATAAATCTGAAGCTAAATGACATGACCATGAATCAGTATGGGATCGAGTTTTTAAGACTGGTATAATAATTTCCTGGGTTAGTTACTACAGAGGAAGAGAAGTGCGACTGGTTTCTAAAGGGTCTGCGACCTTCGATCAAGACTGGTGTTGCTTTGCATTTGGACAAAGAGTACAAGGATATTACCTTGCGAGCTAGGACTACTGAACGCAATGAGGCAGAGTTGAGGCAAGCTGAGTCTCAGGGTATGGATCGGGGTAAGAGGCAGTCGACCGCGACAGTTCAGTATAGTCAGGGTAACCAGACCAGAAAGAGGGCAAGAGATGAGAGTGATTATCAGAGTTATTCCAGAGCCAGACCAGTGACCACTGCTATTCCGACTTCTAGTGTTGGAGGATCGACTAGCACGCGAAGGGCACCGCAATGTTCTTTCTACAAGAAATGGCATTTAGGAGAGTGTAGGAGACAGTCTGGGGCTTGTTTTCGTTGTGGGTCGTTCGGCCATCTTTTCAGAGATTGTCTGCTTGCACCTCCGTCAGCTCATATGACGAGTCAGTCACAGGCATCGGTGCAGGCTCCTGCTAGGGGTAGAGGTCGAGGTAGACCTTATTCTACAGTTTCTGCGGGTAGAGGTAGGTCGGCTCAGAGTGGAGGATCAGCTGGATCCGAGGTGAGACAACCAGGTTTGGTTTATGCTACCAGGAGACACGAGGATCGTGATGAGCCAGATGTTATTGCTGGTACCTTTTCTATTCACTCTATTCGATATTTTGCATTATTGGATATTGGTTCTACCCATTCGTATGTCGCGAGTTCGGTATCTGGGGGACTCGAAATTTCGGTTGAGAACACTATGAAAGCGGTTTCAGTTTATAGTCCAGTGGGTGATCATGTCAATGTTACTAAGGTATACAAGAATTGCCCTTTGGAGATTCAAGGGAAAATATTCTCTGCTGATTTGATGGAGTTACCTTTCAGAGAGTTCGACCTTATTCTCAAAATGGACTGGTTATCCACTCATCGAGTCCGTTTGGATTGTGAAAAGAAAAGGGCGACTCTGAAAACCTTAGATGGGTGCGAGGTGATTATGGTCGGAGAGCGTAGAAGTTACATGTCCAATGTTGTTTCGGCTCTCAAAGCAAAAAAGATGATTCGACATGGGGCCACTGCCTACCTTGCTTATATTCTTAACTTGAGGCAGTCAGATTCTGGTTTGGATAAGATCCGGGTGGGTAAGGATTTTACAAATGTTTTTTCGGAGGAATTGCCGGGGGTACCGCCAAAACGTGACGAGGTTGAGTTTGGCATAGATGTATATCCGGGCACATCCACTGTCTCTCTGGCTTCGTACAGGATGGCTCCGAAAGAGCTTAAGGAATTGAAGATTCAGTTGCAGGAATTGCTAGATAGGGGTTTCATCCGACCTAGTGTTTCTCCCTGGGGAGCCCCTGTTTTGTTTGTGAAGAAGAATGATGGATCATTTCGACTTTGTATTGATTATCGGAAGCTGAACAAGCTGACGATCAAGAACAAGTATCCACTTCCTCGTATTGATAACTTGTTCGATAAGTTCCGAGGAGCTACAGTATTCTCTAAGATAGACCTGAGATCGGGTTATTACCTACTCAAGGTTAAGGATTCTGATATGTTTAAGACCGCTTTTTAGACCTGTTATGGTCATTATGAGTTTCTGGTGATGCCGTTTGGATTGACTAATGCCCCTGCAGCCTTTATGGATATGATGAAAAGGGTGTTTCAACCCTATCTGGACCAGTTCATGGTGGTTTTCATTGACGACATACTGGTTTATTCCAAATCGGAGGCAGGACATGAGGAACATCTCCGGATTGTCTTACAAACTTTGCGAGAAAAGCAGTTGTATGCAAAGTTCAGTAAATGTGAATTCTGGTTGACCGAGGTTACCTTCTTGGGACACGTGGTTTCTGCTAATGGTATACAGGTTGATCCAAAGAAGATTGAGGCTATTTTGGGTTGGAAGCAGCCTAAGAATGTTCCTAAGATTCGAAGCTTCTTGGGTTTAGCTGCCTACTATCGGAGGTTTGTGGAAAGTTTCTCGATTATTGCAGCTCCTTTGACTAAACTTCTGAGGAAGGATATTCCTTTTGTTTGGGCTGAGGCTCAGCAGACCAGTTTATAGAAGCTTAAGACCGTGTTGACTGTAGCACCTATTCTGATTCAGCCTGAGCCTAGGAAGGCTTATACGGTATATAGTGATGCCTCCCGCACGAGGTTGGGATGTGTCCTGATGCAAGAGGGGAAGGTAGTGGCCTATGCATCTCGTCAGTTGAAAGTGCATGAGTGCAACTACCCCACCCATGATTGGGAGCTTGCTGCTGTGATCTTTGCTTTGAAAATCTGGAGACACTATCTCTACGGTGAGAAGTGCTATATCTTCACCGATCACAAAAGTCTAAAGTACCTCATTACATAGAAGGAGTTGAATTTGAGACAGCGTCACTGGTTGGAACTTCTCAAGGATTATGACTGTGAGATAGAGTATCACCCGGGAAAGGCGAACGTGGTTGCCGACGCCTTGAGTCGTAACGCTATCTCGGATTTGAGGACCTTGTTTGCTCGAATGAGTTTGTTTGAGGATGGTAGTTTGATGGCAGAACTTCGAGTCATTCCTACGTTGATATCTGATATTCGAGCTGAGCAGCCTATTGATCTTTTTCTTATGCATCGTATCAGAGAGGTTTCTGAGGGTACATCTGTGGATTTTACTTTTGATCAAGATGGTGTTTTGTGTTTCCGAGGCCGATACTGTATTTTGAGGAAATCTGGGTTGAAACAGGTTATTCTTCGCGAGGCACATGACAACCCCCATTCTATGCATCCGGGTGGTGATAAGATGCATAAGAACATTCATCAGAGATACTGGTGGAAATGTCTTAAGCGGGATGTTGTCGAATTTGTGTCTAAGTGTATGACTTGTCAGAGAGTCAAGGCAAAGCATCAGTGTCCATCTGGGTTGCTCTAGCACATCGAGATTCCTCAGTGGAAGTGGGAGCGTGTGACTATGGATTTTGTTAGTGGTCTTCCGATGACTCCATCCAAGAAGGACTCCGTCTGGGTTATAGTGGACCGTTTGACTAAGTCTGCGCATTTCATTCCGGTTCGAGTTAACTATCCTTTGAGTAAGTTAGCTCGACTCTATATTTCTGAGATTGTCCGACTTCATGGGGTACCGATATCGATTATTTCTGATCGTGATCCGAGGTTTACAGCAAAGTTCTGGAAGGCACCCCACTCTGCTTTGGGTAACCGGTTGAACTTCAGTACATCTTATCATCCGCAGACTGACGGGCAGTCCGAGCATGTGATTCATATTCTTGAGGACATGTTGAGAGGTTGTGTTCTCGATTACAGTGGTAGTTGGGAGGATTTCTTGCCGCTCGCAGGGTTTGCATATAATAACAGCTACCAGGCCAGTATCAAGATGACACCGTACGAGGCTCTGTATGGGCCTAGGTGTAGGTCACCGATTGGATGGACTAAACTTAATAAGCATATATTGTTGGGACCAAACCTAGTCCGTGAGACCGAGAAGACAGTCAGATTGATTCGAGACTAGCTTAAGGTTGCTTTTGACAGACAGAATTCTTATGCCGACTTGAGACGTCGAGATCTTGAGTTTGAGGTCGGTGATGAGGTTTTCCTGAAAGTATCTCCTTAGAGGAAGGTACTTCAGTTTGGTCGGAAGGGCAAGCCAAGTCCTTGTTATATTGGTCCTTATCAGATTCTTCGTCGGGTTGGACATGTTGCTTATCAGCTTGAGTTACCACCAGAGCTTCAGCGTATTCATGATGTTTTCCATGTTTCTGTGTTGAGACGCTACCACGCTGATCCGTCTCATGTTTTGCCTGTGGAGGAGATTGAGATTCGTCCTTATTTGCGCTTTGAGGAGGAGCCTATCGAGATTCTTGCTCAGGATAAGAAAGTTCTCAGAAGGAAGACCATTAGGATGGTCAAAGTCTTGTGGCGTGGTCGCAGTCATGATGAGGCTACCTGGGAGCCCAAAGCTATCATCAAAGCTCATTATCCGCATTTGTTTGCTCCAGGTAAATTTCGAGGCCAAAATTTCTTTTTACGGGGGGGGGGGGGGGGAGTTGTAACAACCCAATTTAGCCCCAATTTGTAAACCATAATTATGAAAATTCCCAATTGGAAACCCTAGAATTTGGGGGAAATTTGGAAATTAACCTAATTGGAATTAGGGACCTAATTGAATAAAATTATAAGTTTGGTGGTTATTTGTTAAGCGGGAAAAAATTGGGACCCTTCTTCTGTAATTTACCCATTTGTCTAGGGTAAACACTCCTTTTGTATCAGACTAGTCTTTTTGCGCCGCAATCATCTCTCGGTTTTCTCTCAAAACAAAAGAAAAATAATAAAATAATCAATCGAAAACACTACCCTTCCCCGTTTTTTCGTCGAAGCTCCGGCCAAGGGGCCAGCCTTGTCCGTTCAGCGTTTCAAGGTCGTTGGTGGGTTCCTCGTGGCCGTCCGATCAAAACCCGCCGTAGGGTGTTCCGTTCGCCGCCTCCTAACGTCGGAACAGAGAGGCTAGAAAGCTTCAACCTCTCGACTTCCGTCGCGTCGCCGTCCTCTGTGTGCGTCGCTTTGGTCCCGAGATTGGGTGAGTGACGTGGTTGGGTCTGTTGGGTTTCGATTTACCGTCGTCGTCGTGTTGGCCGTGGCCGTTGGTTGCACCGTGGTGGTGGGGCGCCGCCGGGGTAGATCTAGGGTTGAGAAATTTGGGGATTATGGTTTTGTCCTTTTTGGGTGGGCGATGAAATTGAACCGGTTGGGTGTGTTGGACCGGACCGGACAGCTGAGTTGAACTAGACCAGTGGGCTGATGCATGCTGACGTCATCTGACGTTGTTGCTGATGTAGGCTGACGTCAGTGTTCACTTTTTCGGCTGAGTCCACCTTTATGTTTTTCGACGTTCTGGTTCCGTTGCCGCTGTCCGTTTCTTCAAATTCGAACCCGAAATACCTTTTTGGATCAAGTTTATTTGTTAAACTCGGAATTTTGTTAAATGCGCATCAGAATTTGACTCAAATATTTTTGTGTTCAGGTGACGTGTATTCTGACCCCGAGACTTTACCTCCTCCACCAGGCAGACCTCCGGTGGCACAATCTTCGAGGTCTGCTAGTAAGATTTTTGTTAAGCGTAGTTTATTCGAATGTGGCATAGTAGGAAATCTCATATAGTGTTCTTTATTTTTAGGAGCTGATTCTGTCCGACCTTCTGCTAGGGCTGAGCGTGGGAGACATCACTATCGACGTTGACTGTTTAGCTGCCTAAGGTGTGTTCTCTGTCTGTGGTACATGTCTCTGATGTCTGATTGCATGACCTGTATGATATATATATTTGTGTGCTATTCGGCTCTGTTATCTGATCAATATTATATGACTTGACTGTGTGCTATTCTGCTCTGTAATTGATAAATATTCTATGACTCGAATGTTATAAACATGTCATATAATACATATCGGAATCAGATTATTACGTACATGCATCTTAGTTATTTAACAATATTGCATTCGGACTCTGAAATCGGATTACATGTCATATCGTTGGGTTGGGATATTGTATGGAGGAAGCTCAACGACTTCATCCTTCGGGTTGAACTTCGCTTCGGATTAGTAGTTCCATCTTTCGGGATGAGTTCTGCTTCGGACACGGTGTTGAAGTGTAGAGTGGTTCAGGTGAACCTCACTCTTCGGACAGTGATGTAGATGGGTGCATGTCATGTTATGATATCTACATGTCTTGCTTGTAATACTTCAGAATATCTGTTAATTCTTGATTTGTTGTTTGACTGTTGGATTGACTTCTGTTATGCACTTTAGAGACACACTGAGCTTTATAGCTGACTCCCCCTTAGTATCTACTTCAGATTTCCAGACTTAGGTTTCGGTACTTGGAGGACCTCGTACGAACATGATTTATTACTATTTATCAGTATGTTTTGTTCTAGACTTATATTTAATTATTTAAGTATTTTCGGATTTGGTTGTAAACGTGGACTTTGGACATTTATTATTTTTGGGATTCGATAAACTATTTTTTAGCATGCTTGTTTTAAGATGAAACATTAAAGGTTATCTTTCATAATTGAATAACAATTTCGGCACAGTTTTTCATAAATAATCTTACTTGAGGGGAAAGTTTTCAAATCGTCAATTTCAATTTGTTACAAACCCTTATGTCAAAATAGGGGGTTACAACCTTGACATCAAAGAAGAGTTCAAACTGCTTGTTCATTGATTTACAAAATCTTTAGTTCTATAATATATACGGCAAAACCTTTGAAGCAAAATTAACCTGTTTTATTGAACACCATAACCTGGAAAAGCAAGCAGAACAATAATAGCAAGTTGAGGTAAGAATAGAGTACAAGCAAATTGTTTTCATTTTCTAATGTAATATAATGTAAAGATTTGCATCACTACATCAAAAGACAATGAGTATAAAAACTGGTGAATTCCGAAAGAAGAAAAGAGAGGAATAAAATGAATATAGGGGTTCCCCAAGATGATCTTTAAACTCCATACACTAGTAAACAGAGTGTAAAAAGTAAAATGAAAGGAAACGAAATTTTCCTAATGTTTTTCCTACCGGACAAAATAGGAACTTCATTTTCTACACTTTTCCTTTATAGTTAAATTTTCTAATTACTTAAGGTATTTCATTTAAGAAAAGAAGAAATGATATAGTCATTAAATATCTATACATGTCAAATCCATTAAAACAGAAATTGAAAAATCTAATATATGGACGAGTGTCGATAAACAAACCAATAAAAGATATAGGCACTTTTACCACAATGATTATATGGACTTTCTTAAGGTGAGAGCAAGATAAGAACTTTGAAAAGATATCAAAGGCAACTTAAAAATGCTTGTAAAACCACGAGCATCCTAGGGAATTGGATTTCTAGAAAGAAAAGAAACAGTAGACCAAGCAGGATAAAGTTTAAAGTTTATATCATGGAGATGAAAAATCTAAGTAGGAAAAAAAAGGATACCTTTCCACAGACTGGGCAGTTTTCACTTCTCTCCATCCATTCATAAATGCAACCGAGATGGTAACGGTGGGAACATTTTGTTATGATCTTGGGATTCTTTGGAGTATACTCTGCACATAAATGATACAATTAAGCATAGAAAGAAGATAATATATCCATTAAAATCCGAACCTTATATGATTGGTACTTCCACCAAGTTTTTAGCTGTGATTGTTTTGAATGGAAATATGTAGCACGTAACTATGGATTGATTGTATGTTCCCTAAGTAAAGCAAGTTTGCTTATCAATCACTATAATCTGGGCCTAACCAATGGCTCAAGCATCCATGTAAGAGAAGCAGGATTAGCAGAAATTTAGCATTTCAAATGCATCCCTCCCTAAGTAATGGCAAAGTTTGGCCTATTCAGCAAGTCATTAAGGAAACCTTGTTTTGCCTAACCTCGGTTGTTGTTTGGCCTAACATCAAGGAATGGGTATACAAATGAAAGATGGAGTTTGGACTTTGGACCAACAGGTTAGAAGTCCCAAAACAGTATTAGCACGAGACAAAAAATGTGAGTTATCACCATCGTAGCATCATATCAGATCAGCAAAGATATCCAGTAACGAAATTTCACCACATAAGTGGGATAGAACACCTTTGAAACCAATGAAGAAAAGTTACCTTCAAGACATGTTGGACAGACATCCTCCTCTTCTGCTGACCAATAGGTGTACCCAATTCCAACCTGTGATTTTGCTGATGAGAGCTTTTGTGAGGATTTAGTATGCTGCTCTTTTGAGCCTTGTTCAAAAGTGTAACACCCCAAATTTTAATGATGACATGGAATGTACATTTTAATACGTTTCAGTTCTATTTCCAGTTCTATGTTTCAGTATTTTTGGTTATGATAGATTATGAATTCGGAATGAGAAAGTATATGCGTGTTTCAGTTAGTTATGTGATCTGTTGTTAAGTCTGAAAATTTCGAGGACGAAATTTCTTTTAAGGGAGGGAGAGTTGTAACACCCCAAAATTTACCTAATTTAAAAATTCCTAATTTTGAAATCCCTAAATCGGTAACCCTAGAATTTGGGGAATTTAATTCAGAAACCCTAATTGAGTTTAAGGGTTAAATTGAGAAAATTCAGAATAATGAGTCTTAGCTTTGAAATTCATGGGTTAATTTGTAATTTATGGAAACTTAAGTGCTCGTTTTGAACCCTAAATAACTTCAGTGGCTTCTTTTGTGATTTACCCATTTATTAGGGTAATTTAAACCCTATTAGCCATTCAGCTTGCATTTTGGAAACTGGTCAGCCGCATCTCCCTCACACTCTCTCTCTCGATATCTCCCTTACCATCACCCTTGTGCTTCCGGCGAAGCTCCGATCAAGGGCTCACCGGCCACCGTTCGTCAAACCGAGACCACCTCTGAGTTTCCCTTTGCCGTCCGATCAAAGCCCAGGCCTCGGTTCCCTCGCCATCGGCTGTTGTGTGTCAGTAACGGTAGAAAACCGTTCGGTTTCCCCTGCTCCGTCCGCCTCTGCCATCCGCACCACCTTCGTCGGAGTCGTTTTTGGGTCGCAAGAAAACCCCAACCATCTGCCCGTCTTCATCGTGCGACATCATCAAAGAAGGACATCGAAAACCTTTCGTTTTTCACTCGACCTTTGCGTCACAGCTCTTCTCATGCGCTTCTCGCTGCAAGACTAGTAAACAAAAGCTCGAAATTCTCAGATGAAATTAAAAATGGAAAAACAGAAAAGAGAGCAGACAGAAAAATCTCCTCGGAGATCCACAAAAGACAACATCCAAAACGATAGGGAGAGCTGCTTCCCAGCAAGCCCTTAAAACCCTACCACACAAAACGACACCATTCAGACTATTCTTTATTCGACCCTAAACGCACCGTTTCATTAAACGCATTACAAACACTTAATAAAACGACATAGCTTAACAGAAATTCAAATGTTCCAACGGCTAATTCTGGGATCTTCAGATCGAGCTCTTGCAAGTGTCCTTCCTTCAAAAACATCATTGTCCTCAAGGATGGAAATTTGGGAATTGAATCTAGAGCTGATGAAGGGGTTCCCACGTGGCATCTTCTCGAAACGAGTTGGTCCACTCCACCAGAACCTCTGTAATAGCCCTACTCCCTTTCTTCCCAATCCTTCGATCCAGGATCTTCAAGGGCTCCTTGCTGATCTCTCCATCAGGGTTGATGACTAGCAACTCAGACTGACATTCCTCACTTCCAATGTGCCTTTTCAACTGTGAAATATGAAAAATGGGATGAACTCTCGAATCCTTTGGCAATTGTAACTTATAAGCAACCTTCCCCACTTTGCCAACAATGCGAAAAGGCCCAAACCACTTAGAAGCTAGTTTCTGACACATCCTTCTCTTTATAGTCTGTTGCCTATATGGCTGCAACTTCAAGTATACCAAGTCTCCAATCTGATACTCACATTCAGTCCTCTTCCTATCAGCTTGCTGTTTCATTCTGACTTGGGCCCTCTATAGATAGAATTTCAGCATACTCAAAGCAGCTTCCTTGTGTTGTAGACTTCTATCTACTGAAGCTACTGGGGACTCACCAGCTGTGTATGGCAAGTGATCTACTGGTGCTTGACCATACAGGGCCTGATAAGGGGTTGTTTGAATAGCAGAGTGGAAAGAGGTGTTGTACCACCACTCTGCTAGATGCAACCAATTCCCCCACTCTTTGGGCTTCTCTCCTGTCATGCATCTTAGGTAAGCTTCTAAACATTGATTTACCTTCTCTGTTTGACCATCAGTCTATGGATGGTAAGCAATTGATGGATTTATTTTCACTCCAAGTTACCCAAACAGCTCTTGCCAGAACACACTCATAAAGACCTTGTCTCTGTCACAGACTATATTCCCAAGCAACCCATGAAGCTTAAAAACATTCTCCATAAACAGCTGAGCTACATCCTTAGCAGTGAAGGGATGGGCCATGGCTATGAAGTGCCCATATTTGGTTAAACGGTCAACTACCACCAGTATGACATCTCTCTTCCTTGACACTGGCAAATCTTCAATGAAGTCCATACTGATCGAGGACCAAGCTGCTTCTGGTATGGGTAAGGGTTGCAGAAGACCCCTAGGGTGTACTAAGTCAATCTTGTTCCTCTAACAAGTTGAGCATTCTCGAACCAGTCTTTTCACCTCTTTCCTCATCCCCTTCCAATACAATAAGGCACCCAGTCTCTTAATGGTTGCATGGGCTCCAGAATGACCCCCTATAGGACTTGCATGAAAGAAATTCAGCAATTCCTTCCTCAACTCCAGGTTGTTACCCACTACCAATTTCCATTTCCTTTTCAATCGTCTCCCATCCCAGGAGTACTTTGAGTGTTTCCCAGATCCATCCTTGCACTCCTTAATGATTTTCTAGATTTTCTCATCTTCTTCCCATGAATTAGCAATTCTTGTCATGAAGCAAGTAGAAATAGTGCTAACAAACAGGTTCTGAAGCTCAGCAACTAAAGGTCTTCTAGAAAGTGCATCAGCCACTGTGTTGTTGATCCCTTTCTTGTAACATACCTCAAAATCATACCCCATCATCTTGATGACCCATTTTTGTTGAGCTGGAGTCACAGCTTGATTTTCAGTGAGGAATCTCAAGCTCTGATGGTCAGTTTTTATCTTGAAATGTCTCCCAATCAAGTAGTTGGACCACTTTTTCACTGCAACCAAGACAACGAGCATTTCTTTCTCATATACTGACAATGCCTGGTGTCTCACCCCTAGTCCTTTACTGAAAAAAGCTAGGGCTCTTCCATTTTGAGTTAACACAACACCAATTCCCATATCACATGCATCAGTTTCCACTACAAATTCTTTCTCCCAATTAGGTAAGACCAGAGTTGGAGCAGAACTTATGGCCTCTTTCAATCTTTGGAAAGCCTCTTCTTCCTCATGTGTCCATCTCCAACCCCCTTTTTTCAACAAGTTGGTGAGGGGCTTTGCAATCCACCCATATTGTTGGATGAATCTCCTATAATACCCTGAGAGACCCAGAAATCCCCTTAGTTCTCTAATGGTCTTGGGTGCTGGCCATTCTAGGATACACTTGACTTTCTCCTTATCCATAGAGATCACCCCACCAGAAATAATGTACCCCAAATAATCCATTTCAGTTGCCCCAAAACAACATTTGCTCTGTTTTGCAAACAACTTCTGTTCTCTTAAAATTTTCAGAACATCCTCCAAATCCTTCAGATGAGATTGCCAGTCTTCAGAATAAACCAATATATCATCGAAAAAGACCAACACTGACTTCCTCAGCAACCCTTTAAAGACTTTGTTCATGAGTCCTTGAAAAGTTGCAGGGGCATTAGTGAGCCCAAGAAGCATCACTAGGAACTCATAGTGTCCTTCATGAGTTCGAAATGTTGTCTTGTGAATGTCAGGGCCCCACATCCTTATCTGATGGTAACCAGACCTCAAATCCAACTTTGTAAACACCCTAGCTCTCCCCAACTCATCCAAAAGCTCTTCAATAACTGGCATTGGAAATTTATCTTTAATAGGGATCTGGTTCAACCTTCTATAGTCAATGCACATCCTCTAGGAATCATCTTTTTTCCTAACCATTACAATGGGGGATGAAAAGGCACTTGTACTATCCCTTATAACCCATGTTTGTAACATTTCAGCCACCATCTTTTCAATAACATCCTTCTGAATACTGGGGTACCTATAAGGCTTCACCTTAATCACAACATCTTCACTCACCAAAGGAATCCTATGGTCTTGAGCTCTCTCAGGTGGTAGAGCCTTAGGTTCTGCAAAAACATCCTCGTACCTCCTCAAAAATTCCTGCATCCTCCAATCACCACCCTTAATTGCCCCTTTCATTCCCAATTGAACATTGAGAGCCATTACAGAGCCATTACAGGGACTATTTGTGCCCCTCATCAACTTAGCACACACCTTAGCCTCAGTCCATTGAAATGATTCTGATTTGCACCCCTTCATTTTAACAGTTTCGCCATTCAACAAGAACTCCATTTTCAGATCTGCAAAATCCCAATTGATTGCTCCCAATTGTGAGAACCACTGTACTCCTAACACCACATCACAGTTCCTTAATGTGAGCACCAAAAAATATGACTGAAAGATATGGCCTTGTGTCTCCCATTTCACATTCAAACATTCCCCCACTGTGCCCATGGAGTTACCATCTGCCACTGTAACCTTTAGCCGCTTCCTCTTGTCTATTAACAATCCCAATTTCTTCACTACAACTAGGCTAATGAAATTGTGAGTACTGCCTGAGTCTAACAAAGCAATGCAGTCCAGGTGACCCACCCTAATCCTCAGCTTCATTGTTTCCCATTGATCAGCACCCCACATAGCTTTTAGAGACAACACAGGTGGTTCTGACCCTGGTCCCTCAATGTTGTTCAAGTCACCATGATCTTCACAATCTAAAAATTCCTCCTAATCACCTTCTTCCTCTATACCTTCCACCAAAATCTGGTAGATTTGTGATTTTTGGCATTTATGCCCTGATGAGTATTTTGCAGCACACCAGAAACACAAGCCCTTCTTGCGTCTTTCCTTAATTTCAGCAGTAGACAAAGCTTTCTTTGTCCCTCTCGTGTTGTTGTTACTAGGTCCTTTTGGGTGAACTGGGCTCAACACCTTTGGGGTGGTGTTTCTAGAAGCTATTGAAGGAGCAGACAAGTTAATTCGACTCACTGGGCCTTTAAATCCCACTAAAGCAGGCCTAGGAGGATTTGAAATTGCTGAAGGCACTGCAGTTCTACTGAAATTCGAATAAGGCCTTTTTGACCCAGGGAAAAACATACTCTCTAGGTGTTTTGCAAAGCTTTTCCCTCCAAATGGAGCATCACCAATCTCACTTTAGCATTCTCAGGGATTCGCTCCGCCACGAAGTATTGCTCCACTTTGCAAAGCCAACCTTTGAAATCCGATTCATCGAACCTGGGACACATCAGCTTATATGCCAGGTTACCAGTGTAGCCCTGGTCATCATGTTGTTCCTTAGGTGCCTCTGTATCCAAAATGGTTACTTCCAGGCCAGTGTTGTTTACTGCAGCTCCAGTAAGATCTATATTGACTGGGTTTGAGGAAGTTGGGCTCGTCCCTGACGTGCCTGGAGTGGTCGATGTTGTGTTCGCCGTACTTATCACCCGCCCACTAGAATCATCCAATAATTTCTTGAAGTCGACCATCAGCTGAACCTTAAACTCCGCCAGTCTCGTCTCCAGCTTCTCGTCAAGCTTTGAAATTTCAGCTTGCAAATGTTCCGATTCCGACTGCCAAGTGGCCGTCTGACTCGATTGTTGCCTCGTCTCCACCATCTGTAGGATCGATGATAGCTCTGATACCCTTGCAAGACTAGTAAACAAAAGCTCGAAATTCTCAGATGAAATTAAAAATGGAAAAACAGAAAAGAGAGCAGACAGAAAAATCTCCTCAGAGATCCACAAAAGACAACGACCAAAACGATAGGGAGAGCTGCTTCCCAGCAAGCCCTTAAAACCCTACCACACAAAACGACACCGTTCGGACTATTCTTTATTCGACCCTAAATGCACCATTTCATTAAACACATTACAGACACTTAATAAAACGACATAACTTAACAGAAATTCAAATGTTCCAACGGCTAATTCTGGGATCTTCAGATCGAGCTCTTGCACTCGCCTCCATCGGAATATGAAGAAAACCTTTTCGATTTTAATCTCCTCCGTTGCTCACGCCACTGCTGGGTTTTTCCGTTTGGGTTTTGTTGTTTTCATGTCGTCGTTGTGCATGTCTAGCTCTGTCGTCGGTGCCGATGTGTAGCTACGATGTCGCTGTCATGGTCTTTATGCCACCGTCGCTCACCTTCCGCCACCGCCGATCATCTTTCGTCGTCGCTGCTTCTGCTTCGTCATCTTTGCCGCCGTCAAGCAAGGGTCTGTAAACCCTAGCTTCAGTTTGCAGGGTTGTGTTAGGGTGATGGGTTGTGTTGTGTGAGAATCAGGGCTGGATTGAGCCCAATTCGACATGCCCATATGTGTGTATCATGGTGTAGAGCCCATCTTGTGAGCTTGAGGAGAGATCCAACCCGTGTTTCATTTCAGATTGAGCCCAAACCTGTGCAATTTGGACTGTTGGAGTTGCCTTAAACTGAATCGCTTTGACCCTTTGACCTGCTCGGACCGTTGCTTGAACAGTTGACCGGGTTTGACCAAACCAACTTTGACCTAGTAGACCACAGTTGACCGGATTTGACTTGTTGACTCTTTGACCCGTTGACTTTGACCATCAGAGTTGACTTTGACCATAAACCGTTGACCTGTTGACTTTGATTGTAAAAGTTGACTTTGACCAGTTTGACTTTGACTTTGACCAAAGTTGACTTTTTCGGGAAACGTTCCTCTTGACCTTTTCCGACGTCTTGAGTCCGTATTCGCTACCTGTTTTGTCAAATTCAAATCTGAAAGATCTGTTCTGCTAATTTCAGTTAATTATTCATAAAATTTGATAAGTTATGGTTTCAGAATCTGATTCAGAATATTCATGTGTTCAGGTGATTACGTCTTCGAGGTCGACGAGTTACCTCCAGTTGTACAGACCGACCGTACACGTTCTCCGAGATCTTCACGTGAGTATATCTTCAGTTTAATTATTAGTGTTTTAGTCGGTGGCTTAGTGTTAGTAATAAATACTAATATAGTATTCATACCTTCGTCGGTCCTGATTCAGCTAGACCTGAGCGTGAGACGCGTTTTTCTCGGCATTAGAACTTCTGTTGCTTAAAGGCACGTCTCTTCTTGTTTTATAAACTTGTGTGTTTCTTTATGTGCTATAAATTTTATGTGCTTCTTCTGGTATTAATATAAGTAAATGTTTTGTACATTTTGTGTGCATACTCTATTGTGATTGGGTGAATGTTTTCAGAAATCATGCATAACATGTCATATTGTGATTTAAATGAGAAATCAGACTTACCAAATTGTGAAATATCAGATTTTCGGAATCGTAAAACATCAGATTTATAGTATTATGCAACTTGAATTTTCATGATTCAAGTTTCGGATCAGACCCGGATTTTAAAATCTGCATCATATCATTGTGGGTATATGGTTTGGGATTTGTTCGGGAAGTTCAGTGTTTTCACCCTTCGGGCTGAATTCCGCTTCGGATCAGTGGTTCCACCCTTCGGGCTGAGTTCCACTTCGGATGGTAACGATGGAGAAAGTAGGTTTTGGGGAACCTTACTTTTCGGTGTATCGGAGATGGGTACTATGATTCATGTGCATCAGACATCATATCATCATGATTCCGTTTTGTTGTGTTTTCAAAAAAGTCTTTATCAAAAATTAAAATATTGTTTTGATTTTGTTTTCGTTTACACTTTAGAGACACACTAAGCTCTTTAGCTTACACCCATTAGTTTTTACTTTTCAGATATCTCAGACTTTTTAGGCGATCGGTACTTGGAGCATCTCTTGTTTATTCAGATAAATTATTATTCAGTACGAACTTTTCTGTTACTTCAGAATCATTGTTTTAATATTATTTGGGATATTTGTGTAATATGGACATTGGAACTGTTTTTAATTTGCGTTTTATTAAATGCATGCATCTATGAAGTTACTTTTAAATTTTTAATTAATTATCGGAACATCGTTTAAAAGATTGAGTTTTATTTTAATCGGAGTATTTGTTGAGTTTTACTCATTTAATCGATTCTTTTGAATTACAAAATATTTTAACCTAAATTGTTTCTTGAGGGACAAGTTTCCAATCGCTACTTCCTAGATTCGGCCCATTCCTTCTGGGCCGGGTTTAAGGGGTTAAAAAAGAATTCCATTTCTCTAAAGTACTAAAATTTTCTGAATCAGCATCATCTTCACCTCTTAAAGGCTTTGATTCATCTTGTGAATGACTTGAACCCTTCTCGCGTCTTGAAACAAGACCTTCACGTTGTAAGCGGCATAAGGTAAAGGTCAGGAGACTGGTACATGTCAGAAAGTGAGTTGTCTAGTGATGCTAAAGAGCTCAAATATGAGGTCCCCAGAATGCAATTCTCTCCTTCGAAATAATGCGGTTTACTACAATTGTAAGGCAAAAGTATAGAAAGAGGATAAAAAATCTGGAACTCCATAAAGAAGTAACGAAAGATAAACTTTTATGATCAATTCTGAGACATCTAACATCAAATGCTCTTTAGGCTAGTACTTAATGTCACATAATTGACCATAGTAGATATTTGATCACCTAAAATACCAAGGAAAAAAAATGGAAACAGCTTTGGACACTGACAAGATAATTACCTTCTCCGCACTTATTGAATAAACTTGTAAGTAGCACCACACTCTCAAAAATATCATATAACCATAAATGATATTTTCGCCCTGACTTGGGAAAACTTATCACCAATCAAATCAATTAGCAATATGTACATGAGTAAGAACCAACTGCTGTAACCTAAACCCGGCCCAGAAGAAATGGGCCAAATCTAGGAAGTCGTGTTTGAAACTTACCCCTCAAGTAACACCTTTTAAGTTTACTTAATTAAAAACAAAATTATTATTAAATGGAAATAAACTCAATAAGATCCCATTATTATAAAATGTAGTTGTTTAAACATTATTCTGGTATTTGGTTAAATTTCTGAAAATAACCTTATAAATGCATGCATTTAATAATACCCAAATTAAAAACAATAAACAGTCTCAATGTCCGAATTACACAAATGTTCTAAAATATTTCAAAACAGTAGTCTGAAATAATTAGAAGAGAGTTCATACTGAATTATAAAAAAAATATCCGAGTAAAATGCGAGAAGCTCCTAGTACCGAGTCGCCTAAAAGAGTCTGAGATATCTGAAAAAGTAAAAGCTAAGGTGTGTAAGCTAAAGAGATTAGCTTAGTGTGTCTCTAAAGTGCAAATGAAAACAAAACAAAAACGAAACAGTATTTTATTTTCTGGTAGACTTTTCTGAAAACACAACAAAACCGGATAATGATGGTATGATGTCTGATGCACATGAACCATAGTACCCATCTCCGATACACCGAAAAGTAAGGTTCCCCAGAACCTACTTTCTCCATCGTCACCATCCGTAGTGGAACTCAGCCCGAAGGGTGGAACCACTGATCCGAAGCGAAATTCAGCCCAAAGGGTGAAACCACTGAACTTCCCCGAACAAATCCCAAACCATATACCCACAATGATATGATGCAGATTCTAAATTCAAGTTGTACAATATTATAAATTCGATGTTTTACGATTCCAAAAATCTGATATTTCACAATTTTGTAAGTCTGATTTCTCATTTAAATCACAGTATGACATGTTATGCATGATTTCTGAAAACATTCACCCAATCACAACAGAGTATGCACACAAAAAGTACAACAATTACTTACAGTTATACCAGAAGAAGCACATAAAATTTATAGCATAGAAAGAAACACACAAGTTCATAAAACATGAAGAGACACACCTTTAAGCAATAGAAGCTCTAATCTCGAGAAAGGCGAGCCTCAGGCTCGAATCTCACTGAATCAGGACATGAAGATCTTGATGAACGTGCACGATCGGTCTAAACAACTGGAGGTAACCCAACGGTCTCAAAGTCGGCACCTGAACACGAGAATATTCCGAATTAAATTCTGAAATCCATAACTTATTAGATTCCAAAAACAATACTTAAAATGAGCAAAACTGAGCTTTCGGAAACTAATTAAGCAGAATGGGCAGCGGATACAGACTCAGGACGTCGAGAAAGGTTACGATGAACGTTTTCTGAAAAAGTCAACTCTTGGTCAAAGCCAAAGTCAACTGTGTCGGTCAAAGTCAACTGTCCAAGGTCAACGATCAACACTGACTTGACTGGTCAAAGTCAATTGTCCAAGGTTAACGATCAACACTGACTTGACTGGTCAAAGTCAACTCGTCAAACTGATACTGGTCAAAGGGTCAAACTAGTCAACAACTCAGATCTGGTCAAGGTCAACAAGTCAAATAGTCTGGTTTAAGACTTATGGTTCGGTTCACAAATTCAAATCCGGTTCAGCTCACTGGTTCAGGTTACCGATTCAATTCAACATGTCAAACCAGATTAGATTTATGGGTCCAATTCAACACTTGCTTGGGTTACATTTGGGCTTACAGATCCGATATGGTCAATTCACAAGTTGGGCTCTCTTTATTCCCACTCATACACACACAACCCACTCTAGCCCAAATACCAAACCCAAACTGCATACCCACAGTTGGGCTCAACCGACAACACCCAACTCACCCATCCCAACATCTGATTGTTGCAATCAGATCTAGGGTTTCCAGAACCCTTTGACGGTGCTAGCATCAACAACACAACAACAACGGCGGTGCAACAACCCGCGGTGGTGGCAGATCAACAAGGGTGGTGATGGCTCACCAGCGGCGCGACAATCACGACAATGACGGCACAAATCGACAACGTCGATGGCGGTAGTACCTCTAATGCCAAACAACAACACAACCAAATTCATCACTCAACACTACATATCAAAACTCACAAACAAACAATATGACATAAAACCACTGGAGAAGAGCTTACCCAAAGTCTCAGACGGAAAGGAGGGGCGGAGCATACGACGGGGAAAGGTGGCGCAAAGGAAAACCGAAAGGTTTTGTTCCCTTCCGAACAAACGGTGGCCGGCGAGAGAGAACCAAAGGTTGGGGTTGGTTCGCAAGTAAAAGGGAATCCGAACGGTGGTGGTGTCACGCAAAACGGATGCCGATTAGGTGCTCACCGGAGCTTGATCACAAAAAAGCAAGGGTGAGGGTTTTGATTGTTTGCACGAAAGAAAGATAGTGGAAGGGGAGAGCGACTAGTAACAAAAGGAATCACAAAAGACTCCCCTCTGCCGAAATGGGAGCTTAAATACCCTTTTAAATGGGTAAAATACACTAGGAGCCACTAAGGTTAATTAGAATTTGCAAAACAACACTAAAACTTTACCAACTTTACAAAATAACCCCAAAATTCCTAAATTAAGCCATGAAGTTCTGATTCTGTTCAATTTAAACCCTTAATCAAATTTAAGGTTTCAAAAAATAAATTTCCAAATATTAGGGTTTTTGAACTAGGGATTTCAAATTTTAAATTTTCCGAACTGGGGGAATTTTGGGGTGTTACAACTCTCCCTCTCTTAAAAGAAATTTTGTTCTCGAAATTTTCAGACTTAACAACAGATCTCAAAACCAACTAAAACATGCAAATACTTTCCCATTCTGAAATCATGATATATCATAACCGAAAATACTGAAACATAGAACTAGAAAAAGAACTGAAACATATTAAATTGTACCTTCTATCTCATCATGTATACCATCGTATCCAACACGAGCTCCGGTTGGATGTACTGAACCTGGATGTCTAATCTCGGATCTAGCTGATCCACCACTCGGAGTATGTCTACCTTTACTAGCAGTACCAGAAGCAACTGACCTAAAGTGCTTTACCTCGGTGAGGTGTCTGAACTGATGCATGTCTCTGAATCTGAACGGATGAACCAGTAGCTGAACGTGGACAATTCTTTAAGTAGTGTTCCTGAGAACCACATCCGAAACACGTTCTGTTCATCAATATGCACTCTCCGTTATACTTTTTACCGCACAAATCACATATAGCAATAGGCCGACGAAGTTTTGAACTACCTACGCTGCCAGACGGAACTGTCGATACTGCAGGTCTTACATTCTGATAGCTATGAGGAACAAACTCGTCTCTAGGCCTCTTTCCAGACGAGTTAACAAAACTAGGCTGAGCATATATGTCCGGTTGCTTCACGACTTAGTTAGAATTCTGAAGTTCCTCTTTTTCCATTAGTGTAAGAATCTTTTCAGCAGTTTTAGCCCGACTAACCATGCTGTTGAATACTTTATCATGATGTGCTGCAACATCTCTCTGAATTGGCAGTCGAAGTCCCTTCAAAAACCAATCACACTTATCTTCCTCAGTCGCAACTAACCAGGAGCATACTTGGCCAACCTCCGAAACTCTATCTCATAATCATTCACTGACATATTGTTCTGTTTCAGATTCATAAACTCATCACGACACTTCGCTAGGAACTCAACTCCCACATATCGATCCTGAAATGACTGTCGGAAAAACTCCCATGTGATCTGACTAGATGGAACAGTATCAACCACTGACTCCCACCAATTCTGAGCTTCACCCTCTAACAAAGATACAGCGGCTCGCAATTTCTGATTAACTGGATAATCCATCTCAACAAACAGTCGTTGCAACTTCTTTAGCCAATATTCTGCATCGGCTGGATGTGTATCGGTTTTACCCTCAAACAATTTCATCCCAACAGCTATAAATTCTGTAGATATGGGTTTCCTCGAACCCTCTGACTGACGAAGATAACAGAGCAACTCACGATGAACTGTGGCACTGTTCGGCTGAACTGTCTCATTGTCATCAACATCATATGCGTCGTCACTTCCAATCTGTTGTCCTTCCAATGGTATATTCTCATTATCCGGTATCTCATTCTGATTTTCTATTTGCCCAACAAAAGGCGGATGATCACTACCAGAAGCAACAATACATCCACGTCCTTGAACAAACGAGAAATTAGGATTCCTACGCGGTGGCATAGTGAACTATCTACAAAAGGTAATATCCTAGAGTCAAATTCGGTACTGGAGTCTCGGATTTAAAACACTTTGAAAACTTTAAAGTCAAAATCACAGAATACTATAATATATTTTTCAGAAAATTCTCATTTGTCTCAAAATATTTTGGATGCATGAAGAAGTCGAAAACATTTGAAAATAATTGGTGTAGGCCTCACAGTTTGTGGGTTGAACCTGGCTCTGATACCACTAAATGTAACCCCCTAAACCCGGCCCAGAAGAAATGGGCCAAATCTAGAAAGTCGTGTTTGAAACTTACCCCTCAAGTAACACCTTTTAAGTTTACTTAATTAAAAACAAAATTATTATTAAAAGAAAATAAACTCAATAAGATCCCATTATTATAAATTGTAGCCATTTAAACATTATTCTGATATTTGGTTAAATTTCTGAAAATAACCTTATAAATGCATGCATTTAATAATACATAAATTAAAAATAATAAACAGTCCCAATGTCCGAATTACACAAATGTTCTAAAATATTTCAAAACAGTAATCTGAAATAATTAAAAGAGGGTTCATACTGAATTATAAAAAAATATCCGAGTAAAATGCGAGAAGCTCCTAGTACCGAGTCGCCTAAAAGAGTCTGAGATATCTGAAAAAGTAAAAGCTAAGGTGTGTAAGCTAAAGAGATTAGTGTGTCTCTAAAGTGCAAACGAAAACAAAACAAAAACAAAACAGTATTTTATTTTCTGCTAGACTTTTCTGAAAACACAACAAAAGCGGATCATGATGGTATGATGTCTGATGCACATGAACCATAGTACCCATCTCCGATACACCGAAAAGTAAAGTTCCCCAAAACCTACTTTCTCTATCGTCACCATCCGAAGTGGGACTCGGCCCGAAGGTTGGAACCATTGATCCGAAGCGGAATTTAGCCCGAAAGGTGAAACCACTGAACTTCCCCGAACAAATCCCAAACCATATACCCACAATGATATGATGCAGATTCTAAAATCCGAGTCTGATCCGAAACTTCAATTATGAAAATTCAAGTTGTACAATACTATAAATTCGATGTTTTACGATTCCAAAAATATGATATTTCACAATTTGGTAAGTCCAATTTCTCATTTAAATCACAGTATGACATGTTAAGCATGATTTCTGAAAACATTCACCAAATCACAACAGAGTATGCACACAAAAAGTACAAAACAATTACTTACATTTATACCAGAAGAAGCACATAAAATTTATAGCATAGAAAAAAACACACAAGTTTATAAAACATGAAGAGACACAAATAGAAGCTCTAATCTCGAGAAAGGCGAGCCTCACGCTCGGATCTCACTGAATCATGACATGAAGATCTCGAAGAACGTGCACGATCGGTCTGAACAACTGGAGGTAACCCAACGGTCTCAAAGTCGGCACCTGAACACGAGAATATTCCGAATTAGGACGTCGAGAAAGGTTACGATGAACGTTTTCTGAAAAAGTCAACTCTTGGTCAAAGCCAAAGTCAACCGTGTCGGTCAAAGTCAACTTTCTAAGGTCAACGGTCAACAATGACTTGACTGGTCAAAGTCAATTGTCCAAGGTCAACGGTCAACACTGACTTGACTGGTCAAAGTCAACTCGTCAAACTGATACTGGTCAAAGGGTCAAACTAGTCAACAACTCAGATCTAATCAAGGTCAACAAGTCAAATAGTTCGGTTTAAGATTTATGGTTCGGTTGAACAATCCGGTTCTGCTCACTGGTTCGGGTTATCGATTCAATTCAACATGTCAAACCGGTTTAGATTTATGGGTCCAATTCAACACTTGCTTGAGTTACATTTGGGCTTACAGATCCGATATGGTCAATTCACAAGTTGGGCTCTCTCTATTCCCACTCATACACACACAACCCACTCTAGCCCAAATACCAAACCCAAACTGTATACCCACAGTTGGGCTCAACTGACAACACCCAACTCACCCAGCCCAACATGTGATTGTTGCAATCAGATCTAGGGTTTCCAGAACCCTTTGACGGCGCTAGCATCAACAACACAACAACAACGGCGGTGCAACAACCCGCGGTGGTGGCAGATCAACAAGGGTTGTGATGGCTCACTGGCGGCGCGACAATCACGACAACGACGACGACGGTAGTACCTCTAATGCCAAACAACAACACAACCAAATTCATCACTCAACACTACATATCAAAACTCACAAACAAACAATATGACATAAAACCACTGGAGAAGAGCTTACCCAAAGCCTCACACGAAAAGGAGGGGTAGAGCATACGACGAGGAAAGGTGGCTCAAAGGAAAACCGAAAGGTTTTGTTCCCTTCCGAACAAACGATGGCCGGCGAGAGAGAACCAAAGGTTGGGGTTGGTTCGCAAGTAAAAGGGAAGCCGAACGGTGGTGGTGTCACGCAAAACGGATGCCGATTAGGTGCTCACCGGAGCTTGATTGGAAAAAAGCAAGGGTGAGGGTTTTGATTGTTTGCACGAAAGAAAGATAGAGGAATGGGAGAACGGCTAGTAACAAAAGGAATCACAAAAGACTCCTCTCTGCCGAAATGGGAGCTTAAATACCCTTTTAAATGGGTAAAATACACTAGGAGCCACTAAGGTTAATTAGGGTTTGCAAAACAACACTAAAACTTTACCAACTTTACAAAATAACCCCAAAATTCCTAAATTAAGCCATAAAGTTCTGATTCTGTTCAATTTAATCCCTTAATCAAATTTAAGGTTTCAAAAAATAAATTCCCAAATATTAAGGTTTTTGAACTAGGGATTTCAAATTTTTAATTTTCCGAACTGGGGGAATTTTGGGGTGTTACAACTGCAACTTATATTTCATCTTTCTTTCAATATATCTCTTCTCTAGATATACTCTCTTAAGACCCCCACAAGTATATACATGGGGGTGAGTATAAAAGTTGAAAATGACCTTGCTTGCATTAAGTAGAGATGATCTTTAGCAAATTATTACAATGCTCTTGACAGAACATTGTGACAATAATTTGCTTACTTACACACATACCATAGAAAGAAAAGATAAAATAGTTAAATTTCCAAAATTCTTAACTTTTGACAACATATAAGAGCCACAAAAGTATATACTGTTTGGATTCATATAGTCCTCAAAATCCTCAGCGCGCAAGCAGCAACAAACAGAACCCATAATGTGAAGATTTATGCTTTCCCCCTTCAGTTAAAACCCTCTGTACAACCTCATCAGTAAAGCTCAATCATTCCAATTATGCATATGCATCAAGAAAAACATTATGTAAGTCGAAAGAAAATGACAATCAGAGAGGAAGGTAAGCTCACAGAAACCAGACCACCCCGACAAACCAGTACCCCTTTCTCTTCTATTCACAAAATGGAGAATGCCCTTGCATTATTTAAGCTAAAAATGTATTTCTTCAGCTGCAGTATATATATATATATATATATTGAAAGTGAGTTAATTTTGCATAAAACTAAATTGAGCCAGCAACTCGTAGCAAGTTCACAATGTCGCTAGTCACAAGCCACTTGCAAAGGTAGAAGAACCTTGCAAAGAATGCCTTGTCCAATTTTCTCCTTCTTGTGAAAGTGACGATCTTTTTAAGGCTTTATTTATAATTGGCAAACGATTCATTCCTTTAATAGAAAGAAATCAAAATACCAACAAAATAATCAATAATCAATCAGGGAATTAAAAATAGAAGCTAATAACTAAATCATTCAAATGCTCAAATTTTCATTGAAAGCAATAGCAAAAAAGGCCATCAACAACCAAAATATCATCAACCCCGAAACAAACATGGATCAATAAAATTAAGGAAAACCATTTTGAACTATCTCAAATGAAAGCAAAAAAAACTTTAAACCACAGAATCCAACACATGCATAGAATGAAAAAACCCAATTGTCACAACCGTAAAGGATTGAAGAAAGGGTTTAAGGAGAATAGAGAGAAATGAGAGGAATAGAGTTTAGAGTTTCATTAGATAATTCATAATAATGTTTTACACCCTCTCTTGCTAGCATGGATTGACCGAGGGGGGTGCTGGTGGGGCAACCGCCCCCCCCCCCCCCTAAAATTTTGAAATTCATATATGATATAGAAAAATTTTAAAATTTTTCTATGTATTTTTATTAAAAATCTATTTTCGCCCCCTAAACTTTTATTAGTTCGCCCCCTAGAAATTTATAGGTTCGCCCCCCTAACCCAAAGTCCTGGGTCCGTCCCTGCTTGCTAGCATATAGGACATGCATACACATAAAAACAAAACATACTATTCTACTATTCATTCCTACATTTATTATTGGCATATTCCTAATAACGGTAACTGAGTAACTGGACTGCCGTTGGGCCTGTAATCCATCTCTAAGAGTTGGGCTCTGCCTTGTCCGTTTCAACGTTTTGACTCGCGTCCACTTTGACCACAATGCTGTCGTTTGGTGTAGCCATGCCTCCTTTCCCAGAGAACTCATCATCAATCCTCACTTTCGGTTCTTCTAACTCCGATTTCCCATACATGGTCATGACATTACCCCCCGTTGTAGACGATCCTTGATCCCAAGGATCAAACTCCGGAAACTATAATTCCAGCACAGTGAAGTCCTCCCATGTGGCTTGCTCGATGCCGAGGTTCGCCCATTGAATGAGGAGCTGTGTGACAGCCTGGTTGTTGCGCTTTACCATGCACTTGTCAAGAACTTTTTGTAACACCCCTAATTTAATAAGGCAAAAAAATGAAAATGAAGAAAAAATGGAAATAGTGCAGGTACAAGGGTTTAAACTCGTGACCTATGCTTGGTGGATCCAAGCCTTAACCATTTGGGCTAAGGTCCCCTTTTGGTTATATCATACGACCATATCTATTTGAATTATGTTTTGTCAATCTGATTCAATAATAATTACAAGTTTGACTATTCACCTACCTTTTGGGGAATACCAATCGAGTCTAAAAAAAGAGAGAGTGAGAGTTTGGATATTTTCAAGTTTCCCTCATCGTTCACCGGCCCGATCTCCGTCACTACCGCGTCGTACCGTACACCGCCGTCACCCCTGTGACCACCGTCGTTATCTGAGCAAAACCTGGCCTCCACACGCTGAACCAATGGTTTGTTCATCGTAGAAATCCAGTTCGAGGTTCGTCAAATCAAGGGTTTGAACCCTTTCGGTTCTCCGACGATTACGGCTGCTACCGCCGTTCGTTCGCCACGCCAAGGCCACTATTGTACTCTTTGTCCCAAGGCGAGTAAAACCCCTATGAATAATTGTTGTTTCGACACCAGTGAAGGTCTCGTCAGAGCTTCGTCGCCTTTCAACCGTTCTTTGGTAATCTCAGGTAAACCCAGTGAGATTCTGACTTGTTGGTTGGTTATTTTGGGTTGGTTTAACTTCGAAAGTGACAACCTTTATTTTTCCGGCAGATTGGTGTCCTCTTGAGTCATCGGCGACCATTTCTGGTGACCGGCCGGCGAGGTTCGATCTGAAAGGTGAGTGGGCTGACCAATGGCCCAATGTTTGAATTGGCCTGAACCGGTTAAAACGATTTGATCCCAGTTGTGGATAAGCCCAAGTTTGATCTGACCCGAACTCGTGCCCGAACCTGAGTCTGAACCTGACTCGTTTCTATTTGACCTGACTCGATCGAGTCGACCCCCCGAGTTAACCCGTCTTAGTCAACTCAATGGGTTAACCTATCTGAATTAACTTAGTGAGTCAAATCGTTGAGTCAACTCGGTTGACTGTTACTTGATGACATCAGCATTGGCCGATGATGACGTAAGTGTTGACCGATAATGGCGTCAGTATTGACTTTGACCAAAAAGTCAAAATTTTACAAAAAAGCCTTATCTTATGTTTTTCGACGTCTTGAGTTCGTTTTTGAAGCCAGTTTCACAAAATTTTGATCCGAAAGCCTCCGAATCTAACCTTGAACCCGAACTTGTTTATGTACTCAATTAATTGGTTAAGAGCCTGTGAGTAAGGTCTGATCTGGGAATTTGTGTAATTGAAGGTATTCTCGGTTCCTTGGATACACGATGTTGAGGAATGTCGAATTCGGGTTCAAGGGTATTCGAATGTCGTATTATGAATCGACTGATGTAGCTCGGAGTTAAGGTAATACATTACTACCTCTTGTATGATTTATGAACATGTCGTTATTTGTTAATGCATGCATAAAAATGATGATGAGTACTGATAATTATGCTCAAGACAAACCGAATATGAAAATGAGTATGATAATCTAGATAAGATTGCAATGCTCGAATGAGAAGATTAATAAATCAGAAGGATCTGGAGTTCAATAAGTAATTAATAAGGCAGCCAATCTCCAAATCTGATTATTAGTAACAAATGATTAAATGTGAAAAATATTATGGTATGAAATTATGAAAATGCCCTTAAGGTAAGAGAATGACTAAAATACCCTTAGAATTGGAAGCGATATAAAAATCTACACTAGATATGGTAAAACAACATGATTCATCTGAAAACCTCGAACTACTTGGAAAGTCATGGTAACAAGATTTGAACCTTCAAGATTGTAAGGTGTTAGGTTTCCTTGAATTTGGAATGAATCTCCGAATATAGATTTACAGGAAACTATCCATACCTCCAAATTAATCAAGCGGCTCAAAATACTGAATTGACTGAAATGACTAAAAGTATTGGAAATATTGTTATGGCTAAATTAATCGGAATGATCGTATTGACCATAAAGGCTGAAATATCCTCAGACACCGAGGTTGGAAAATTAACTAGAACAATGGATAAACTTTTGGAAATCTTAAATAATGTAAATCGTCATTTTATTATTATTGGGATAAATTACAAAATCACCCATGATAGTTAAATGACCAAAATGCCCTCGTTGGCCAAAGTAATCAAAATAGCCCTGAATGTATCCGATATCGTGAAAGATCTTGGCATAGAAATCTCGGAATGCCTAGTTGGAAACCTGATGAGCAAATAGAATTTTCTGAGGACTGTTTATGCCTCGTTGGCATAAATTGCCAAAATTCCCATGTATGATAAAATGATCATAATGCCCTTGTAGACTTAAATGACTAAATTACTCATTATATATCTAAACTCTCAAAGATCTTGATGTATCAACTCCTGAATATCTGGTTTGAACCGTTAGTACGAACCCCCTTTTAATAGGGACCTCGTTTATGAAATTCGTTCAAATTGTCAAAAGTTTAATGTATTCCATTTTCGTAAATGCCAAGTATCTCCAAGAAATAAACTGTCCCCACCTAGTGTATTCCATGTGTGCTTCATTCAGTTGAATGTGTTGTATGATTATTACATGTTAGTAAACAATCTAATGACTTAATTATGAACGTTGATATGCTTGATGAAATGATGAACTAGACATATGATAATATTTTCTACCTACACGTTGTAAGTCCGCTCGATCTTTATACTTGGTATATGATTGTGCTATGTGGTTATTTGATCTGCGATAATATTGTCTGTCTACTTGATGTAAGTAATAGTATAATCTGATAGCTTGACCTAGGATGGTACACTCTGGTTGCATGATGAATGATGATATCGTCTGCTCATTGATATGCTCATATATGTGTCTAAAGAGCATGAACTTCTGTTTCTAATACTCTGAATAGAATATGTCTGTCATCTGTATTCTGTTACTCATGTTTGGAATCTGAATGCCGATTGTTATCTGGGGTATACTGTCGGGTTATGTTATAAAGTCTCTGTTGGTACAACACTGATCAAGCTGGTAAATCCTTATGGAATCAAGGTCTCCCCTTGGGTAGGTTCTGATGCTTTAGCACGGGTAAATCCTTATAGACCTAAGGCGGCGCCTTAGGTGGCACCTATGCCCATCGGGCCTAGGGTAAGTCCTTATGGATGTAGTTCTTGGGGACTACATATCTGGAGTAAGGTTGGAGGGTAGTTACTAGTAAACCCTTGTATGTACTTGAACATTTGCATTGAATTGTTATGTGTTCTTATGATATGATTGGTATGTATTTATGCATGTTTGATATGTACTTATTGGAACACTAGACACTAAACTCTTTGTTTCATCTTCGTAATCTATCACCTTGTATAGTTCCCGTTTGTTACTCGATGACTGAATAAAGAACAAGTATCGTTATTCTCAAGTATAACGTTACCCTGAAATAGCGGAAAGGAAATAAGGACTATTACTGTTTGTAATATCATGAAAATGTTATGCCTACCATATATCTGCACGAGCTTATAGGATCTTTTGGTAGTCTGTATTACTGAGCTTTTCCAAGCTCACGTTATTTTTACCATCGCAGGTCAAAAGAATATATCATGGTAATATGTTCGACATTAGTGTTGGGAGTTCTCTCGGCGTTGCCTTTGGAGTACGGCACTATATAGATAGTGGGAATGTATGTCATGTATTGTTTTATGATAGTGTCTGTAAAACACTTTTTGAAATTTTTGTTATGTGTTTAAATGACTTCCTGAAATGGTATTCTAAATAGAAGTTAATTTTACAGTTTAATAAGTGTTTGATAAAAAAAAATGTTTTTACGTGTATTTTTACTATGGGTCACTTTTGTGACTCTAATGTGACTTCCTAGGATCCGTGTAACGCATAGGCGGGTCTAGGGGGTTACACTTTCTCTGGAAATACCTTGATGAAGCCATTATCGACAAGTTTTGGCGGGTCAATCGAAGAGGTAACACGATCCCCAATTTTCTTCTTTAAGAGGCTCACGTGAAATACAAGGTGGATTTTAGCAGTTTGAGGCAATTCGAGGCGATAAGCCACTGAGCCAATTTTTTTATGACTTTGTAGGGGCCGTAGAAATGAGCAGAGAGCTTTAGATTCTTGTGGAGTGCCACAAAGCTCTGTCGATATGGTTGTAATTTCAGGTAAACAAAATCCCCAATTTGAAACTCGCGCTTAGATCTCTTTTTATCAGCAATTTTTTCATGCGATTCTGTGCGCGTTGCAATTGTTCCTATAGAATTCTATTGACTGTAGTTCTCTTTTGAATGAAATCTTGAACACTAGCAACCTGGGATTCAGGGACCCAGTTCATCGTAGGTGGTTTGTAGCCATATAGTGCTTCGAATGGTGTGGTATTGAGTGCTGAGTGATAAGTGGTGTTATACCACCATTCAGCATGAGGTACCCCTTTAGCCCAATCTCTAGGTTGTATGAAACATAAGCTTTGCAGGTATTGCTCGAGGCATTGATTCAAACGCTCTGTCTGGCCATTAGTTTGGGGATGGTAGGCAGTGCTGAATAGGGTGGTTGTGCCGAATTGTTTCATGAATTCCCTCCAGAATAGGCTAGTGAAGGATTTGTCTCGGTCTGAAATTGCCACTTTAGGTTGACCATGTAGCTTGTAAACTTGATCCAGATAACATTTAGCAACCTGTAGGACAGTATAAGGTTGAGCTAGGTAGATAAAGTGAGCATATTTAGTGAACTTGTAGATCACCACAAGGATACAGTTGAATTTATTTGAAGTAGAGAGGCCTTCTACAAAGTCCATAGTAATCATTTTCCAGGCTTGGCTAGGAATTGGCAATGGCTGGAGTAAGCCAGGGGTTGTAACATGTTCATCTTTAAACTTCTGGCAGACATCACAAGTTTGGACATAGTGAGCAACTGCAGATTTCAAACCTGGCCAATAAAAATAAGACCTGAGTCTTTGGTAAGTGGCTTGAATGCCATAGTGGCCACCAATAGGGGAGCCATATAGAGTTTGAATTAGGTGCGCCCTAAGAGTACCATGTTCACCAGCATAAACTCTGGTCTTGTATCTTAGAATTCCATTAGTATAGGTCCAGTCAGACACAATAGTGTTATCAATAGCTAGTGCAGTGATTAGCATCTGAGACAAGGTATATGGAGTGTATCTAGATTCAATATCCGAGACCCAAGTAGGAGTGATGATTGTGGTAGTCAGCTGAAGAAGCTCAGCTTCAGGGTCATAAGCACGAGAAAGAGCATCAGCTACAAGATTTGACTTCCCTTTTCTGTATTTAATGACAAAATCCATACCTAAGAGCTTAGTAAGGCCTTTCTTTTGTACTATTGTTGTGAGTTTCTGCTCTAATAAGTGCTTGGGTGGCTCATGGTCTGTTTTGATTACAAAAGGTTGACCCTCCAAATAGTGTCTCCATTTAGTGACTGCCATTAAAATGGCCAAGTACTCCTTCTCATAGATTGAAAGATTTGCATGTTTAGGGCCAAGAGCTTTGCTAAGTTAGGCAAGGGGTCTTTCATCTTGAGATAAAACAGCTCCAATCCCCTTGGAGCTAGCATCAGTTTCCAAGGTAAACTCCTTGGAGAAATTAGAAAGAGCTAGAACAGGGGCTTTGCACATAGCAAGCTTTAGAGCCTCAAAAGCGTCCTTAGCAATAGTAGTCCACATAAAGTTGTATTTCTTAAGCATAGAAGTGAGGGGTCTACTGAACACTCCATAGTTTTTTATAAATTTTCTGTAGTATCCAGTTAAGCCCAAGAATCCTCTCAAGGATGTGATTGCCTTTGGGAGGGACCAGTTCTTCATTGCCTCAACTTTAGTAGCATCAGTGGTCACCCTAGCTGATGAGATAATGTAACCAAGGTACTCAACCCTGGTTTATCCAAAAAAGCATTTCTTCAGTCTAGCAAAGAGCTGGTGTTGTTGTAGGGTGGCTAAGACTGCTTTTAGGTGAGAAACATGATCCTCCATAGATTTGCTATAGACAAGTATATCATCAAAAAAAACTAGGACAAATTTTCTCAAAAATGGCCCAAAAATCTCATTCATGAGAGCTTAGAAGGTTGCAAGGGAATTTGTTAGACCTAATGGCATCACTTCAAATTCAAAGTGGCCATGATGAGTCCTAAATGCAGTTTTAGGAATATCTTCAGCCTTGATTCGAATTTGCCAATATCCTGACCTTAGGTCAATTTTAGAGTAAAATTGAGCTCTAGCTAGTTCATCTAAGATGTCTTGAACTACTAGAATAGGGAATTTGTCCTTCACTGTGACACTGTTCAGCTGCCTATAGTCCACACATAGCCTCCAGGTACCATCTTTCTTTTTGACTAACAAGCATGGTGCAACAAATGAGCTTTTGCTATTCTGGATAATTGAAGCTGCTAACAGCTCCTTGATTTGCCTTTCTACCTCAGTCTTCTAGTGGTAAGGGAACCTGTAGGGCCTTAGGTTCACTGGCCGAGCATTTATCTAGGTGAATTTCATGCATCGGGCAAGTTATCTCTGGGTGTAAACTGCGTCTTTTTAGTTCTGATTCCGAAGATCGATTCACCAAAGGCTCTTAGTGATTACCAACCGATAAGCCTTGTGAATTCTATCTATAAAATTCTTGCGAAGTTGCTCGCTAAAAGACTGCAGGGGGTGTTGGGTTCACTGATAAGTGAGCATCAATCGACATTTATCCGTGGACGACAAATTGTAGATGGCATCTTACTAGCAAATGAGGTAATACATTCATTGCGCAAGAGTCCGAAGGGCAGTTTGGTGCTCAAGTTAGATTTCGCTAAAGCTTATGATTGTGTGCGGTGGGATTTTTTGGATCATATGCTCGCTAGTATGGGTTTTGGTGAGGTATGGCGTCAGTGGATTATAGAATGTGTGACTACTGTCCGTATGTCCGTATTGTTAAATGGCTGCGCTACGAAAGAGTTTCTGTTGGGGCGTGAATTAAGACAGGGTTGTCCACTGTCGCCCTTGCTATTTGTTATTGTGGTAGAGGCGTTACATAGCTTCTTGGTTCAGGCTGAGACGACAGGTTTGATAAAGGGAGTATGTGTAGCACCGGGGGTGACAATTTCACATTTGCAATTCGCGGACGATACTATATTGTTCTTCGAAGCTTCACCTGGATGTGCCGATTCCATTCGACGTTTGCTCAGTTGCTTCCAAGTTTGTTCAGGTTTGCAGATAAACTTTAGTAAATCATCGCTATTTGCTATTGGTGTTGAGGAGGATTTTTTTGAGTCGTGTGCTAAAGCCTTGGGTTGTCGACGTGGTTCTTTTCCGTTTATTTACCTGAGGATGCCGTTAGGATCTAATCCTCGTAGTATGGCGGTATGGGAACCCGTTCTTGCTAATGTTCGACGGAAACTTGCGGGGTGGAAGTGTAGCTCGATGTCTTTTGCGGCACGGGTTATTTTGGTGAATGTTGTTCTTTCTTCACTTCCGGTTTATTATATGGGTGTGTTTTGCATTCCGAAAGGTGTCATTGCGGCAATTGATAAGTTGTGACGTGCTTTTCTCTGGGGTGGTGTAAATTTGCATAGAAAGATGATGTGTAGGCCGCGTTATTTGGGCGGTTTGGGGGTGGCAGATCTACAAGTGCGTAACACTGCTATGTTAGCTAAATGGTCGTGGCGATGTGCCACTGATGCATCTTCGTTATGGAGGGCCATTATAGTGGAGAAGTATGGAGAGGCTGCCCAATGGTGGCATTTTAATTCATCTCGTCAACATGCGATGTCGATTGTATGGAAGCAAATAGTGCAGACAGCTTGTTCAGCCGATGTACAACGGAATTTTCATGAGAAATTGCTGTGGCAAGTGGGGGATGGGAGTCGAGTCCTTTTTTGGTTCGATACTTGGTGCGCAGAAAAGCCATTGAAGGACATTTTTCTGCGATTATTTTCTTGTGCTTGTAATAGGCTTGCTTTGGTTGTGGATTATTCGGTGTAGGGACGTCTTCGTCATTCAAGATGGACTGATTTTTTCTGTCGTCCCCTTCGCTCTTTTGAGGTTGGGCAGCTACGTGATTTATGGGCTGTAGTGGGGGATTTCCGATTACATATCGGCGTCCATGACAAGCTGATTTGGTCCCCGGATGCGCTAGGTATGTTTTCAGTTAAAGCTATTTCTCAAATTTTGATGCTTGACCGAGCTGGTGAGAATGATTTTAGGGCATGTTTCACATGGAAAATTCTGGTTCCACCTAAGGTACAAGCTTTCCTATGGTTTGTTTGGTTGCGTCGGTTGCCCACGTTTGAATTTTTGAGACGTAGGGGTATTGTGTTTGAGGGACAAAGCACGTTGTTCATTTGGTGTAAGGAGCGAGAGGAGGATGTTGACCATTTGTTGTATTCCTGTCCATTGGTTCAGCGCATATGGGATTGGTTTCGAAGTTGTTGGAGAGTATGTTTACCGTTGCCGAAGAGTCTATCAGATTTTTTCTTACCGGATTTCCATTGTTCATTTTCGGGCGTGCTTCGATGCTTGTGGGTTTCGTGCGTGGCAGCCTTGTTATGGTCTATATGGCTAGCGTGAAACGAGATGGTGTTCAATAAGAAGTCACTACCGATAGCAGAGGTATGTTTTTAATTAAGTTACGTTCGTATTATTGGATGCGGACATTACAGACTAACCTTTGCATTGGTAAGGCGTTGTGGTGGGATTGCCCAAGTTTTTATTCTGAGTCCTCGATTTCGCAACCAGAGCGTCACAATATTAGTTGGGAACCTCCGATGGTAGGGATATTGAAATTTTCTGTGGATGGATCCGCGCGTGGCAAGCTGGGTCCTGCAGATTTCGGGGGTGTGTTACGTGATGAGCAAGGCAGGATAATGGCATTGTTCTCTAGTCCGCTTGGTAGTATTGAGTCAAACGAGGCTGAATTGCGGGCGATTGCTTTTGCCTTAACTTTCTTTCAGCAGTCAGCTTGGGCATCGTATCCTCTGGTGGTGGAGTCGGATTCCATGGTTGCCATTAGTTGTGTGTTACATGTGAACAAACGACCATGGCGGTATTGGGAGGTGTTTCATGAGATTTACAACAGCTGTACCAGTTTGCATTCGGTATGTTTCTCACATATTTTCCGGGAGGCGAATGGCTTAGTAGATGCTTTGGCTAAGGAAGGGGTGGCACATGTTTCTTTATTTTGTGCTTGTTAACGTTAGTGGTTGGTTGTCGGTTTTTTTCGTTTGTTTCGTTTGCTTTCGTTGTCACTTTGTCACATACGGGTCGTACTCTTTTCCTCTGTTAGGATTATGGAGGTTTTTAACGAGGCGACCGTTGTGACGTTTGGTTGTATATTTTATCTTAATATACGACATCTTATTGAGCAAAAAAAGAAATTAGGTTAATGGCATGGTCATGAGACCTTTTAGAAGGTAATCATGTAGGTTCCTCGAAAATTCCTTTGTACTCTTCTAGGATTGTTTGTATGGCTTCAGGAATCTTTGTCTCTGTTGTTTCTACATTTAAGAAATAAAACTCTCCCATTAATTTAGAATCTTTAGCAGCCAACTTTGCATCTTTTTAGCTGAGATTATCTTCACTACTGGGTTTCTTGCTCTTCCATGTAGTATTATGTCTTGTCCTTCCTTTCTGAAGCTCAGGGTCATCTCATTGAAGTCCATAGTGATTGGACTATACTTCCTCATCCAATCGACACCAATGACCATATCACTTCCTCCCATCTGTAGAACTCTGAAATCATGTTCAAAGTTGTGCCCTTGCATCCTCCATCCCAATTGATTGCTTTTTGTTGTACTCAAGAGTTGTTCCCCATTGGCTACTATGATTTTCAGGGGATAAGTTTGTACCACCTCTACCCCTTCCTTGGCCCATGTAGCAGTTACAAAGATATGGGTACTACCACTGTCTATTAGAATGTTCAAAGGTCTTCCTTTGAACGAGCCCTGGATTATAATCGTGCTATGGCCAGTACTTCTTGTTAAGGCATTGATAGAAATTTCCAGTGTCCCTTCCTTTGGTTCTATTTCTTCTATATTCTTGTCTTTGCCTTCATCTTCCTCAGGTTCCCCTTCAATCTCTCCTTCGTCCATCATGTTAAGTTGTTTTGGCTTACAATGATGCCCTGACCCAAATCTTTCACCACACTTGAAGCATAGACTGGTTGCTCTTCTGTACTCTATCGATCCTTGTTTATGAACATTTTGAGTTGTTGTTCCCTTGTGAGTGACTTGTGGTGCTGCAATAGTAGTCTTGGAGGTCGTAAGAGTGTTATTCATGGTGTTACCCCTGTACCCAAACTTATACTATTTGCCTTCAACTTCAGCTGCTAACTCATATAGTTTGGCTTTTCGACAGGCTTCAGCTAATGTCTTAGGCTCATGGACCTTAACCTTATGCTTAAGGTCTTCCTTCATCCCACTAATAAAGCTGGACACAAAGTATTCCTCCTTCAATAGAGCATTGTGTTGTAACATTAATGGTTGCAACTCATCGAATCTCTCTTGATATTCTTCAACTGTTGACTTCTGCATTAACTTGTTGAATTCTTCAATAACATCTCATGTATTTTATCACAAAACCTGTGACAAAGGCCAACAACAAATTCCTGTCAAGTTATCTTATTTTTTTGCATGATGTATCCATCAAACCAGGTCTCAGCTCTACCCGTTAGATACATGGCAGGTACCTATAGTTTTTGGCCCTCTGGAATAGCAAAAATTGTGAAGAACTTGCTACACTTTTTAACCGAACTTCTAGGGTTGTCTTTGTAACACCCCAATTTTGCCCTAAATTAGTTAAAATCCCTAGATTAAAAACGCTAATAATTGGGAATTTTATTTTGAAATCTTAATTGATCTAGTGGCTAAATTGAGATTTTTTGAAACTTTAATGACCTTTCTGTAAGGTAGGCTAAGTTGGAGCCCTTATTGCATAATTTACCCTAAAAATAGGGTGAGAATCTAATCCTCACCCTTTCGGTTTCCATTTGCGCCGCAAGCCTCAACTCAATATCCTAATCATCTTCACTTTATTTCCGATCAAGGTCCGGTGAAGACCCTTCGGCGTCCATTCGGCTATCCGAGGCCATTACCTTGCTCCCCTTTTCCGTCCATTCAAAACCCACCCCTCTGTCACCCTCGCGTCATTGTCCCTTGTCGGAAATTGGTATAAAATCCTTAGAACTCCGCCTTACCATCGTTGTTCTCCATTTCTGTTCAATTTTGACGTATGGGTAAGCCGATGAGGCCTTGTCTTGTGTTATCGTGTGTTTGCGTGCGTGTTTTGGTCGGAAAAATGTCCATATGAGGTTATTGGAGCGTCGCCGGCGGTCGGTGCCGTCATGGGTGTTGTCCTTAGGGTTTTCAGTTTTTCTAGGTGTTGTTGTGTGTGGGGATTTGGGCTTGAGTTCTTGTGTGTTGGGTTTGGGTTAGACCAAATGAGTGTGAGAGTGGGTTGGTGAGAGAGTGACCGTACTGTAACAGAACTGAACCGGATCTCCACCGGAAGCGAGCTGGCTGACGTTAGCGATGACGTCACCCGTTGACCGTTAACTTTTACAGAAAATGCTTATTTCATGTTTTTCGACGTCCTGATTCCGATTCCGCTACCGTTTCCCCAAATTCGAACCCGAAAGACCGTTTTGACCTTTTTTATTTGATTATACTTAGTATTTAAAGATTTGAATATCAGGAAATTAATTTGAATTATTTGTATTTGCAGACGACATTGGCTTGGATACTGAGATCCTTTCTCCTCCTCCACCTAGACGACCTCCTGTTGCTTAGACATCGGGATCCGCTCGTGAGTTTAATTATTAATATATTCGATATTTATATTATCAGTGTCTTGGCATTGTAGTAGTATCTTTGATGGTGTAATTAATTGTTATATGAGATGACTCTGACCGACTTAGAGATATAGCTGAGCGGGGGAGACGTCACCGCCGACGTTGAGTGTTAGCTACCTGAGATGTGTTCTCTTCTGTGTTGTCTGTTTATAGTGCTCTGTATGTAAATGTGTTGATGTGCTGAAATGTATACATGATGTGGTATGATGATGTATGATAATAATATTCTGTTGATTTGTGATATTTAACTTGTTCAACATTCTATTACATTATGCAATATTTGTATATATTATCATATTCAGATTATTGTATATCAGATTATATGATTATGCATTTCTGTTGATAAACAATGCATTCAGATTCAGAACTCGAATTTTATGTCATCTCATTATGGTTGAGATTCTATACGGGAAAGTTCAGTAGCTTCATCCTGGGTTGATGTCTACATCGGATCAGTGGTTTTGCCCTATGGGCTGGATTCCACTTCGGATGGTGACGAGGTTGAGAGTGGTTCTGGGGAACTTTACTCTTTGGATGGTGATGTAGTTGGGTGCATGTCATATTGTGTTGCATATTCATTCATACTTGTTTATGTGTTGAATTGATTCATGTTGGGAAATTGTATTCTGATAATGTCTGGTTGACTCTGTTGATATGATGATTCTGTTAGTTCTGTTTGCATTGTAGAGACACACTGGGCGTTTTCGCTGACTCCCCCTTAGTTTCTATTTCAGATACTCAAGTCTAGGCTACGATACTTGGAGGACCTCGTTTTTCAGCTTTATTTGTTATTATCAGTATGATACTTGAAACTATTTATATTATGCGTTTTATCAGATCGTATTTAATATTCGGATTTCAGACGTTTTATTTGGGTTATTACGTTTTTCATGCATGTACATTTCGAATATTTAATATTTTTAGAAATATTTTATCAATATATATTATGTGATATTATCATTATCTATTTTGGAATTAAAGTTTTTGAATCAGGTTACTTACGTGAGGGATAAACTTTGAGCTTGACTCTTTATATTCGATCAGTTCTTCCGGGTCGAGTTTAGAGGGTTACATTTAATGATATCAGAGCCAGGTTCAACACTCGGCCTGGGTGATTTAAATCAATTTTAAATCGAAAATAGATTGTTGCATGCATTCTCAAACGTTTTCGAGTAAAATGGGAATTTTAGAAAAAGTTATGATCTTTTATGAATAATATTTATACATATTCTGAATAAGGTCTCCAAGTACCGATTCTAATATTAGGATTTTGTCTTTTGTAGATATACTACTATGTAGGGATGTAAAAAGCTGACCCGACCTGAAAACCCGACTGAAACCTGCTCGAGTTAGAACCTGATTTGACCTGAAAATTTAGTGACCCGAACCCGATCTGTAATCGACTGTTGTTGACCCGAACCTGAATTCAACCTGTTACTGTAGTGACCGAACCCGACCTGCATCCGACTGAAAAACGACCCGAACCCGAATTGGACTTGTTACTGTGGACCTGAAACCTGACATGCGCTCGACTGAAACGAACCCGAACCCGAAGTCGACCTGGAAAATAATCGATTTTACCCGACTAAATTGACCCGAGATCCGATATTACCCGACCTATTTTGAACCCGACCTGTTTTTGAACCCAACCTGTTAATTGACCCGACCTGCTTTGAACCCGACCTATTTTTAACCTGAACTGATATTGATCTGACTTGATATTTACCCGATATATAGTTGAAGAAGTCTACCATTTGATAAATTTAAAGTGATGATAAATGTAAAGTATTAATTTACTAAATTATAATACTAACTCGTTCAATATAAATTATTTGTGAAGTTTAATAAGAATTAACATACTTAAATTTATTTTATTAAAAATATTCAAAATTTAAAAGTTTTATCAAATTAATAAATTGTGATGGATGAATTTAAAACAAATTATTTAAAATTTAAATTAATTTATTAATTGTAATCATTAAATTTTAAAAATATTTTATTAAAAATTATAACTATTAAAATAATAAAAAAATATTTTTTTAGTTTAAGGGAAGTTTTTTTTTGAATTAATGGGGGAAAGTTTTTTGATTGATAGGAAATTATGGGAAGGGTGATTTTGCCGCCAATCAAACAAAATAGGGGAGATTTTGCCGCCAATCAAACAAAATGGGGGGGTGGGGGATTTTGCCGCCATATCAAACAAAATTGGGAATGAAGGTGTGATTTTTTTATTTAGGGGTTAATTATCCTTTAGGTCCTTCCTTAATTCCTTAATTAGATGGTTAGGGTTTAGGTTTTTTAGGTTTTAGTTTGTTTTTTTAGTCCTAACTTTTGGTTTAATTTCTTTAAATTTCATTTAATTAGGCCATGATTCATAAATTAATTAATTATTAAGCTTTTTGGTTTGCTTTAAATTTGATTTGGTCCTCGTATAAAGATTCGGTAAGTAATTAAATTTAATAATTTTATTCATTTGTGATTTTGGCTCTAATTAATAATTTAGTTTTAATTTATTTTTAGATTTGTCCTTTTTATGTTTCAATTTATTTTGATTGTTAGATTTATGGGTTTATGTTTAGGGTTTAGGGGTAAATGTGTCAAGTTGATTGTTTGGGGCTATGAGATTAGTTTAGGGATTATGTGATTAGGCTTGCACTCTAATTATTAGTGAATGCTGTCTGTAAGATTTAGATATTCACGTTTGGGGTTTAGGGGTAAATGTGTCAAGTTAATTATTTGGGGCTATGAGATTAGTTTAAGGATTAGGGGACTAGGCTTGCACTCTAATTATTAGTGAATATAAGATTTAAGGGTTGAGGTTTATGGGTATTGTTTAGGGGTATACATATATACATACAAATATGTATGTTCTAGTATATATATATATATATATATATATATATATATTACAATATATACATACTAAAACTTACATATATATATATATATATATATATATATATATATATATATATATATATATATGTATAATTATAACAATATATATACTAAAACTTACATACATACATACATACACATATATATATATATACTAAAATTTAAATACATGCATATATACGTGTTTTAGTATGTATGTATACATGCGTGTGTTTTAGTATATATATATATGTTTAATTAATTATAACAATACATATATACGTATATATCATAATATATGTATATGTATATTTATATGTATATGTGTGTATATATATATATAGATATAAATTTTATTATTTGTAATATAATGATATTTTTATTCATTTTATTTCCTAAAATTTTATTTTCCACAGAAAGTTACTCTTATTAATTTTTAATTTTTGTAATTTATTCCAATATTTTAGATATAAATCATTTGATGATATTTTTGTTCATTCTAGTGCCTAATATTGAGACTAAAATGTATGTAAGTATGTATGTATGTACCTATCAATGTATGAACCCTAAACCCTTAATGAATTTTCTCTTAACCCAAAACCTTAAACCCTAAAAATCATAAACCCTAAACACTAAACCCTAATGTGTAGGTATGTATGTATGTACTTATCTATGTATAAACCCTGAACCCTTAAAGAATTTCCCTAAACCCTACACCATAAACCCTAAACCCTAATGTATGCAAGTATGTATCTATCTATCAATGTATGAACCCTGAACCATTAATAAATTTTCCCTAAAACCCAAACCCTTTAAACTCTAAACCCTAAATCATCCAATGTTTTATAATTTTAATTTGATATTTCTGTTCATTATAGCCCTTAAAACTTCATTTCTATTCTAAGTTGACCCCTATATGCTAATTTTTTTTAATTAGTCCAATAATATATAATTTTACTTTGACATTTTGTTCATTTTAGTCCCTAAACTGTATTTGTATTCCAAATTGACCACTTTTTATTTTTTAATTAGTCCGATGTTTTATAATTTTAATTTGATATTTTGTTCATTCTAGTCCCCTAAACTTTAGTTTAATTCCAAATTGACCCTTATTTATTGTTTTTTATTTCGTTTGATGTTTTATAATTTTAATTTGTACTTTGTTCATTCTAGTCCCTTTTAACTTTATTTCAATTCCAAATTGACCCATATTCATTGTTTTTTTAATTCGTCCAATGTTTTATAATTTTAATTTGATATTTTCATCTTCTAGACCCTAAAACTTTATTTTTATTCCAAATTGACCCACATTTTTTTTAATTTGTCGAATGTTTTATTATTTTAATTTGATATTTTCTTCTAGACCCTTTTAACTCTATTTCAATTCCAAATTGACCCATATTCATTATTTTAATTCCATATTAACCCATATATATATATATATATTTCAATTCATCATGTTTTATAATTTTAATTTGAAATTTTGTTCATTCTAGACCCTAAAACTTTATTTTTATTCTAAATTGACATCTACATATTGTTTTTTAATTGCTCTAATTTTTATACTTTTAATTTGATATTTTTGTTCATTACAGTCCCCAAAATTTTATTTTTATTCCAAATTGACCCCTTTTCATTGTTTTCTTTTAAATTTGTCTAATGTTTTATAATTTTAATTTGATATTTTTGTTCATTATAATCCGTGAAACTTTATTTTTAATCCAAATTGACCCCTTTTCAGTTCAAATTAACCCCTTTTCATTATTTTTTAATTAATTCAATGTTTTATAATTTTAATTTGATATGACTTTAAATAATTAACTCCAAATCAATGACGATTGACGAAGGCCAACCTAAAGTCTATTGACTACTTATACGGTTGTACCGAACTCAAACTCAATACAAATTTCAATCTTGAAAATACCCCGACCTGAATTACCCGACCTGAAACTACCTGACCTAAAATTACACGACCTGAAATGCACCCGACCTGAAATGCAACCGACCTGAAATGAACCCGACCTGAAATGGACCCGACCTGAAATGGACCCGACCTGAAACGGGCCCGACCTGAAATGGACCCGACCTGAAGTGTATCCGAACCCGAATTAACCTGTCAATTATCTGCTTTGGACCCGACCCGTTTTGACCTGACCTGAAATGAACCCGACCTAAAATGGACCCGACCTGAAATGGACCCGACCTGAAATGGACCCGCACCCGACCCAAGTCGAGTCAAAACAGAAAAATGACCTGAAATGACCTGTACCCGATTTTACCCGACCTGATAGTACCTGACCTAAAACCCATCCGATTACCTGTTTTTACATCCCTACTACTATGCCACCTTGGAGAAGTTCTAGAGTAGCGGTCGGTCGAGGTCGTGGCTGAGGCCGTGGCCGAGGTCGAGGTCGTACCGCGACTGCAGATAGTGATGTTCCACCTCCTGAGGGTTCGATAAAAAATTAGGATGAGGTCCAGGGTGCAAATGTGGAGGAACAACATGTGGAGCAGACAGGAGCTCAGCAGACTGGAGCTCATCGGACTGGTGGAGGAGACCCACATGTTCAGCCTGCTCAGAGTAGTGGTCATCGTGATTCAAAGGATAGTGATACAGTGGGCACATATGTTGTTAGTGTTCAGAGAGAGTTATTGAGATACCTTCGACAGTCTGAGAGTGTTCAGAGATCCATATCCACAGAGTTTCTCGCTGTCGGGATGACTATGTTTGATGGAAAGACGGGTACATATTCGGCAGATGTAGAGTACTTGCTGAAGAAGCTTCAGCGACTATTTGTTGAGATGGATTTTCCTACCGACCGGAAACTCAGGGCTGCCGTTTCACTGCTGCAGGGTGAAGCCTAGAATTGGTGGGAGGCTGAGGAGCTTTTACCCCAACTAGTAATGTTACTTGGGATCATTTTAGACATGCTTTCTGTGATCGATATGTCGGAGCTGATTATATAGCAAAGTGTAAAGATGATTTTATGAATCTGAGGCAGAATGATATGACTGTTAATGACTATGAGATCAAGTTTATGAGATTGATTCAGTACGTCCCAGGGTTAGTGACCACAGAAAAAGACAAGTGTGATTGGTTTCTGAAGGGATTACGTCCTACGATAAAGGTCGGTGTTGCTTTACATATGGACTAGGAATACAAAGATATAACTCGATGAGCTAGGACATCTGAGCGTAATGAGGTAGAGTTGAGACAGCTTGAGTCGCATGGATCTGATAGAGGAAAGAGACCAGTGTTAGTGCCAGTTCAATATAGTCAGGGGATTCAGTCTAGAAAGAGGGTCAGAGATGAGTCACACTATCACAGTTACTCGAGAGCTAGACCAGTGACTTCTTTTGTTCCGATTGTTAGTGATGGTGGTTCGACTGGTACTCGAGGGGTGCCACAATGTTTTTTTTGTAAGAAGTGGCATTTGGGCGAGTGTAGGAGGCAGACTAGAGCTTGTTTTAGATGTGGTTCATTCGAGCATCGTTTCAGAGATTGTTTGGTTTCACCTCCCTCAGCTTTTACTACTACTACTCAGTCTCAGGCATCAGTACAGACTCCCATCAGGGGAAGAGGTCAGGTCAGATCTGTTACCTCGGGTTCTGCTAGTAGAGGTAGACCAGCTCTGAGTAGAGGATCAACATGATCAGGGGCCAGACAGCCAGGGTTAGTTTATTCTACTAGGAGACACGAGGATCGTGATGAGCCAAATGTTATTGCCGGTACATTCTCTATCCATTCTATTTCGTACTTTGCTATGCTTGATAATGGTTCGACTCATTCATATGTTGCGAGTTCTGTGTCTGGGGGTCTTAAGATTTCTGTTGAGGATACTATTAATGTTGTTACTGTACACAGTCTAGTGGGTAATCCAGTTGAGGTTACTAAAGTATACATGAATTGTCCTCTTGAGATTCAAGGGGAGATCTTTCTAGCTGATTTGATGGGGTTACCCTTTGGGGAGTTTGATCTTATCCTAGGTATGGATTGGTTGTCTGCTCACCGTGTTACTTTAGACTATGAAAAGAAAAGGGCTATACTGAGAACTTCTGATGATCGTGAGGTGATTATATGGCACCTTATCGGACGACACCGAAAGAACTTAAAAGAGTTGATGATTTAGTTGTAATAACGATTGGATCGAGGTTTCATTCGACCGAGTGTTTCTCCTTGGGGAGCTCTTGTTCTGTTTGTTAAGAACAATGATGGGACATTTCGACTTTGTATAGATTATCGGAAGCTGAACAAGCTGACGATCAAGAACAAATATCCTCTTCCTCGTACTGATGATCTGTTTGACCAGTTCCGGGGAGCTACGGTATTCTCTAAGATAGACCTGAGATCTGGTTATTACCAAGTCAAGCTTAAGGATTCTGATGTGTTCAAAACAACTTTCTGGATAAGTTACGAGCATTATGAGTTCCTTGTGATGCCTTTCGGATTGACTAACGCTCCTGCCGCTTTCATGGATATGATGAATAGGGTGTTTCAACCCTATCTTAACCAGTTTTTTGTGGTATTTATTGACGATATACTGGTATATTCTAAATCTAAGGCAGAGCATGAGGAACATCTTCAGATTGTGTTACAGACTCTGCGAGAGAAACAGTTGTACGCAAAATTCAGTAAGTGTGAGTTTTGGCTTTCTGAGGTTATGTTTCTGTGTCATATAGTTTCTGCTCAGGGTATTCAGGTTGATCCAAAGAAGGTCGAGGCTATTATGAGTTGGAAGAAGCCCAAGAATGTTCCTGAGGTTCGAAGCTTCTTGGGTTTAGTTGGTTATTATCAGAGATTCGTTAAGGGTTTCTCTTCTATTGTAGCTTCGTTGACTAAGCTTCTGAGGAAGGATGTTCTCTTCGTTTGGACTGAGGCTCAACAGTCTAGTTTTGAGAAGCTTAAGTTTGTGTTGACTAAAGCACCAGTTTTGATTCAGCCTGAGCCTGATAAGGCTTATACAATTTTTAGTGATGCTTCGTACACCAGATTGGGGTGTGTTCTGATACAGGAAAGAAAGGTTGTGGCTTATGCGTCTCGACAGTTGAAACCGTATGAGTGTAACTATTCTACCCATGATTTAGAGCTTGTTGTTGTTATTTTTTTTACTTAAGATCTAGAGACACTATCTCTACGGGGAGAAAAGTTATATCTATACAGACCATAAGAGTCTGAAATACCTCATCACTCAGAAAAAGCTTAATCCGAGACAACGTCGCTGGTTAGAGCTTCTCAAGGATTATGATTGTGAGATTGAGTATCATTTGGGTAAAGCTAATGTCGTTGCTAATGCATTGAGTCGTAACACTATTTCAGATTTGAGAGCTTTGTTTGCTCGGATGTGTTTGTACGATGATGATAGTCTGTTGGTAGAACTTCGGGTTATTCCTACATTGATTTCTGATATTCGAGCTGAGCAGCCTAGTAATTCGTTTTTGATGCATCGTATCAGGGAGGTGCATGAGGGTACATCTCGGGATTTCTCTATTGACCAGGATGAGGTATTATGTTTCCGTGGCCGGTATTGTATTTCGAGGAAATCTGGGTTAAAATAGGTTATTCTCCTTGAGGCCCATGACAGTCCTTATTCTATGCATCCTGGTGGTGATAAGATGTATAAGAATCTTCGTGAAAGGTACTGGTGAAAATGTCTCAAGCGAAACATCGTCGGATTTGTATTGAGATGTTTGACCTGTCAGAAAGTCAAAGCAGAGCATCAGCGTCCGTCTGGGTTACTAGAGCATATTGAGATTTCTCAGTGGAAGTGGGAGCACGTGACTATGGACTTTTTTAGTGGACTTCCTTTGACTCCGTCGAAGAAGGATTCCATATGGGTCTTTGTTGATCGTTTGACGAAGTCCGCGCATTTCATTTATGTCTGAGTTGACTATTCTTTGAGTAAGTTAGCTCGACTTTATATTTTTGAGTTTGTTCGACTTCACGGGGTACCGTCATCTATTAATTCTGACAGAGATCCGAGGTTCACTTCAAAATTCTAGGGGCTCTTCATTCTGCTTTAGGTATTCGGTTGAACTTCAGTATATCTTATCATCCGCAGACAGATGGTCAGTCTGAGCGTGTGATTCATATTCTTGGAAATTTGCTGAGGGGTTGTATTCTTGATTTCAGAGGCAGTTGGGAGGATTTCCTGTCGCTTGCAGAGTTTGCTTATAAAAACAATTATCATGCCAGTATTAAGAAGGCACCGTGTTGAGTTTTAAGATGCTCAATTCCTTCAATCGATCTTGCTTGCCAAGTGTGAAGAAGTGAGATAATTTGGGTGTAATTGTGGGAAGGAAAAGATAGACAATTTACACAAGGATTTATAGTGGTTCAACCTTCTAACCAAGGTCTACATCCACTACCTTAGCTTCCTACTGAGGATTTCCAAACAAATTCACTAAGAATTTTGTCCCTTTTTCTCGGATTAGGAGGAAACCGTTACAACGATCAAGCTTTCTACCCAAAGCTTGATCAAACACTCTCTTACAAGAGAAAGACTTAGCAAACTAGAAAACCCTCTAATAGGTATGTGTTTGCAATACTAAGCACTCACCCAAAACCTAAACACTTGAGCAAATATTACAATGTTAAGCTCACTAGTGTTGTCTATGCAAGAAATATACAAATTGATCTCTAGACAAATTTTGACATCGTAATGTTGTAACAATTGAAGCATTAACCATTACAAGATGCTTGGAGGTCCCTTTTATACTCCTTGATGAGGTTGTAGTTGTTACTAGCCGTTGGGATTGAATTGGAGCCACTGGAGCCTTTATTTCCCACCATAAATGCAGTTCTGCAGCTTGGCGTATCGATACGGTCCCGATAAGGAATTAGCCGATGTGCACTTCAACTGATGCGTATCGATATGCTTACCTAGCATATCGGTACGGTCCTGCAAATTAAAAGACCGTTGGGAAATATGACCGTTGGGGTAGTTAGGCGTATCGGTACGCGATACAACCGTATCGGTACGCGACTAGCTGGTGGGCTATTTCAAAACACACCGTATCGATATGGCTAAGCGTATCGGTACGGGTTTTGGCTACTGGAAAATTTCTGTAGTTGAAACCCTAAGGCGTATCGCTACGGTCCAAGACCATATCGGTACAGGCACTTGAAAAGCTTGGTTTTGACTACTTGAAATCGTTCCAAAGCCTTGTAAAACCCTTAAACATATTTTTAAGTTGTTTTTGACTAAAAACCCTTAAACATATTTTCAATTTGCTCCCCCTTACTCAAAGCATCATAAGAATGTTAGTTCAACATATATGATTATCTAGTTGACATAAATGAAAATAAATCAAATAAAAACAAAAACAACTAGATTTTACCACACTTGAATCCAAGAGAGGATGTGAAGCCTTCCTTCTTCAAGTGTCTTTCTTTGTGTGCATGGAGCTCCCCCTTAAATTTGGACTTGCTGGTCACTCTCCATCACACCTAAAACAAGACAATCAAGTAATTTTTGGTATCCAAATTGCTTTGGATCCATAGACGTTAGTTGCACAAAATTTAGTCCCCTTAGGAATCCATTTTTCAATTTCATTCTTTTTAGTTGAAGTGGTTCGTCCTTTTGGGACCCAAACACTTCTAATACATTTACCATTCACAAATCTAGGGGCACTAGATTGTCTTACATAAAAATTTGATTTTCCAAAACTATTTTTCTTTTCAAGTACATTGGAAATCAAATCTTTTTCTTTTTGAACTTTAAGAAGCAAATTTTGTAAATCAAAACATTTTTGTTCAAAATCTTTCAATTTTGCTTCAAGTTCAAGATTTGTTTTGGAAAGCAAATCATTTTCAATTTTTATTTTTGAAATCAACTTTTTGTTCTTGGAAAATGATGCCTTGAATTCCAAAAACAAAACATCATAGATATCTTGCAACTCATCAAATGAATATGAATTTGAACTAGATGAGTTAGAAGTTACCTCCCCCTCATTGAGGGCCATCAAGCATAGGTGGGCTACCTCATCATCGGTGGAGTCCTCATCACTCCCTGTGGCCACATATACTTATTTTGAAGATGATCCCCTCTTTTTGGATTTGTGGGAGTCCTTCATATTCTTCCTCGATTCATGCATGGATTTATCCATTTCTCTCTTCATGAACCGGGTGAATTTGTTGAAGAGATAGGCCATCTCTTCATCATCGATTTCCTTCTCACTTAGGTCAACATGATGGCATGTGGAGGATTTTAGAGAAACGACACTTGAATTGATGCCAAGCTCCATTATTTTCTTCTTCCCCATAGCTCTAATTTCTTCCCTCTTCTTCTCCTCTTCCTTGTTCTTCTTCATGATTTGATGAATGAGAAGTGACCCCATGAGTTCATCAAGCTTCGAGGTCTTGAGATTCTTGGCTTCGATGATGGCAGTCCTTTTTGAGTCCCAAGACTTGGGAAGTGAGTAGATGAGGCTTCAGACAAGCTTTTCCTCCGGATGGCTTCTCCATAGCCTTTGAGACCATTGGTGATAGTGGAGAACCTATCAAACATCTTCTCGATGTTTTTCTCCGGATCCATCTTGAAGTTCTCATACTCTAAGGTGAGGAACCCAATCTTGGTCTCCTTAACTTCATTGGTTCCCTCGTATGTGACTTCAAGCTTGTCTCATACCTCCTTGGCACTCTCACAAGAAGACATCTTCTTATAGATGGTTGGGCCAAATGCACAAAAGAGGATGTGCAAGGCCTTGCAATTTAGCTCCATCTTCTTGCGATCTTCGGTACTCCATTCCGCATTACTTCGTTGAGGCACGAACGGACCATCTTCAACTATGTCCCATAACTTGTAGTCTCTTAACTTGATGAAGAACTTCATCTTAATCTTCCAATGGGCATAGTGAGTTCCGTCAAAGAAGGGTTGTTTGTCGATGGATTACGCCATTGAACCGGTTGTGTGAAATGATGATCGAGCTTGCCAGATCTTCTCAATAGGATGTTAATCCTCTTCGATTGAGCCAAGCTCTGATACCAATTGTTGAGTTTTAAGGTGCTCGATTCCTTCAACCGATCTTGCTCGCCAAGAGTGGAGAAGTGAGATAATTTGGGTGTAATTGTGGGAAGGAAAAGATAGACAATTTACACAAGGATTTATAGTGGTTCAAACTTCTAACCAAGGTCTACATCCACTACCTTAGCTTCCCACTAAGGATTTCCAAACAAATTCACTAAGAATTTCGTCCCCTTTTCTCGGATTAGGAGGAAACTGTTACAACGATCAAGCTTTCTACCTAAAGCTTGATCAAACACTCTCTTACAAGAGAAAGACTTAGCAAACTAGAAAACCCTCTAATAGGTATGTGTTTGCAATACTAAGCACTCACCCAAAACCTAAACACTTGAGCAAATATTACAATGTTAAGCTCACTAGTGTTGTCTAAGCAAGAAATATACAAATTGAGCTCTAGACAAATTTTGACATCGTAATGTTGTAACAATTGAAGCATTAACCATTACAAGATGCTTGGAGGTCCCTTTTATACTCCTTGATGAGTTTGTAGCCGTTACTAGCCGTTGGGATTGAATTGGAGCCGTTGGAGCCTTTATTTCTCACAATAAATGCAGTTATGCAGCTTGACGTACCGATACCCTTCAAACCGTATCGATACGGTCCCGATAAGGAATTAGTCATTGTGCACTTCAGCTGATGCGTATCTATACGCTTACCTAGTGTATCGGTACGGTCCTGTAAATTAAAAGACCGTTGGGAAATATGACCGTTGGGGTAGTTAGGCGTATCTGTACGTGATACAACCGTATCGGTAAGCGACTAGCCGTTGGGCTGTTTCAAAACACAACATATCGATACGGCTAAGCGTATCGGTATGTGTTTTGGCTACTAGAAAATTCCTGTAGTTGAAACCCTAAGGCGTATCGGTACGGTCCAAGATCGTACCGGTACAGGCACTTGAAAAGCTTGGTTTTGACTACTTTAAATGTACTTTAAATCGTTCCAAAGCCTTGTAAAACCCTTAAACATATTTTCAAGTTGTTTTTGACTAAAAACACATTTTAGATTCTTTTCAATTTAGTCCAAAACATTTTGCAAATATTATATCAAAACACTTAGTTCTACACACCGTTTGAGGCTATGTATGGGCGTAGGTGTCGTTCACCTATTGGTTTGACTGAGTTGAATGAACATAGATTGTTGGGACCTAAGATTATGCACGAGGATGAGAAGACTGTCAGATTGATTCGAGATCGGCTTAAGGATGATTTTGACAGACAAAAGTCTTATGCCGATCTAAGACGTCGTGATCTTGAGTTTAAGGTGGGTGATGAGGTTTTCTTGAAAGTATCTCCTTGGAGGAAGGTACTTCGGTTTGGTTGGAAAGGTAAGCTGAGTCATCGTTACAGTGGCCCTTATCGGATTATTCGTCGAGTCGGACCAGTTGCCTATCAGCTAGAGGTACCACTAGAGCTTCAGCGTATTCACGATGTCTTCCATATTTTAGTGTTGAGATGTTATCATCCTGATCCGTCACATGTTATGCCTGTTGAGGATATTGAGGTCCGTCCTGATTTGCGTTTTGAGGAGGAGCCTATTGAGATTCTTGCTCAAGATAAAAGGGTTCTCAGAAGGAAGACCATTAAGATGGTCAAAGTCCTGTGGCGTGGTCGTAGTCATGATGAGGCTACGTGGGAGCCCAAGACTGTCATTCGAGCTCAGTATCCGCATCTTTTTGCTCTAGTAAATTTCGAGGCCGAAATTTCTTTTTAACGAGGGAGAATTTTAACACCCCAATTTTGCCTTAAATTGAAACCCTAAATTAGTTAAAATCCTTAGATTAAAAACCCTAATAATTGGGAATTTTATTTTGAAATCTTAATTGATCCAGTGGCTAAATTGAGAATTTTTGAAACTTTAATGACCTTTCTATAAGGCGAGCTAAGTTGGAGCCCTTATTGCGTAATTTACCCTAAAAATGGGTGAGAATCTAATCCTCACCCTTTCGGTTTCCATTTGCGCCACAAGCCTCAACTCAGATTCTTTTCTTTCCTATCAGTGTGAAATCCCTAATCCCCTTCCCTTTATTTCCAATCAAGGTTCGGTGAAGACCCTATCGGCGTCCGTTCCGCTATCTGAGGCCATTACCTTGCTCCCCTTTGCCGTCCGATCAAAACCCACCCCTCCGTCGCCCTCGCGTCGTTGTCTCTTATTAGAAATCGGTATAAAATCCTTCGAACTTCGTCTCACCATCGTTGTTCTCCGTTTTCGTTCGATTTTGACGCGTGGGTAAGCCGATGAGGCCTTGTCTTGTGTTATCGCGTGTTTGCGTGTGTGTTTTGGTCAGAAAAATGACCATAGGAGGTCATAGGAGCGTCGCTGGCGGTCGGCGCCGTCATGGGTGTTGTCCTTAGGGTTTTCAGTTTTTCTGGGTGTTGTTGAGTGTGGGGATTTGGGCTTGAGTTGTTGTGTGTTGGGTTTGGGTTAGACCAAATGGGTGTGAGAGTGGGCTAAACTGAGTTGGGTTGGTGAAAGTCCAAGATCCAGGTTGAATCCAAGTGGGTGGGCTAAACCGAACCGGAGTGACCAAACTGTAACAGAACTGAACCTGATCTCCATCGGAATCGAGTTGGATGACGTCAGCGATGACGTCACACGTTGAACCGTTGGCCGTTGACTTTTTCAGAAAAGGCTTATTTCATGTTTTTTGACGTCCTGATTCCGATTCTGCTGCCCGTTTCCCCAAATTCAAACCCGAAATATCGGGAAATTATACTTAGTATTTAAAGATTTGAATATCGGGAAATTAATTCGAATTATTCGTATTTGCAGACGACATTGACTCAGATACTGAGATCCTTCCTCCTCCTCCACCTAGACGACCTCCTGTTGCTTAAACATCAAGATCCGCTCGTGAGTTTAATTATTAATATATTCGATATTTATATTATTAGTGTCTTGGCATAATAGTAGTATCTTTGATGGTGTATTTAATTGGTATATGAGCTGACTCTGACCGACCTAAAGATAGAGCTGAGAGGGGGAGACGTCACCGCCGACGTTGAGTGTTAGCTACCTGAGGTGTGTTCTCTTCTGTGCTGTCTGTTTACAGTGCTCTGTATGTAAATGTGTTGATGTGCTGAAATGTATACATGATATGGTCTGATGATGTATGATAATAATATTCTGTTGATTTGTGATATTTGACTTGTTCAGCATTATGTTACATTATGCAACATTTGTATATATTATCAGATTCGAATTATTGTATATCGGATTATATGGTTATGCATTTCTATTGATAAATAATGCATTCAGATTCAGAACTCGAATTTTATGTCATCTCATTATGGCCGTGATTCTGTACGAGGAAGTTCAGTAGCTTCATCCTTCGGGTTGATGTCTACTTCGGATCAGTGGTTTCACCCTACGGGATGGATTCCACTTCAGATGGTGACGAGGTTGAGAGTGGTTCTAGGGAACCTTACTCTTCGGATGGTGATGTAGTTGGGTGCATGTCATATTTTGTTGCATATTCATTCATACTTGTTTATGTGTTAATTGATTCATGTTGGGAAATTGTATTCTGATAATGTCTGGTTGACTTTGTGGATATGATGATTCTGTTAGTTCTGTTTGCACTGTAGAGACACACTGAGTGTTTTCGCTGACTCCCTCTTAGTTTCTATTTCAAATACTCAGGTCTAGGCCTATGGTACTTGGAGGACCTCATTTTTCAGCTTTATTTGTTATTATCAGTATGATACTTGGAACTATTTATATTATGCATTTTACCAGCTCGCATTTAATGTTCGGATTTCAGACGTTTTATTTGGGTTATTACGTTTTATCATGCATGTATATTTCGAATATTTAATATTTTTAGAAATATTTTATCAATATATATTATGCGATATTATCATTATCTATTTTGGAATTAAAGTTTTTGAATCAGGTTACTTACGTGAGGGATAAGCTTTGAGGTTGACTCCTTATATTCGACCCAATTCTTCCCATTTGGGTTGAGGGGGATATATTTAGTCTCCCTCAAACATCTCTAGCTCAATCTTAGGCCTAGGTATAAAGGAGTTAGAGTTACCCTTCTCCCATGTTTCTGTTTCTTTAAATAACAAGAAATCACCCATTTTGTTTGTGTTATCTCCTAGCTTCTGTTGAGTAGGACTAGCCAGGTTCCCTTGGTGTTCGAGAGTTGGTTTGGAAGATAAGATTCCATGCTCATTAGGATTAAATAAGTATTTTTCATTTTCGTTTATCACTGTTACGTGAATAGGCTTCTTGCCTTCCTGAATCGGCTTGTTTTTTTGTAGACTGTGAAGGGTTGCTACTCCCAGGGGTGACTTGTCCAAGTTCATCAGCTCCTTTGGACAGTAAAGCTAGGATTCTTTGTAAATATCCCATGTTTTCCTCATTGCTTTGCTCAATAATTTTCATTCTTCCTTCAAGTTTGTTCCTTTGCTCCTCCCACCAGGTCGGAACTTCACTGTCACCTTTTGATTCTTCTGTAGATGCTTGTGTTTCTGAGTTTTTCTCGTTTTCACTCATTTTCTTTGTTTTCTTGGATTTCCCTAGCTTGGCAGTGGATCAACTACAAGGCTCTGAGATACCAATTGCCACAATCGTAAAGGATTGGAGAAAGGGTTTGAGGAGAATAGATAGAAAGGAGAGGAATAGAGTTTAGAGTTTCATTAGATAATTCATAATAATGTTTTACACCCTCTTTTGCTAGCATATAATACGTGCATACATATAAAAACAAAACATACTGTTGTACCATTCATTCCTACATTTATTATTGGCATATTCCTAATAACGGTAACTGAGTAACTGGGCTGCCGTTGGGCCTGTAATCCATCTCTAAGAGTTGGGCTCTGCCTTGTCCGTTTCAACGTTTTGACTCGCATCCACTTTGACCACGACGTTGTCGTTTGGTGTAGCCATGCCTCCTTTCTCAGAGAACTCATCATCGATCCTCACTTTCGGTTCTTCTAACTCTGATTTCCCATACATGGTCATGACACCAATTCAGATAATCCCAAAAGCCAATAATGATTGAGAAAAAAAAAACAGCTACCTTGATGAAAATTGAGTTGATAAGGGAGATAAATATTTATAAGTTTTTTTCCATTTGTGTAGGGTAGAAAGAAGAAAAGAGAGTACTCCGAAATTTGGGAATTATTAATCCTAAAAAGAAAAACAAAGAGAAACATAGTTTATGTTTGAAAGTTGATTTTTTTTTTGAAAAAATGAAATTTATTAATTTTATTAAACGAGGATATAACCGAAATTATAATGAAAGTTTATACCATTTAGTAAACAAAATACCTAAATTTAGATATAATCTTACTAAACAAAATTAGCATTTTGAGATCAAAAGAAGACCATAGAAATAAAAAGTAAGAACCTAATTCAAAAACTCGAAATAAAAGAAGGATATAAACATCACCAAAATCGACGATGATAGGTAAAACCATCAACAAACAACCTAAAATGCATATTATAATGAATATACGTTGACAACAAGGTCATTACCACAACTCAATCGTGAATAAGGAACGATAGATATAATCGCGTATCCAAATCCAGTTCGAGAGTCCGAGACAAGGAGATCAACAACATAATAAAAGGAGTGCCATCACGATCAGTCGTGGCGTCGTCAGATCCAACCCTAATAGAAAATCAAAAAACAAAAAGCTTATCAAAAGACAGAGAAAAACGTACCAAAAAATAGAATAAAATCGTGCTACAAGAACATAATAATTTATTGAAAACTAAAAAACAAAACAAACGAAATGATAGATCTTGGCGGTCGACGACCAATATTAAAAATAGTGCCTCCATCGGTATTTAAAGAAAAAGAAAAACAAGAATGATCGATTCTATAATTAAGAGAAAAAATTAATGAGCGTCTAAGATTATGTTTAGGACAAAGGATTGAAAGTTAAATTCTATTAGCGAGAATAAGTCGGTGAAAATAAAATCGTGTTATGTTTGATACTGATTTTAGTTAAATTTGGGTAATTTACTTTTTTAAGTTTCTCAACTTAACATTCATTTTTATTTATATTATAATTAAATTACATCATTTATTTTTTATTTTTAATAACTTAAGTCATTTATACTAACATTGTTACATGTTTTTGACCCAAAAAAAATAAAATTAGTACTTTTACTTGACCTATTTTGCACATATAACTCTCAAATATTATTTAATTGATCATTTTAATAATTTTTTTAAAAAAATTCTAAAACTTTTAATTTAAATTAATTCAAACATTTAATTTAATCTTAACAAGAACGACTCACATCTTGACCATCTGCCACAACGAGAACTTAGTATTGCGATCAAATAGTATAATTTCATACCTTGCATACACTATTATCGTGATCGAATCATCAAACTCAAAACTCTTTGGTACCAATTTATTATAAGATAGCAATAAGTATAACAATCAGACAAAAATAAAAACACTAAAATTTACATGAAAACTCTTTAACGAGAAAAATCATGGAAAATAAAAAAGAAATTCATTATAATATCAAAAGATTCAAGAATGAACTTGTTCAGCCTGACACTTATCTTTTAGGTATGATTTTGCGTTTTGTATAGAATGTTGTGACTTGTAAGGTTTTGTTTACCCCTATACTTTGCCCTTGCAATCCACTTTCAAGTGATATCTTCAATATTAAAAAAAAAATTGTTTAGTTAAAAAGAATTGATTACAAAAAAAAAACTTATGTGTTTAGTCAAGAAGATTTCGGACTATTGCTGCAAATTCAATTGGAAGTTGGCGTTCGCATACAAGGAAGCCAATTGTGATGCACATTGTTTAGCCAAGCAAGGTACTAGGAGGGCGTCTGACTTCTGTTGAAATTGTAAGTGAAGAGAGTGCCGCTGCTGTTTGTGGTAGTGTGAGTTCTGTTTGTCCTTGGTAGCTGGAGATGAACATAAGTGATTGAAAGCTGAGTTGTAGCAGGTCTGGTCCAATTGGCTTGAGCTCAAAATATAACCTGCTGTGCTAATTTGGTACAACAGTTTTATTAAGCTCGAGCGTACTGTCCTGCAGAAAACCGATTCTGGGTAGGGTGTTGTAACCTGTGCGGTATTGCTGATAGAAAGCTGTGTTGTAGGTGGGTACAAACCTAGTAATGTACTGCTGTGCTGATCGTAGATGTCTGTGTGTTTTATTAGAAACTGTTTGTCCTTCTTGTCCATTGTATCAGTTTCGAGCATAGGCGCTTTGTTGAGTAAATCAGCATTTCAAGTTAGTTAGACACGTCAGCTTGTAGCTGTTAGCAAGTTTTTGAATCTGTTAAGCCTTATAGTTGAGTCTGTTGAGCTTTAGAGGTGGTTATTTCTCATTGTATTGTGTATATAAAGGATAAGACTCTTGTATTCATTGTAAGTTGATAAATAAAGTTGAAATTATTTTCTCAAATATCAACATGGTATCATTCGCTTAAAATTCCTGGGTGTGTTTTCCGCTGTAATTCTTTTCTTTAGGGTTTTTGTTCATTGTTTCGTGTCTACCGTCGTCTTCAATCATGCCGTCTGAGCTTGATGCTTCTGGTGCCACTGGCTCGGCTGTTGTTCCTGAAGTGTCCGCAAGAACCATGCCTTTGTTCACCAACAAACGAGTTAATCTAGTTCTTGACGAGACGAACTTTCTTCTTTGGAAGCAACAGGTCCTGCTTACTGTGCGCAGTCATCGTTTGGAACGGTTGCTGAATGGAACGATGGTTGTACCTCCAAAGGTGGTTCGTGGAACTGATGGTGTTGAGACTCCGAACGAGGATTATGAGATGTATGTGACGTCGGACAGCGCGCTTGCTTCTTGGTTGCTATCCACTGTAAGTACTCGTTTATTGTCTGAGTTTGTGGGTGCTGAGACTGCCTCTGCTGTTTGGAATACGGTGTTACAATTTTTTGCAAATTAGTCCACAACTTCGATTATGAGTCTTCATTGTAAGCTTCGGTCTATTAAGAAGGGTGATGAAAGTATGCGTGTTTATCTTTCTCGTATTAAAGAGGTTTGTGATGCCTTAGCGTCGTGTGGCAGTCCTGTGTCACAAGTTGAACAGATTGCAAGTATGTTGAATGGTTTATCCAGGGAATATCAGCCGTTCATGGCTGTTATCACGGCTAGTAAAGAGTCTTTTTCTCGTGATAGAGTCTTTAATCTGTTAATTGATGCAGAAATGCAGTTACAGGGATTTGATCTTCAATTTGATTCGCTTCCTTTGAGTGCTAATGTTGCTCATGTTTCGAAGTTTGGTGAGCAGTCTAGTTCTTTGGGAGAATATAGATCTCAGGCTCATATTGGTGGTCAAAATGGAGGCCAGGGTCGTGGGCGCTCGCGGTTTCAGTGTCAAGTTTGTGGGAAGTTTGGTCATCTTGCTGATAGGTGTTGGCATCGCTTTGATCGCAATTATCCTGGTGTTAATAATTCTTCCAGTCAGAGTCAATTTCAAGGAGAAACTGGTGCTGTTCATTATAGTTCTGTTGAGCATGATGGGTGTCGATGTTGTTCTGCTGGGAACAAAGTGGCTGAGGTTTCTCCACAGGTGCATGCTGCTTCTGCTTTAGCTCCTGATGATTGTTGGGTTGTAGATTCAGGTGCGACACATCATGTGACACATGATTCCACTTTAGTGTGTCGTGGTAATGACTACAAGGGACCAGGTAAGCTTGTTGTGGGCAATGGTGTTTCTTTAGATATTGTCAAGACTGGTTCTTCTTTTATTTCTTCTTCCTCTTGTCATTTGGTTTTGAATAATCTATTACATGTGCCACAAGTAACGTGAAATCTTCTTTCCGTGTCGAAGTTTGCTAGGGATAATGGTGTGTTTTTTGAGTTTCACTCCTCTCGCTGCTTGGATCGGGATGAAGTTTCAGGAGACATCTTGCTGCAAGGAAAAGAAATGGGAGGGCTCTATCATTTTACACCTACTTTAACTAGTAATAAAACTGTTGATTCCTTTAGTAGGAAAGAAAGTAATTTTGTACTTTCCTCTGATAGTAGTTCATATGAGCTGTGGCATAGGAGGCTTGGCCACCCTGCTCAAGAGACTTTACTCAAACTGTGTAAAAGCTTGAATGTAAAGGTTCCACAGGATTTATAAAATGTGTGTGGCTTGCCGGATGGGCAAAAGCCATAAACTTCCTTTTCAAACATCTAATACATTGTACAATGCTCCTTTTCAACTTGTTTATACTGATGTTTGGGGTCCTTCCCATGTTGTTTCGGATGGGTTTCGGTATTATGTTAGTTTTGTGGATGCTTTCACAAGGCATACTTGGATTTACTTGCTCAAAGATAAGAGTCAAGCACTTATGGCTTTTCAATTATTTCAGAAGATGGTTTTAACTCAATTTGATTTACCTATTAAAGAGGTGCAAAGCGATTGGGGTGGTGAGTTTCGCCGTTTGTATACTTTGCTGGCTACACAAGGAATCAAGCATCGTGTTACTTGCCCGCATACTTCTGAGCAAAACGGGGTGGTCGAGCGTAAGCATCGCCATGTGGTTGAACTGGCTCTTGTTCTGCTAGCTCAGGCGTCCTTACCCTTTAAGTTTTGGTCGTATGCTGTTGTGGCTGCAGTTCACCTAATTAATCAGTTGCCAACTAGGGTTTTGCATGGCTGCTCTCCCTTCGAGAAATTGTATGGTAGAAGTCCTAACTATGCTGACTTGCGGGTATTTGGGAGTAGGTGTTTTTCTCACCTTAGGCCTTTTCAGCGCCATAAGTTGTGTTTTCGATCCCAGCCATGCACATATCTTGGCATCAGTCCTTTTCATAAGGGTTTCTTGTGTTTAGCCAAGGATGGTAAGATTTTTACCTCGAGGCATGTAGTATTTGATGAATTTGTATTTCCATTTGCAGATTCTAAGGAGGAGTGTTCACAGCCAAATGTTTCTGCTGGTAAGTCTCGAGGGTTTCCTCTTGTAGCTGGTGTTGATAGATTATGTGTGGATACAGCTCGAGAGCATGCTGCTCATAGTCAGGCTCAACATAGTGGATCGTCTTTTCCTGAACAATGACTAGAGTCTTCCTCTTCAGGTGCTGGTCTTGATGTGAGGACTGATGATAATGGTCCTGGTGATTTTTCTCTGGGTGGTGCTGATGATCAAGATGTGGTTTCGCATGCTGATGTTCCAGTAGTGTCTTCTCCAAATTTAGAGCCATGTGATCCTCTACATGATACATGTGCTACAGAAATGCATGATAATGAGTTACCTGCTGATGCTACGGGGGTGCATGATGTTGAGATACTTGCCGATGTTACAGGGATACATGCTAATGAGTTACCTGCTGGTGCTACAGGGGTGCATGATGATGAGTTACCTGCTGATGCTACAGGGGTATGTGATGATGAATTATCTGCTGGGTCTTCCTCTGATATTGTTCTCGATGGTTTCGTGTCTTCTGATTCTAGAAGAGCTGAGCATTTCACAAATGAAGTTGCTGAGAGTTTAAATCGTCATGCCATGGTTACACGAAGCAAGAATGGTATATTTAAGACAAAGAGTTATGTGGCTACATGCAGTCCTGATGTAGTAGAACCAGCAACAATTCATCAGGCTCTTTAATCACCGAAATGGAAGGAAGTTGTCTTGGCTGAGCTTGATGCTTTGCACAGGAATGAGACTTGGTCCTTAGTTGAGTTACCTGAAGGCAGAAGTCCAGTGGGTTGTAAGTGGGTGTTCAAGTTGAAACGTAATCCGGATGGTTCTATTCTGAAGCACAAGGCGTGTTTGGTTGCCAAGGGATATTCTCAGATTCCTGGGCAAGATTTTCGAGATACTTTTAGCCCTGTGATCAAAGCTTCTACAGTTAATGTTGTGCTTTCAGTTGCGGTTATGAATGGATGGCAGCTGAGGCAAGTGGATGTAAATAATGCTTTTTTAAATGGCGATCTGGAGGAGGATGTGTTCATGGTTCAACCTCCAGGTTTTGAGCAAGTTGGGAGTAATGGCCTGCGTCTGGTGTGCAAGCTTCGAAAGGCTTTATACAGTCTGAAGCAGGCTCCACGCAATTGGCATGAGAAACTGAAGCATTTTCTTCTTCAAATTGTTTTCAAATGTTCTCGTGCAGACACGAGTCTGTTTGTTCGATCACAGAATGGTGTGTATACTTATATGCTAGTGTATGTGGATGATATCATCCTCACTGGTATGTCTTCTAGTGAAATTGAAGATGTGGTGCAATTGTTGAATGAAAATTTTTCCTTAAAAGACCTGGGTAATCTTTCCTTTTTCCTTGGGATTGAAGTCACAAGGTCTGGCAATGAGCTGATTCTCAGCCAAAGGAAATACATAAGTGATTTATTGACTCGGGTCAAGATGGAAAATGCTAATCCATGTCCTACTCCAATGGTGTTCTCATCGAAGCTCATGCAGGATGCAGGAAGAGTGTTAGCAGATCCTACTGAATATCGCAGTGTGGTTGGAGGATTATTGTATGCGTGTCATACCAGACCAGATATCACTTTCAGTGTGAATCGTGTAGCGCAATTTATGAATTCTCCTTGTGAGCAACATTGGATTGCAGTGAAATGAATTTTGCGGTATCTTGTTGGTACGTTAGACTATGGGTTGAAGTTTCAATCCAGTCACAGCATGTTGTCACAGCATTTGCTGATGCTGACTGGGCTGGAAGTATTGATGATCGAAGGTCCATCACAGAGAACTGTGTATATGTTGGCAACAACCTCGTGTCTTGGGTCTCAAGGAAGTAGAAGAGTGTGTCGCGATCTACTTCTGAAGCGGAATATCGAAGTGTTGCAGATGTGGCTTCTGAGGTTACTTGGGTTCTTGCCTTGTTAGAAGATATGGGCATTCAACATGTTGAGCCTCCAGTCGTTTGGTGTGACAATTCAAGTGCAATAGCAATGTGTGCGAATCCAGTGTATCATGCAAAATCAAAGCATGTTGAGCTGGATATACATTTTGTACGAGAGAAGGTCTCTGCTAAGCAGCTTCAGGTCAATTACGTCCCAGCCAATCATCAAATAGCAGATGGTCTTACCAAAGCTTTGTCCAGGTTGCAGTTTGATGATTTCCGGCGCAAGGTCAATGTTGTGTCTGTTGAAGAAGTAAAGAACAAGAGAAGTAGGGAGAATGTTGAGTAAATCAGCATTTCAAGTTAGTTAAACACGTCAGCTTGTAGCTGTTAGCAAGTTGTTGAATCTGTTAAGCCTTAGAGTTGAGTCTGTTAAGCTTTAGAGGTGGTTATTTCTCATTGTATTGTGTATATAAAGGATAAGACTCTTGTATTCATTGAAAGTTAATAAATAAAGTTGAAGTTCTTTTCTCAAATATCAACACGCTTTACACTCTTTTTCCTCCACCTAGGATTAGGGAGGTTTTTTAATGTGAAAAACGTCTATGCGGTCATGCAACTGAATGGAATAAATGAATGCCTCTTTCAAAATAAAAAACTTACGTATCAAGGAATCTACTTAATTTAGGTTTTTAATTTTAAACTAATATCTAATTGAAGAAGTATAACCCTATACGAATTCAGCTCACAAACCCTAACATATTTAATAGTAGTTATCTTCATTTCTTAAGCTATATTAGATTTTAGAGTAATTCTTGTTTCATCAAGAGTGTTTAAGGTAAAATTTCATTAATATTAAAATTTATAGATCATATTTAATTTTATTTAAAATTAAAATTTATGAAAATAAAAGTTAATATAAAGTTTAACAAGTATTTTCTATCAAATAAATTAATGGTAAACTATACATGATACCACTGAATTTAGGCGTTATATCATTCATACCACTGAACTTTCAAATGATTCAAGTGTAGCATTAAACTTCGGTTTTCACTTCAATTATACCATTGGGCTGCTAACATCTAAACATAATGCATGATATGGTGTGGCTATTGATGCCTAAAACGACGTCGTTTTATGCACTGAACATTATGGGTGTATTGATTTTGTCACTAAACTTTAAAACAATTTTATTTTTTTCACGGAACATTATTGTCGTCACTGTCAATCAATCCTTGCCCGTTACTTCTCGTTGTTCGCGTCAAGATATAATACGACGTCCATGATCCAAGTATTACCTCAAATCTAAGAACTCTCTAGATCGCAATTAATCTAGCAAACTCAATAATATGATTCGAGAAAATATCAAGTTCCAAGTTCAGAAAATTGGTAAGAAAGCATGATATTGATGTAGAAAACGCCTAGATCTCATACAAAAAAAGCTTTGCACGTTGGTTGATTTTTCAGATTTACAAAAGGACCTTTTTGAAATATTAAAATTATTTGTTTTTTTCTTCCTAGGCATGCACCAAGATTGGTGTCAAAATGTTCACATTTCACTCTTCTTTCTTCTTCTCGGGTTTATTTTCCATGAAACTCAGGGTCAGTCCTGGACTTTTGGTGGCCCAAGGCGAATATAAAAAAATGGGCCCCAAATTAAAAATTTAAATTGCGGTTGCGGCCGTATTTACAGTTATGTTAGGTTTTATTATTATTGCGGACATTATAGATACTATTTCGGTCACTGTGAGTGATGAGTGATTTAAATAGTTATATTCTTGTTGGTAATTACTCCTTATTTGTCTGTTTAGGTAGTTAATTTGGGCGTTTTCTCTTATTTTCTATGTAGAACATTAGATTCCAGAAACTATTCTAAAAGTGACTGGATTCTGCAATTTTTTTGGATTCATGGTTGAATTAGTGGGCATGAATTGGGACATGAAAGTGGTGACTGGGCAACATGTCAGTAGCTTCTAGAAGACGACGTCAGCAGCGATGATAGCTTATTATCCGCGTATCAGATGACTTATCAATCGGATTTTAAAATTCAAACTTTGAAATTATCTTTTGTATTTAATTTAAAAATATTTGGGATTTATCTTTTAGGGTTATTTTTAGGGTTTTAAGATGCTATAGATAGTCATTTGGGGGTAAAACTCAAATCATCTCTTGCTCGTGTTTTCATTTTACTTTTGAGTTTATAAATTTCCTTTCTCTCCACTTTAGTTTTCTTTTACCTTTCATTTGCTCAAAACGCTAAGTATGGTTTTTTCGCAAGCTGCTTAGCTAAATTCACCATTAGCCAAAAGCAAAGCTAAACCCAACTTATCTCGTGAGAATAGACAATTTCTTCAAATCTTCAACTTCTTTCTTGATTTTCAGCAACATTTGATTGGAAATCGACCTTTCCTTTAGGCATCTCGATTACTTCATTCTGAAAGCGCGCATCGGATTGAACGTGGTTTTGATCCACCGTTGGGGACGAGAATAGGCTTGTAGCAGATTCAACTCCCTAAGAACAAACTTAATGGTGGTCTGCTAAGGGGAATCAATATCGGATGCGATTCTCATCGAGACAAACCATCTGAGCACGGGCTTTTCCAGCACTCAGCACAAAGTTTGCTTAGCATCGATTGACGAAGCTAATCAAACATATATTGGGTTCTAAGGATTGGCCTTGGAACTTAGTTTACCATAGAGAAGCAAGTTACAAGGGTTGGGCCTTGTAGACTGTAACCGACAAGAACTCGAAGTAAAATCCCTTTCAGTGATCGAGATGAGTTTAGGCGAAGCAAAGCTGGAGGCTAACTCTTATCTTCATCGATTTCAATTATTACTTTTTCTTTGTTTATTTTTTCAAATCTTCTCAAATTATTTCACTAAACCCCCTTTTTGTCACTTGCAGATTACTTGGGTAAAGATCAACTCAAATCGATATTGGGAACTCCTTAGTCCCCGTGGATCGACCCTTACTCTCACTGTTCTACTTAATTTATTTCTTTAATTGAGATTAAGGATATTTATTTGACATTTCACGACGCTTGTCAGCGAGTATCACGGTTGTGAAATCTCTTAATAACATACGCTATTGTGGATATAACAGTTGCGAGTATCACAGTTTCAAATGGTGCTGCTACCCTTAGGCGGATGTAGCATATAAATTGGGGGTGCAATTGACCCCACTTGATTTGTTGGGGTATGAGGTTTCAAGGAGGTAATATAGAATTTTGCATAAGAAATATTAGATTTGACCTCATTTAATTTGTTGAGGTATATGGTCAGTAATGCTTATTCTAGTGGTATAGAAATCCTCAATACCTCATACTTCACTCATGACCCCACTATAAGAAAATCATGGCTCCGACACTACCGTTATCGTCATGTAACGTTCGTTGTTGCGGTTGCATACCATTACTTAAATCTCTGTCCCTAATAGCAAGTAACGAAACAAATTAATTTTAAGAGTAGATCCATAATAACAAGTATTGAAAAATTGGGCCCCTAATAACAAAAATTGAAAAAAAATGAATTTTAAGAGTATGTCAAAATAACAAATATTAAAAAAAATCGGGCCCTTAATAACAAGTATTAGAAAAAGTTGAATTTTAAGAGTATGCCATAATAATAAATATTGGAAAAAAAATTAAACTTATATTAACAAATATTGAAAAAATTGGGCCCTAATAACAAGTATTAAAAAATTAAACCATTAAGAACAAATACAATTCGAATAAAAATAGAAACATGTAACTTCCTTGAGCGGTGGGTCTTGGGCGGGCACCCTTGTTGCCCCTGCCCAGGGCCGGGCCTAATGAAACTTACTCAAAAATTTAATGGTCCAATGGTATAATTGAAGCCAAATGAAAGTTTGGTACTATAATTAAAGCAATTGAAAGTTCAATAATACAAACAATATAACACTTGAAGTTTAATGATATCCGGTGTAATTTACCCTTAACTTATTTTCATTTTAAGCTTAACTGGAATTTGAAACTTTGAAAACAAAATAATTCAAAAAAGAATAAAAAATTTAATTTTTCTTTAACATTAAAATGTAAATGAATTTATCAGACAAAAATAACAAAGATACAACTATATATTAATGTGTAAAATACTATCTATATATAGCTAGATAGCTAGCTATCCAGTTTGTATAGTTTTCCGATCGAAGAGCTAGAAAGAATGGCCTTCCTATTCGAGAAGCATTGCTTGTGAGTTGGAGGAACCTGGCTCAATGGCTACCTTTAACATTACTCATTTTTGGCAACATCAGCACCGCAACCGAACCTTACCACAATGAAGTCTATACTTCTGAAATTATATATTTAGAAAGATTATTATATGTTCCAAAACAGTAAAAAACTGGGCTTAAAATGTAATGTCCTTTGCAAAATTAATGTTTCTAATGTCTGCAGATATATAATTAAGCTTTAAGTGTTTTATACATATTACATATGCATGCATTATTGATTAAGCTTAAAAGGATTGAATTTAACCTGCAAATGACTTTTCACTTGATCAATTGTCAGCCCCTCAACCTGCATCAAGTCTCTAATCTGCTTAGGAGTAGCCACTGCATGCCCAACATGAAAAGGAAGAGAAAATAATTATATCTACCAAAATAAAATATTCAAATAAATTATCTAAATGGGAAAATAACAATAAAATCCATGCATTCATGATCAACTTCCCATGCACAAACTAATTAAAGTTATACAAAGGTAAAATATTCTATGCACTAGCGGTGTAAAACTTGTTTTCCACAAACGCTTAGCTTTTAAGGTTTAGAGGATAGAGTTTAGGGTTGAGGGTTTAGAGTTTAATGCTCCTAAAAAGGGTCATATGACAGTTTTAGAAGCCCACTCGTGAAAAAAAAACTTTCCACTGATGGTACATCAAATAATTACTCGTATACAAAACCCTAAACCTATAAATCAGTTCATTACGAATTATATATCAATATATGTGATGTTTAGTGATCTGACCTTCAATGCCTCCAACCATATTCAGAGCCTCCAGAAATCTTGAATGAAGCTCTGAAGACCAACTTCTCCTATTGTTCTTCCAAATGGATTGAGTCAATGGCTTTGGGAGGTCATAGTTATCCAAAGCTTGATCTTCCTTGATCAGATACAAACCAAGGTCATAATTTCTCGATGATTCATCAATGGCTGTTGCCTCCTTTTCCTTTCCACTGCTTGAAGATCCAAGAGAATTAATCCAAGTGCACTTTTTGTATCCTAACAATAACCCTTCCGTGCATCTTTCCTGTTTCCATGGCTGCTGGATTTCTTTCAGATTTGAACCCTTGAGATAGAGTCTCATGCATGTTAAGATTTATTCATACATATAATTTTTAAAGCATACATCTATATGTTTTACCGGGTAGTTCTGCAGTACAACATCCTAATTTAAGGCTAAAAAACATCAAGTTTCGAAACTTGTCAAAGCAACCTAAAATATTATATTTTTATAACATTTTAGGTTGGTTTTTTCATAGTTTTTCTCAAGTTTCAAAACTTGTTGACAAAACTCAACCTAAAATGTTATAAAAAATTATAACATTTTAAGTTGCTTGACAAGTTTAAAATTTGCCGGATTTTAGCTTTAAATTAATCTGTCCTTCTTTAGACCGGCCCCATTTTACCTGGAAATTATCTAGGATTAATGTTTTCTGCTTCTTTCCACAATCTTCTTCTGTCATACTGCATGTAATTTCCTGGATTTCCCTCTTGGTTTGCAGATTCTTCTTTATGTTTAGGAATTCCTCCTTTAGTTTTTCAATTGCTATACGTTTCAAGAGATGGAAAATAATCAGGAACTAAAGAGAAAACGGGAACAATTTCTTTGAATTCATGTTTTAAGGCTTGAACTTACCCTCCATTAGAAGCAGCCTGCACTGAGGAAGTTGATGTTTTGAAGCCTCAACCGTGGTTAACTCTTCTTCATGCTTGCAGATATAATCACTCAACACTGATAACTTATAGTAGCCATTGTCAATCCTCGAAAGCTCTAACAGCAAGCTGCTCAAGGATTTAGGCACATATGTTGGCTTAAGACTCAAGCTAAGCTCCACAGAACTTGGATTCATTATTCCCCCCTTCTTTTTGCAGGAAAAAGGAGTGGAAATTATATACCAATATGTGTGGGTATATATGTGTGTGTGTTTAGAACATTAATATGAATTCTGGGTTAATCCTAGAAGATATTCCAATTCGTTCTATATGATTTTGACAGCCAAATAGAAAGTATCTGGCTCTCAAAAGCAGTAATGCCGAAAGACATCTTTTTTCTAAAGATGAAAAAGATAAAGGTACGAATATTCAAGTTTTTTTTTACGAGTAAATTAAGGATGGAAATCCTCTACCATTTTCCACTCCCATTTCCTACTCTCTACTTATGCTCCACACTCAAAATAAGTTTAGGATTTAAGGTTAGGGTTTAGAGAATTTAAGGTAAGGTGTATTTTTAGAGTATAAGGTGTAGGGTTTAGGATTTAGAATTTAGGGTTAGAACTTGAAATTTAATTTTTTTAGTGTTGAGCATATAAAGAGATATCGAAAAGGAACAAAGAATTTTTATCCGCAAATTAATCTCTCCAATAGAATAATTTAATCTTAATACTATTTGAGAATGGGTAAAAAAAATATTAATTCGAGTTAAATTTAGTCACACTAAAGTTGGGGAGAAAAGAATTTTTTATGTGAAAAATATTTTGTCAAAATTTGCTCAAAAAATAATCATAGATAAAATAATAATTTATAGATTAAAACTTTTAAATTAAGAATAATCCACTTATTTATTTCTATAAATTTCCCCTTAATTTCACTCATTCATTTTTTTAATTCAACTATTCAAAAATGCGTATAAAAATTTAAATTTTATAATTTGCCAATGGATCTCAACTCATGACTTTTTAATTTTATATATTAGTTAAAGATATATAAAAATATATCAATAGTACTCTTATAATAATATTAATTTAATTATCATTTATACAAACAAATTTTCAATCCTTTCCCAATTGAAGTAGTATTTGGTAAACCGGTGAGTTCAACTCGGTTAATTTTTTTTAATATTTTCTAAACTTTATGCAATATTAAAAACTAAAATAAAAATAATTAATCTAGATTCGAAAAATTCAAAAATAATTTATTAAAAAATATAAAATCACAAAATCTTAAGAAACAAATAAAAATTTACAAACAAATATAAAAATTTTAAAATTTAAGGAACTTTTCAATTTTTTAAACTTTATACATTATTATTAATTTATTATGATTTTTATAATTGATTTTTTGTAATTTTTAGCAATTTCTTTTTTAAATTGAAAATTCGAATTATTTTCCTACCTTTCAATTTATAAATTGTATTGCTTGTTTTTAAATAAACGTATCCAAACTTAAAAGATACTATAATTCAATTTAATAATTTCTTTAATTTAACTAAGGTAAATATTTTTATCATTATCCATTGATTTACAAACAATCTTAAAGCTAAAACGTACATTGTTAATTACACAATTCACATTTTACGTTTGTAACTTTTACTTCGTTCCCATAAGTATTCCAAATTACATGCAAAAAGGTGATGAGAAACTAGAAAATAGCATCGCTAACACAAACATTGTAAGGACTGCATACTTTGCTTTAAAATGGAGTATATTAAAAGTAGTGATAATGACAATTACCAAATGAGTGATAAGAAAATGTTTGGGGGTTTTGTTTCTTCTTTTTTTTCTTCTTTTGGTCAATCACTCGATCTCTTCTTGCCGGAACCAGATAAAAAAAGTCGGTGTAAGGGTCCATTTTATCACAAATTCTTCAAAAAGATGTGATGAAAAAAATGTATATGAATAATTAAAAAAAATAAACTTATCAGTAAATATTAGGTATATTTATAATGGACATTGTACTCTAGGAGATAATTTAGGTTTAAATCTAAAATGCAACATTGTTGGGTAGGGATGGGCACGGGTCGGGTCAGGCTTACTCGAACCTGACCTAAAAATAAATACCCTAAACCTGCACCTAACCCAAACATTTTCTTTAAAAAAATCCGGCCCAGCCTGACCCAAAAATAAATATACTAAACCCGACCCGACCTATAGAAAAAAAATAATTTTAGGGGCCTAATTGTAAAAAAATAATTTTAGGGGGACTTAATTGTAAAAAATTATAATTTGAAAGACTAAATTTTAAATAAAAAATTAATTTTAAGGACCTAATTATAAAAAATATATAAATATGGGGTATTGTTATAAATATCCCTAAAAAATTAGGGGAAAATTGCACAATTAATTCTCGGGTCGGGTCAAATATTGTACACCCTAAACCCAAACTTAATATTTTTATTAAAAAAAATCCGACCCGATCGGGCCGGGTTGGGTCGGAACCCGACAGGGTCGAGTAAAATGTCCATCCCTATTGTTGGAGAAATAATCACGAAACTCGAATATAAATAGTAAAATAGACATGAAAGATACAAAATAAATTAAATTAAAATTTATATTAACAACATTAATATTGATAAATATTCCCACAAAAAAAATTAACATTACTAAGTGTTTAATAATCACATTATTAAGTTGGTTCAAGTGGTAAGCAGTTTGTTAGCTTAAGTAGGTCTCGAGTTTGAGGTCTTGTCTATGCAGGAAATCCTCGTTAGGAGACTCACCCACCAAAGCCAGATGTGCGATATAGGTTGATTTAAAAAGGCTTGTCCATATGGATAACTATATTTAAACAGAAAAGGTGAGGAGTCACACTCACATATGGAGTTGTATTAGACAAAATTATAACGGTGAGAAGCTCAGAGAAGGCTTGTCCGACCGTATCATTTTTCTTGGACAATTTTTCGAGGACTTTTCACTAGAAAGGGCTATGGTTTGCCTTCGGAAGACTAAGAGCAGTCGTTGATGCTTTTATTGAAAACAAACCAAGTAGAGGGAAGATTCAGATTTGTCAGACTTAGAATCAAAGAAGACGCAACATAAATTATCATGAAGATGAATAGGTCTCGAACTATGTGGAAACAAGATTAGGGTGGCGTATGCAAAGAAGAGGAATATTGTTGAGTGCATAAATGTCCTATATTTTAATCCTCATTTACCCATATTATTGATGCACTCAAGCATGTTTAGTTGCATTTTAGGATAGAATTTGCATAAACATCACATATGGATAATTTTGCACATAAACTGCTGATTTCGGTTAATTCTTGCAGGTACCTGTCGTGACAGTACCCAAGGCAGCAGAGGAATAGAAGATAACTGCAGAGCTGGAGTGAAAGGTTGAAGAAAACTGCCTCATACATCATTGTCGTGACAGCTGCCATGACAGAAGTGGCGACAGTGAAGAAGAAGAAGAAGAGATGAAAAATGCGAAATGGAGTTCAACTGATAGAGGATTTCAAGCTTGGTTTTTGTAGACCACTCGCATAATTTTCTTGAGCCTAGAAGCACAAACAAGGCCTTGCCCAAAGTTTGATGAGAAAGTCAAAGCAAGAAGATAGGGCGAATTAAAGGAAGTCTACTAAGAGATTTAGTCTTTAAACAAATTGTACTTTAATTCAAACTAGTATTCTTGGCCATGAAGAAAGCTTACACCCAAGGTCTATATATATATATGCTTGTATTTCGACCAAGAGGAGGATAACCTAGTTCCTAGCCGTCTTCCATCATAAACCCTAGCCTTTCCCTTCATCATCGTGTTCTAAACCTTCCCGGGGCTAAGGGTTGATCTTGTAAAGTAGTTGTAAGGGTTAAACTGTTTCTTAGGATTTTCTGTTCAATCAATAAAACTTCAAGTTTATTTACTCTGGTTTTAATATCTCATAAGAGTATCGGGAAAGCATTGTGAGGTTATCTATTTACTTAATATCAAGAGAGTTAAGTATACGAAAGGAGTAAATACAATTTTCTAGTTTATGGTTAAACTATCTTGGCCTAGGGATAGGTACAAGGTTAAGTGGCTAAAGAAGAATTCACAAACATCGGTGTTCATCCTTCGATTCACGCCGGGAGGTATCATCCAAGACGTGTTCATCGACAGAACTTGGACCCAGGGATATGACAAGTCATAACATGGGTTTTTGCCGAACTTGAAGCAACAGAGTTGTTGATCGCTGCCGCGACAACAGCAGACCTCTCCGTGACAGGTGCTGCCGCGACAGGCTCGACGACATACACAACAGAAGTCCTCTGAACAGTGCAACACCCGCACTACTAAACAATTCAATACCAGCCTACTTTATCAATCTGATTTCTTTCTCTATTTTAGTTTATTTTCAAGATTTCTCAAAACTCCTTATTAAATTTATCTTTTTTCTTGTGCAGAGTTTTAAAGTTAGAAGTAATTACAGTCCTTGCGGAGAAGATATTCGATACTTCGTATCACTATATTACTTTCATCGTGTATACTTGCACTTAATTGCGATAGTCTTATTTACACGCAACAAGTTTTTGGCGCCGTTGCCGGGGACTGGCAACATACTTTTACCTTTAATTACTGCACTTTTATTTTTTATTTCTTTTCTATTTCTAGTTGTTATATTCCCCTATGCTTTTCACAAGGTTGTTTTCTTTTGCTTATGCGCAGATCGAGACGTGGTAAAGATCCTGAATACGAGCTAGACCCAGAAATCGATCGTAAGTACCATCTCAGGAACCAAGCCCAACTCTTGATAGAAAGAAACTGCTATCTTGAGAAAGACTTGAAACAATGGAGAACGAAGGACAAGGTGATGGGGCAAATAACAACAACAACAATAACAACAACCCCATGGTTGATGTTATTCCTCCTGCTAATGCTCAAGACAACCGACAACCTCCTGCTGCCCCGGTAGCACGACAGACATGCCGAGAATATATGGACAATGATCAAGTTGAACTGCAAACTACATTGCCAGATGTGGAAGCTGAACACTTTGAACTAAAACCTGTGATGTTCAGCATGATAAATTCAGGCGGACAATTTTGTGGTTCTGCTACAGAGGATGCACGTGAACATTTAAAAACCTTCTAGGAGATTTGTGGATCATTTAGACAACCAGGAATAAGCCTGGAAGTGCTAAGACTTCGACTATTTCCCCATTCATTGAGGGATAGAGCAAAAACCTGGTGGAATAAGTTAACGCCGGGTTCAATAAGAACTTGGGCAGATCTTTGTTGTGAATTCCTCTCTCGTTTTAATCCTTCTCTTTTAACTGAAAGATTGCGTAACGAAATTCCTACTTTTCAATAGGAAGATGATGAACCAATGCATGAGGCATGGGATAGTTTTAAAACTCTCTTACGAAACTGCCCAATGCACGGATTCCCTGTATGGAACCAGGTCGTCAAATTCTACAATGCTGCCAATGCACCCACTCGAATGAGAATAGATTCGGAAGCTAATGGTTTGTTACTGAACAAAGAGCCAGAAGATGCAATGCTTGTGTTGAAATGGTTGGCAAAGAACGACGAACAGTTCCCCACGGAACGAAGAGGACAAGGACGAGGCGTATCTGTAAAGGAACACAAATCTGACAACTCGGTGAGAACCCAATTAGCATACATCACCAAGGTAGTTGAAAACCTACAGTGGAAGAACGAATCTAAGGCAGTATTTTCTGCCGAGGAGATGTGTGAAACTTGCAGTGGAAACCACAGTACAGAGGAGTGTCCCCTACAACTGGAAACATGAATGTATGTTGGAAACTACAACAAGAATAAAGGCTATGACTCCAACAATTACAACTCGAACTAGAGGAAGGACCCTAAATTCTCCTGGAGTAACCTAGAAAATGCTTTGAATCCTCCAGTCCAGAATAATCAAAATCAAGGAGCTCCCAGAATACTGTCACGACAACAGTCGCAACAGCAGCCAGCATCATCCACAAGTACACTAGAACAGACCCTAACAGCTTTCATGTCTCAAACTGGAGCATATATGGCCAACATAGATCATTTTTTCAAGAAGACTGAAACATTTATAGATAAAACAGAGATGAGAATGACAAACCATGAGGCTACTTTAAAGTCTCTAGAGACACAAATGGGTCAGGTAGCACAGTTCATCAACACCAGACAGAATGGAGGATTCCCTAGTGATACTGAGGTCACTAGAAAACCACCACATGAGCAATGTAAAGCTATAATGACAAGAAGCGGGAAACAGTTACAAGGGTCGAAAATTAAAGAAACACCTAGTAAGGAACAGACCCTATAGACACCTGCCGACGACATTGCCCCGACAGACATGAAACAATATGTTGTCGCCATCCCTGCCAGAACAATAGAAGAATTAGAGGAGACGACAGAAGAAGTTGAAGAATGTGAGCCTCCTCAGATCTGAATCCCATGTGAAGGACGTCTCGAAAATTACCGTCATCCACCCATTTTCCACAACGATTGAAGAAACAGAAACATGAGTACCAGCTTAAGAAGATCTACGATGTTTTTAAGCAAGTACATATCAATATTCCGTTTTTGGAGGCCATTAAGCAAATGATTGGTTATGCCAAGTTCCTTAAATATGCAATGTCCAGGAGATCCAGACTTAAGGAGTTTGAAACTGTAGTCATGACAAAAGGTTGCATGGCAATCCTACATAACCGTACACCCTAAAGAAAAAGGATCATGGGAGTTTCATTATACCATGCATAATCAGTGATTAGTATGTGGGTAAGGCACTTTGTGATCTTGGAGCCAGTATTAATCTAATGCCCAAATCTATTTTTCAAAAATTAGGTATTAGACAAGCAAGTCCCACAACAGTCATGCTACAATTGACAGACCACTCTTACGTGCAGCTGAAAGGAAAAATTGAAGACATCCTGGTAAGAGTGGATACATTTATATTTCCCACTGACTTCCTTGTTCTAGATTGTGAAGCAGACGAGAATGCACTGATCATCCTAGGGCGACCCTTCCTAGCCACAGGTAGAACAATGATAGATGTAGAGAAGAGATAACTGACTATGAGAGTCAACGACCAGCAAATAAAACTAAATGTTCTTCAGGCCATGAAACAAGTTGATGTACATGAAGAATGTAAGTCAATATCAGAGGTAATTGTAGACCAACCCTGCATCAGATCAAGCTGTCACGACAGACAAATTGGTCACTGTCGCCACAGCCACCTAGAAGACTGCCACGACAATACTGGTGACAACAACTACTCAAACAATGACACATCTAACACTAAAGACCCTGAGGAGGTAAATTGGATAGACATGCGTCCAGGTAAGTTCTTTGAACCTCTAAACTATACCTCTGACAAACATATGATTCAAAATCCTTCCATAGATCACCCCCTGCTTTAGAACTTAAACCCTTGCCAGGGTAACTTAAATATGTTTTTCTTGGTCTCAATGATACGTTACCCGTGATCATATCTTCTAAGTTAATGCAGGAACAGGAACAACAGTTGATTGGTATGCTACAGCAGCATAAGAAGGCAATTGGATGGACCATTGCCGATATCCAGGGCATCAGTCCGGAAATTTGCATGCATAAAATCCTCTTAGAGGATGATCACAAGCCAATGATAGGTTCCCAAAGACGATTAAACGAAGCTATGCGAGAGGTGGTGCGAAAGGAGATTATAAAATGGCTTGACGCTGGAATTATTTATGCCATCTCAGATAGCAAGTGGGTGAGCCCTGTGCAATGCGTACCCAAGATGGGAGGAATAACTGTCATAACCAACAAGGATAATGAGTTAATCACAACCAGGACTGTGATTGGTTGGAGGGTTTGTATGGACTACCGGAAGCTTAACAAAGCTACCCGGAAGGACCACTTCCCCTTGCCTTTTATTGACCAAATGCTGGATAGATTAGTAGGAAAACCTTACTATTGTTTCCTTAATGGTTATTCAAGTTACAATCAGATTGCCATTGCACTAGAGGACTAGGAGAAGACAACCTTCACATGCCCCTATGGAACATACGCCTTTATGAGAATGCCATTTGGACTGTGTAATGCACCAGTAACTTTTCAGCGGTGTATGATGGTAATATTCTCTGACATGGTGGAAGATTTCCTGGATATCTTCATGGATGACTTTTCCGTCTTTGAAGATAGCTTCAACTATTGCCTATGCAATTTGAAGAAAGTGCTTGAAAGATGTGAATAGGAAAATCTTGTACTGAACTGGGAAAAATGACATTTTACGGTAGATGAGGGCATAGTGTTGGGACACAAGGTCTCGTGTCATGGCATAGAAGTGGACATAGCCAAAATCGAAGTCATCGAAAAACTACCACCACCCACCACAGGCTCGACGAAATACACAAAAGAAGTCCTCTGAACAGTACAACACCTGCACCACTGAACAAATCAATACTAGCCTACTTTATCAATCTGATTTCTTTCTCTATTTTAGTTTATTTTCAAGATTTCTCAAAACTCCTTATTAAATTTATCTCTTTTCTTGTGCAGAGTTTTAAAGTTAGAAGTATTTCCAGTCCCTGTGGAGACGATATCTGATACTTCGTATCACTATATTACTTTCGTCATGTATACTTGCACTCAATTGTGATAGTCTTACTTACATGTAACAAATACAACCCCAATGTGAAGGAAGGTGGTGTCGGCGGGGATGGTAAGCTCTAAAAAAGGATTTTGGCATGAAGGTAGGTAAAAAGGGAACCATTATGCAGCAAAAGGTTGAACCCCAATGAGTAAATAGTAAGCTCGGTGAGTCATGAGACAACCTAAGAAACAAGTGGATGAGTCGAGAGTGAATATATAGGGTCATGTTGAAGAACTTTGGAAGCTCAAAAAGTGCCTTATGATGGTGACAACCACAATTTGTAGTTTAAAAAATATAATGATGAGATTACAGAAGTGTGGTTTAAGGGATGTCAAGGTTTAAAGACTTGTGGGACGTTTCTTATTATCATCGAAGACGAAAACCTATTCATCGTGTTGGAAGACCTTGGCTAGTCGTATTTAAAAGAATTCTTTATGAATGTAAACTTTTGGGCGGTATCTTTCAACCAAGTGGAAAGAGCGGCATGGATTGAAATCTCAGGAGCCCTCTTCACCGCTGGAACCTAATGACCTTGAAGAGTGTGACGGAAATTTGGGGTCCTTTGAAGTGCTTGGTGAGAATTTTATTAATACTTTGGATTGCAAAAAAAGACTATGCTCATCTCTACTATTGTAAGGAGAAGAATTGATGAGTCAGTTGGGATCTTGGTAGGAAATATGAGATACGAAGTTCGAGTTACAGAGCTAGGTTTTGTAGATAATTTGGTGGAAACAAGGAAACTGAAAGATAATATGATCCCTGGTAGGAATATTAAATCGCAGGATAGTGATAATGGTTTAGACTGCTCTCAGGAATTGAATGAGGCCCATTCGTCGATTGTTACGCCAACGGGGGAGATTACCAAAAGGTCAAATGAGAAGAAAAATCACGATGCATTAAATGCCATACATGTTGGAAATGACCACGTTGAGCATGTCAGTCGTGTGGGTGAAAGGCTATCAGATGACGTGGAAATATTGATAAGTGTTGTTCCTAAGGGCCCACAGAATGTTGGAGACAATATTGTTGGCTTGTAGAAGGAGGCATGTTGATTTAATTCGTAGTTGGAAGTGTAAAAGACGACGAATATTGAAAAAATGTTGGTTTAGTTGAGGTGGAGCCCTTGGGTCAGGAAACTAAAGATGCTTTACTCGAAGAGGATCCTAAGATTATTTCATCTCAGGCTTTGGATGGCGTTTCTTTTATGGGGTTAAGGTCAATTCAGGGTGGCTCTACACTCATCCTAGATAAGAGAAATAATTTCTCTTGGGTTGCAACAGTGGATGAAAGAAAGAATAAGAACTCTCTAGAAGGGGAACCATCTGTGTTCTCTGAAGTTGTGGCAGGAGAAAATCAGAGTGAGGAGAAAGACGAGAGGGTCATGTTCCCATAATTTCACTCCAAATCTAGTAGAAAGAGAGGGAATATATGATTCTCTACTGAATTTTCAAGATAAAGCATTATCGGAGTTGGAGCGGAAGAAGAGAGACTGGCAATTCATAGGAGTAAGTCAAAATCGAAGAAGAATCCTCAAGTATCTTCAGCACTCTCAAGCATATCACTTTCTAACATTGATCTCTCAGTTAGGTGGGACTTGGCTACTAAGAAAGCTAGGAAGGCGTTAAAGTTGGATAAAAAGTTAAGCATTCACATTGAAGGAGATGAGAATAAGGCGGTTCAAGAAATACAGATTCTAGAGCATGTGTAGGTGTCGAGTTGGGTTTTAAGGGGTAGGGTTTGTGTGCAATACTGGTGGTGATGTTAGTGCTTACTTGGAGTGTGAGAGGTTTAGGGGGTAGAAAAATCCTTGTTGTAAGTTGAGTAATTAGAAAGCATATGATGGACTTAACTATGTTACAAGAAACTAAAAAGAAGAGCCTCTCGGAGAATAAAGTTAGAAATTTGTGGTATGATGATGAGTTCGAGTTTATGGAATCTCCTGCAGTGGGAAAATCAGGTGGAATCACCATTGTGTGGCATAAGAGTAAGTTTAAATTTGAGAATGTTAGTTTAAATGTGAAATTTATTTTGCTAAAAGGAAGATGGGTAGAGTGGGGTATATGGGCTGTTGTGTAGTGTTTATGCGAGAAATACTATGGCAGATCAAATAAATCTGTGGATTGAGTTGGCCGCGTTGAAAGAATCGGATAAAGATTGTTGGATGGTTGGTGGAGACTTCAACACGTGAGGTGCAAAAGCGAAAGGAGTTGTTGTGGAAGTAATCAATCAAGATGTGACAAGTTTAATTTATTCATATCGAAATGTAACTTAGCAAATCTATCGATGTCTGCAAAAAAAATCACATGGTTTGGCCCATTTAATAGGAGTAGACTGGACAGGTTTTTGGTTGACAACCAATGGTTGTTTCAGTTGAGAGATGTAGTTCAATCGGGACTCGAGCAGCCAGTCTCGAATCATGCTCCACTCCTATTGACAATTGAGAATTAGGGTTGTGGGCCTAGACCTTTCAAGTTCATCAATAGATGGCTTAGTAAGGATGAGTATAAATCTCTAATAAAAGAAGCTCTTGGAGATGAAACTGAGAGCAAATCCGACCTCTCTCGCAAACTGAGAAAGCTCAAAGGGTCTTAAGGATGTGAAATTCTGAACTGTGTGATAATTTCGATGCCAAAGTGAGAGTTTTGGAGAATAGAATCAATGATTTGGAAGAGGCTGGGAACAAGGGGAATTTAGACTTGGAGTCCTAGGAGGAGTTACGAAAATGCTAGTTGGATTTATGGAAAATGTTGAAATTACAAGAAGATTTGTGGAAGCAAAAACCAAGGGAAAATTGGTTATTGTTGGGAGATTCGAAGAATACCTATTTTCATAAGGCAGTTAAGATTAGAGCTAAGAGGAGGTTGATTTGCGGCATGAATTTTGGGGAAAAATGGTAGGATGATCCCAAAAGACTAAAGTGATGATTGTTCGATCACTTTAGGAGGCACTTTAATTGTAAAAACCGATTATGGAGGTTTGTGTTTAAAGTAGATTTTAAGCAATTGTCTCCATTAGAGACTAGTAGTCTGGAGCAACGTTTCACTTTAGAGGAAATCAAGGAAATAGTTTGGTCTTGTGAGGTGTTGAAGGCGCTCGACCCTGATGGATTCAACCTTTTTTTCTACAAGAATGGATAAACTCATTAGCGAGACTCAATGTGCTTTTGTAGCTGGGAGACAGATCTTTTATGGTATTTTAGTAGCAAATGAAATAATCCACTCTGTGGAGAAAGGTGGCATCGAGTCAGGGGTTGTGGTTTTAAAGCCTGATTTCTCTAAGGCCTACGATTGTGTGAGGTAAAAGTTTCTTGAAATGGTTTATAAGAAGATGGGATTTAGGTTAAAATGGCGACAGCGGATTACATAATGTATTTTTTCGGCAAAAGTGCTGGTGCTAGTAAATGGTGCTTCAACAAGAGAGTTTCAAATGTAGAGGGGTCTTAGACAAGGGGGTCTCATTTCACCGTTCGTGTTCATTATGGTGACTATAGAGTGTCCACAAGTTCTATATTTTGTACACATTCATGCCCTTATTATTGTTGTTTTTAAGCTCATTTAGGCATATTTAGGTGCATTGCATGCATATAACATTATTTGCTCTTTTACCATGCTTTTACTGAATATTCTATGTTTGGTTAAGAAAAGATACCGTTTTAGTTTAGTTTCGTTTCAGGCGATGTAGATGTTTAGAGGAGGATAGGACAAGAAAGCAGGGAGCAAAAGGAGTTGTACTGAAGCAGTTCCAAAGTGCTGCCAAAGACGCTGCCGCCGTAGCATTGTCGCTGACTGCCGCCTAGGCAAGAGTTAAACCGACTTAGTCAAGATGGGTTGTGATTAAAAGAGGACAAATTCCTGATTCTAATGAGCCAAGTCTTGCAATTTTCTGAAGCATGTAGTAGCCTGAAGAGCTGATTGAAGAGAGATAAGTAAAGTGACTTATCTTTACTTGCTGGAGAAGGAAATGTCCAAAGAGTCCATATTCAAGTCAAAAGGAGTCAACGTTTAATTTAAAGTTACTTTAAGAACTTTTACTCCAAGGAGGACTCAGTCTTAGGCCAAGCCCTATATATATCCATGCTTGTGAGGTTATTGGGGCATATATTGCATAAACGTGAATTGGAGGTCACGTCCCAATTCTCTCTTAGGGTTTAGGTTTTTGTATGTAAGGTAGTTGTGAGAAACGGTTGTAATAGTTTTAGTTGTTTTGCAATAAAATACTCTCAAGTTTGCTTAATTCATGAACATCACTTCTTCAATTAGTTCTAAAAGTACAATTGAAGAAATCCATTTGTCGGGCACGAGAGTGTCAAACTCACGAAAGAATTAAGTACGGTCTCATCATAACGAGGTGTTAACTAATTCGGCTTAGACATAAGTTAGAAGTTCATCGGCTAAAAGGAGCAACCAAATGTAGACCGCATGTGTTAGATTTACGCTGAGATTGCTAGGTATTGCCTACATCATATAGTGATAGAATCCTTGCCTAGACATAGGAAGGATCACTTCAGAACTGTTTCGCCGAACTTTGAGTATCTGCCAAACTTGCCGTCGGGACTTCTCTACATCCCACCTGCCGAGAAAGTGAAAGTTGCAAGTGCAGAGTTCCGTCGTGGCATCGAAAGTTGTCGCCGCCTCAATCCGCCATTACCCGCCAAGGCAGCAGATCTCGGCAGCGCAAAACACACTTAATCTTTACAACACAGTCTACACACAACTGAGCTACAACTACCTGGCCCGATCTATCAACTCTATCTCTCTCTCTTTCTATCTTAAATTACCAGTGTTTTTATTTTTATGCCTTTTAATATTCAGAAATTTATTTGTGCAATTACTATTTCCATATGCAGGAAAACACTCATAGTAGCTATTCCAATCCCTGTGGGAGACGATATCTTTTATACTATAACTTGACAAGAGTGTGCACTTGCGCTCATAAATAGAGAACACTAAAACATCCTACAAGATTTTGGCGTCGTTGCCGGGGATTGGCAATAGCATCTGCGTTTGAATTCCTGCACTTTTACTTTTAGTTTTTGCATTTAAATTTCTGTTTATTTTATTTTTCAAAAAAAATTATACATATATATATATATATTCCGCCTCTTGTTGGTCTTTGGTAGGACCAACACTTAGCCGCCAGGGTGGCAAAGACGACAAACAACACCCACCTGAGGAGAAGAAGGACATAACTGGACGAAAAGCCAAACACAAAACCCTTAGGAAGTGGTTATGTTTGGAAAATGCGCAACCCAACATAACCTAATTTTTATTTTTTTTAATTTGTTTTTATACATTAGGATTATATTTAATTTAATTTCCACATCTTTATTTTTCTTGAAGCTTATTTAATTTTCAGTTATTTTTACTTAAATTTTGCATTTAATTTATTTCAGAGTTAGGAATGAAGGCAAGACGAAGAAGGATAAAGAATAAAGGAGAGGCCCAACCCAACGGCCAAGGCGGCCCAAGGCAGATTAGCATAACGGCTAGCAGCAACGGCTACATTTGCAACAGCTGGCAGCAACGACTATCTGCGTAACGGCTAGAATCCTGTAAAAAACGCACCGCTATCATTGTCGCCCATCGACAGCGTGCCCGCCAAGGCAGCGAAGAGTAGCGGCTATAAAAGGCCAACTATTCTCTCTTTATTCTTCACTTTGCTCTCTCCTTTTCTCTCAGTTCTTCTTATCTTCTTTGCTTTCAAGATCTCAGATGCGTTATTTTCTTGCAATTTTTTTTCTTTTCATTAGGAAACACAACCGTTCTTACAATTATGGCAACATCAAAACCCACAGCCTCATCCTCCAAGCCCACCTTCCTGAGGTTCTTGAATGATGACGTAGCGGCAACCTACCGACAGCACTTTATTGAGCGATGTTGCGTGTAAAAGTGTCTATCGCAATGTAGTGCAAGTGTACACTACGCAAGTAGTAAAGTGATACAGAAGTATCATATATCGTCTCCACAGGGATTGGGCTAATAGCTTCACCTTGAATTACTGCACGAAGGTAAAAAGAATAGTTTAAATTGTTGTCACGAAAATAATAAAGAGAAATGGAATATAAGATTAAAGTAATCAAGATAGAGAGAATGGGCTGGTATTGAATTGCTCAGTAGTGTAGGTATTGTAAAGTCTGGGAATATATGTTATGTCGTCGTCCCTGTCGCGGCAACACCCGTCGTGGCAGCGGTCTGTTGATAGTCGTGACAGCGATCACACAACTCTGTACTTCAGGCTTGGCAAGAATCCCTGTTGTGCCTTGGCCTATCCCTAGGTCCAAGTCTGTCGATGAACACGTCTTTGATGATACCTCCCGGCGTGAACCGAAGGATGAACACCGATGTTGTTGAATTCTTCCTTAGCCACTTAACCTCGTCCTATCCCTAGGTCCGAGATAGTTTAACTATAAACTAGAGAACCCGCACTTATTCCTTTTGTATACTTAACTCTCCCTATATTAAGTAAATAGATAATCTCACAATGCTCTCCCGATACTCTTGCAAGATGTTGAAAACCAGAATAAGCGAACTTGAAGTTTATTTTATTGAACAGAAAATTCCTAAAACAAAAGCAATCCTTGCAACTACTTTACAAATCAACCCGTGGCCCTAGGGGAAGTTTAGAACATGATGAGAAGGGGAAAACGGCTAGGGTTTTGGGAAGAAGGCTAGAGATAGATGATGTCCTCTCCTAGGTCGAATTACATGCCTTTATATAGGCCTTGGGTTCAAGTTTTCTAATATGGCAAGAATACAAGTTTAAATTAAAGTACAGCTCTATTAAAGACTAAATCTTCAGAGAATATATCTTTAATTCGTCCTTCCTTGTTGCTTGGAGTTTTCTTCCTTGAACTTTGGGCTTGGCCTTCATTCTGATCTAGGGCTTGGAAAAATATAAGGGTATTCCACGACAGACGGGCTTAATTTTCTCTTTCTGTCGAGGCCTACTTTGCTTCTTCTCCTCAATACTGATGTCGTCCTTGGCTGCCACAGCAGCGGCCATGGAAGCATCGTCCTCCTCATCTTCATTCCAGTTCCAGTGTTGTTGCATCACTGCCCAGTGCCTGCTTCTCCATCTGCTACAGCAGCTACCTGCAAAACAACCAATTTCAGTAGAAACTATGTCATTTAATATATTTGTTATGTATAACTGAAATCTAACATAAATGCAATGAATTATGCTTGAATGCAGCAGAAATATGGGTTGAATAGGGGGTAAATTATAGAACTTTTACACACTCAACACACCCCCAAACTCAAGTTTTTGCTTGCCCTCAAGCAATTCAGACCTAAAAAGAAAGAAAAACTGAATTTTTGTATGGCTTAAAACAATGAACTTCTCCTTACCTACCATTCATTCTCTATTGTAAGCAACGCCTTGTCGGATAATTCAGGATTCATTCGAAACCTTGCTATAATTCTTGTGTAGTGTGTGCAAGCTTGTGAACAATTATATGCCAAGACTCCCTTAGTTTCACTAGAATATTTCAGCCTCTAACTTGAATTTTTATGCCAAATTTCATCTTTTTTGGAGGCAATTCTTAGGCTCCTTTAGTTTTTATTCAGACTCGATTTTATTTTCTCAAGCTTAAGTTTGACTAGAGCCGGTTTCGGGCACCTCTAGCTAACTTCCTAGAGTCGGTTTCGGGCACATCTAGGTGTGTTGAGTCTATTTTTCTTAACTTCTTTTCCTAGAGCCAGTGTTAGGCACCTCTAGGGGCAACTCAAGTGCTAAGCTTCCTATTCTAGTTTACTAGTAGAGTTCTAGGCAGTATAAAAAGTCACAAATGGTGTTTAAGTTTCAGAACTATAGTAAGGCTCTAAACTGCTCCTAAAACTATCCTAAAGGCACTGCCACGACAGAGGCTGTCACGGCAGGTAAGTTCAGTTCAAAGACTTAAGCCAAAATTTTCATTTTTTAAGGCAAAAATAAACTAAGTAAAAGACACAATTTTTAAACTTAATAAGACTCCATTAATGGAGGGATGCCACCCCCAAACTCAAGGGTTGCATTGCCCTCAATTTAAATGACAGTTAAAAGAAAATAAAAAGTACATCACAAAATATCAAAAGGCAGACATCAATATAAGATTAGAAACTTAAAATTTAGACACTGTCGTCGCTGATGCTGCTGCTGCTGCTCAGTCAGATCTGTCAGCGGGCAGGGACCTTCTTGGCTGGCTGGCGGATGGGGGAGGCAGAGGTATTCTTCGTTTTGGCCTACCTTAGAGGTTGAATACGGGTAGGGGAGATGTGAGGAGGTTTCTCCACTACCTGAACCTCGGAGCTGCTGCTACTGCCACTGCTACTGCCGCTGCCGCTATCTTTATTGTTCTTGTCTGCCACTGTTTTCTGCCGCTTTACTGGTGTGAACTCCTTAGACAAATTCCTCTTGACAAAGGGTTCGTCGTCGGATTCCTCCCAAATCGGGGAAGAGGAGAAACCGGCTGTTGTGGCAGGGGTCGGTGTGGACGCTGCAGATGGCGTCTTGGGCGTGGCAGCAGGTGTGGGTGTATGGGCAGAGGTGGTGGCAGCAAAATATTGATTTGGAAAGGCAGGGAATGCAACATCAGGGAAATTTAAAGAAGTATGGATGAAATGTACCGTGGAAGAGGTGAAATCTCTGATGTAACTCATGAGGCCGAGCTGTCATTCCTCAATTTTTTGTATGGCAGCAAGGATTTGGGAGGAGGTGTCGACCGGAGGTGCTGCTGCTGTAGGCTGCCTAGGTTCTGTGGCAACAGGCTCTGCGTCGGTGGGTTCTGTCGGCTCTGCTGCTAGGGCAGTAGGGTCGAAAGATGACAGCGGGGTGGCAGCAGTGAGTTCCATCAGGCTGAGTATATTTCTCTCTGTTCAGCCCTTCCCTTGGACTCGTAAATCTGTGGCAGCTTCTGGTACTTGGTGGCCGCGACAGAGAGCGGTGATGAGATAAGGGAAGAAGAGTGGTCTTGTCGGCCGGTATACACATTCCAATATACTCTCCTGGATGTATCTGCCAACGTTAATTGGCCTCTCATTTAATATAGAATGAATGAGGGCTAACCTGGGTTGGTCTACGGTTGTGTTGTGTGAGGATGGCATAATTCGCTTTTTGATTAAGGCGTTCCACAGTTTGGCCTCCGAGGTGAGTTGGACTCTCTTCACCGTCCTTGGGTTTTTCGGATCAGAGTTCCATTGTGTACCTTCGTCCGTGAGTTCTGCCATAACAACGTCGTAGGCAGCAGGCTCTAAGCTCTCGAGAAATTGCTGGTGGCCATCTTCGTTTCTGTCCACATAAAATCCGTAGAGAGTGTTGATATATTCTGGCTCGAAGGGCACCTCTATCCCTTTGACTGTGACTGCTGTCACGTTTCTGCTGCCGATGGCAGCATAAAAATCTCGGACAAAAGACACATTCATTTCCTCTGGTTGTTCTGCGAATATCTGCCACTGCAGGGCTTTGATTTTCCTAGCTATAAATGGCTGCAGTCCCAGGTTCCCCTCCTTGGAAGTGTAAATAAAGCCATTCTCCTCCCACATGTCACAGATCTGGAAGGATCGTGGGGTTGATGCTGCAGGGGTAGAGCCTGAAGCAGCACTTCTACGGGTGTTTCTAGAAGACATTGTTGCAAGGATTGTGTAAGAAAAAATGAAAGCAAGTAAACAAATTCTAGAGAAAACAAGTAGGAAGAGTAGAAGTGAGTGAAAAATGAATAGTAAAACAGGGTTTATATATGAGAGAGTTTGCTGCCCGTTAGAGCTGTAACGGCAGGCGCGAATAACGGGGCCAACTGTTACGCGGTTTCTGACACGTTTGTCACGCGTTTCTGTGTCTGCTGCGCGTCTGTTACACGTTTGCGTCTCTGCCGCGACAGCGTGTCGACAGGCTGGATTTTCCGCGTTTGTCGCGGCAGCTGTAACGACAGGCTCCCAAGTTGGGCTTTTTGGGCTTATGGAAGGATGATGGGCTGAATTCAATTCTCCTTTTCTTCTTGTCTCCTTTATTTCCTGAAAATAATAAAAATAAAAGACGTCATTTCCTAAAAATAAAATAATTCTAATTTCCTAATATATAAATAATAATTAATAGAAATAAATAAAAATAAAATTTAGGTTAAATTAGGGATGCCAGGTGGAGCATCTCCTAATGTAACCACTTCCTGCATTCTTGGGGCTTCAGTCCCCTGATAATGCTTCAATCGTTGTCCATTGACTTTGAATTGATGCCCGTCTTTTAAAGATCTGATCGTGATGGCACCATGGGGAAAAACCTGCACCACTTGGAATGAGCCAGACAATCTAGACTTCAGCTTCCCTGGGAAGAGTTTCAACCTAGAGTTAAATAACAACACAAGCTGCCCTGGGCAGAACTGTCGTGGCAGCAACTTCTTGTCATGCCATTCTTGGTTTTGTCCTTGTAGATTCTTGCGTTGTCATAGGCCATTGTTCGAATTTCTTCGATTTCGTTCAGATCAAGTAGCATTTTCTGCCCTGCTTTTTCCAAGTCCATATTAACTGCCCAAATGGCCCAGTATGCTCTGTGCTCAATCTCGACAGGTAAATGACATCTTTTCCCGTAAATCAGCCGATAAGGGGACATTCCCAATGGAGTTTTGAACGCTGTCCTGTAGGCCCATAATGCATCATTGAGGTGTAGAGACCAGTCCTTCCGAGTTGGCTTAACCATCTTTTCAAGAATGTTCTTAACCTCTCTGTTGGATATTTCAACCTGTCCATTGGTCTGAGGGTGGTACGCTGTTGCAATCCGATGTTTGACACCATAGTTTTTCAAGGCAGCAACTATAACCCTATTGTCAAAATGCCTCCCTTCATCACTGATGATCACTTTAGGGATGCCGAATTTGGAAAAAATGTTTTTATGCAAAAACCTTTGAACCGTCTTGGCATCATTTTTCTGAGTGGCAATCGCTTCAACCCACTTGGACACATAATCCACTGCTATGAGGATATATAAGTTCCCACATGAAGTTGGGAATGGTCCCATAAAATCTATCCCCTAAACGTCGAAGATCTCGACTTCAAGAATATTTTACAGCGGTATCTCGTGTCTCCTTGAGATGTTTCCAGTCCGTTGACACTTGTCACAGTTCTTGTAGAATGTTTGGGCATCCTTGAACAATGACGGCCAATAAAATCCCAACTGCAAAACCTTGGCAGTAGTTTTGTTACCTCCTAAGTGTCCTCCATACTTTGAAGCATGGCAGTGATGTAGTATAGCTTCATGTTCATCATGTGGTACACATCTCCTTATAACCTGATCTGCACAACATTTGAAAAGAAGAGGTTCGTCCCAATAATAATGCTTAACATCATTTTGGAACCACTTCCTAGCTTGATAATTAAGGTCAGGAGGAGTTATTCCGCTAACTAAGAAATTAAAGAAATCAGCATACCAGGGGAGTTCAGAAAACTTACCCGCCGCCATGGCTGTCGCGGCAGTGCTTGTGGCAGCAAACAACTGCTCATCAGGGAAGGTCTCCAGTATGTGTGTCTCGTCTGCCGATAGACTCTTTCCCTTCTCCAACCTTGACAAGTGATCTGCAACTTGATTCTCTGTCCCCTTTTTGTCATTGATTTCAAGGTCGAACTCTTGCAGTAGCAGAATCCAACGTATTAATCGAGGCTTTGCATCCTTTTTGGTGAACAGATACTTCATGCAGAGTGGTCTGTGTGGACTATGACGCTCGTTCCAAGTATATAAGAACGGAACTTGTCAATGGAGAATACCACAGCTAATAGTTCCTTCTATGTGGTGGTGTAGTTCACTTGTGCGTCGTTCAGTGTTTTGCTGGCATAGTATATGACATGAAAAAGTTTGTCTTTCCTCTGCCCAAGTGCTGCCCCGACATCATAGTCACTTGCATCACACATGATCTCAAATGGCAGTTTCCAATCTGGTGGTTGTACTATTGGGGTTGTTACCAGCTTTTCTTTCAGAACCTTGAATGCCCCAGTACATTCAGCGTTAAATTTGAAGGGACGGTTATGCTCCAGAAGATGGCATAGGGGTTTGGTGATCTTTGAAAAGTTCGCGATGAACCTTCGATAAAAACCAGCATGCCCTAAGAAACTTCTGATTCCCTTGACTGTGGTGGGCGGCGGCAGCTTTTCGATTACTTCGATTTTAGCTCTGTCGACTTCTATGCCACGACAGCTAATTTTATGGCCAAGGACTATCCCTTCATCCACCTTGAAGTGACACTTTTCCCAATTCAATACCAAGTTTGCTTTTTCACATCTCTCGAGCACCTTCTGTAGGTTGCCTAGGCAGCTTTCAAAGTTGTCTCCAAAGACTGAAAAATCATCCATAAATATTTCTAGGAAATCCTCCACCATATCGGAGAATATTGCCATCATGCACCTTTGAAAGGTGGCTGGTGCATTACAAAGTCCAAATGGCATTCTCCGAAAAGCATAAGTTCCGTAAGGGCATGTGAACATCGTCTTTTCTTGATCTTCCGGTGCGATGGCTATTTGATTATAACCTGAGTAGCCATCAAGAAAACAATAATAAGGCTTACCCGCTAATCTATCAAGCATTTGATCAATAAATGGTAAGGGGAAGTGGTCTTTCCGGGTAGCTTTGTTAAGCTTCCGGTAGTCCATACAAACCCTCCAACCGGTCACAGTCCTGGTTGGGATTAGCTCGTTTTCTTCGTTGGTTACCACGGTCATTCCTCCTTTCTTGGGAACGCACTGCACCGGGCTCACCCACTTGCTATTCGAGATGGCGTAGATTATTCCAGCACCTAGCCATTTTATGATCTCTCTGCGCACCACTTCTTGCATAACATGGTTCAGACGTCTTTATGCATCAATGGTCGGCTTATGATCATCCTCTAAAAGAATTTTATGCATGCATAATGCCGGACTGATATCTTGGATATCAGCTATCGTCCATCCAATAGCCTTCTTGTGCTGCTGCAGCATCCCTATTAACTGTTGTTCCTGTTCCTGCGTCAACTTGGAAGAGATGATTACGGGCAACGTATCATTTAAACCAAGGAAAACATATTTTAGCTGCCCTGGCAGGGGCTTAAGATCTATAACAGGGGGATCAACAGTTGATGGCTTTTGAATTACATGGTTATCCGAGGTGTAGTTTAAGGGCTCGAACAACTTACCTGGACGATTGCCTATCCAATTTACCTCCTCTTGATCTTCAGTATCAGATGTATCAGATTCTGAGGAGTTGCTGTCGTCGGTGCTGTCCTGACAGTCTTCTAAGTGGCTACCGAGGCAGTGACCAATTTTTATGTCGTGGCAGCCTGACCTGATGCAGGGTTGGTCAAGGGTAACTTCAGTGATAACCTTGCATTCTTCTTCTGCATCAGCATGTTTCATTGCTTGGAGAACATTCAACTTGATTTGTTGATCGTTCACTCTCATGGTGAGTTCTCCTCTTTCCACATCAATCAGTGATCTTCCTGTGGCTAAGAAGGGTCGCCCCATGATGATTGGTGCGTTTTCATCTGCTTCACAATCTAAGACAAGAAAGTCAGCATGAAAAATAAACTTATCCACCCTTACTAGAATATCTTCAATTTTTCCTTCTGGATGAACGTAAGAGCGGTCTGCCAGCTACAGTACTACTGTTGTGGGCCGAGCTTTTCCAATACCAAATTTCTGAAAAACAGATTTGGACATTAAATTTATACTAGCACCAAGATCACAAAGTGCCTTACCCACAAATTTGTCTCCGGTTATGCATGGTATGATGAAGCTCCCAGGATCCTTCTTCTTCTGGGGTGGATGCTTGTGCAGAATACTCATGCATCCTTCTGTCATCTTTATCGTTTCAAATTCCCCAAGTCTGGATTTCTTCGACATGGCATCCTTGAGAAAAAAATTGGCATAACCAGGCATTTCCCTAACGGCATCTAACAATGAAATATTGATATGGACCTGTTTAAAAATATCATAAATCTTCTTAAGCTGTGATTTCTGTTTCAATTTGTGTAGCCGTTGAGGAAAAGAAGGTAGGGGACGATAATCAGCAATACGACCTTCCCACTACATACGAATCTGAGAAGGTTTAGGTTCTTCATCTTTCTCCTCTGTCCCTTCTGCTATCGTGACAGGCTCATCAGCAGCAGGCTATTTGTTAACTGTCGGGGCAGCTTCCTCGACAATCAACTCCAAGGCTGGTTTCTTAACTGATTCAGCTTCCTTCTTTGGCCCTGGTAATTTCTTCCCACTCCTAGTAGTGATGGCTTTGCACTGATCATGTGTGGGTTGTCTAGCTTTTTCAGTATCACTAGGAAATCCTCCATTCTGCCTTGGTTTAATATGCTGAGAAACTTGACCCATCTGTGTCTCTAATGATTTCAGAGTAGCTTCATGATTGGTCATCCGCATCTCTGTTTTATCCATGAATGTTTCTGTCTTCTTGACAAGGTGATTCATGTTCTCAATGTAGTTTCCTGTTTGAGACATAAATGTAGCCAAAGTCTATTCCAGTATACTAGTTGTGGCAGCTGGTGGTTGTTGCTGCGGTTGCTGCCGAGTCAGCAATCTAGGTCCTCCCTGGTTCTGTGTATTCTGCTTGAGGATTTAGGGCATTATTAGGATTGCTTCAAGAGAACTTGGGATCCTTTCTCCAGTTGGGACTGTAGTTGTTGGAGTTATAATTCTGCTTATTGTAGTTCCCAACATACATCCCTTCTTCTAACTGTAATGGACATTCCTCCGAACTGTGATTTCCATCGCAAGTTTCGCATACCTCTTCAGCAGAGTAGACAGGCTGTGAATCTTCTTTCAAGAGCTTTTTCATTGCTTTAGTGAGATATGCCACCTGTGATTTTAATGAACTGTCGGCCTCATAATCTTTTACAGCTAGAACTCGTTTACCCCATCTTCTTGCTATAGGAAACTGTTCCTCATTCTTCGCCAGATTTTTCAATACTGCTATTGCCTCATCTGGGTCTTTGTCCAGCAGTAATCCATTTGCTGTTGAATCAATTCTGATACGAGTTTGTAAATTGGCAGCATTATAGAATTTAGTTACATGGTTCCAAACGGGGAATCCATGCTTCGGGCAGTTCCTTAGCAGAGTGGTAAATCTGTCCCAGGCTTCGTGCATTGGCTCGTCGTCTTCCTGTTGAAAAGTAGCAATTTCGTTACGTAATCGCTCGATAAGTGTGAAGGATTAAAACGAGACAAAAATTCACGAGTTAAATCTGCCCAAGTTTGTATTGAACCCGGCGTTAGTTTATTCCACCAAGTCTTTGCCCTGTCCCTCAATGAATGAGGAAATAACCGAAGCCTCAGTATCTCCGGATTAACTCCTGGTAGTCTAAACGAACCACAGATTTCCTGGAACATTTTCAGATGCTCCCTAGCATCCTTTGTAGCAGCACCACTAAATTGGCCAGCGTTGTTGATCATGCTGAACATAACAGGTTTCAGCTCAAAGTTGTCAACATCTACGTCTGACGGGGTGGTTTCTAATTCTACATGATCATTGAGCATGTAGTCTTAGCATGACCGGCGTGCAGCAGCGATATGAGGGTCGACAGGTGGATTGTTCCCTCCATCTCCTTCAGGATTGTTATTATCCTGGGGATTCCCTTGGTTGTCCCTTCTTTCTTCACGTCTTTCGTTCACCATTGCTTCGAGTTGTTCCTCCAGGTATTCGTTCCTTTCAACGAGGTAACAGACTCTTTTCTTGAGATTGAACGTTTGTTCGGGTTCAGGATCTAACTGGTACTCAGGTTCCTTCCCTCGTTGAGACCTGCGCATACGCAAACAAAAGACCTTGTGAAAAGTATATGTTAAACAATCCAAGTAAAACAAAAAAATAAAAAGAATGCAATAAAATGTAGGGTAAAGTTATGTTGCCAGTCCCCGGCAACGGCGCCAAAAACTTGTTGCGTGTAAAAGTGTATATCGCAATGTAGTGCAAGTGTACACGACGCAAGTAGTAAAGTGATACAGAAGTATCGGATATCGTCTCCACAGGGACTAGGCTAATAGCTTCACCTTGAATTACTGCACGAAGGTAAAAAGAATAGTTTAAATTGTTGTCACGAAAATAATAAAGAGAACTGGAATATAAGATTAAAGTAATCAAGATAGAGAGAATGGGCTGGTACTGAATTCCTCAGTAGTGTAGGCATTGAAAAGTCTGGGAATATCTATTCTATCCTCGTCCCTGTCGCGGCAGTAGTCTGTTGATAGTCGCGGCAGCGATCACACAACTCTGTACTTCAAGCTTGGCAAGAATCCTTGATGTGCCTTGGCCTATCCCTAGGTCCAAGTCTGTCGATGAACACGTCTTTGATGATACCTCCCGGCGTGAATCGAAGGATAAACACCGATGTTGTTGAATTCTTCCTTAGCCACTTAACCTCGTCCTATCCCTAGGTCCGATATAGTTCAATTATAAACTAGAGAAACCGCACTTATTCCTTTCGTATACTTAACTCTCCCGATATTAAGTAAATAGATAATCTCACAATGCTCTCCCGATACTCTTGTAAGATGTTGAAAACCAGAATAAACGAACTTGAAGTTTATTTTATTGAACAGAAAATTCCTAAAACAAAAGAAATCCTTGCAACTACTTTACAAATCAACCCGTGGCCCTAGGGGAAGTTTAGAACATGATGAGAGGGGAAAATGGCTAGGGTTTTGGGAAGAAGGCTAGAGATAGATGTTGTCCTCTCCTAGGTCGAATTACATGCATTTATATAGGCATTGGGTTCAAGTTTTCTAATATGGCAAGAATACAAGTTTAAATTAAAGTACAACTCTATTAAAGACTAAATCTTTAGAGAATATATCTTTAATTCCTCCTTCCTTCTTGCTTGGAGTTTTCTTCCTTGAACTTTGGGCTTGGCCTTCATTCTGATCTAGGGCTTGGAAAAATATAAGGGTATTCCACGACAGAGGGGCTTAATTTTCTCTTTCTGTCGAGGCCCACTTTGCTTCTTCTCCTCAATACTAATGTCATCCTTGGCTGCCACGGCAGCGACCATGGCAGCATCGTCCTCATCGTCTGCATTCCAGTTCCAGCTTTGCTGCATCACTGCCCAGTGCCTGCTTCTCCATCTGCTACAGTAGCTACCTGCAAAAACAACCAATTTCAGTAGAAACTGTGCCATTTAATATATTTGTGATGTATAACTGAAATCTAACCTAACTGCAATGAATTATGCTTGAATGCAGCAGAATGGGTTGAATAAGGGGTAAATTATAGAACTTTTACACACTCAACAAGCGACAAATCTGGGAAGAGATAGGCTTCTAGTACACCGGGCAAGATGGGGATATTGGCCTTGAGCCCACTATATTCAAAAGGGTTCACACTCTAGGATGGCATATTTTCGCATGGCAGCCAAAGGAGATAAACACCAACCTAGTGTGAGAATTCTATGCCTACAAACCAACCCCGGGAAACCCCTTCGTCTACGTTCGCAGCTAGGGTGTCAAGCTCACAGTGGCAACATTAAACATCTTCTACGAGATAGAAATCAAAGGGAATCCACACGAACAATGGAGTTTGGGTATAACGGCAACAGACTATGAAAAGATCAAAAGAGAAATATGCTAGCCCAACACCAAGTGGCTTACCGGCAAAAATAACGGCTCAGTCAACCACCACGACTTGCTGCCAGAGGCCATCCTTTGGAGTAACTTCGTCCAGCGCCGCCTAATGCCCACTTCGCATGGTTCCACTGTCAACAGGCCACGGCTGGCCCTAATCTATAGCATAATGAAGGGGCGGCCAATCAACGTTGGTAAGTTATTCTTGAAGAAATTTATGCCCACGCAGCCAAACCAAACTTCAAGGGACCCCTCGTTTTCCCCTCACTCATCACCGGCCTCTGTGCCAACTTCCGTGTGCCGCCACATCCCAAAGATACCATCATCGCTGCCAAGGAAGGTTGGACAAGGAAGGCACGCCTACAGATGATGCAAAAGCCAGAACCTGAAACGCCAACAACCACCCAGTCGCCATCCAACCCTGCCGCGACGGGCAATATTGATGATGCTCTTTCCTTTGTCGTGATTCCCATGCTGTGAAGCCTTGTAGAGAGCTGCTAGAGAATTGAGCACAAGCAGGTAATCTTTACAAGATACATCGTGGAAGTTCAAGAGGCCTTTGTGGCCTACTTGCTAGACAAATACTACGACACCGACCCAATGTTCCCAGTCTTCCCGTCGGAGTTAGTAGCTTCTAAACCAACCTAGATCACATGTAGACCAGCTGCCACTCCAATCGCCGCATACAGTGAAGGGTCACACATCCGCTCCAAACGAAGGACCTCGCCCACTCCCATCCAGCCATACAACCTCACCTCCTCATACGATTCTGAAAAAAATGAGGAGACTACTGTCACCTCCCCAATAGCAAAGGAGGCAGCTGCCAAAGAGACAGCCAAGGCCTCAGATTCATTAGACATGAGGTATCTGATACCTCCGACGACGAACCGGCCGAAGCAGCAAGGAAAAGGAAGCAGCCCACCGGTGCGATTGAACCTCAAGGTGAAGGGTCTGAAACAGAACCAGAAGCACCTCCTAAAATACCCACTCCCAGCCGCATCCAGCCACCACGCGGCCAGAAGAAGAGCTCAGCCGCCAAATCTCCCACCACGTGCCGTCTCGTCCTCCCCGCCTCCTCAGAATCCTTCTTAGAGGCATCGACATAAACGAAGGGGAACTCCCCTAGTTTATAGCACATTTTCTTTATTTTTCTATCTTTTTATGTTTTCTTTTAATTTTCTGTTTCTTTTTATGTTTTATTTTTTCTGTTTTTTTATATTTTGTGTAAGGCATTGAGGACAATGCTAGCCTTGAGTTTGGGAGGAGGGGTTAGTCCTTTTTGTTTTCTTTAGTTGCATTTAGCCGTATGTAGTAGCATATGTAAATTATGCCCTAGCACATAATGAAATAGAAAGTCTTAGTTTAAAAACCTTGTGCCTATGATAGTTAGCCGATTACTTATTTTCGCACCATACTTAAAATTTAACTTAACCATGGGAAGAAGCATGAAAAATACTTCGAATTTTTTTCTTTTTTGCCAATGATTCTTACATTGTATGTTAAGCACTGAGTTTTGCTTGAGTTTTAAGTTTAACATTGCATGCTTTATTTAATAAAAATTTCTTAATTGGATACAAGTTTGCCGCCGCGGCAGCACATGTCAGCAAAACCAAGATGTTTAATACCCTAGAGGTGCCCGAAACATGCTCTAGGAAGGATGTCTAATACCCTAGAGGTGCCCAAAACAGGCTCTAGAAAGGATCATGAACAAGGATACTTCGCTGCTATCAAAGTCCAAGTATCTAAAATTATTTGAAGTGACAGAAAAATTAGCAAGAGTGAATGAAAGCCTTCACTGGATGACTTTATTCAAAGGGTTCGGAGTTTCGTAGTGTGCACCTATCTTAGCTTCAGACATGGAGAATAGTTGTGATGAGCTGAAGCCCTTAAGGCCATGATCAGAAGAAAAAAAGTGCTTAATTGTGCTTCCAAGGCAACAACTCATATCATGTTTTATAATTTTATTATTTTTAGCATTCTTTGTTTACTTAGTATACTCAGCAATGTTGTGTAGAGAAAGAGAGGACGGGAAAGCAGGGAGCAAAATGAGTTGTACTAAAGCAGTTCCAAAGTGCCGCCAAGGATGCCACCGCAGCATTGCCGCCGACTATCGCCCAGGCATGAGTTAAACCGACTTAGTCAAGATGGGTTACGATTGAAAAAGGACAAATTCTTGAGTCTAATGAGCCCACTCTTGCAATTTTCTAAAGCATGTAGCGGCTTGAAGAGATTATTGAAGAGGGATAAGTAAAGTGACTTATCTTTACTTGTTGGAGAAGTGATGAGTGCTCAAATATGACATATTTCATTTGTTATTTTTCTAGCTATTGGGACTTCTTGCTGCTTAATCCATGTTGTTTTCGTTATATTTTGTGCAGGGACCCAATTCTGGAAATAGCAGTGAAAATGAGGCATTTCTGCAGTTTTTATTATAATTCTGTCATGACTGGCATCATGGGCACGACACCGGGCACGACGCGTCTGACGTGGCAGTGACGTGGCAACGACGTGGCGACTTCTAGAAGCTTCTGGAACGTTCTGGAAGATGTTATCAGCTTATCCGATTAGATTTCTGCATTTAAATTTCAAAACATTTGAATTGTTTTATCTTTTGTTTATTATTTTAAATTATATCATCACTTTATCTTTGTAAATCTAAGCCTATAAATACCACCCTTGGTAAAGGCTTAGATCATCCATCAATCATTTAGTTTTTATCTTTGTAAACATTTTTAGTTTTAATTCAAGTTCTTTTCCTTTATTTTCTTATTTCATTTATTTTATGTTATTTAATTATTTTTCCAAAACCAAGTTAAGCATGATAATCAATATGATGCTTAGCTAAATTTCTTGAGCCAAGAGTTAGCCAAATCAATTCTAATCGTGAGAATTGAACATTGCCTAAATTCCTTCGGGAATACATTTTTATCTTTCTGTTTAGATAGTTTGGCAATCGGCCTTACTAAAGTTTTTAATCGTTTTTCAAATCAAAAGAGCTCGTTGATCTGGAATCGTTTAAAGACATAGTTGGGAGGAAGGATCGGCCTGTGGCAATTTCGACTTCCTGTGAACACTCTTAGCGGCGGTCCGCTAAGGAAAGATAAAATCAGAAGCGATTCTTTTTAAGACAATTTCTGAGTCGGGCTTTTCCTGCTTTCAAAACTAAACACTTTAACGACGATAGACGTGGCTAATTTGTTTAAGAATCAACCTTCGAAGATAGTCTTGGGAGAATTGGTTACTCGAGAGAAAAGCAAGTTGCGACGGGTTGGGCCTCGCAGACTGTAACCGACATGATCCCCGAAGTAAAAATCTATTTCAATGATCGAAGGAATTGACAAGGCTAGCTCGAGGCTAATTTGCACATTTGGTTTTTCCTATTATTTTCTTTAATTCTTGCATTTTATTTTTTTTACTTCATTCGAAATCAAATATCACCCCCCTTTTTATTTCCTTGCAGATATTCCTGGGATTTCGGATTCAACAAATTCAAGTCAACAATTCCAGCTAATCTCCTTGCGGATCGACCCTCTTTCCCTATACTTATTCAATTTCTTTATTTATTTATTGTTGAAAGAGGATTTACATATTTATTTTGACCGGTTAACGACGACCTGTCAAGAAGGCAGCGTCCAAAGAGTCCACATTCAAGTCAAAAAGGAGTCAACATTTAATGTAAAGTTACTTTAAGAACTTCTACTCCAAGGAGGACTCAGACTCAGGCCAAGCCCTATATATACCCAGACTTGTAAGGGTATAAGGGCATAGATTGCATAAGCGTGAATTGGAGGTCACGTCCCAATTCTCTCTTAGGGTTTAGGTTTTTGTATGTAAGGTAGTTGAGAGAAACGATTGTAATAGTTTGAGTTGTTTTGCAATAAAATACTCTCAAGTTTACTTAATTCATGAGCTTCATTTCTTCAATTAGTTCCAAAAGTCTAGTTGAAGAAATCCATTTGTCGGGCACGAGAGTGTCAAACTCGCGAAAGAATTAAGTACAGTCTCATCATGACGAGGTGTTGACTAATTCGGCTTAGACATAAGTTAGAGTTTCAGCGGCTAAAAGGAGCAACCAAACGTCGACTGCTTGTGTTAGGTTTACGCTGAGATTGCTAGGTATTGCCTACATCACGTAGTGACATAATCCTTGCCTAGACATAGGAAGGATCACTTCAGAATTGCTTCGCCGAACTTGGAGTATTTGCCAGACTTGTCGTCGGAACTTCTCTCCATCCCACGTGCCGAGACAACAAAAGTTTCAAGCGCAGAGTTCCGTCGCGGCATCGAAATTTGCCGCCGCCTCAATCCGCCATTACCTGCCAAGACAGCAGATCTTGGCAGGGCAAAACACACTTAATCTTTACAATGCAATCTACACACTACTGAGCTACAACTACCTGGCCCGATCTATTAACTCTATCTCTCTCTCTTTCTATCTTAAATTACTAGTGTTTTTATTTTTATGTTTTTCAATATTCATAAATTTAATTGTGCAATTACTATTTTCTTGTTCAGGAAAACACTCATAGTAGCTATTCTAATCTCCGTGGGAGACGATATCTTTTATACTATAACTTGACAGGAGTGTGCACTTGCGCTCATAAATAGAGAACACTAAAACACCTTATAGTGACCGAGGCTCTCCACTTGGTTTTCGAAAAAGCAAATGGTTTTGGAGCACTTGATGGGATTAGAAATGTTATTCCAAATCAGTCTTTTACTCGCTTGCAATTTGTAGACGATACAATATTATTCTTAAGACCGGAGGTTAGATGCTTAACTAACGTGAGGCGAATTTTGAGGTATTTCGAAGTGAGCTCGGGTCTTAGTATTAATATTGGTTCATTGGTTGGGGTTGGCTCGATTAAGAGTTATGTGGTTCTCGGGATTGCCTTTGTATCGCCCTTTACCTTAGTGTGATTGTACTCTTTACCTCTATTTAGATGTAGAGATATTTTAATGAGAAAACACTTTTATGCTCTTAATAAATTTAATTTTATTCTGAAAAAAAAAGGAAAAGAATAAATGAGGTCAAATAAAAACAGAAGAAAAAGAAACTAAAGGTATCTTAATCTCGGGTTATGGCTGCCGGTTCATGCACAATCTCCAATGTAGTTGTGCCCAACAAAAAGTTCCTTTGGAGGATTCTCTTTTATGAAGGGACACCTTTCGAATCACATCCACTTTATGTCTCTTTACCTTGGATTTGGATGATATGGCCTAGAAATAAAATAAAAAGCTTATTTTATCACTTTTACCTTTTAGGACTACATCGCCATAAATGTAATGGGAATGTTATTAAAGGTTAGCATTAAAAATTAGGTTTCAAGCAATGTAGAGAAATCATTGTTGGTTCAGCCGGCGGCTAACCTTCTCATTGCTCTCTTTACCTTTCCCTTAGGTTATCTGTTTTAAAATATTTACGAGTAAGATTGAGCATGTCAAATCGAAAACTAAAAAATAACTGAAGTGCGTGAATGAATTATGGTTCAAAAGTGCGTGAACGAATTATGGTTCAAAAGTTTAAAAATCGTGGTTAGCCAAATCCAATTTAAAATTTTATTTTATTTATAATTGATTTAAAATGTTTTATAATGTAAAAATAGGTATTTTATACTTAAAATTAGTGAAATAACTTGAAAAATATTATACATGAATTAATAATTATTTTTTATTTACTTGAAAAATTATTTATTAAGAAATATTTATGAAAAAAACTTCAAAACTTTATCAAACAAAGTTATTTTAGTTTAAATAAAATACAAAATCTTAAAATCTAAGGTTGACGTGGAAAAACCGATAACCGAAGTTAACCGAACAGAAAATCGATGGGTTGTTTAATTTTTTTATTGAATCAAACCGAACTGTATACACCTCAACTTAGGGGCAATCAATTTCTCTGGAGTCCCAAACTAAATTCTGACACCCCAACCTAAATTTCCTAGCTCCACCCTACCATGTACATAGAGGCGGATGCTGGTGATGGCCAGGGGGCCTGGGCACCCCAAAACTTTTGGATTACTCATATTTCTCCCCTCAAGTTTATAATTTTTTTTATAATTTGGCCCCTTTAAAAAAATTTAAAATTTTCATTAAGTTTTTATTTCTTTAAATATTTTTAGTTAAGTTCCTTTTAAAAATTTTGCATTAAGTCTCAAAAATTTTAAAAATTTTAGTTTAGACTTCTAAAACTTTCTAAAATTTTAAATGGACCCTCTCAACTTGTTATACCAAGATCCGCTTATGTATGTACATCAGTCATCAAATAAATTTGAATTATTTGAGTAAGTTTAACATCAATTATTCAAGCTATTTAAGTGCATAAATGAGAAAAATAATTCATTCAACTATCAAAAATCATTTTGATGACTGGAAAAAAGAAAAGTGCTCAATACACCCAAATAGCAAAGAACCTTAGAAAGAGAGAAAGGGATATATGCTTAAAATTCAAAAGGGAAAGATTCAAAGGATGGTTTCCTTTTAGGAAATTGAGAAATTTGGTGCAACATGTCAGATTTTGATAGGCGAAAAGAAAGATGAAATAAGGATTCCAAGGTAATTATGTATATTACTTTAATGAGTTCTAGATTATTTATCTTGCATGGCTATGATTTTGCCACCCATGGAGGGGTTTGGATTAAGCATATTTTGTAATGGAATAAAGAGAGGCAAAGTGGATGGACCAGCACCAGCTCCTGCCTATTGACCAGGTGTTTGCACCAATATTCTTCAAAACCTTTTGAAAAGTTAAAAATATAACCAATGTACTCCACTCTTTTTTCTTTTAAAGTATTTGTTAGTGTAGTTGTGTAAGATAATATTGCTTAAGTTAGTTGTTATTAAATTTAAATAGATCAATAATTTTATTTTTTTAGAGCCTTGTTCAAAGAGAAGTCTACTATCAATATTTTTTCATATAAGAAACATAAATTATCAACTTAACTACAAACGCTAGTTGTAGGCGTTCCCTCGTACAATATTGTTATATATATTCTTTCTTAAGTGATCTTGTTGATTACTTAACACTTGTAAACAAAAGTTGGTAAAGAGAAATTTGAGCTAAAATTAGAGGTTTGAATTAAAATTAAAAGTTTGACCGGTCAAATTTGCTAATTTGGATGTTTGGTAAAGAGTGTATTGAAATAGCGGATTGAAGTGAAACCTCTAAGGAATGAATAAGAAACTTTGCGATCGATCAACCCCAAAATTTTTCAATTTTAAAACCAATAAGGATTCTATAAAATAAACCTTATATATGTCTTCAAAGCACGGCATTCAAAATATATTTAATAATCCTCGAAAAATCGCAGCCTCATTTGAGCAAAATATGATAAAATTAATAACTTTAAAAACGTTGTGGTCCAAACTGTCCAATATTAAATACAATGAACACTAGCTCAAGCACAAATAAAGAAAAATCCACTTCCATAACACTTGCAGCAACATCAGTCTCTAACAAAGCTAACATATTGTTGCTTGATTTAATTTTTAATCGCTAAAAGTGTGGTTCCAATTTTTATCATCATCGCTAGGTATATACTAGTAGTACTTTTCAACTTTATTCCCAAACTTTTTAAGTTGTATAAAGATGAAGGTTTCTTTTTTTCACAAAATTACAAAATTCTATCACAGGGAAAGTATTGCTATTGTCAATGGAATATATTTTCCAACTTTATTCCCTATCTTTTTAAGTTGTATAAAGATCTCACAAAATTCCAATTTCTCTCACAAGGAAAGTGTTGCTATTGCCTATGGAATATTAGTTCAGATTGCATTAATGTTAAGGTACCAACAAGAAACTTTAATAATACCTCTCTTATGATAGTGATATCTTCAAATTAATAGAACCTATTCATTGGTCTCCACCAAACACATCTTCTTCAAAAGTGAAATATTGCCCAAGGCCACATTTTAATGTACAAAACTATAACTTAAAATGCTTGTTAGGAAAAAGTAAGTGTATGTGGAGCCGAAAAGGAGGCAAAAGTTTGTGGAGCCGAAAACTTAGCCCAGAAGTAGAAAGAAACTCAATTCCTTGCTATTTGCTAATAGGTGGTTTCTGACTAGGCTTTTCGAATCTTTTGTAATCAGGGACGGAGTCAGGGCCGAATATTAAGAAGGGCTGAAATATTGAGTTTTAAAAAATACAATGGCTTATTAAGTATTTCAACCCAAAATTCAAGTGGTAAGGCCTAGTTTGTCTAATATTTAAACTTATAAGGACCTAAATTGTTATTAGACAAAAAATTTGAGAACACGAGCCCATTCTTCTTTTGTTCGGCCCTTAATTGATTAAATATTTTTATAAATTCCTGTATTTTTTAATTTAAATAATTAATTTTACAAGAACCGAAATAGTATCATACTAAAATTTATGTAAGCATATAAAACTTTTAACAACGACCCAGCCCTTTTGAGCCCGTCTCTGTTTGTACTCCTTTTGTATCAAGTTGGCAATCTCTTTAGCTGCCTCTACAAGCACTTTTGGTTCAATTCTGTTGCCTTCCCTCACTGGCCTTAAGAATCACTCTTCTAGTTGGATTTTGCTTTGGACTCTTCAATTTTCATGTATTAGGAGAAAATATTAGTATTTGATATGGTAATTTCAAAACTTAGATAAAGTATCGACACATGTTGAGTTCAGTAGTAAAGAGATCGATGTTAATTTGATTCAATTTCGAATATAATCAAGATTCAATGATTTCTATCAAAGATTGTGATAGAGATATCTAATTAAACCTGCATTTAAGGAGTTAGGTGGCTTTTTGTTGAAATGTACTTATATTTTATGTTTGGGTTGGTGACTCGTGTTGTGGGAAATAAACTTGACTATTCACCCTGGCTTTGACTTAAATTTTTTTTTTAAAACAATTTCTACTTGGGAGGAGGGAGAAGAAGAATTTTGTTTATACTAGGTATTGAACTCACAACCTAGGGAAAAAAGAGGATGTTAACTGAGAGCTTTTAACCACTTGCTCTAGAGATTGTTGACGCTTTGACTTGGACTCTTCAACCTACATGTATTAAGAGAAAAATATTAATATTTGATATGGTGATTTGAAAACTTAAGAGTATCAACGTCGGTTGGAACGAGTGGTAATAAGTTTAATATCTCTTAAATAAGCTATTAAACCCAAACTTTGTGGATGTAAAACAATAATACTATAAGGGAGCGTTTGATTCGGGAAAAGATCATTACTAAGGAGGTAATACTACATTCCCAATAATAGCTTCTTTTCCCCCAAAATGGTGGGAATGTCATTCTAGCCCTATCCTTAGGTATTAGACAATTCTCACTATTTGGACTAAATTACCCTTGAAATAATGTTTTATATTCAAATAAATTATTATTTTCTATTCTCCAACAATATTTTTTATTTTAATATGTTAAAACAATTCCTTATTTAACCTAAATTGTTTCATAATAAAATATATAAACCACACTCATCATTAAAATAATAATGATAATAATAAATATTAGAAATAGTTTTTAATATATTTTTCTCTAAAAATAATATTTTTTTATTTATACGATAAAATTTCTATTATTCAATTTTAAATCACATTAAAAATTTTGTTTGAAATTTTAGATTTTAAAGAATGACTTCTAATTTTAAAAATAATGTAAATTGAATAATAAAACATATAAATATAATATTTATAGTTAGTTATTAGTATACTTGATCTAGTAGCGAACATGATGATTATTATAGAACTTTATAATTTTTGTACGTATTTTTAAATATATAATTATATATAATAAATCACAAATATTCAAATATATAATATTGTACTATAACATTAAAAACTTTATTCAATTATTTGTGTAATAATTTTATAAAAGAAAAATATATAAATGAAAACAATAGAAAAATATATTTCTTATGAATTTTTATGAGTATATTTTCACTTTAATATTGAAAGTTTGACTAGTTAAAAAGAAAATATATCACATGGATAATTTTGTAAAATATACATTATGGTAATCTTATAATCCATCAACCAAACACTGTAATCTTACATTCTTGTCAAACAAATCAAACAAAGTAATTTTGTAACCCCCTCGACCCGGTCTGGCCGGATGACCGGTCCGAGTGGGCCACACGGGGAAAACCGAAGCGAAACCTGTTAAGGTTTCCCCTCGGTTAGCAACCATATTTTTTTTCTTTAACTTATTCTTTTCTAATAGTCCATTTAAATCCTATGTGATCAAACAGCGAAATAAAAATACATGAGACACACATTCGAACTTAAAACAGCATTTAAACAGCCCAATTTTAATCTTTTAAACAGGCCATTTCGAAACACCCTTGAGGCGTATCGAAACGCCTTGACCAGGTCAACTGTTCCGAAACGCCCACGACGGTCAACTTCTCGTGGTCAACGAGATTTTGACCGTTTCGAAACCCTTATACCCGTTTCGATACACCTTCATCTCGTGAATTTCTCAGAATTCTAGTAGCCAAAACGTTCCGAAACGCGTATCAGAACAGGGGCTCTCAGAGGCCAAACCGTATCGAAACGCGTTTCGATACGGGGTCCCTGAAGCCTACCCGTTTCGAAACGACCCTTCCCGTTTCGAAACGCGGGCTGTCTGCAACCTTCGAAAGACAGATTTAGGGGAATTTCAACAAGTCTAAAGGTCCCATAGGACCTCTAAAGGCATGCAACACCATCAAACAAAGTCTAGAGGCATACATCCTATGTTTAGCAAGCTCGAACATATACAAGGCATGGTTTTGAACAATCACTCATACATGGCAAATATTCAATAGAAACATATCATGAAGAACATACTTGAAGGTCTTTAAATAGACAAAGATATCAATCGTCACATATAGTTTTACATGCCATCAAACAACCTTAAACATCCATAGAGCATTCATCGTGCAAGCATAAGGCAAGTTAAAACGTGCTTACAAACCAAGTCAAGCATAAACATCAAAATCATACATGAGTATTACAAAGCTCAATCATACACACCCTTGCCACATTGCTAGAGTACTACATAATTAATAACCGTACTTGAGCAACAACTTGGAAAGCCCTTCTTGCCTTGCTCCGAGCTAACACCACGCTAATGATCTGCATTGTTGAAAATGAGAGCGTAAGCTATAAGCTTAGTGAGGATGCTCTAAAACCGAAAACATCAACAATGCAGGGTTCAAGCATGTATTCCCTAAATCTCATATCTAACATGCATAGGTAATTTCACAAGTAGACCTAGTTAGTCTTTCAAGAGTCATGTATGGCATCTCACATCATATCAAGCTCGAACATCAATAACATTATCATATATTAACATTATATATCACAATCATATGAACAAGTTTAATTGGACACTATTAGTTACCCGGATGTGCGGATTTAATCTCAACAATCACTTTACCTCGGTGGGATTACACTCATCACTGGACCTTGCATGGCCGGGATTCCACTCATCGCCATATGCCCTACGAACGGGATTCCACGCATCATCCCGTAGAATATATAATAGCTTCCGGTGGAATATTACATCACCGTACTCCTCCTTGATGACTTAACGCCATCAAGGCTACATACGTTTTGACTCAATTTGTGTGCACACTAATCCTAATGATCGATCATTTACACCCGATAAATTAATTAGTGCCAATTTTCATTTACCACATCACACATCCATCAACCACATCTCATGCTCATCACATACACATATCATGGTATACATATACAAATTAACCACATAGCACAAGAGCATAACTAGGCAATACACATAGCATTTAATGGAAATCAATAGCTAAATTAACAACTTGAATTATATAGAAATGGCCTACCAGGCACATTTCACTCACACACTACACACACTCGAACCAAACTTTAAAACATGATTAAAACCACTCACCGCCCTTCCTTAGCAACCAAACAAGTCTCCTACGAGCCCGGATTCGATCCAAATGTTCCTTCGACGTCTCCTCTTGCTTCTAGCCAACCAAAAACACAACCATTAATCCCAATCAATGCTAACATTCAATCAACACTCAACCCTTGAGCTCAAACTAACTTCAACCAATTTTCCAACCAAATTAATCTCCCAAATATATCAATTTTCGTGCTTCCTCAAACCCTAACTGAAATTTCCATTTTCAATCATTCAAATGACCCCCAAAAGGTCCCAAAACATCCTCCTAACCTATACAAACCACCAGCCCTTTAATTTCAACCTAAAACCCACCAAAAATTATGTTTTTGACATCTCAAAAATTGCTTCAAAAACCCATTTCGGGTTTTCAACAAAACCCAACCATTTTGACATATAATGTACATTTCAATGTGAATAAACAAAAACCCAACTCCATATTTCAAAACAAAATGGAAATCTTCATAAAAACTCAAGCTTTAACTAAACCCTAACATTTCAAAATTTCATAGTTTTAAAATCTATGACTATGGGGAGGTAGAGGATGAAAAGGAGAATTAGAAAATACCCTTACCTCTCAAAATGGTCTTGAAATAAAGATGAGGTTCAATGGAATAGTGATTTGAGTTTGGGAGAGTTTGAAAAAGGGAGGTGGGGTTTCTAACGTTGGAGAGGGAGTGTGGAGAAAGAAGATGACAACTTTTCTTAAAAGTGGTCTTGCTTTTAAAATTCTTTTGGTTCAATTTATCACATTGGTCCCTCCCCTTTTTATTAAAGCCCAATTAGACCCTAATTAAGGTTGAATTGATTTAATTTAATTTTACCAACTCGGACCACTAACCAGGCTAACTCCTAACCCCAAAACACGGGTGTTACAACTCTCTCCCACTTAAAGAATTTCGTCCTCGAAATTACCTGACTAAAAGAGATACGGAAACTGCTTTTCCATATCCTCCTTCCTCTCCCAAGTGGCCTCGTCCACACCTCGACATTGCCACCGCACCTTTACTAACTCAATCGATCTACCCCGCAACACCTTACTGTCAGAAGCTAAGATCTCAACCGGTTCTTCCTCATAAGTCAAATCTGAATTCAATTCAATCTCCTCTACAAGCATAACATGTGATGGATCGGACCTATACTTACGGAGCATCGAAACATGGAACACATCGTGTATCTTCTCTAGCTCGGATGGCAACCGCAACTGATAAGCAACTGGACCAACCCTCTTCACAATCTCATACGGTCCTATGTACCTCAGACTCAACTTCCCTTTTCAGCCAAATCTCATCACTTTCTTCTACAGAGACACTTTCAAGAATACCTTCTCACCCGCTGAGAACTCAACTTCCTTCCTCTTCAAATCGGCATAGGACTTCTGCCTATCCGAAGCAGCTTTCAAACGATCACAAATCAATTTTACCTTGTCAGTTGTCCCCTTGAGAAAATCTGGCATAGGTAACAACTTCTGTCCCACTTCGGCCCAACAAACTGGAGTTCTACACTTTCGGCCATATAAGACCTCATACGGAGCCATCTGAATGCTCGACTAGAAGCTATTATTGTAAGCAAACTCTACTAGAGGCAAGTGCTTCTCCCACGTACCCTAAAAGTCAATAATGCAACAACGTAACATATCCTCTAAGATCTGAATAACTCTCTCTGACTGACCATCTGACTAAGGATGATAAGACGTGCTGAAGTTCAAACGGGTACCCAAAGCTGTATACAAACACTCCCAAAATCAAGAAGTAAATCGCGGATCTCTATCTGACACAATGGACTTCGGCACACCATGCAGTCTAATCATCTCACCAATGTACAAATCGGCCAATCTATCTAAAGTGTAAGTAGTGTTGACTGCCAAGAAGTGAGCACACTTCGTAAAACGATCTACTATCACCCAAACTGAGTTCTTCTTCGTAAGAGTCAAAGGCAAGCCCGAAACAAAATCCATGGTGATGTTCTCCCATTTCCATTCCAGAATTCTCAACGGCTGCAGCAAACCTGAGGGAACCTGATGTTCCGCCTTCACTCTCTGACACACTAAGCACTTACTCACAAAGTCGGCTACATCTCTATTCAGGCCAACCCAAAAGTACTCATTCTTCAAATCACGGTACATCTTTGTACTTCCCTGATGCATAGCAAACGGACTACGGTGGGCTTCAGTCAAGATCGTACGTCTCAAGTCATTGTCTTCTGGCACTACTATTCTATCCTTGAAACATAAAACCCCATCGGTACTGAAACTGTAGTCTGAAGATCTACCTTCGGCTATATCTTGCACGTGAGGTGCCAAAGATCTATCTAAGAGCTGCTTCTCTCTGATCAACTGACCTAGAGTAGGTCTAACCTGAAGCTCGGCTACCAAGCCACCATCTCCGGACAAACTCAATCTAGCAAACATGGCTCTCAAATCCACGGCTATCTTTCTACTCAATGCATCGGCCACTACATTGGCCTTACCCGGATGGCACTCAATGGTAAGATCATAGTCTTTTAGCAACTCTAACCACCTACGCTGTCTGAGATTCAAATCTCGCTGAGTCATAATGTATTTCAAACTCTTGTGATCGGTTTACATTGTGCATTTCTCACCATACAAATAGTGCCTCCAAATTTTCAGAGCAAACACAACTGCAGCTAACTCTATGTCATGGGTCGGATAGTTGCGCTCGTGGGTCTTCAACTGTCTTGAGGCATAAGCCACTACTCTCTTGTCTTGCATGAAAACACAACCTAGGCCTACATAAGAAGCATCACTGTAAACTACATAGTCCTTCCCGGACTCAGGCTGAATCAAGATCGGTGCTTGGGTCAAAGCTTCTTTCAACTTCTCAAAGGCTCTCTGTCTTGCATCTGTCCACTCAAACTGAACACTCTTCTGAAGTAACTGTGTCAATGGAGTGGCTAACTTCGAGAAACCTTCTACAAATCTTCTATAGTATCCGGCTAAGCCTAGGAAGCTACGTACCTCTGTCACCGACTTCGGTTGCTTCCATTCAACAATGGCCTCAATCTTCTTCGGATCAACTCTAATCCCATCGGCTGACACTACATGTCCTAAGAAGACTAGCTCTCGGATCCGGAATTCACACTTGCTTAGCTTCACATACAACTGATGATCTAGCAAAGTCTTCAAAACTAGTCTCAAGTGTCGGTCATGGTCTTCTTCAGTTCACGAATACACCAAGATATCATCTATAAACACAACTACAAACTGATCTAGATACTGATGAAAAATCCTATTCATCATGTCCATGAAAGCAGCCGGTGCATTAGTCAACCCAAAAGGCATGACTAAGAACTCATAATGACCATATCTAGTCCTAAAGGCTGTCTTCGGTACATCAACCTCTCTTACCTTTAGCTGGTAGTAACCCGACCTCAAGTCAATCTTCAAAAAGACTGATGCTCATCTCAACTGATCAAACAAGTCATCAATTCTGGGCAACGGATATTTATTCTTCATTGTCAACTGATTCAACTGTCTATAGTCTATACACATTCTCATGCTTCCATCTTTCTTCTTCACAAACAAAACTGGTGTACCCCAAGGTGAAGAACTAGGTCGAATGAAACCTCTATCTGTCAATTCTTGCAACTGAGTCTTCAACTCTTTCAATTCTTTCGGTGCCATGCGATACGGAGCAATCGAAACAGGAGCCGAATCAGAATAAGTCTCAATGGTGAACTTTACCTCTCTGTCCGGTGGTAACCCTGGCAACTCTTCCGGAAACACACTAGGAAAGTCACATACTGTCCGGATGTCTTGAGGTCTAACCTCACTCATGTTAGGGTTCATCACATACGCCAAGTAAGCTTCACACCCCAACTCAACTAATCTCTTAGCCTATAAAACTGAAACCACATTGGACAAGAACTTCACGTTCTCACCCACCACTACAATCTCGTAGTCATCTGTGAGCCTCAAAAAAATCCTCTTAGTTTCAAAATCTATCCTAGCTCTATGCTCCGTGAGCCAGTCCATACCCAGAATTACATCAAAACCATAGAAAGGAAGCTCCATCATATCCACTGGAAACACATGTCCCTAAACCATCAACGGACACCTTCGGTACATCTTTCTAACTACTACCGTGTCCCCAAAGGAACTAGTAACACTAACTCCTACCTCTAACATTTCACAAGGCAAATTCAAAGACTGTGCATGCTCACTCAATATGTAGGAATGTGTAGACCCAGAGTCAATCAAAGAAAGCAAACCCGAAGACTGTATCGAGAAGTTACCTGCGATCACATCGGTGTCATGCTGATCCCCACGCTGAGCGTAAACTCTGGCCTGACCTCCGCCCTCCGGCTGAACTGCAACTACATGTGCTATGTTCCTCTGACCATCGTTCTTCGGCTGGAAGTTACCTCTACCGCGCCCGCGGCCTCTCTGAAAGTCATTGGCCCTAGCAGGAGCCTGAGCTGGTGTCTGTCCCACTTGATGTGGACAGTAACGCCTAATGTGGTCTCTAGCCCCACAACTCCAACACGAATGAAAATTTCCCCAACACTCACCGGTGTGGTTCCTCCCGCAAGTAGCACATGTGGGCAACTTCCCACCAGCTCTCTGGCCCTGTTGGCCCCTCTCATGGTTACCGCCACCACGTCTATGATCATAATGATGCCTGTTGTCCCGATGCCTCTTGGCATCACCTCTATCAAAGTTACTAGACCTCTTACCCGAACTAGATCCACCAGACCGCCTGGTCAAGCTCAAGCTGTGCTCTAAGTCCTTGGCCCTCGCGACCAAGACATCAAAATCAGTGTAGTCTGAAGCTAGAGTATACGTCTTGATCTCTTCACTCAGCCCATAACGAAAACGGTTATAATGTTCCACCTTAGTAGGAGCAAGCTCAGGTGCATACTGACTCAGTCTGACAAATCGAATCTCATAGTCTGTCACGGACATACTCCCCTGAAGCAAAGCCATAAACTCCCTCTTCCTCTCATCGAGGTATCGCGGACCCAAATACTTCTTACGAAATGCTGACTCAAAGAACTCCCAAGTAATCTCGGCCTCATCTATACCCGTAGTAATGGTGACCCACCAAGTGTTGGCATCACTCTGAAGCAAGGACTCAACACATCCCAACTTGCGCTCACCAGTACATCCCATCTGAGCGAGAATACGGACAGTCTTCTCAAACCACAACTCTGATCTCTCTGAAGTAGACCCTCTGAATTCTTCGGCCCCTAGGCCCCGTAGTCTCTCTAATGGCAAACCAGTGCCCTCACCCTGATGATGTGCTGCCTGACCCCCAGCTACTGCAGCCTGAACCGCCCCGGCTATCGCCTGAACCAAGGGAGCTAAGTCTATTCCGGTCGGTCCTTGGCCACCTTGGCCTCCTTGAGGTCCCTCTCCTTAGGCCCCAGCCTCGCCTCCTACTCCAGGTGGAGGAGGTGGTGGTGGAGGTGGTGGAGGAGCTCCAACTCCAACCACAGGCTCTCCCACTTGAGCCTCAACTCTCACTACTGGCTCAACTCTCGGAGCCGCTGCCCGTGGTTCCGGTCGAACCATCCTAGGCCTCCCACGTGGTCTCATGGTACATCTAGCAAGGTAATAACTACAACAACAAACAAATGGGGATTACGTTAGCCAAAGCAAGGGTCCAATAGTGCTCAAGTACTCCTTTTACCAAAAATCTTTTTAAATTAAGTAATAGTAGCAATGGGCACACACTCTACACCAGACACAATAACTCATGCTTCAAAACATCATACGAACAGTCAAATATTAAGAATTCATGGCAAGGCATGCATTGAACAACACAATCATTTAACATATCAAGCTTACCTTACTTACCTGCCCGAGGTCTCGGTAACCTCAGGCTCTGTTACCAACAAATGTAACCCCCTCGTCCCGGTCTGGCCGGATGACCGGTCCAAGTGGGCCACACGGGGAAAACCGAAGCGAAACCCGTTAAGGTTTCCCCTCGGTTAGCAACCCTATTTTTTTTCTTTAACTTATTCTTTTCTAATAGTCCATTTAAATCCTATGTGATCAAACAGCGGAATAAAAACACATGAGACACGCATTCGAACCTAAACCAACATTTAAACAACCCAATTTTAATCTTTTAAACAGGCCGTTTCGAAACACCCTTGAGGCGTATCGAAACGCCTTGACCAGGTCAACTGTCCCAGAACCTATAAAAGGGGTCGTATCGAAACGAAGGTCAACCGTTCTGAAACGCCCACGACGGTCAACTTCTCGTGGTCAACGAGATTTTAACCGTTTCGAAACCCTTATACCCGTTTCGATACACCTCCATCTCGTGAATTTCTCAAAATTCCAGTAGCCAAAATGTTCCGAAACGCGTATCAGAACAGGGGCTCTCAGAGGCCAAACTGTATCGAAACGCGTTCCGATACGGGGTCCCAGAAGCCTACCCGTTCTGAAACGACCCTTCCCGTTTCGAAACGCGGGCTGTCTGCAACCTTCGAAAGACAGATTTAGGGGAATTTCAACAAGTCTAAAGGTCCCATAGGACCCCTAAAGGCACGCAACACCATCAAACAAAGTCTAGAGGCATACATCCTATGTTTAGCAAGCTCGAACATATACAAGGCATGGTTTTGAACAATCACTCATACATGGCAAATATTCAATAGAAACATATCATGAAGAACATACTTGAAGGTCTTTAAATAGACAAAGATACCAATCGTCACATATAGTTTTACATGCCATCAAACAACCTTAAACATCCATAGAGCATTCATCGTGCAAGCATAAGGCAAGTTAAAACATGTTTACAAACCAAGTCAAGCATAAACATCAAAATCATACATGAGTCTTACAAAGCTCAGTCATACACACCCTTGCCACATTGCTAGACTACTACATAATTAATAACCGTATTTGAGCAACAACTTGGAAAGCCCTTCTTGCCTTGCTCCAAACTAACACCACGCTAATGATCTGCATTGTTGAAAATAAGAGCGTAAGCTATAAGCTTAGTGAGGATGCTCTAAAACCGAAAACATCAACAATGCAGGGTTCTAGCATGTATTCCCTAAATCTCATATCTAACATGCATAGGTAATTTCACAAGTAGACCTAGCTAGTCTTTCAAGAGTCATGTATGGCATCTCACATAATATCAAGCTCGAACATTAATAACATTATTATATATTAACATTATATATCACAATCATATGAACAAGTTTAATTGGCCACTATTAGTTACCCGGATGTGCGGATTTAATCTGAACAATCACTTTACCTCGGTGGGATTACACTCATCACTGGACCTTGCATGGGCGGGATTCCACTCATCGCCACATGCCTTACAGATGGGATTCCACTCATCATCCTGTAGAATATATAATAGCTTCCGGTGGAATATTACATCACCGTACTCTTCCTTGATGACTTAACGCCATCAAGGCCACGTACGTTTTGACTCAATTTGTGTGCACACTAATCCTAATGATCGATCATTTACACCCGGTAAATTAATTAGTGCCAATTTTCATTTACCACATCACATATCCATCAACCACATCTCATGCTCATCACATATACATATCATGGTATACATATACAAATTAACCACATAGCACAAGAGCATAACTAGGGAATACACATAGCATTTAACGGAAATCAATAGCTAAATTAACAACTTGAATTATATAGAAATGGCCTACCAAGCACATTTCACTCACACACTACACACGCTCGAACCAAACTTTAAAACATGATTAAAACCACTCACCGCCCTTCCTTAGCAACCAAACAAGTCTCCTACGAGCCCGGATTCGATTCAAATGTTCCTTCGACATCTCCTCTTGCTTCTAGCCAACCAAAAACACAACCATTAATCCCAATCAATGCTAACATTCAATCAACACTCAACCCTTGAGCTCAAACTAACTTCAACCAATTTTCCAACCAAATTAATCCCCCAAATATATCAATTTTCGTGCTTCCTCAAACCCTAGCTGAAGTTTCCATTTTCAATCATCCAAATGACCCCCAAAAGGTCCCAAAACATCCTCCTAACCTATACAAACCATCAGCCCTTTAATTTCAACCTAAAACCCACCAAAAATCAAGTTTTTGACATCTCAAAAATTGCTTCAAAAACCCATTTCGGGTTTTCAACAAAACCCAACCATTTTGACATATAATGTACATTTCAATGTGAATAAACAAAAACCCAACTCCATATTTCAAAACAAAATGGAAATCTTCATAAAAACTCAAGCTTTAACTAAACCGTAACATTTCAAAATTTCATAGTTTTAAAATCTATGACTATGGGGAGGTAGAGGATGAAAAGGAGAATTAGAAAATACCCTTACCTCTGAAAATGGTCTTGAAATGAAGATGAGGTTCAATGGATTAGTGATTTGAGTTTGGGAGAGTTTGAAAAGGGGAGGTGGGGTTTCTAACGTTGGAAAGGGAGTGGGGAGAAAGAAGATGACAACTTTTCTTAAAAGTGGTCTTGCTTTTAAAATTCTTTTGGGTCAAATTACCACATTGGTCTCTCCCCTTTTTATTAAAACCCAATTAGACCCTAATTAAGGTTGAATTGATTTAATTTAATTTTACCGACTCGGACCACTAACCCGGCTAACTCCTAACCCCAAAACACGGGTGTTACAAATTTAATGTTCCTAGTAATATACCAACTAATAAATCATTCTAAAAATCATATTTCCAAGATTAATATTACATTCTGTGAACCAAACACGCCCTAAGAGTTTCCCCTCAATTAGGGATATTATCCGACTCAACTTCTGAGTTACTATAATCAGAACCAAGTTGCCTATGAGACACTAGGAGTCTTGGAAAAAAAAAACTTGAAAGAGAGAAAGAGCAATTAAACCTGATTTTTTTAATTAAAAAAAGAACTGATTACTTGCTTGATATAGTGCTGCATGTATCTGCATTATGCATATGCCTTAAAATATGACTCAGTTATGCTTGGGAGACATGGCCGTATATGGGTATAGGCCCGAGAGGTAACTGCTCGGGGTTCAGAATTTTATATGAATCATACATGTTTTTTATATTAATTATAGGGCCTATTTTTTTTCATTACTTATTATTAGGGGTAAAAAAATTTTCCAATATTTATTAGTAGGGTTTCAATTTTTTTCTAATATTTATTATTAAGGGTATACTCTTAAGGTTTATTTTTTATTTTGCTCAGCAATTTTTATTTATTTATTAAGGAACCTTGATCATATGCCTCGTTAAAAACATCCCTAACCTAGATTGGAGGAAAAGAGTACATATAATAAAGGGGAAGACCGGATACAATTCGAACAGCTCACAAACTTAGCTTAACCCCAAACTGACCACTCAACAAAGTCCATATCCAAAGACAGAACCTCTAATCAAAATGACCCAATTTTTTAATGACCCAATTTTTTCAATACTTGTTATTAATGACCCAATTTTTTTCAATATTTATTATTATGGGCATACTCTTAAAATTCAATTTGTTAATATTTTTTATTAATTGTCCAATTTTTTCAATACTTGTTATTATGACCCCAATTTTTTTAATATTTGTTATTAGAGGCATATTCTTAAATTTTATTTATTTTTTCTAATACTTGTTATTGAGGGTATAATATTTTCAATATTTGTTATTAGGGGCTAATTTTTTTTTCAATATTTGTAATTATGGGCATACTCTTAAATTTTGATTTTTTTTTTCAATTTATTATTAGGGGCCCAATTTTTTTAATACTTTTTATTATAGACCTACCCTTAAAATTTAATTTTTTTCAACACCTGTTATTAGAGACATGGATTTATGTAAAACCTATGTTTGATTTTGATATGATTAAATCTTTAAGGATCAATTTGAAAAACTTAAAATTGTTTTATAAGTCCCTTAATAAGTTTTTAAATCACCAACACCTTAAAACTGATTTGAAAAACTCAAACTCAAAATATTTTCTAAGTGTTCCAAAGCCAAATTATTGAAAATCGTCCTGGTGTATTGATACGCTTCTAGCCGTATCGATACTGTTTTTACAAAGTTGGCTACTGCCGAAACTCGTTTCGATACGCCCTTAACCGTATCGAAACAGATTCATCTGTATCGATACGCTCATTCGTAAAAAGTCTAAAAGAGTTTGAATGGCGTACCGATACGACTTCACCCGTATCGATACGGTTTTAATGAATTTTAAATTCAAGTCGGTTTAAATATTTCGACCGTTGGTGTCAGTTGGTTAGGTAACCATATTTTAAATTGGTCGTTGACCCGTATCGATACGGTAAACCCTCATATCGAAACGGAAATCGACAGTGAGTTAAGTTGAGAAAAAGGTATCGATACGGTCTTAGCCGTTTCGATACCCCGTACCGATACGCTTACGTGCGTTTCGATACCCCTTATTTATTGCACACAACGGCTCTTTCTTTTCGGAGACTTCGGAGACATGTATCGATACGGCTCCCCGAGTACCGATACGGGTAGCTGCAGAAGTGCATTTATAGTGGTAAGAGAGGGTTCCAACGGCTCTATTCAAGTTCCCAACCACCCAAACGGCTAGAATTAATAGAAGAGGTATAAAATGAAGCCCTTTGAAGGTCAGCAACAACTATTCAACCCACAAGCATCATCAAAGCAAAAATCCGAACCCTTGAGCTATTCAAAGTCAAATTTTTGTACCCAACTCTAGTGTTTGTCAATTGTCAATTTGTATTGTGAGTTTGGGGTAATTGAAATTGTAATTGGGTAGACAATTATCCTTTGAGAGGAATCATTTGAGTTTACCACAACCTTCTTTGTATTTTGAGTGGATTAAGCTTTGGGTAGAAAGCTTAATCTAATTTGTAAGGTTACCTCCTCATCCAAGAAAAGGGGAAGAATTCAAGTAGTGAATTTGTTGAAAATCCTTAGTGGGAACTAAGGTAGTGGATGTAGAGTTCATTTGGAGAACTTGAACCACTATAACTACTTGTGTCATTTTTATTTTTCACTCATTTCTTCCCACCAAAATTTTAATTGCCAATTCACCCCTTCTTGGCCATTTGTAAATTGTTCGATCAACTCAACAATTGGTATCAGAGCTACACTCATTGGAAGGATTACAACCCTCTTGAGTCGATTCTAGGAGAGTTTGATCAACAACTAGTCAAGCAATGGCATCCACCTCCAACTATGAGTCCCATCCACAACCAAGTCACCATTCTTCAATGGGGACAACTACCCATATTGGAAGAATAGGATGAGGCTTTTCATCAAGTCTACCGACTACATGGTGTGGGATGTGGTTGAAGAAGGTCCATACATTCCCATAAAGAGAGATGAAGAAAGACTCGTCCCAAAGGTCAAAGCCGAGATGACGGATGATGAAAGAAGAAGGATGCAAGTGAATGACAAAGCTCTTCATGTGATATTTTGTGCACTTGGTCCGGATATCTACTCCAAGGTGTCTTCAATCGAAAATGCCAAGGAGGTTTGGGACACCCTCGAGATAACATATGAGGGAACTAGTGATGTCAAGGAGACAAAGATTGGGCTACTCAATCTAAGCTATGAGAACTTCAAGATGGATCCCGATAAAAGTGTCTCCAAGATGTTTGATCGATTCTCGGTCATTGTCAACGAATTAAAGGGGTTCGACGAGATCATCCCCGAAGACAAGCTAGTGAGGAAATTGTTGTACTCTCTTCCGGAGTCATGAGATGGCAAGAGAACGACTATTATTGAAGCTAGAGATTTGAAGACTCTCAAGCTTGATGCTCTTGTTGGATCTCTACTCACCCATGAGATTATGAGGAAGAGAAGAGAACTAGAGAAGAAAATAGTTGAGAAGAAGGAGGTTGAGAAGAAGAAAGTGGGAATCGCTCTAAAATCTTCATACCAAGAAAGCGATTCAAGTGAGGATGAAGATAAGGAGATGGGCATGTTGGCCAAACAGTTTACTCGGTTTATGAAGTCAAATCGTGGAAGAAAGTTCATTAGAAAGGGAGACTTCAAGAGTAAGAGTAAGAGCAATGAAGAGGAGAAGGACCAAATTACTTGTTATGAATGCAAGAAATCAGGTCACATCCGTTCCGAATGTCCTCAATTGAAAAAGAAGAGCTTTGGGAAGAAGAACAAGCTCAAAGCTCAAATAGCCACTTGGAGTGACGATGAGTCATCCGAGGAAGAGGAGGAAGTGGCCAATCTATGTCTCATGGCCATTGATGATGAACCAAAGGTAAACTTTAACTTATCCAATTATGATTTTACTTTTGATGAACTTCAAGATGCTTATGATGAATTGCAAGAGGTTTATGATGAGTTAGTAGGAAAATACAAAGAATCCATTTTGAAAAACAAGAAAACCATTTCCGATTTGAAAAATCAAAATGAGACATTTTCTAAAGCTAACTCCGAATTGGAAAAGAAGGTTTTGTTTTTAGTAAATCTTTCAAATGATCTTAAAACAAAAAATCTTGAACTTGAAAAACTTCTTTCCGATTTTCAAGATTATCACACAAAGGAAGTGGATAATCTTAAAACATCTATTGCTATTGGTAAAAACAATTTTGAAAAAGGAAATCATTCTAAATCCCAATATGTAAAAAGAAAACCTTTTATTCCTAAAAAAGAAATTTTAATAAGCAATTTAGAGGTCAAAGAGTTAGGAGTGTTTGGGTTCCTAAGGAACTCATTATTTCTAATGATATGAATGCTATTGCTTCTTAGATTCCTAAGGGAACCAAAATGTTGAAGGCTAACACTCATGGACCCAAAATGATTTGGGTACCAAAAACCAAGGCCTAATTTCTCTGTTTGTAGGGGGAGCATTGCTACAAGGCTAAAGCTTCAAGCAAAAATTCTTGGTACCTTGATAGTGGATGCTCGAGACACATGACCAGTGACAAGAGTAGATTTGTGGAACTAAAGCCAAAGAGTGGTGGAGTGGTAACTTTCGGTGACAACTCCAAAGGCCACATTGAAGGAATAGGCTCCATTGGTAATCACTCTTCTACTTTCATTGAAAATGTTTTGTATGTCAACGGTCTTAAGCATAACTTATTGAGTATTAGTCAATTATGTGACAAAGGTTTTAATGTTTTATTTGATAAAAGTGGTTGCAAAATTGTAAACATTAAAACAAATCAACTAATGCTCATTGATCATCGCATAGGAAACATATACATGGTGCATCTAGATGACATTCATTCATCTCATACATGCTTAGTTGCACATGATGAACGTGACTCATGGCTTTGGCATAGAAAATTAGGACATGCTAGCATGAGTGTCTTAGAGAAATTAATTTCCCTTAATCAAGTTAGAGGTTTACCCAAACTTAAATTTTCTAATGATAAAATTTGTGATGCATGTTCAAAGGGTAAACAACATAGAACTTCTTTTAAATCCATAAATGATGTCTCTACTAGTAGATGTTTACAATTGATTTATATGGATCTTTTTGGGCCTATTAGAACAATGAGCTTGGGTGGAAAATCATATGCTTTTGTGCTTGTAGATGACTACTATAGGTTTACTTGGGTTCTATTCTTAAGTACAAAGGATGAGGCTTTAGAAAAATTCATCACATTTTCTAAAATAACTCAAAATGATCTTGAACTTAAAATTTCTCACATTAGAAGTGATCATGGAACCGAATTTCAAAATCTAGGTTTCGATGAGTTTTTAAATGAAAATAGGATTAGCCACAATTTTTCCGCACCTCGTACTCCTCAACAAAATGGGGTAGTTGATAGGAAAAATCGAACTTTAGAAGAAATGGCTAGAATCATGCTTTGCGAAAATAATTTACCTAAATATTTTTGGGCGGAAGCCACAAATACCGCTTGCTATATTATAAATCGAGTAATGATTAGGCCAATTTTGAAGAAAACACCTTATGAGATTTTGAAATCTAAGAAGCCTAACATTAGCTATTTCCATCCTTTTTGTTGCAAGTGTTTTGTTTTGAATAATAGTAAAGAAAACTTAGGTAAATTTGATGCTAAAAGTGATGAAGCTATTTTTTAGGGTACTCTTTAAACTCTAAAGCCTATCGTGTATTTAATAAAAGAACTCTAGTAGTTGAAGAGTCAATACATGTTGTTTTCGATGATAACCTCCTTCCAAGGAAGGAATCTTGTGATGATGATGATGTAGGAATCCTTGATGCCATTGATGGAAGACAAACGTCAAAGGTGGATGAGATTCCAACTAAAGATGAGGATACACAAGATCCACCTCTTGAAGCCTTGAAGGACTTGACTCTTGAGGAAAGGGAGGTGTCTTACCCAAGGGAATTAAACTATGTCAAAGGTGGTGAAATCTTAGGTGATCCATCCAAGGGGGTAACTACTAGATCCTCTCTCAAATTAATGAATCATGTTGCATTTCTTTCATGCATTGAGCCTAAAAATATTAAAGAAGCTTTAAAAGATGATTTTTGGATTTTGGCCATGCAAGAGGAATTAAATCAATTTGAGAGGAGTAAAGTGTGGACATTAGTTGAAAGGCCTAATGATCAATCTACTATAGGAACAAAATGGGTTTTTAGGAATAAATTAGATGAAAGTGGTAATATAGTGAAAAACAAGGCTAGGCTTGTTGCTCAAGGCTAGGCTTGTTGCTCAAGGCTAGGCTTGTTGCTCAAGGCTATACACAAGAAGAGGGAATTGATTTTGATGAGACTTATGCACCCGTAGCTAGAATGGAAGCTATTAGGATGTTGCTTGCATTTGCATGTTATCATAATTTCAAGCTTTTTCAAATGGATGTGAAAAGTGCCTTTTTAAATGGTTTTATTAATGAAGAAGTGTATGTTGAACAACCACCGGGTTTTGAGGATTCAAAATTTCCAAACCATGTGTTTAAACTTACAAAAGCTCTCTATGGTTTAAAACAAGCTCCTAGAGCTTGGTATGAGAGACTTTCAAATTTCTTAATTGAAAAGGGTTTTGAAAAAGGAAAGGTGAATACTACACTCTTCATAAAAAGATATAACAATGACATCTTAGTAGTTCAAATTTATGTTGATGATATCATTTTTGGTTCTACTAATGAGTGTTATTGTAAAGAATTTTCTAAGCTAATGCAAGGTGAGTTCGAGATGAGCATGATGGGGGAGCTCTCATTCTTTTTGGGACTCCAAATCAAACAAAGGAAAGATGGCACTTTCATAAATCAAACTAAGTACGTGAATGATATGCTCAAAATGTTTGGCTTGGAGAATGCAAAGCCTCAAGCCACCCCTATGAGTTCTTCCATAAAGCTTGACAAAGATGAAGGAGGTAAGTGTGTTGATTCTAAGCTTTATAGATCCATGATAGGTTCTTTGCTTTACCTTACCGCAAGTAGACCGGATATCATGTTTAGTGTTTGCTTGTGTGCTAGGTTTCAAGCTAGTCCTAGAGAATCACACTTAGTTGCCATTAAGAGAATTTTTAGATACCTTAGAGACACACCTACTTTAGGCCTTTGGTATCCTAAAGATTCTTCCTTTAGCCTTCATGCTTATTCGGATGCGGATTATGGGGGATGTAAGATAGATAGGAAAAGTACTTCCGGGACGTGTCAATTCTTAGGTAGTATGCTCGTATCTTGGTTCTCTAAGAAACAAAATAGCGTAGCCTTATCTACCATCGAAGCGGAGTATATATCCTTAGGGAGTTGTTATGCTCAAGTCCTTTGGATGAAGCAACAACTCTTAGATTATGGTTTTGAAGTAGAAACCATACCCCTTAAGTGTGACAACACTAGTGCCATTTGTCTCACTAAGAATCCCATCCAACACTCTAGAACTAAACACATAGAAATTCGACATCATTTCATTAGAGATCATGTTTTGAAAAATGATGTTGTTAATATGTTGACACCTTGAACCAATTAGCGGATATATTTACAAAACCTTTAGATAAGGAGCGTTTTTGGTCCCTTAGGAGAGAGTTAGGTCTAGCTAGCCTATCTTGACCTTTTAGGACCTCTTTGTGCTTAAAATTGCTTGATTTTGTGAAATTGCATGTTTGTGTGTTGTAACTCTTGAAAATATCCATGCCTATAGTTAGGGGGAGTATAATTCTATTAAAATATGTTTAGAACTGTTCATTCATCATTTGCATACCTTTAGGAGATGTTAAAATCGAGCCTATGGTTGTTCTTTTGGCCTAAAGATGTATTTTTGGGCATAGAGTATCGATACGGTTATACGCGTATCGATACGTGTTCTTCATTGAGTTTCCCAGGCTTCTTTTGCCTTAAACGGGTATCGATACGGTTAAACCCGTATCGATACGAGCTTCAAATCGTTTTGATACGGATCTCATCTGTTTCGATACGATTCTCCAACGGGCATTTTTAAGGAAATGACGTTTCTACCCCCGTATCGATACACCTTCAGGCGTATCGATACTCGATTGCGCAGACAGCTTTTAATTTGGCATTTAAAGTCTTAAACTTTTACCAAAACTAAAATTCTTCAAACCCTAAAAACCTTAGCCGTTTTTGCCTATAAAAGGGCTCTTCCTCCCTCATATTTTCACACCACAACTCAAAATCTTAAAGAGGTTTTCCATCAAGCAAAGATCTAAGATCCTTCTCATCAAATTTGTGCTAGATTTTTCTTCATTCTCTCAACTTCCTATCAAGGTAAAATTCTTTCTTTTTCTTTTTCAATTTTTTTTGTTTTTGTTTTTATGTTCATCTTTTTAACAAAATTTTTGTTCTTCAAATTTTTTTTTACCTTGGTTCTTATCTTAAATGAAGAAATCTAAATGCATGATTTTCTTTTAGATCATGGCCCCCAAGGAATCTAGGAAGAGATCAAAGGTTTCTCAAACCGGTGAATCATCCAATCTTGGAATTGTTGCACGTCCAAACTACACTTCAATCTATGAACACTACTTTGAAAATCCCGCGGCTCTCGCATATTTTCGACAATTCGAGAACTACAAGATTCATGCGGAAAGGGTAATATCCATTCCTTTTCTAAACTCGGAGCCTTTCCAATTTGAATATCTTCCTTTGCTCCAACGTTGGAATTTCATGGATTTTCTCTCAATTCCTGGTTTTTATTACCGTCTTTTAGTTTTGATCTTTTACACTAAAGCCAAATGTATTTCTCGCAATGGGGTTGTTACCGCCATTAGTTCTTATCTCATGGGCAAGAAATTCATCCTTGATGTCAAATCCATATGTGAAGTTTTTAATTTAGAGGATGAAGGCCTTGAAGATGAGAATGCTTTAGGGCATGTTCTTAGTGGCTCCGTCACCGCCCTAAATGCTCAAGATCGGATCCTCTATTTGATGGTGTCTTGGTGGTTTAGGCCTTCTGGAGGAAAATACTCTACCATCCGTCACGTGGATGATTTTTGGATCCGTTGCTTCCGTGAGCGAAAGCGTCCCAACCTTGCTCGAATCATGTTTGCGGAGATCGTCTATCTTGTGCAAAATCACCACACCACTCTCGTCACATCTTTTACCTATGGTACGGCCTTAAGCTATTTCTTTATGAAAAAGGATATTGATTGCTCGTTTGACTACCCAACTCCCCTTACTGATCCTATTGATGAACGATCTCTTGCACGGGGTAAGTTTCATTACTTTAATGGTAATTGGGTTCGTCTTTCCGAGCTACCACCCGAGGCCGCAGCAATATTTGAAGAACCTCAAGGTGATCAAGCTCCTCATGCTCCTCAACCCTCCATGGATGCTCTCATGACATTCCTCAATGAACAATTTACCGGGTTGCGCACGGACATGGGAAATCGTCTTACCGCCCTTGAAACAACCTTTGACACAAGGACGACGAGCATGGAAAATCGCCTAACCTCTCTTGAAAGCGGTCACAACTCTTTGAATATTTCCCTCTCCGCTTTCCATGATGAATGGCGCAATAGCATGAGGAATGATGATCCCATTAGAGTTGACGATGAAGATGATGAAGACGGCAAAGATGATGCCTAGTCGATTCTCCTTGCATCTCATGCATATCATTTAGGATATTTCTATTTTATGCATCTTTGGATTATGTTATTAGGTCTAAGTTTGTTCTATTATTAAACCTATGCTCTGATTTTATGTTTTTGTTGGATTTTTAAGTTTGATGTTATGCTTTTCCTTTGAAGTTAATAATATCTATGTTGCTTATTTATACCTTTGCCTATGATATGCACTTATCTTTATTGTCTCAATATTTTTGATCTAACAAAAAGGGGGAGAGAAACTAGCTCACAACACTTTAAAAATTTTGATTTTAACTTAAAAGTTACCTAGCTTATATTAAGGGGGAGTTAACTTTACAAAGTTTTTCAAAGTGTCAAAAAATTTTAAGTTTTAGTTTTGTTATATCAAAAAGGGAGAGATTGTAAAACCTATGTTTGATTTTGATATAATTAAATCTTTAAGGATCAATTTGAAAAACTTAAAATTATTTTATAAGTCCCTTAATAAGTTTTTAAATCACCAACACCTTAAAGCTGATTTGAAAAACTCAAACTCAAAATATTTTCTAAGTGTTCCAAAGCCAAACTATTGAAAATCGTCCAGGTGTATCGATACGCTTCTAGCCGTATCGATACCTTTTTTACAAAGTTGGATACTGCCGGAACTCGTTTCGATACGCCCTTAACCGTATCGAAACACCGTATCGAAACAGATTCATCTGTAGCGATACGTTCCTTCGTAAAAAGTCTAAAAGAGTTTGAATGGCGTACCGATACGACTTCACCCGTATCGATACGGGTTTAATGAATTTTAAACTCAAGTCGGTTTAAATATTTCGACCGTTGGTGTCAGTTGGTTAGGTAACCATATTTTAAATTGGTCGTTGACCCGTATCGATACGGTAAACCCTCGTATCGAAACGGAAATCGATAGTGAGTTAAGTTGAGAAAAAGGTATCGATACGGTCTTAACCGTTTCGATACCCCGTACCGATACGCTTACGTGCGTTTCGATACCCCTTATTTATTGCACACAACGACTCTTTTTTTCTGAGACAGGTATCGATACGGCTCCCCGAGTACCGATACGGGTAGCTGCAGAAGTGCATTTATGGTGGTAAGAGAGGGTTTCAACGGCTCTATTCAAGTTCCCAACCACCTAAACGGCTAGAATTAATAGAAGAGGTATAAAATGAAGCCCTTTGAAGGTCAGCAACAACTATTCAACCCACAAGCATCATCAAAGAAAAAATCCAAACCCTTGAGCTATTCAAAGTCAAATTTTTGTACCCAACTCTAGTGTTTGTCAATTGTCAATTTGTATTGTGAGTTTGGGGTAATTGAAATTGTAATTGGGTAGACAATTATCCTTTGAGAAGAATCATTTGAGTTTACCACAACCTTCTTTGTATTTTGAGTGGATTAAGCTTTGGGTAGAAAGCTTAATCTAATTTGTAAGGTTACCTCCTCATCCAAGAAAAGGGGAAGAATTCAAGTAGTGAATTTGTTGAAAATCCTTAGTGGGAACTAAGGTAGTGGATGTAGAGTTCATTTGGAGAACTTGAACTACTATAACTACTTGTGTCATTTTTATTTTTCCCTCATTTCTTCCCACCAAAATTTTAATTGCCAATTCACCCCCCTCTTGGCCATTTGCAAATTGTTCGGTCAACTCAACAATTTAAATAATGATCCGCAACGACCTTTATATAGCAATAGCAACATTGTCCGAAACCGCGATATTCGTTATGTCCACAATAATAAATGTTATTAAAAAGAATTTACAATCGGAATAATCACAAAATACGACATTAATCGTAATTTAAATATATTATTAGTGGCTTAATTTTTTTAATTCTCACTAGAACCACCCAAATCTAAAAAAACGGAACTGTTGGGAGAGTGACGTTTAGGGCCACCATAATCAGCACCAAAAGCTACAAAATCATCTGTTTCAACCTTAGTTTCTTTCCAAGTTTTACATTTCACACCAAATACTTCTTTTTCTTCAAAAATTACATTTTCCATTTTCTTTTCTCACCACTGCCACTCGATGCCTTCCCATTTCCCTTCCTCCGAAACCATCAACAATTCCTGTATAGAAATATAATATTATCACATGAGCTACCGAATATGAACAAACATGCATATAAATCTTTTCGATGCAAAAAAGGTCGTAAATTAAAAATAGTAGAACAGATTAAAAATGTTGAGATCCGAATTTATAAACGCTTAAAATCTCACTTTGCATGAATTACCAACCTTTCGAACGGATACCAGAGGTTCTTCACTGGCAACATGCCTTTCTCCAATTGTTTCCCTACCTGTAAAGACAATTGAAATAACAGATAATCTCAACCTAGAGTAATGTAATCCATTTTTGTTGAGTAAATTAGTAGGAAAAAAGTTTCTAATTACTATACCTTGATGAGTATGCAATGAGCAGTTCTTGAGGGCATACAAAACAATATATTTAAGGCTTAACTATAAAATAGGTGCCCAAACTTTGTCACTTTTTTACAATAGGTGTCTAAAGTATTTTATGGTTGAAATAGGTGTTCTCATTTTTGCATGTTTTAAAGTTAATCTATAAAAATAAATTCATCACCCAATTATAGCTTGACATGTTGCTTTATTTTATTTATTTTAAAAAAACTGAAAATAAAATAATTTAAAAATATCCCAAGTTTTTCAAAAATTACAAAACAGTCCCAAATCCCCAAATCCCCAAAACCTCAAACCCCCAAACCCGAAATTGATGCCATTTTCACCGCCGATAGCCTCTCCGAACCCCACCATTGCCATCGCCGGAGTCCCCCAGACCCCAACCACCCATCCCCGGTAATCGACGGGAGGCGCGTTAATCGGACGACGAACGCGAAAGAGTTCAACCGTTAGACGTCCGATTGGCATGCCTCTCGCCAATTACCGGCAATGTGTGGTTGGGAGAAATGGGAAGAGGACTCCGACGACGGTAGTTGTGAGGTCCGACGAGGCTATCGATGGCGATAATGGCGCCAATTTTATATTTTGTGGTTTGGGTTTTTAGGAATTTTGGACTGTTTTGAAGATTTTGAAAAGTCTTATATTTTAAAAAAAAGATATTTTCTTATTTTCAATATTTTTTGAAACAAAAAAAACACATGTCAAATTTTGATTGTGTGATGATTTTTTTAATGGCATTACACTAAAACAGTAAGGGAATGAAACTTTAGACACCTATTTTCAGAAGAAAAAAAAACGTTTGACACCTATTTTAGCAAAAAATATTTTAGGAACCTATTGCAAAAAAGAAGTGTAGTTTGGGCACCTATTTTGTAGCTAAGCCTATATCTAAGGAGTATAAAAGCATATCAGCCACGTGTAAGAGGAAGACGAAAACAAAATAACATAAATTAAAGGTTAAACTACATTAATAGTCCCTTAACTTTTAAGATGTTTATAATATGGTCATCTAACTTTTAAAACTTGCAATACAATCATTGGTCTTTTAATTCGCTTTTATTATAGTCTTTGCCGTCAACTGTCGTTAAAAAAGCTAATGTGACACGTTAACTTAAAAAATGTACTTAATTTTTAATTCGTTTTCATTACGGTCATTGCACTTTTAATTTGCTTTCACTATGGTCATTGAACTTTTAATTCGCTTTCATTACAATAGTTTCTCCAAATGGCGACCGTGACTGTAGCTCATGTTGTTTTATCAGAAAAATTGACTTCACTCATCCGATTGTATACCTCATAAATCATCGCACTAGAGAGGGGAAACTGGCTACAACAAGCAACTTGTGTCTTTTAGACACTCATTAATACAAAGGTAATTTACTATGTTTGATCTAATGTAACATACGAACAATAGGGTTGCAAAGTTAAAAGAAAAGTCAAATTTGCTTTTGTTGATACAAGTATATGATTTTTGAAATAAAGGTAAGAAATCAACTGAATAACATAACCTTTGGTTATTATAATAGGCTACAAACATTCCTACTTAAATTCTTTTAGAAAACATGGACCTCCAATGTCCAACCTCTCAATTTTGGATTCTCCGCCTTAGGGAAAAATGTTGGAAAAATATGAAAAATTGGAAAATTTGAGCCTTATTTTCTAGTAGTAAAGGTGGAGGTTCGAATGATGAATTTATTAATTTATATTCTACTTCATGAGACCTTTACAACGGTATTTCATATGCTCAAAACGGTTGAGAAATGAATGAGAAATTGATGCTCAAAGTGAGGTTGTTATGAATTGTGTTAAGGAAAATATGAACCCCTTATCCCAGATGGGTGGGATAACAAGCTTGGAAATGGTTTAAATACACCAACCCACTTAGAATTAATTGAATGACTTGAATGAACATTATGCCTTGCGTGCCGGCGCATGGGGGTGCAAATCAAAGCTTGTCCAACCCGAATGGGTTGGGGCACGCACGCTCGCACGTCGTGGGCGACGCAAATGTTCGGACCGGTAAGGTTCCACTTAGAACCTGCCGGATATTTTACCCACTTCGAATTAAATTTTTTCTCTATATACCACATATCTTTTTGAATATTTCGAATTTAATAGGAAAATTTGAGACTTTCATTAAATCGGATATTAAAAGGTATTAAAATCAATTCATAAGAAATATATCCGTTTAAATAAGGCATTAATTGATTATTTCTGATTTTGCTCAGATACAAAGTCAATGGCCTTAATTCGGAATATTTACCTTCCATATTTTTCCTCCTCCACTCCCCTATATAAACCATGATTCTCTTCAGTTTCAAATCACTCCAAAAATTGTTTTCTCTCTCGTTTTTCTTTCAACCGGTGATAGGCTAAGACAAGGCTCTAGTTCGAGATCTCTTCAGTTCGTGCTTCTGTCGAAGATCTCCCTGTTGTTGTATCCTCGGAGACGAACGACCAACCTTACTCAAGCACCGCAGAGTGGTCGAAATTTGTCTTAAGGAAACTGCTCTTCGCAGGCCTCAACTTTAATCTGGTTTTATAATTCTTCTCCTCTTATTTATTTGATTAAAGTTATTTCTTTTATTTTATTTTATTATCGTCTTGGATTGATTACTTCGTAACAATCTTAAGACAAATTCTTCTTCCACCTTTCTTCTAATCCGAGATAATATAATCGTGATAGAGATAGCAAATAAATTGGTTTCAGGATTTATCCTGCCGTTTTAACGTATTTGCTAAAATATCAAAGTTGGACAAATCTGTTTACATAAATTGTCGGTAATAAACGAGAAATTAATTTTCTATTTATTGGAATTTATTTTAATTCCTCTTTGTTTCTTTTGAACAGAAACGATGACTATTGGAGATTCTGTTGATTCTACTGCTAAGGTCCTTGTACCTGCACAGACTCTGAAACAACCGATACCGAATCTGAATGCAACGGCAGTGGCAATGAGCCACAATGAGAAGCCGTCAAAATTTTGCGGACAGAATTTTAAGACATGACAACAGAAGATGCTGTTCTATCTGACAAAGTTGAATCTGGCAAAGTATTTAAAAGAAGATCCCCCATTTGTCGCCGTAGGGGATGGAGAAGGAGAAGTGGATGATCTCACTGCCTTCAGTATCACAGAGTCTTGGAACAATGCTGACTTTCTGTGTCGAAACTACATCCTCAACGGACTACAAGACTCGTTGTATCCGGTATATAATGTGTACAAAACAGCAAAACAGCCGTGGGCAGCACTGGATAGTAAGTACAAAGAAGAGGATGTTGGGGCTAAAAAGTTTTTAGTAGCCAAATATTTGAACTTTACTATGGTTGATTCAAAACCAGTAGTAAATCAAGTTGAAGAATTCCAACTAATCATTCATGGAATTATTGCAGAAGGGATGACTATCAGTGAATCTTTTCAAGTAGCTGCCATCACGGAAAAGCTGCCTCCCGGATGGAATGACTTCAAAAATTATTTGAAGCACAAGAGGAAGGAAATGTCAGTGGAAGAACTGATCACCAGACTTCGAATTGAAGAGGACAACAGAGGTAATGCCAGGAAACTTGCTTTCAAAGAGGCCAAGGCAAATGTTGTCGAAGTCAAGAAGGGTAAGCAACCCCAACATCACCAGGCCAAGCCAAATCTGAGGCCTAATGGCGGAGTCTCCAAAAAGGAGAAATTCAAAGGGTCGTGCTTCAAATTTGGCAAGATGGGGCACAAGTCATCTGAATGCAGACATCCGAAAAGAGCTAGAGCTAATGAGGCCAATGCTATGGAGGATGAAGATCTATGTGCGGTGATTTCTAAAGTCAACCTGGTTGACTCTAACCCGAGGGAATGGTGGCTTGACACTGGAGCCACTCGTCATATATGTTGTGACGAAAACTCTTTCTCTGAGCTGATACCTTGCGACAATGGGGAGAAGCTCTACATTGGAAATGCTGCTACTTCCAAGATCAAAGGGAAGGGAACAATGGTCTCGAAGATGACTTCTGGAAAAAAACTCAAGCTGCAGAATGTATTGTACGTGCCTGACGTGCGCAAAAACCTTGTTTCTGGAACAATTTTAAGTGTTCACAGTTTTAGAATGGTTTTTGAGTCCAAGAAGTTAATTCTGTCAAAAGGGGGGATGTTTGTGGGTAGGGGATATGTATTAAATGGAATGTGGAAACTCAGTGCCATCTCTGTAAAATCCAAAATAATGAATAAGAATGCAGCTTCTTCTTCGGCTTACATGCTCGAATCAATTAATTTATGGCATGGCAGACTTGGACATGTTAATTATGATACCTTACGTAGGTTAATTAACTTCGAACACATCCCTTCATTTCACATTAATTATAACAATAAATGTGAAACGTGTGTAGAAGCAAAATTAACAAGGTCTTCATTTCAAACAATTGAAAGAAGTACAGAACCACTTGATCTAATACACAGCGATGTATGTGATTTGAAATTTGTTCAAACTAAAGGAGAAAATAAATATTTTATTACCTTCATCGATGATAGCACAAAGTATTGTTATGTATATTTTCTTAAAAGCAAAGATGAAGCTATAGAGAAATATATACTCTATAAGCAAGAAGTCGAAAACCAACTTAATAAAAAGATTAAGGTGGTAAAAAGTGATCGTGGTGGTGAATATGTTAATCCATTTGGTGAATATTGTTCACAACATGGAATTATTCATGAAGTAACACCACCATATTCTCCCCAATCTAATGGAGTAGCCGAACGCAAAAATCAGACTCTAAAAGAAATGATGAATGCTTTGTTAGGAAGCTCTGGGTTAGCACAGAACATGTGGGGGGAAGCGGTTCTTTCGGCTAATTATCTTTTGAATAAGGTTCCTCGAAAGGAAAAAGATAAGACACCATATGAGTTGTGGAAAGGTCGAAAGCCTTCTTATAAACACCTAAAAATGTGGGGGTGTCTTGCCAAGGTAATGGCTCCATTACCAAAACAAATGAAAATAGGTCTAAAAACCGTGGATTGTATTTTTATTGGCTATGCTGAACATAGCAATGCTTATCAATTTCTTGTGTATGAATCAAAAAATCCTAAGATTCACAAGAACACGATAATGGAATCAAAGAATGCATCATTCTTTGAAAATACATTCCCTTATAAATCTAGGGAACTTGATAAAAGTTCAACGGAACAAACTTTGGATGAAATGATTCCAAGTGATCAACAAGAGGCTGGAAATGAAATAGAGCCAAGAAAGAGCAAACGAGCAAGGGTAGAAAAATCCTTTGAATCTGATTTCTTAACCTTTATACTGGAGGCTGAACCTCTAACGTATAGTGATTCTATACGCTCCTCTGAAGGCACCTTATGGAAAGATGCCATTAAGAGCGAAATTGATTCCATCGTGCAAAACCATACATGGGAATTAGTGGACCTTCCTCTTGGAATTAAACCACTAAATTCAAAATGGATTTTTAAAAGGAAAATAAATGCAGATGGAACAATTGAAAAGTACAAGGCAAGGTTGGTAATCAAAGGATACCGATAAAAACAAGGCCTTGATTACTTTGATACATTTTCCCCTGTATCAAGAATAACATCCATAAGGATGATACTCGCAATAGCTGCTCTGCGAAATCTAGAAGTACATCAAATGGATGTTAAAACAGCTTTCCTAAATGGAGATCTTGACGAAGAAATATACATGGAACAACCTGAGGGTTATGTAGTTTTAGGTCAAGAAAGGAAAGTATGCAGATTGGTTAAGTCCCTGTATGGACTTAAACAAGCACCAAAACAATGGCATGAAAAATTTGATAATGTCTTGATGACTAATGGTTTCAAAATAAATGAGTGTGACAAATGTATATATGTCAAAACTATAGACATTGGATATGTCATCCTATGTTTATATGTTGATGATATACTCATTGTTGGAAGCAACAATGAAATGGTAAAACGTACCAAAAACATGTTAAATTCAAAATTTGATATGAAAGATATGGGAATGGACGATACGGTTCTGGGCATCCAAATCAAAAGGTCACCGGAGGGTCTCATATTAAGTCAGTCACACTATGTGGATAAGATTCTTGAGAAATTTAATAAGGAGGATTCTGGCATAGCCTTAACTCCGTTAAATCCTTGTTCACATCTATCAAAGAATCGTGGGGGAAAGTATCCACCAAGTGGAATATGCAAGAGTCATAGGCAGCTTAATGTATCTCATGAGTTGCACTAGACCAGATATCGCTTTTATTGTGAGTAGTTTAAGCAGATTCACAAGCAAACCAGGGAAAGATCACTGGAAATAAATTGTGAGAATACTGAGATATCTAAGATATACTCAGGATTACGGATTGCATTATTCCAGAGACCCCGTTGTCTTAAAAGGATACTCTGATGCTAGTTGGATATCTGATATTCAAGATACCAAAGGCACAAGTGGATATGTATTCACTTTGGGGGGAGGAGCCGTGTCATGGAAATCCTCAAGACAAACTATTATAACCAGATCCACAATGGAATCTGAGTTTGTTGCTCTAGACAAATCTAGAGAAGAAGTAGAATGGCTTCGTCAATTCCTTGAGGATATCCCTGAATGGTCGAAACCTGAACCCACAATATGTATACACTGTGGCAATCAAGCAACAATTGCTAGGGCACAGAGTTTCATGTATAACGGTAAGTCAAGGCATATGCGCCGTCGACATAACACCGTCAGACAACTGGTCTCAAATGTAGTTATCTCTATTGACTTTGTAAGATCAAAGGATAACATTGTTGGTCCACTAACCAAAGGATAGAATCGAGATCAAGTTGAGAAAACATCTAAAGGAATGGGACTAAAGCCCATGAGAAGTAAAGGCACTATGTGAAGGAAAACCCTACCTAGTGACTGGAGATCCCAAGATCTAGGTTCAAAGGGACAACCTAATTACATAGACCTGTGCGATCACCGTGGGGGATTTTCCCCCAAGTCCATTCCTATGATGCAAACATTGATAAAAAGCGTAATAGGTTAAACAAATCTTTTAATGACCATTGTATGCTTCGGTGAGCCAAGCAACATAAGTCACCTATGTAAGAGTGAAGTGGGGCCGCTTCAAGGAGACTATTGGGCATAGTTCTTTCAAACTCTTGCAGAACCAGGCGATGTCCACGGCCATATGGACATAACCATGAAAACTAATACTCTTGTCAGAAAGGTAGTTGTGTGAAGTATATCATCGTTTACACAAACAGCTGAACAGTTCAAGGACATCACGTCTACTGATTAGCTAGTAAAGTTAATATACTTTCACAAGGGAAGGTTCAAAAGAGGAAACCTACCTATCCTATGCAACTATCAATCGTAGATCCTATCACTACATCGAGTCAAAATATTTTGATAAAATCATCAATTTCATTCATGTGGGGGATTGTTGGAAAACTATGAGAAATTGGAAACTTTGAGCCTTATTTTCTAGTAGTAAAGGTGGAGGTTCGAATGATGATATTATTAATTTATATTCTACTCCATGAGACCTTTACAATGGTATCTCATATGCTCAAAACGGTTGAGAAATGAATGAGAAATTGATGCTCAAAGTGAGGTTGTTATGAATTGTATTAAGGAAAATATGAACCCCTTATCCCACATGGATGGGATAACAAGCTTGGGAATGGTTTAAATACACCAACCCACTTGGAAGTCATTGAATGACTTGAATGAACACTATGCCTCGCGCGCAGGCGCAGGGGGTGCAAATCGAAGATCGTCCAACCCATTCGGGTTGGGGCGCGCTCGCACGTCGTGGACGACACGAATGTCCGGACCGGTCGGGTTCCACTTAGAACCTGCCGGATATTTTACCCACTTCGAATTAAATTTTTTCCTTATATACCACATATCTTTTTGAATATTCTGAATTTAATAGGAAAATTTGATACTTTCACTAAATCATATATTAAAAGGTATTAAAATTAATTCATAAGAAATATATCTGTTTAAATAAAGCATTAATTGATTATTTCTGATTTTGCTCGGATACAAAGTCAATGGCCTTAATTCGGAATATTTACCTTCCATATTTTTCCTTCTCCACTCCCCTATATAAATCATGCTTCTCTTCAGTTTCAAATCACTCCAAAAATTGTTTTCTCTCTCGTTTTTCTTTCAACCGGTGATAGGCTAAGACAAGGCTCTAGTTCGAGATCTCTTCAGTTCGTGCTTCTGTCGAAGATCTCCATGTTGTTGTATCTGGGAGACGAATGACCAACCTTACTCAAGCACCGCGGAGTGGTCGAAATTTGTCTTAAGGAAACTGCTCTTCGCAGGCCTCAACTTTAATCTGGTTTTATAATTCTTCTCCTCTTATTTATTTGATTAAAGTTATTTATTTTATTTTATTTTATTATCGTATTGGATTGATTACTTTGTAACAATCTTAAGACAAATTCTTCTTCTACCTTTCTTCTAATCCGAGACAATATAATCGTGATAGAGATAGCAAATAAATTGGTTTCAGGATTTATCCTGCCGTTTTAACGGATTTGCTAAAATATCAAAGTTGGACAAATCTATTTACAGAAATTGTCGGTAATAAATGAGAAATTAATTTTCTTTTTATTGGAATTTATTTTAATTCCTCTTTGTTTCTTTTGAACAGAAACGATGACTATTAGTGATTCTGTTGATTCTACTGCTAAAGTCCTTGTACCTGCACAGACTCCGAAACAACCGATACCGAATCTGAATGCAACGGCAGTGGCAATGAGCCACAATGAGAAGCCGCCAAAATTTTGTGGACAAAATTTTAAGACATAGCAACAGAATATGTTGTTCTATCTGACCATGCTGAATCTGGCAAAGTATTTAAAAGAAGATCCCTCATTTGTCGCCGTAGGGGATGTAGAAGGAGAGGTGGATGATCTCACTGCCTTCAGTATCACAGAGTCTTGGAACAATGCTGACTTTCTATGTCGAAACTACATCCTCAACGGACTACAAGACTCGTTGTATCTGGTATATGATGTGTACAAAACAGCTGTGGACAGCACTGGATAATAAGTACAAAGAAGAGGATGCTGGGGCTAAAAAGTTTTTAGTAGCCAAATATTTGAACTTTACTATGGTTGATTCAAAACCAGTAGTAAATCAAGTTGAAGAATTCCAACTAATCATTCATGGAATTATTGCAGAAGGGATGACTATCAGTGAATCTTTTCAAGTAGCTGCCATCACGAAAAAGTTGCCTCCCGGATGGAATGACTTCTAAAATTATTTGAAGCACAAGAGGAAGGAAATGTCAGTGGAAGAACTGATCACCAGACTTCGAATTGAATAGGACAACAGAGGTAATGCCAGGAAACATGCTTTCAAAGAGGCCAAGGCAAATGTTGTCAAAGTCAAGAAGGGTAAGCAACCACAACATCACCAGGCCAAGCCAAATCTGAGGCCTAATGGCGGAGTCTCCAAAAAGGAGAAATTCAAAGGGTCGTGCTTCAAATTTGGCAAGATGGGGCACAGGTCCTCTGAATGCAGACATCCGAAAAGAGCTAGAGCTAAGGAGGCCAATGCTATGGAGGATGAAGATCTATGTGCAGTGATTTCTGAAGTCAACCTGGTTGACTCTAACCCGAGGGAATGGTGGCTTGACATTGGAGCCACTCGTCATATATGTTGTGACGAAAACTCTTTCTCTGAGCTGATACCTTGCAACAATAGGGAGAAGCTCTACATGGGAAATTCTGCTACTTCCAAGATCAAAGGGAAGGGAACAATGGTCTAGAAGATGACTTCTGGAAAAGAACTCAAGCTGCAGAATGTATTGTACGTGCCTGACGTACGCAAAAACCTTGTTTCTTGAACACTTTTAAGTGTTCACGGTTTTAGAATGTTTTTTAGTCCAAGAAGTTAATTCTGTCAAAAGGGGGATGTTTGTGGGTAGGGGATATGTATTGAATGGAATGTGGAAACTCAATGCCATCTCTGTAAAATCCAAAATAATGAATAAGAATGCAGCTTCTTCTTCGGCTTACATGCTCGAATCATTTAATTTATGGTATGGCAGACTTGGACATGTTAATTATGATACCTTACGTAGGTTAATTAACTTGGAACACATCCCTTCATTTCACATTAATTATAACCATAAATGTGAAACGTGTGTAGAAGCAAAATTAACAAGGTCTTCATTTCAAACAATTGAAAGAAGTACAGAACCACTTGATCTAATACACAGCGATGTATGTGATTTGAAATTTGTTCAAACTAAAGGAGGAAATAAATATTTTATTACCTTCATCGATGATAGCACAAAGTATTGCTATGTATTTTTGCTTAAAAGCAAAGATGAAGCTATAGAGAAATTTATACTCTATAAGCAAGAAGTCGAAAACCAACTTAATAAAAAGATTAAGGTGGTAAGAAGTGATCGTGGTTGTGAATATGTTAATCCATTTGGTGAATATTGTTCACAATATGGAATTATTCATGAAGTAACACCACCATATTCTCCCCAATCTAATGGAGTAGCCGAACGCAAAAATCGGACTCTAAAAGAAATGATGAATGCTTTGTTAGGAAGCTCTGGGTTACCACAGAACATGTGGGGGGAAGCGGTTCTTTCGGCTAATTATCTTTTGAATAAGGTTCCTCGAAAGGAAAAAGATAAGACACCATATGAGTTGTGGAAAGGTCGAAAGCCTTCTTATAAACACCTAAAAATGTGGGGATGTCTTGCCAAGGTAATGGCTCCATTACCAAAACAAATGAAAATAGGTCCAAAAACCGTGGATTGTATTTTTATTGGCTATGCTGAACATAGCAATGCTTATCGATTTCTTGTGTATAAATCAAAAAATCCTGAGATTCACAAGAACACGATAATGTAATCAAAGAATGCATCATTCTTTGAAAATACATTCCCTTATAAATCTAGGGAACTTGATTAAAGTTCAACGGAACAAACTTTGGATGAAATGATTCCAAGTGATCAACAAGAGGCTGAAAATGAAATAGAGCCAAGAAGGAGCAAACGAGCAAGGGTAGAAAAATCCTTTGGATCTGATTTCTTAACCTTTATGCTGGAGGCTGAACCTCTAATGTATAGTGATGCTATACGCTCCTCTGAAGGCACCTTATGGAAAGATGCCATTAAGAGCGAAATTGATTCCATCATGCAAAACCATACATGGGAATTAGTGGACCTTCCTCCTGGAATTAAACCACTAAATTCAAAATGGATTTTTAAAAGGAAAATAAAAGCAGATGGAACAATTGAAAAGTACAAGGCAAGGTTGGTAATCAAAGGATACCGACAAAAAGAAGGCCTTGATTACTTCGATACATTTTCCCCTGTATCAAGAATAACATCCATAAGGATGATACTCGCAATAGCTGCTCTGCGAAATCTAAAAGTACATCAAATGGATGTTAAAACAGCTTTCCTAAATGGAGATCTTGACGAAGAAATATACATGGAACAACCTGAGGGTTATGTAGTTTCAGGTCAAGAAAGGAAAGTATGCAGATTGGTTAAGTCCCTGTATGGACTTAAACAAGCACCAAAACAATGGCATGAAAAATTTGATAATGTCATGATGACTAATGGTTTCAAAATAAATGAGTGTGACAAATGTATATATGTCAAAACTATAGACATTGGATATGTCATCCTATGTTTATATGTTGATGACATACTCATTGTTGGAAGCAACAATGAAATGGTAAAACGTACCAAAAACATGTTAAATTCAAAATTTGATATGAAAGATATGGGAATGGCCGATACGATTCTGGGCATCCAAATCAAAAGGTCACTGGAGGGTCTCATATTAAGTCAGTCACACTATGTGGATAAGATTCTTGAGAAATTTAATAAGGAGGATTCTGGCATAGCCTTAACTCCGTTAGATCTTTGTTCACATCAATCAAAGAATCATGGGGAAAGTATCCACCAAGTGGAATATGCAAGAGTCATAGGCAGCTTAATGTATCTCATGAGCTGCACTAGACCAGATATCGCTTTTACTGTGAGTAGTTTAAGCAGATTCACAAGCAATCTAGGGAAAGATCACTGGAAAGCAATTGTGAGAATACTGAGACATCTAAGATATACTCGGGACTACGGATTGCATTATTCCAGAGACCCCACTGTCTTAAAAGGATACTCTGATGCCAGTTAGATATCTAATATTCAAGATACCAAAGGCACAAGTGGATATGTATTCACTTTGGGGGGAGGATCCGTGTCATGGAAATCCTCAAGACAAACTATTATAACCAGATCCACAATGGAATCTGAGTTTGTTGCTCTAGACAAGTCTGGAGAAGAAGCAGAATGGCTTCGTCAATACCTTGAGGATATCCCTGAATGGTCAAAACCTGTACCCACGGTATGTATACACTGTGACAATCAAGAAACAATTGCTAGGGCACAGAGTTTCATGTATAACGGTAAGTCAAGGCATATGCGCCGTCGACATAACATCGTCAGACAACTGGTCTCAAGTGGAGTTATCTCTATTGACTTTGTAAGATCAAAGGATAACATTGTTGATCCACTAACCAAAGGATTGAATCGAGATCAAGTTGAGAAAACATCTAAAGGAATGGGACTAAAACCCATGAGAAGTAAAGGCACTATGTGAAGGAAAACCCTACCTAGTTGAATGGAGATCCCAAGATCTAGGTTCAAAGGGACAACCTAATTACATAGACATGTGCGATCACTGTGGGGGATTTTCCCCTAAGTCCATTCCTATGATGCAAACAGTGATAAAAAACGTTATAGGTTAAGCAAAGCTTTTAATGACCATTGTATGCTTCGGTGAGCCAAGCAACATAAGTCACCTATGTAAGAGTGAAATGGGGCCGCTTGAAGGAGACTATTGGGCATAGTTCTTTCAAACTCTTGCAGAACCAGACGATGTCCACGGGCATATGGACATAACCATGAGAACTAATACTCTTGTCAGAAAGGTAGTTGTGTGAAGTATATCATCGTTTACACAAATAGCTGAACAGTTCAAGGACATCACGTCTACTGATTAGCTAGTAAAGTAAATATACTTTCACAAGGGAATGTTCAAAGGAGGAAACCTACCTATCCTATGAAACTATCAATCGTTGATCCTATCACCACATCGAGTCAAAATATTTTGATAAAATCATCAATTTCATTCATGTGGGGGATTGTTGGGAAAATGTGAGAAATTGGAAACTTTGAGCTTTATTTTCTAGTAGTAAAGGTGGAGGTTCGAATGATGAATTTATTAATTTATATTATACTCCATGAGACCTTTACAACGGTATCTCATATGCTCAAAACGGTTGAGAAATGAATGAGAAATTGATGCTCAAAGTGAGGTTGTTATGAATTGTGTTAAGGAAAATATGAACCCCTTATCCCACATGGGTGGGATAACAAGCTTGGGAATGGTTTAAATACACCAACCCACTTGGAAGTCATTGAATGACTTGAATGAACACTATGCCTCTCGCGCAGGCGCAGGGGGTGCAAATCGAAGCTCGTCCAACCCATTCGGGTTGGGGCGCGCTCGCTCGTCGTGGGCGACGCAAATGTCCGAACCGGTCGGGTTCCACTTAGAACCTGCCGATATTTTACCCACTTCGAATTAAATTTTTTCCTTATATACCACATATCTTTTTGAATATTCCGAATTTAATAGGAAAATTTGAGACTTTCATTAAATCGAATATTAAAAGGTATTAAAATCAATTCATATGAAATATATCCGTTTAAATATGGCATTAATTGATTATTTCCGATTTTGCTCGGATACAAAGTCAATGGCCTTAATTCGGAATATTACCTTCCATATTTTTCCTCCTCCACTCCTCTATATAAACCTGCTTCTCTTCAGTTTCAAATCACTCCAAAAATTGTTTTCTCTCTCGTTTTTCTTTCAACCGGTGATAGGCTAAGACAAGGCTCTAGTTCGAGATCTCTTCAGTTCGTGCTTCTGTCGAAGATCTTCCTGTTGTTGTATCTTGGGAGACGAACGACCAACCTTACTCAAGCACCGCGGAGTGGTCGAAATTTGTCTTAAGGAAACTGCTCTTCGCATGCCTCAACTTTAATCTGGTTTTATAATTCTTCTCCTCTTATTTATTTGATTAAAGTTATTCTTTTATTTTATTATCATCTTGGATTGATTCAGTATAGACAATATCATCTCTTGCACCTTTAAAGTACTTTCCAATAAACCATTTCAAATCGTCAACAAAAAATGACCCAATTAATATTTTGAAAGGTTTATAAATACTTTCAAAGTGATCAAACCTGGTAAATTAAGCTCCACCTTCCCGATTGTCGCTTGGAGTTGCTCTTTTTTTTCTAACATGGGGTATATTAATACATAATAGATAGTTTAAACAATTAAGATTTTTGTTGTCAACATCGAACAAAGAAACATGTCACGTTTAGCTAGTGTCTAGTGAAGATAAAGAGAAATGGAGGAGGAAAAGAAGAAGAGAAGGATATGTTTGGATTGAAGGGAGATGGAAGAAAATGAGAGGAGGGGGAGAAAAAATACAGGAAAATGTTATCATATTACAAGTTTTGGAAGTTCGATGATCATATTATAAGTGTCCTAAAAGTTGACGACTACTAGTATATTTTATCCTTTTTTTAAAAATTAACGTAACACATCAACTTTGTTAACTACAGTTGGCGACAATGATCGTAGTGAAAATAAATTAGAAGTTTGTTGACTGTGTTGCAAGTTTTTAAAATTCGGTGATCATATCGCAAGTGCCTTAAAAGTTCAGAGATTACTGGTGTAGTTTATCCTAAATTAAATTATAATATCAAATAATTTTTTTATTTTTTATATATTTAAAATCTATTACTTTTATTTCAATAATATTCATTTGAATAAGTATAATAATTATATTCTAGTAAATTATTTATTTAAAATTTATTTATTTTTAAAATTTTGCTGCATATTAAGTTAAAATTCCAACGGGTAATGGGTCATGTGTGTTTTCAAAATTCTCTCATCTCTCTCAATCCTCTCAAGCCACCTCCTTCCTCCTCTCTTCTCTTCATTCTGTCTCTCCCTTTCTGCCTCCCTTTAACACCGCTGCAACCTTACCGTTTGCTTTGCCGCTCACCATCTCTCTCGCCAGCATTTGTGTTTCGTTTCTACTTTGGGATGTTAACCTTAGAAACGTTCCTTGAACAACATCGGGTTGCTATTTTTTGGGACCGATGATGCCGCCCTTTCGCGGCCTCTAGCTACCTAATCGGATCAAGAATCATACTTTTGTATTGAGAGGTGAGTTTTTTCGATCACACCCATGTATCTTTTAGTTCTGCCATTTATTTGGCTTTAAATGGATTTCAATCTTGGATTGCTCCGTTGTTTATTTACAAGTATGTATCTTGGTTTTAGATTTTTTTTTGATAACTACTTGTTTCAAATGCCATTCGCCTTGTTCCAAATAACATCATCTTTAACAATATATTGTATGCATTGTCTTGTTTCTTGCACTGCTTTTCGATTTCCGTTATTTACCAAAATTTTTACATTTTTTGCATTTTTCTGGATGCCAAAATTAGATCGGGCTAAACATCTCTATAAAAAGCTTGTTAAGAACTCAAATATGATATTGTTTTCTTTACATCCCATTTATTGTAACACCCCAAAAATACCCCCAATTCAGAAACTCTAAATTTTTGAAATTCTTAATTGAAAACCCTAGCTTTTGGGAATTTAAATTCAAAAACCTAATCGTGAATTTGGGAATTGGTTAATCCTAATAGGATTTTAGTGACCAATTTGTTTTTAGACATAATTTTTGTCACCATCTATCTCCCCAATGCTCCTAGAAAATATCGTTCCCTCAATCACGCCTGAGATGGATGAAGTTCTGACTAGACCTTTCACTGAGATTGAAATTTTTAATGTTTTTCGGGACATTAATCCGAAAAATGCTCCCGGGTTTGAGGGTCTCTCTATCGAATTTTACCATCAGCATTAGGAAACAATAGACCAGGACGTTATCAATCTATGCTTGGACCTTTTTTCTGGAAATACTGACAAAAGACCCTACCACTGTAAGACAGCTTCTGCCCATTAGTCTTTGCATTGTTATTTATAAAATAGTTGCTAAAGTACTGGTTAATCGCATGTAGCTTATTATGTCTTATTGCATCAATACCACTCAGGCTGCGTTTGTGAGGGGGAGGAATATTATTGACGATATCCTTGTCGCACACGAACTAGTTCACTCTATCAATTTAGGGGCGCGAATTTGTTTCAGGGCGCTGTACTGAAATTAGACATGGAAAAAAAATTTGATTGTGTGGAGTGGTCTTTCCTCCAGCAGATTATGCTTAAGATGGGTTTCGCGAATCCATGGGTTGATACCATTATGAGATGTATATCTTTATTTTCCTTTACTGCTTGTGTATACGGGTCACTTTCACCAATTTTGCACCCACAACGAGGCTTAAGACAGGGAGACTCACTTTCCCCTTTCTTATTCCTTATTTTCACACAAGGACTCTCGGCTACTCTCTTTGCGAGCAATAGACATGACAACTCCCGAGCCTTTATGCAAGTTGCTATGGGCCTCGGGTGAATCACCTGCTCTTTGCGAATGATAGCATGGTTTTTATTATGAATGATATTACGAAGACTACCCGCTTAAAAGAGATCCATCAGCTATATGCGTCTTCCTCTGGTCAGGCGGTAAACTTTAAAAAATCAACGATCTTCTTTAGCCTCCGAACTACCACTGAACATAAATAGGAGGTTCACGATATTCTTGGAGTTCGAGAAGTAGATGACCCAGGGATTTACCTAGGCATTCCCTTATTGATCTAGAAAAATAAAATTGCATCGCTGGGCTTTGCTAAGGATAAGATGAACTCGCGTATGTCTAATTGGGACACACACTTCCTCTCATTTAGTGGTCGAGAGGTTTTCATTAAGTCTGTGATTCAATATTTTCCTTAATATGTGATGTCCTACTACCTTCTCCCCCAAAATATTGTCGATGGTATGAAGAAGTATGTACGGTGTTATTGGTGGTCCGAAAAGAATAATAAGCAAGGCTGGCCGTTGATTTTCTAGGACATTATTTTCTCACCTAATTCTGTAGGGGGCATTGCCTTTCGGGACATGCATTTTTTCAATATTGCTCTTCTTGGCAAACAAATTTGGCGCCTTAACTGAGCCAAGTTCTCTTCTCGCTTAGATCTATAGGGCAAAATAATTTCCCTTTGGGAATATCTAGGAGGCAGAGTCTAATAAGAGGGTTTCCTTTGCGTGGAAAGGCATTCACTAGGCTATGATAGAACTTCGTCCCGGATTCTTTAAGAGACACGGTGTGAATTGTAAAATACGAGTACACTCTAACAACTGGGGAGGTGCATCTGCAATCAATTTGTACGGTGAGTACTACGATAACGATGAGTTTCATGTTCGTCATTACTTTGCTAGGGATAATGCTAGCACATTCCTAAGCGTTCCAATTATCAATGACCCCCATGACACTACCCTATGGGGGAATCATGACTCTGGCATCTACTCGGTTCGATCCAAATACTTGTACTTACGGCGGTCGCCTACCACCGTCAACAGGCCTTCACGTATTTGGAAAGTAATATTCAAGCTATCGGTACTTCTGAAGATTCGTTCTTTTGGTTGGAGGGTGGGCCATGATGCTCTACCGATAGGTTACAGACTCCAGGCTGCGGCTCTCGCCCCTGGACTCTGTTCATTTTTCCAATTAGGCTCGAAAACTACGATTCATGCTTTAAGTGACTTCCTGGGTGCCGCTGAGGCACTCTTCCTGGCACGTATGCCGAATTCCCTCATTTCCAGTCCAACAACTTCAATTTAATCATAGCTTAAGGAATGGGCTGCCTGTTTATCGCTTCAATCCTTTGTGTTGCTTCTAACGGTTCTTTGGAACCTATGGAATAGGCATTATGATTGGGTACATAATCGTCGGCTCCAGCCTCCTTGGCTTATAGTTATCAATTCATAGGGAATTCTTCGTGACTACGCAGCGGCAACATCAACCAACTCCACCCCGAGGCCGACGGACGAACCGACTTTGGCACGCCTTCGATGGAAACCACCTTAGGTCGGATACCTAAAGATTAAAATAGATGGGGCGTTTGATCCTCTATCCAAAGCTGTTGTCATGGGTGTTGTAGCACACGATGCTAGCGGTGCTGTCATAGGTGGACTTGCTTACACCTTGGACAGCTGTATGGATGTTGCCTCAACCGAAGTGCAAGCAGTCATTGCCGGCATTTTATATAGCCATGATCGTGGATGATCCATACTGGTTATTGAGACAGACTCGTCAATAGTTGCTAATAAAATTAATTGGCAATGTAATGATTTGTCTATTCTCAGCTCCTTTATTGAGCATCCTCGCCTTCTGCTTGCCGATGCAGATGACTTTAGTGTTTGTTTTGTTTCTCGGGTGATAAACATTATTGCCCACACTATTGCCACTAGGGCTTTACGGGCTATGTCGTTCATCTCATTTGTTTCGGATTATCCTAATTATCTACATATTATTGCAACAAATGAGATTTCGTCTCATCCGATTTAATATATTTGGGTACTCCTTTCCACATAGGTGCTCACTTAGGGCCTCTTGGCCGCATGTGAGTTTAAAAGGTTTTTTTAATGAGGCCCGCCTTTCCTTCAAAAAAATTGTTACATAATTAAAAAATTATAACATACTCAATGTTGAAAAAATTATAACACTCTCATAGTCTTACTTAAATTTTATCTGGGCAAATATTTAAGGTTGTATCAAAATATAAAGGCCTAAGGGTATTAAAAGCCCTCAAATTATTTTTGCACTCAATTAAGCTTATCAATTTACCCCTTTGACTAACGAAATTAATTGTTGACCATTAATTCTGAACACGATATGTTTTTTATTGATTGATATTTTTATTTAATTATTTTATTGCCAAGTCATGCTGACATGGCAGCTTTAAACGGTTGAGACGGTAATTTTAATGGAATTAACAATCAGCAATTAATTTCGTTAGTAAAAAAGGTACAATATTGATGAAAATTTATAATTAAGGGGCTTAATTGAGTGCAAAAGTAATTTGAGGACTTAATTAATTTTTTAAAGAAGTTTGAGAGCTTTTAATACCCTTAAGCCAAATATAAAATGACAATTTTAAGTTTTAACTGAGATTACAATATAAATTCCGGATAAATTAGGCTAAATTGTTCACTTGAATATTATATCAAAATCTAAGATTTTATTTTGTAAGACATCGTAAATTAAATAACTCTTAAATTAATGAGAAAAGTCAACAATCGCTAGAGTAAGTTGTTAAAGTTCTCAGTTCACACTCTATTTTTTTTAGGTATGGGTTCAAAATTCATTAGAAGCATATTTTTCCTCCCCTCCCCTAGGTAAAAATTGTTCAAAAAAATAATGAGAAAATTTTAGGATTTAAGATTTAATATTTAACTTATATGGGTTAGAATTCACTATTTTGGTTAAAGTTTAAGGTCTATAATTTATGGTTAAAGATTTAGATTTTAAATTGTATAGTTTGTATAAGAAAAAATTTATATTTTTTATATACATATCGTGTACTCCTTCTGTCCCACTAAAATTGTTACATATTGACATTTTTATCATTTAATTTTTTTAATTTTGACTTTTTATAATTTAAATCTTATTATTGATAAAAATATGAAGAATATATTTTAAAATTTTTAATTAATTAAAATATTTAAATAAATTATAATTAAAATTAAAAAATTAATAAAAAAACATTAATATATGGTAGGGAGTATCAAAAATCAAAATATAACTTGATCCCGTATTCATTTATCCGTAAATTCGGCGCGTGATGGATTCTACTTGTTCACACGTTAACAGCACGTGCTCCATTTTCTTTTACATGCCAGATGTCGAGTAAAGTAACCTAACACGTGTACAGCTGAAAATTCATAAACTGTCTTCTTCCAGCAACAAAAGCTCTCCTCCCACTCTCTGAACCAACTCCTATTTCTGTTGTTTACTCCAAGCTCTTCTCGGTAAGTTCTCAATTATTTCCATTTTTCATTAATTTTTGCTAAACTTAACATTTTAATTATTTAAGCGCTTACTACCACGTTAACCTTAGTTCTAAATCTTGTCAATTAACGAATCAATTGTTTTCAACATGTTTGAATAAATGCCAGTGTGGGAGGATTGAAATTGGAAAGCTATTAAAAGAGCTGTTTCTTTGAAGGATATTAGAGAGTGAAAGATTTGGATTGATGGGTACAACTCCATTTGATAATGTTATACTCGTTTGATGCTTCAAACAATGTTAAATGCCAAGGATTATGTTTTTAGGAAAAAGGGTAAATTTTGGCATATTTTTGTCTGATACCGGATCTGAGTCCATGAAACATAGAGGTAGAGCAGGGATGACTACTACTACTACTAGGCGGGCAGACAGTGAGGATGGACCTAAGGGAGTGGTGCTAGGGGGCAGTCGCTAGAAATTTTCTTTGTATTTTATATTGATAATCTAATCTCACACCCATGGAATTTCAACTTCGCATATAGTTTAAGTATAAAAGTTCGCACCCCTAACATAAAATCCTAGGTCCGTCCCTACAGACAGTGCTTGTGAGTATAATTTTGTTTCTTCCATTTGTTTACTAATGTTAGAAAACTTAGTTATTGGAGGATAATATTGTTTTTTATTTTTAGGAAGGGAATTCAAGTAGAGGGATGCATGCATCAATCACCAAGAAAATTGTTAGGTGCGATAAAACTATGTTTTAGAAAGTGGAAAGGAAATATCATTTCTTTTGTTAATTCCTTTTTAAAGAAACCACAAAATCATTATATGTTAATCCAAGGAAGCCATTACTGATGAGAATCTGGTCTTGGACTTCATTTTAGTTTTACAAGTGAATAATGCCTCTGTTTTATCCACATAATGAGGGGGGGGGGGGGGGGGGGGGAGGATAGCGAAAAGCGCACAAATAGAAGGTTGAGCTGCAGTTATGCCATGAGAAGTTGGTAGCATTATAATATTTTGTGATAACTTTGAGCATAAGGTCTCTAGTTCAATGATTCAATCAAGTTTTCATGTTTAAATGTTTGAGGTTTAGTCACGGTCACTAATAGAATTCTTGATCTATTTTGTATTCTCTAGTCAAATGGTTCATGTCTATTGCAGCACTAAAAGAAATTGTACCGTTATTAGCACACTCTATCATGGCATCTCATGGTAGTTTAACGGGATACATATACCAAATAATAACTTTAGTTGCAAGATACTCCATCTTTAAAGTTTAAACTGGGTTAATTAATTAATCTTGAAGGTTGGTTTTCTTTCCCAAATAGAATAATAATTTAAATGGGGCTTTTCGAGGGTTAGCATGATTTGTATGGTTTTTTTGGCTTTTCTGAAATTTCTTATTTAACAAAATGTTATCGGATTTTCTTAATCATGCATATTACTCTAATTCTGATAGCTGGGTTCTGCAGCTTTAGCTCATTATTATAGCAATGAAACTTATGAGCGATTCCCGCCAGTTCAGTGATAATTGAATCCTGTTAGTTCTGTCTGCTTGATGCTTTTTCTATTTGTTGTTTGCTTTTTGCGAAATATGAATGGAAAGCAAAATGCAAATAGAAAAATGAATAGAAAAGGAACGCAAATGGTAAAAGAATCGACCAAATGGAGCCTTGTGTATCATAAGTAGTTTGAATGTAATCCTAATTATTTTTAACTTAAATGTTTAATGCTAATGTTTATTCCATTGTTTGACAGTTAAAATCCTTACTGGCTGACTCTGAGAGGGCAAAGCTCACCAAAAAACTGAGTGAAGCTAACCAGCAAAACCGCTTCCTCAAAAGACAGGTTTGTATATATGTTTATGAGTCATGTTTTTCTTTTTCTAAACATGACAAAGCTCTTAGCTTAGATACTTTTCTGCCAAATCACCCCTGTAGAGAAGAAAAATGAACTGTCCAACCTGGAAACAAAGTTAATATTTGGTGAAAAGTTATTAAGTATCAGATTTGGCATCAGACTGGAGAGGAAAAGATACGCCAAACATGAACCAGGGATGTTGGTTATTTGTTCTCTCGACTGAAGATTATTTTTTCTCTTTTATTGTTAAAAACTTTTATGTTACTGTCTTGAAGAGAGTTCTGTTCGTTTAAATGTAAATGGGAGACACTGAGTTCAGCAATAATGTTGTGAAGGAAATTGCTAAAAGATAAATTGATAATCAATACACTTAATCAATAGAGGCTGTCCATAATCTACAATCCAGGTTTTTATCTTTCTAAACAAAATGAACAGCCCTAGAAATTTCACAGTTTACATGATACTGCTTTTACAGTGAAAATGGTTAAATGGTGTGAAACTACTAGCATTAACAGAGTAAAAAAATGCCTTTACCTCACTAAGTGACCCGTCTGTGCTGTCTACAGTTACATGACAAGGAAGATGCGCTACTTAATTTCAAAAGTGAACTTGCAGTCATGGAACTGGAAATTCAGGTTAATATTCACTTCAGTTACTTTTTTTATCGTATATAATATATAATATTGTCAATTGCTAAAGCAAACTCGTTAAAAGAAAATGTTGAGACTTTTCATCATGCCCCGTGTGAGAAGCTAGTGATCAACCGAAGTATAAGAATCATTTTGGTCCCAAGCTTGGTAATCTTTCTTGTAAATTTGTGTTGAGGCTTGGGCTTTAGAAGAGCTATTTTTAATGTTTTTTGTATACTTTCCAGAAAACCAAATCATCCCATACTTTGAAAATTGATCCTTTTACAAAATTCTTCATGCAAAAGGTATCCCTTTTCTGGAGTGGTGATGCTTTAGATTGAGCTTTCTTTTGTATACTACCACCCCTTTGGTTATATGGAGAACAATTTCCCTTGGCTCTGTCATACTTACATCAAAGTCTAGGGTTTTACGCTTGCAAAATTGTTTATTCACCATGTCTGCGATTGTTTTGTTAGATGTGTGAATCAATTTAATATGTCAATTATTCCAACTGGTGAAGTCATATGAGTACATTTCTTGGCCAAACTAGGGATGGCAATATAATCTGAGTCCGATCCGAATCCGATTCGATTTGAAGAAAAAAACTCAATCTAAATCTGATCGAAAAAGTCCGAATTCAAATTCGAAAAAAGGTCTAAGTCCTAATAAGAGGTGGATCGGATATGGATATTGTCATGATCTGATCCGAATCCAATTCAAACTCGATCCAAATTCATATCCGATCAGAGTCTGATACATATATGAATCGAATAAAAATATTTAAAACTCTTAGATTTTAAAAAATATAGATATATATTGAAATCCTAATTAAGTTTCCACAAGCGCCTTAGTTTTAGGGTTTAGGGTCTTAGTTTAGGGTGTAGGGTTTAGAGGTTTAGGTGTAGTGGTTTAGAATGTATGGATATTGATTAGAATTTAGAGTTTAGGGTTTATAATTTAGGGTTTATAAGTTAAAACTTAAATCCTAACCGTATTACCCTAAAAACAAATCTCAATCTTTAAACCCTAAATTATAAAGTTAAACACTAAATTTTAACCATTGTTCCTAAATTTTAATCCCCTACACTCGAACCCCTACACCCTACACCCTAAAACTAAAGCGATTGTAGAAACTTTCAGATCTAATCTAAATTCGATCCAAACCTGATCCAAATTCATATCCGATACGAGTTCGATCCATATATGAATCCGAATAAAAACATTTAAAACTCTTAGATTTTAAAAATATAGATATATATTGAAATCCTAATTAAGTTGAATTGGGTTATATATATATATATGGGATAGGATCCATTTACACAGTGTAAAACTATTTAAGTTTTACACGTCTTTTGGACCGTTGGATGAGTAAAATGAATGTATGAGATTAACAGTAAATATGTGAAGATTATCACTTGGAAAAAAGAGTAAGAAGTTAATCTGAGTCATCCATTCCCCTCATCTAATGATCCAAAAAATGTGTAAAACTTAAAGAGTTTTACATTGTGTAAGTTGATCCTAACACAAGCATCTTAGTTTTAGGGTTTAGGGTCTTAGTTTAGGGTGTAGGGTCTTAGAATTTAGGGATATAGGGATATTGGTTGAATTTAGAGTTTAGGGTTATAATTCAGGATTTATAAGTTAAAACCTAAATCTTAACCATATTACCTAAAAACAAATCACAACCTCTAAACCCTAAATTCTAAACCTAAACCCTAAATTCTAACTAATGTCCCTAAATTCTAATCTCCTACACTTGAACACCTAAACCCTAAAACTAAGGCATTTGTGGAAACTTTCAATTTTCACTGCCAGTGTATAGCGTGTATATATATATATATATATTGGATTGTAATATTTGTTGAGATTTGTTTGTGCTATTAGTTTAAATATATTTGTTTGATGAAAATTATTTTTTATTTAAAGTTATTTGTTTAAGTTGTTACTTTAAAAAAAAAAGGAAAAAAATAATTGGATTCACTTTTAGATTTGGATTTTAGATATTTTATTAGATGGACTTGAATTTATGTAATCGGACTTGGATTCGGACTTGAATTTTTTTAAGGTCCAATTATTAATTGAATTGGACTTGAACTTTATAAAGTCCGATCCATTGTCATCCATGGGCCAAACCCTTTAGGAGGCGTTTGGTTCGCGGAAAAGATTAATACTTAGGGGAATGATCTTTTCTGGAATCACATACTCACGTTTGGTTGTAGAGCATTCCCTCCAAGGGGTAATATTGTATTCCCAACTGTAGCCTATTTTTCATTAAATGGTGGGAATGTGATTCCCTTGGTTTTCTTAGGTATTTGTCAATTCCCACCATTTGGACCATATTACCCTCAAGTTAATGAATTTTTTCACATGGATCCTTTATTTAATTTAATTAGATGATTAAATATGTGTGATGTAAATTAATAAGTTAAGAGGTAATATTTTCAGACAATATTTTTTTATTTATAAGATGTTCATCATCTTATAAAATATTTTAGTAGGTACTTATAATATAATTTCTTATCACCATTACACAACTTATTTACTTTAATTTACTTGACAATATGTCACAAGTAATAAAAAATTTAAAAATTGAGCATATTAAAAGTTTAGCATTTAAAAAATTTACAAAAATATTTTAATAGAAGATAACGAGAATATGTAAATATAAATTATATTTTTATTAAAAATAATTAATATAATAATTATATTAATAATATGATAAATATATTATTTTTGTAAATTTTGAATAGTGTAACAAAAATAATTCTACAACTTTTTGTGCATAAGTTTTTAATTTAATATTAAAAGTTTAACAACCAAACACAATAATCTTACATTCCTACCAAATAAACCAAACAATGTAATGTAACATTCCCAGTAATATGTCAGATAATGTTACATTTCAGGAATCTTATTCCCTGAGGTAATCTTTCATTCCATGAACCAAACGCGCCCTTAAAGTTAAAGCTTCTATAATTATATGTGCGCATTATTTTTCATTTATAGGCATTAGTCTCACTGGCGGAAGAAATATCTAAAGCTGGCATTCCAGAAGGTTCTAGAAAAATCAATGGGAGATACATTCACAAATGGCCAAATGTCCAGGGCTCAAGGTAACTTAAAATTTTGATTTTTATTCCCCTGCTAGATAGAAAATTTTGACGAGTTTAGCAATGATGCATTATTGAGATTTTGGTTTCACTGTGTTAGCTTGAAAACTTAATTTCCCGTACAATAATAGAGAGAGAATTGGCTTTTGCGTGTATCTAAAGACTGGTAAGAATTTTCAAGTTTGTGACAACCTATGAGTTTCTTTTCTAAAGAAGCTTTTTTTTTGGTGGTGTATAGCTGTTCTTAAGAAATTGAAGGAACAAATAAAGGATGTAGATGGTGCACAGTGGAAGGAAGTTCCGTTGTTCTGGTGTGGCATGGCAGAAAGTGTACAAGTTATGGGATCATTTGACGGATGGAGTCAAGGGGAACACTTATCACCAGAATACACTGCTTCATTCACCAAGTTCTCCACCACATTATTGCTGAGACCGGGAAGGTAGGATCGATCCCCGTGGACTTTTATTACAAGTGAGAGTTGAAAGTTTTGTTTATTATGGAAAACGTTAACTTACAAAAGATACCCTGCATGCCTTTATATAGGCAAGCTTACATGAGTAATGAAACCCTAACAGAATAACTAACTCTACTAACCCTAGAACGTACATATATCCTTAATATGCGCTCCTCAAGATGGATTACGATGAATATTTAGTAATCTCATATTGACAACAAAGGAATCAAAGGCAAGTTTGTGAAGAGCCTTAGTGAAAATATCAGCAAGTTGGTTGTGAGTCCGAATGTGAAAGAGTTTGAGAAACCCAGCCTTGATCTTGTCTCGAATGAAATGGCAATCAACTTCTATATGTTTTGTTCGCTCGTGAAAAACTTGATTTTGAGCAAGGTGTATAGCGGATTGATTGTCACAAAACAGAGAAGTTGAGGGAACAACAATATGAAACGACTGCAGAAGTGAAGTAAGCCAAACCAGTTCACACGTTGCAGACGCCATTGTTCGATACTCGGCTTCACAGGACGACCGACTGACGGTATGTTGCTTCTTTGATTTCCATGAGATGATATTGTCACCTAAAAATGTGCAGTAGCTAGTGATCGACCTTCTCATGTCTGGACATAAACTATAATCAGCATCGACAAAACCAATGAGCTGTGTGGAGGATGTAGAAGAGAAGAAAATACCTAGTCCAGGGGTCTATTTGATGTATGATAAAAGGTTATGAGCTGCCAATAGATGTGGTTGTCGTGGAGCAGAAACAAATTGACTTAGCAATTGGACAGTGTATGTAATATCGGGCCTCGTATGAGTGAGATAAAGAACTCGACCAACTAAACGTCTGTATGGTTGAGCATCTTCTAATAATTCTCCATCAGTAGCACTTAATTTGAGTGATGGAGTCATAGGAGTAGCAGCAGGTTTCTTAGCCAAGGAATCAGTGTCCTCTAGAAGCTTTAAAGCATAATGATGCTGAGACAAGGAAATTCCAGTAGAATTTCGATCAATTTCGAAACCAAGAAAGTAACGCAATTGGCCTAGGTCTCTGAGTTTAAAATGTCGTTGAAGAGAAGAACGAACATCAGCCAATAAATGAAGATCCTTGCCTGCAAGGACGATATCATCCACATATACGAGAAGTGCAACCATATCACCACATGTGCCTTTGACAAATAGGGTATGCTCAGCTGAAGATTGTTGGAAACCTAGTTTCAAAACAACCTCAAAAAATGCATTGAACCACTGCCTAGAAGCTTGTTTAAGCTCGTATATAGATTTGTTGAGCTTACAAACAAGATTAGAACTATGAGAACTAGTGTGATATCCGAGAGGAAGTTTCATGTAGACTTCTTCATCAAGCAAGCCATTTAAGAATGCATTGTTAACATCAAGTTGTAACAAATGCCACCCTTTTGAAGCAGCCAAGGATAACAATACCTTGAAAGTTGTCATTTTTGCAACCGGAGAGAAAGTATCAACATAGTCGATGCCCTCCACTTGTGTAAAGCCTTTAGCAACTAAACGGGTCTTGTACCTTTCCACTGTGCTATCAGGGTTGTATTTAATACGATAGACCCATTTACACTCAATTGCTTTCTTTCCTTCTAGCAGAGGCACCACTGACCATGTTTGTAAACGTTTCATGGCAAACAATTGCTCATGCATAGCAGCCTGCCAAGCAGGATCTCTACAAGCTTGGTGATAGAAGGAAGGTTCAGTTGTAGAAGAAACATTGGCAATGAAAGCTTCATATTGAGAAGAAAGCTTTGCACTTGAAACATAATTCTCAATAGGGTATTCTACAAGAGACAAACTGTTGCAGTGATAATCATTAAGGTATGTGGGCTTTTGAACAACCCTAGATGATCTTCGAGGCTCGGTCTGAACATTGATATCGTGAATCTAAACATTAGGTTCAATTTCATCATGGTTGTAAACATTGGTATCCTGAATATTATCATCATTATTGACTTCAGTAGTAAGATTGTGAGGAATTTCAGAATTGCCAATTTCAGTATGGTGTTCATCATGACCAACTTTAATATGGTGTCCATCATTACCATCTCCAGTATTAACCTCAGTTGGACAATGATCAGGTGAAGGTTGATCAACATTCTGAAAATATTCATGCCTAACAGGAACTGGCTCAATTGAATTGTCATTGATAACATTAGAGTTTTCAGAATTCGAAGGGGATGTATCATCAAACACCTGATGTAAACTTTGTGTCATGTCACTATGAACACCAGGTAGAGACAAATTAAAAAAAGGATCAATAAAACAGTATCAATATTAAGTTTATGAAAAGGAAATATTGTTTCATGAAAAACAACATTGCGAGAAACAACAATCTGTTTGGTCTTAAAAACAAACACCTTGTAACCTTTAACACCAGGGGAGTAACCTAAGAAGACTCCAGGCAAAGCTCTTTCAACGAATTTATTCCTACCAGCACGCAAAGTTGACACAAAACAAAAACAGCCAAAGACTCTAAAAACATGAAATCAGGAAGATTGTTGAATAATAACTGATAAGGAAATTTATTAGAAAGCATATGAGAAGTCAACCTGTCAATTATGTAAGTTGCAGTGAGCAAACTCTCTCCCCGGAAATTAGAAAGAACTTTAGATTGAAAGAAAAGTGCACGTGCAACATTTAAGAGGTGTTGGTGCTTTCTTTCAATAACCGAATTTTGCTGAGGAGTTTCAACGCAAGAGTATTGGTGCACAATTCCAATCTTAGCAAAAAAAAATCAGTAAATTGCAATTCTTTAGCATTGTCAGATCGAAAGATCTTTAAATCATAACCAAACTACCTTTTGATCATACCTATGAAATTAGGAATAATTCCAGCAACATCAGATTTGTGTTGTAATAAAAATGTCCAAGTAGCACGAGTGAAATCATCAACCAATGTAACAAAGAATCGTTGATTGCTGTGAGTAGGCACTTTGAAAGGGCCCTAAATGGCACAATGAACAAGTTCAAAAGGCAAAGATGTATGACTAGTAGAATTCGAAAAAGGTAAACAATGTTGCTTAGCAAGGGGACAAATGTGACAAATAGAATCTTTATTATTGCTATTTACATGAATTAAATCCTTTAAAGATTGCAAAACACGAACACTAGGATGGCCTAGTCTGTCATGCCAAGAAACATTGTTAACAGAAGAAACAAAACTTGTAACAGAAGGAACTTTTAAAAGAAACAAGCCTTGATGCAATTCACCCTTCCCAATCACTTGACATAGGTCCTGTAACAAACATTGTGAGTCAAAAAATAGAACATTAATCTTGGAATCATTAATTAGAGAACTAGCAGAAAGAAGATTAAAAGAAAACTCATGAACAAATAGAACATTGTTTAAAATGAGTTTAGAAGAGATTCGAACTGTTCCAGCAAACTTGACTGAAACCAAAGTTTGATTGGGCAAGAGAATATTGCCACCACAAATTGGTTCTAAAGAATGAAAAATATTTTTGGAACAACATACATGCCTTGAGGCACCAGATTCTATAATCCAACAAGTTTCTTTATCCAATGAACTGAAATGATTAACATAATGTAAAATCTTACCCTGTATAGCCAGATTGACAGAAGTGGAAGGAATATCTGAAGTTGAGGCAGCATTCAATTGATTAGTAAGCATAGCAATAAGTTGCTGACATTGTTGAGTAGAAAAGATTTCTTGAGGCTGTTGAGTAGCCATAAAAGACTCATTTGAAACAGCATTGGAACGAGCAACCTGTTGCTTTGTGCGATATCCAGGGGAAAACCATGAAGCCTATAACACTTTTCTTTTGTGTGTCCCATTACATTGCAATGGCTACACTGTGGCCTGGATTTCTTAGGTGGATACCCAGATGAAACATGATATTTCACTGCAAAAGTAGCTTCAGTAATTGGAGTGTCCAATTTAATAACACGTTGACTCTCCTCTTGAATTATCAAGGAAAAAACCTTAGCGATCGAAGGCAAAGGATCCATTAAAAAAATCTACCCTCAAGTATGAGAATATGAGTCATTAAGACCCATCAAGAATTGCAAGACTTGTTCTTTGTTCTGTTCATCAATCATCTTTTGAACCCCATTACATGTGCAATTGGAACAAGTGCATAGAGGTTTGACAGAACATAACTCATCCCAAATGATTTTGTGTTGAGTATAGTAAGTGCTTACGGACATCGATCCTTGAGCAAGATCAATCAATTTCTTGCGAAGTTGAAACAACCTTGAACCATTATGTTGCTAGAAACGATCTTCAAGATCTTTCCATATTGCAGCAGTAGTGGAATGATATAATAAGCTTGTTGCGATGTCTTTCGATACAGAATTCAGAATCCATGAATTAACAAGATCATTAGCCCTCTTCCAGGCACTGTAAGTAGTGGTTTGAGTAATTGTAGGAGCAGAGATAGAACCATCTATGAAGCCAATCTTGTTCTTGGCCAAAAGAGCCATCAACATCGACCGTCTCTAGTTATTGTAATTGTCAGGTCCAAGCTGTTGCGTGACCAAAATCATACCCGAGCTATCAGATTGGTGAAGATAATAGGGATTTGCACCATTATTGAATTGGGCATTCAAACCAACCTCCCCCATAACTGGTGAAAACGCAGGTTAAAGAGCTTGAAGAATGGAGAAAAGAAACTGAACAAAGCTCAAAGAAAGAGAAACTAAATCTTGGAAGCAAGATTTAATACATCTGATACCATATTACAAGTGAGAGTTGAAAGTTTTGTTTATTATGGAAAACGTTAACCTACAAAAAGATACCCTGCATGCCTTTATATAGGCAAGCTTACATGAGTAATGAAACCCTAACAGAATAATTAACTCTACTAACCCTAGAACGTACATATATCCTTAATAACTTTTGATGCATTGGATGTTAAATCTTCTTCCTCTCATTCAATTTTGACATTTGGTGAAGGTATGAAATCAAGTTCTTGGTGGATGGAGAGTGGCACCTATCACCAGAATACCCTACCACCGGTGAGGGATTAATGAAAAATAACTTGCTCATTGTAGAGTAGAATAGAGTCAAGCCTGTGCTACCGGGACATAGGTTTGTAAGTGTGTTGAATTCGGGTATGTTTCGACACAGATTTTTTTTCTTCCCTTAAAAACCTTTTTCATGTAATTTGATGTTCATATATTTGTGCTAACATCTAAATATGGTGTTGCGTTTGTGTTGAAAGTATCAAATGCCAACATTTTTTAGGTAAATGAATAGAGGGTATATTAGCCTGCAGCAACAAGTGTTCTATAATATATATTTTTAGATAGTATTTATGAGAGCTCCATAATATATATTTAAAAGGACGTTTGATATTATTAGTGCTGTTTTGTGGAATTATTTTGCTTATTAATATTAACAATGTATTAAATAATAGTCCAAAAAGTATATTGATTATAATCATATTATTATATTTATGAGCATAAAGTGTCGGTAGAAGCCATAAAAATAAATGGAACCACAATGCTAGCCTCCCAACACCATTATTAATAATTAATATGATAATGACCCCGACGCCATTGGAACTACCAACTCTATTAAATCAGATTCGTTAACAAAAATAAAGGAAGGGAAAGCATGGTTTAAAGCTATAAATTGTATATGCTTTGCCATGTCAACCTCCACAATAATTCAGTTCAGTGTTAATGGATGAATGACAATAAATTGTAAGATTGTCAGCAAATGTTATATCTACCTAGTTGAGGTGGTACATGAGACAATTAATAATATAATATATTTTTAATATAAAATTTTTAAAATAATAAATATAATACAATTAATGCATCTTGTATCAATACACAATTTTTAAGATTATAAATACAATTAATACATTTTTACACAATAAACAATTTTTAAAACTATAAATGTATTATAATTAATATTTTATATTTTTAATATAAAAATATAAACTAAGCTAATTTAAATACATTTTATTTTGTCATACTATCATGATGTAATTTCTCAAAATCTCAGCAGGTTACTATTTTTTTAATCAAATTCAAAATAAAATACCATATATGAATCGTGAAAACTTATAAGTTTAAGTTTTGCCTCACCTCAGTTTTTATGAAAACACAACTCCTTAAATATATTGATTTTATTCATCTACTATAGGCTACGAGGATAAACTTTAATTATTTTTTAAAAAAATTATTTATCTAATATAGGCTTTGTCTCACCTCTTTAATGAGTTTAAATACAAAAAAATATCATATCAATTTAGTCATCTACTCAGTGGATATACAAAATTTTATCCAAGATTATCCTATCAAATTAAGGAGGCAAATATGTCCAATGTAGAATTAATAGCTTATGAGGTTGTCGGCTCCTACAGCACTAATATCACCAACAATAGGCTGCTCATGTTCATTATGCCAGGACTTGACTCGACCCTTCACTGCTCAACCGGTAGGATTCAGGTATATAACCCTAAAACCGGCAATTTTAGAGCAATAATCATTTTTTAAATATTATTTGGGAAAATGGCTCCTAAAAAATATTATTTGGCAAAATGACCCCCAAACTTGTCACGTCGGTGGACCTCGCGTTGTGTAGGAAGCGAGGTCGGATATCGCGTTCTGTACAACGCGATTTTCGTCTACGTGGCCTTGTTGTTTGTGTTAACGGTTTTACAGTACCTCGCGTTCTGTACGAGAATTTGAAAGGGCGGCTGAATATATCGCACAGACCTCGCGTACTGCAGACGCGAGTTCTGTGCAAATCTGGCCTGAAGAACAAGGGAAAACAAGTGTGGGTAGGCCTGTTCGAGCCCAATTTCGAGCGTGTAAATCGTATATTTTTAGCGTTCATCGAGTTTGGGGTTATAGTACTGGAAATTGTCTATCGTATGATACCAACATGGTTAATTTCCGTCCATTATACAATGGTTTAAAATGGATTCGAAAACCCTATGCTATAATCTTTTTTTGAATGAAGTTGCATTTCAACAAATGTCGATAGGCATGTTCGAGAAGAATTTCATACGTAGAAATTTTAAATTTTTAGGTAACATCGAGTTTGGGGTTGTAGTAATGGAAATTGTCTATCGTATGACACTGACACAGTCAATTTTCGTCCATTCTACACTGACTTAAAGTTGCTTCGAAAACACTATCATAACATATTTTTTTGAATGATTGAAAATATAAGATGGCGTACTGTATAAATCGAAGTAGACTGACTTTATTGATTCGATTGTCATGGGCGAACTCGCATATACAAATTAAAAATAATTAATTAAGACGAGGGGCTGAGTGATTAGGACACTTAGGAGCTGTGTGTCCAGGATTTTACATACAGTACAATGCTTCCTTTGTCCGGTTTTTTCTCGAGGTTCGACCATATCCTCGACACAGTATATTCTTGTAGAACGTGGACGTCCTTTGGCTCGTAGTAGTGTTGGATCTGGGCGTATGATCGGTTTAGTGTCCACAGCATTCAGATCAACCTCATTTCTGATTGGAGGAAACTCTTTTTCGTAAACCTTAAACACCGTTTCGAGTAAGTATACCAGATCAACCAGATGCATGTATTGTATCCGTTGGTTAGTGCAAGCAGCAATGGCGTGTGCGCACGGGTATTTGAATGTTTGGAAAATTTCGCACTCGCAGGTTCTTTCCCTCAGATTTACCACGTACGCGTTGTGCTGAATGCCTTCCAACTGCCTGGAAAATTCTGCAACACGAAACATGTGTCCTTCTCGCGAGAAGAGAGTTGCATTCATCTGTCTTGATTGGCTCAATTGAGTATGCAGTTTTGTGTGGAAATCTGGATGGACTTTGTGTCCACCTGCTATGTACTCAGTTGCTTGCCTTCCCAAGGTTGCAAAAAGGGTAGCCAAACGATAATATGTCGTTTTGACAATGGAAGTGATAGGCAACTGCCGCACTCCCTTCAGTGATGAGTTCACTGCCTCAGCCAAGTTCGCTGTCATGTGACCATAACGTTTACCCTCGTCATACGATCGAAGCCATTTTTCCTTTGGGATTTTTTCAAGGTATTCTGCGCCACGTTTGTTTCTCGCTCTCAGTTCCTCGAGCAGGTCAGCCACCTCTTGTTTGTAGTGCGAGTTGCCTACGGGATGACAGTTGAATAATTATGGGCGAAAAACACATGCAAAAAGGTCGTAAATGAAAGCGAGTAACAAATAATATAGTAAATGAAAATGACATAAAGGACGTACCCATATCAAGCACCATTTGACGTTCATCACGGTTCTTGTATTGCAGCAGGTAGTTTGCGGCTATGTGTCGCAAGCAAAAACGGTGGTGAATGTATGAAGGCTTCCATTAGTCACCCAAATTTTCTATCGCCCACAACAGCGTTGTGCCTCTGTCAGAAATAACACATACCCCTTCATCCCTTCTTCGTATTACAGGATCAAGGACATATTTTCGTAGGTTCCGAAGGAAGAACTTCCAAGACTCCAAATCCTCCTTCGGGACGATTGCGAATGCAACAGGAACGCATTTGCGATTGTCGTCCTGTGCTATAGCTAGAAGTAGGGTCTGTGTATATCTTTCGTACAACCATGTGCCGTCGATTTGGACCATCGGTTTGCAGTGCTTGAATGCGTTGATGCACTGGGGGAAAGTCCAAAATAACCGGTGGAATTGAGAAACACCTCGGACGACATGATCGTTTTCGTATGCCTGAACCGTATCAAGTTTGACAACCATTCTGGGATGTGTTTCTGCAGGAGATTAAGCCACGGGCGCAACTTTTTGTAAGATTCCTCCCATCGGCCATACATTTCCTCTTTGGCCCGCTTCCTTGCATATTATGCTTTGGAATATTGAGGACGGTAGCCGGTGACAGCTTGAGCTGCAACCTGACATGTGGGGACCGACACAGTGGGATTTGTTTTCACCAGTGTCGAAAAGATGTCCGCGAGGTACTTTGCATCCAGGTTCTTGTGATCCTGGTTGAGGCTAGGAACGATGCATGTATAGGGCCCCTCAAGTTTTGTTATTGTCCAACGGTCGCCTGCCCTCTTCAACTGTGATATACGGATTTTCCATTTACAGCCTTGATTTTTTTTGACGCAATAAGCCTTGTAGTATCTGGATTGGGTTTTATCCACTGCTGTCTCAACATTATGACGAAGGTTGTACTGCTTAACTGCCGCCACCGCAATTTCCTTTTTTAAGAACGTCATACCAATTCTCAGTTCACCATCAGAACGGTTGACTCGGCCATCTATTGTGTTGTCATGCAGAAAATCAGGGACGTCCATTGCATCCATATCAACCGTTGTGAAGTGGGATGCTGGCTGGAACATAGAAATTGGTGTTGCGTCTACAGGAAAGTTGGTGGCCGTCGGTTGTTCGTCGAAATTTGGTGGTGGAACGGTAGTGTCTTCCGGTAGAACTGTCAAGTCTTCTGGTTCATCATAGAATGGCCCCAGCTCGTCTCCGTCGGGCCCGGGTTCTCTAATCAGTTCTTTGTCAGAAGCATCCTCCGGGAGCTGGAATAGTAGAGCTTCGTCATCACTACCCTTGGAGGCGAGGATGGGGGTCGATGAGCGGGAGACCTCTCACGAGATCGCTCACGAACCGCATTTTCAAGACCAAAATCAAGATCACCATAAGAAGAATGTCCCCCCATAAATGGTTGAACGTACTCCGTGCTAGGGACATACGTTGAGTGTCGTCCATATGAGGAATCATGGTCGTGCATAGCGTAAGAAGACGACGCTCCCTCACCTCCAAAAGAAGAATGTCTCCCCATAGATGGTTGACCGTAGTCGGTGCTAGGGACATACATTGAGTGTCGGCCATATGATGCTTCATGGTCGTGCGCAACGTAAGGCTTGGAGGAGCAGATGACGATGCACCAAACTCGTTGTCTTGGCACAGTAGGTTAAAATCACGTCGTAGACTTACGGTCGGGCTATCAAAGTTGCCATTCGGCCATCTTGGTATTTGGATAACTGGATTAGACTCGGAGAACGATGCATACAGCTCGAGGGGCCCCCCAATTGAATAGTCGAAGTGGTTTTCCAGCATCATGTCCACATCGGCATTTTCCGTAATTTGGCATACAGAGTACCTTAAAGGGGCTATAGATGTTGGCACTCGATACTTCACGTCGGACAAACGGTGGTTATCAAAATGAGGAACATTTGCCTCTAGTTCCTTTACCAACTTCTTGAACGATAATCTTCTCGGAAGCTTTAGCGTTACCGGATCTTCGCAGTGAAAAACGATGCCTAGTTCGGTACCCTCGAATATCTGCCCATCGTAGTAAACTAGAGTAGTAACGCCTCGTCTGGCATTTGAATATTTTGTGAAAGACTTCTGAATTTTTGATACTTGAAAAATTTTAGGAATTGTTTTGGCAATTGAAATATATATTTACGTTTTATGGTTTTGCTTCATATATAGGCAAAATTATTGCCACTTGAAATCCCGGAGAATCTGGTTGTGTAAGGCAAATAATGGTTCCGAGAATTAACTTTGCTTGTCCATTTCCTAAAACCGATAAGCATGCAAATAATGGACAAGTCAGGAATAATGGTGCCCGGGAGGCAGTCCCCTAACTTTGGATAAGGGATAAAGTTACCCGGGAGGCAGGTTTAACGAACATCGCGTTCTACACAACGCGATAAGCACTACCTCGCGTTCTACACAACGCGAGGTCTTATAAATATCGCGTTCTGTAGAACGCGAGGTCGCTTTAATTGCTTTGTCGCAGATATTCCGTCAGAAGTTATAATAACCGTACTGTGTACTCATTGTCTGTTTGTGTAATTGAGAACATGTTTGAATAATTGAGACAATTGTAGTCTGGTAATGTAATTGAATACTACAAGTGCTGCATAACGTGAGGTCCCGTTATATATATTGAGACAGAGATTACGTCAGAATTAATAAAACTCGTACTATGAACTCGACCCTTCTGAACATTAATAAAGGATGAACACTAATAAAGGATGAAATAAGACGTCATATAACATAATTGGAAGATAATTTCAGAAGTTTATGGTTAATCAGAATCATCATAGTCAGTGGACACGTCTGAACTTAGGTTTAGTTCTTCGATCAACTGTTGTTTTCTTTGTCTACGCCTGTACATAAAAAGCTGCAGCTCGTCCGCAGCCGCATTAACATCCGGTGAAGACGGTGCGTGTTCAGTGTTCGGAGCAGGTTGTACGGGTGCAGACGTACTACCTTCGTCGGTATTGACCTCATCAAACTTAACATTTAAATCGACGTCTCTAGCTCCGACGGAATTGAGCCAGTCATACATGTCACGAACGTCTGTTTCGTTCGTAAACTTCATAACGTAGTGCGTTTCATTTGCTGACGGTGTTGGGATCCGACATTCCAAGGAAGAAATTTGTTTGTCGGTGTGTTTACTAACCTCGATTGTTGTCAAATGTATTAAATCTTTCAGTGACATTTTGCCAGTGATTGTTGACTCAAAATAAGTATCGAGAAAATAAAATGTTATCTGAAATTTTGCCATAAGTGGAGCAAAGATTGGGTGTTTAGAGAGAATTTGGAATGAGTAAATGATGGTGGAATTCGTGGGTATTTATAGTAAAGAAAAAACACCACATAAGTAAATTTAAGTCGAATCAAAACTTTATTTCGCATTTCATCTAACAAAACTTTCAACTTTCAACAAGTATTCATTAATAAGTAAATTGAGACAACTGGATACAATATTTACAAAATATTATATGAAAAAAATCCATGTGGAGAAATAAAATCGGCACCGGCTTCTTTCACTCTGGTCAATCTGAATCCGCCCTTGCTTCTTTAACCCTGGACTTCAGAAAAGAGTCACCAAGAATCTCCTAGATGGTTAGGGGAAGCGGCTAATTTCACAAAATATTCCTCAAGAGGCTCTAGAAAAATTTTACTGGAAACTCTCTAGGCACTTCTCGACGAACAACGACTGACGACCACATGCTCCCAAATATTGCGATATGTCGATAAGTATTCTTCAATCAATGGATCATGCGAGGGTCTCAACCCAACTGAACACAAAATCGTGATTAAACTGTATTGAATAATTAACGAAGAGAAAATACAAAAAACATACAACTTCAAAATCCCAGTATATGTAGGAAATCATGAAAAACTTATACTAGTTACGAAAATCCATCCGCATGCAAATATATAGATTAAACTCACGTGCTGATCTCCACAAAATCAAAGTGAACTCTCGTTCTGTAAAACGCGAGGTTCTTCAGATCTCGCGTTCTATGAAACGCGAGGTCCATTTTCTTAGAGTTAATGATAGTCCTACTATATACACGTGTTATGTTTGAATAATTGAAAACATGTTTGAATATTTCAGACATTTGGAGATGTCTGATATTTATATTAAATGATGGGTATTTATAGTAAAGAAAAAACGCAACATAAGTAAATTTAACTCGAATGAAAACTTTAATTCGCATTTCATTTAACAAAACTTTCAACATGTATTCTTTAATAAGTAAATTGAGACAACTCGATAAAATATCTACAAAAGTCGAAACACTATATGCAAAATAGTCCGGTGGGCAAATGTGATTGGAGGTCTGCTTAGAAAAGAAAGCAAATGTCTGGTCTTTCTAATCACTTCTTGAACTCTGAACTTTTTGCAGATTGTGCGAGCAAGCTGCGAATTTCAGAGAAGAGTCCCCAAGAAGTGACTCGAAAGTTTTACTGGAAACTCTCAAGGCACTACTTGGAGGTAAATGGCAGTCGCCCACAAGCTCCCAAATATTGCGATATGTCGGTGGGCAAATGTGATCGGAGGTCCCGAGTGAAAGAAGCAGAGCGCGATAATCAGATTTCTTCTGAAATGGTAGCAGCTTTGATCCACATTAGCAAATGTAATCAGATTTTTTCATTATTTATAGGTTCACTGGCACACTGACCCACACTGGCCTGCCGAACTCCCAACAAGAATTCAGGCATGCTTTCGATGGCTTGACGGAGGAAGAGGTAATTCGAAAATTAATTTTAATTTTTTCATACTATTTTTTTCCAATAATATTTCATATAAATAACCGTTACAAACGTTTTCATTTTTTTAGTTCGTGTGGAGGCCCTACGATTCAGAGGAGATTCGGCAGATTACTCCACCGGATATTCTACGTGACCAACATCTCTGGATTTCCGTCGTGCCGCTGCTCAACTACGAAATTTGTGTGTGGCATGCTACCGATAGGGTTCTCCGACAGTTCGGGTTCTTTCAAAATGATCCAGCCGTTCTACAGAATATGGACCGTTTCCACAATTTTACGCGCTAGAGGAAGACGGAGGTGGACTGGTCTGAGTACCACGCTCTCTGGATAGCGATTTGGGCTAATCGATTGGTCCAACGCCCACCGTTTCTCCAACAAATTATGGAAGGGGCTGATTTGGTCGCTTTCAATTACGACCAGTGGTAAAGGCTCAATGGGGTGCCGCATATCCTAACTCAGGCCGAGCGCGCTGCAGGGCTTCCCCAGCAACCCAAAACCGCCCACGCGACAGCCGTCGAGCGACCCAGAGACAGAGACAGAGCCAGAGGCAGAGGCAGTCGACGCAGCGCGGTCCGAGACCACGACATGACACTGCAGGGGCATCATCTTCTGGCGGAGCATTTCAAACTTATAGCGGTCCATCGAGTTTCCAGCAGACGATGCCTCCACCCCAGTTCGGCTCCTCCGATGCCTATCGTCCCTATACGCCCACGACTGACCTTCAGCTTATCGATTATCCACAGTTGTCATCTCAGTATGACTTTCGCATTGTGGAGAGTACGCCGATGGGTAGCTTGTTTTACTCCTCGCCTGGGCCCAGCACAGATCCGCATATCGCACACGATGGTTAGGATGATGGGGACCAGAGACCACCACACGATGAACGGAGGTATCCGGCGCGTGAACGCCATCCACCCGATTGCGGAACGGGTGGACATAGGCATTTTTAGTCTTTTCTTTTACTAATTTGTACTTACGTTTTTAATATTTATATTCCACACATTTGATTTTTATAATGTCGTATTATAATTTTGTTTACCTATTACAATTAAACTTTAAAATGTTTATTTAATTTTAGTTTTGAATAAATTTTATGGGATTACTAAACCGAAAATCGACATTTGTTGAAATGCAAATTCATTCAAAAAAAAGATGATAGCATAAGGTTTTCGAATCCATTTTAAACATTGTAGAATGGACGGAAATTAACCATGTTGGTATCATACGATAGACAATTTCCAGTACTACAACCCCAAACTCGATGATCGCTAAAAATATATGATTTACACGCTCGAAATTGGGCTCGAACAGGCATACCCAAACTTGTTTTCCCTTGTTCTTCAGGCCAGATTTGCACAGAACTCGCGTCCTGCAGAACGCGAGGTCTGTGCGATATATTCAGTCGCCCTTTCAAATTCTCGTAGACCTCGCGTTCTGTAAAACCGTTAACACAAACAACAAGGCCACGTAGACGAAAATCGCGTTGTACAGAACGCGATATCCGACCTCGCTTCCTACACAACGCGAGGTCCACCGACGTGGTAAGTTTGGGGATCATTTTGTCAAATAATATTTTTTGAGAGTCATTTTCCCAAATAATATTTAAAAAAATGATTATTGCTCTAAAATTACCCCTAAAACCTCCCAAACTAATTGAAGATAAAAATTTCACGACTACTGTTCGGTGAGCAGGATAAGTAAAATAATACTCCCTCTGTCCCACTAAAACTGTCACATGTTGACTTTTTTGGGTCAAAATTTTTCGACTTTGACCTATTATAATTTAAAATTTATTATTGATAAAAATATGGAAAAATATATTTTAAAAACCTTGAATCAACTAGTTTTTAAATATATTTTTTATAATTTTTAATTAATTAAAATATTTAAATAAATTATAGTCAAAGTTGAAAAAATTTGACTAAAAAAATGCCAACATGTGACAGTTTTAGTGGGACGGAGGGAGTAATGTTTTCGTGATAAGTGATATCAAAACACTTGAAAATGCACAAATCAATAAGGAAGTGCTTTTTGATAATAAAAAATGAGGAAGTGCTATGCTATGATTGTTGACGTTTTATTAGCAGGGGAAGCTTATTTTACACAGGCCATTAATATCAACATAAACCAAGAATTCATCTATATATATATATATATATATATTAGTCGTTCATTTACACTTTTAGTTAATTAATCATAAATGTCCAAAATAGAAAGATAAAAAAAGGCTAAACCTTTTGAATTAACTTTTTTTAGATTTGGTGGCTATCCCACTTCCTATATAGTAATAAAATATCAACAAGTGTTGAGTGTATTGGTAAGGCATATTGCACTCTCGATGAGAGGTCGTAAGTTTAAACTTTAAAGAAGACATTGTAGGGAAAGACGATCTCGCACTCTAAACATAGATCATAAGACAGACAAGTATATAATAAAAAAAAACTACATAAAATGTAAACTATGATACAAAATGTATGTAGCAATGTAGCATAGTACGTGAGGTTTTTGCACAGTAGTTTGCCACATGTGGAACAGTAAAAACTGATAGGCTAAGGGCTAAGAATTGAGTGTTATGATGAAGTTGGTGAAAGGATAAACCTTATCCTTTTTTTGTGGTGGTGAGCTGCAAGGGTCCCCATGGCTATGGCCAACTTTTCTTTCATAATGGAATGAATCAAGGATGATAACCTTAACACTAAACCTTTTACCTTTTTCCAACCCATCTAATAATATCTGGGGCTGTGTTTTGTTTCATTTGAGGACAAATCTTCCCTATTTCATTAACTTTGGTGCTATTATTGCCAATGTTGATACTAAATGAGGTGTTGTATTAAGCTAGCTACTTACTGACACCTGCCTCTAATCAGCAATTCAATGCTTTTAAAAAAGATGGCATGGTTGGAACTATCATTAATACTAGTTTGTGTAAAATTAAAAATGATACCATGTACAGTTCAAAAGAAATTTTATATAATTATTATATAATGAGTTATATTTTGATACACAAGCTGTGTAAAAAAATTATACAACTTTTTAATTTAAGCTATAAAATCTAAAAACTAAATTCCTAGCTCTAACACCCTAAAACATAAACCTTAAACTTTAAATTCTAACCATAAATCTTAAATTCTACACCCTATAACATAAACCCTAAACTATAACCTAAATCTCTAAACCCTAAAATTGAAACATTTGTGTAAACTTTTACACGAACTTATGTATTAAAGTATTTTCTTTATATAATAGAAATTAAAATAATTAAGTCTTCAAACCGAGAAATTGATCAATTAATCTCTTGGTCAATTTTGACTCTTAATTTTAATATTTTTTTGCGATATTACTGCTATGTACAGTAAAATCTCTATAAATTAATAATATCGGGTGCATTTAATTTTATTAATTTAAAGAGGTGTTAACTAATTGATAAATTAATAATTTATTAATTTAAAGAGACTTTTTTCTGATTCAACGAACCTACATTATTCTTTATGAATAAAACATATACATTGTATTGACTAATTGAATGATATTAATGTACAATGTGACTAATTAAATATAATACATGGATAATTATTTGATACACCGGCGGTGGAAAATAAAAGTTTCCACAAGCATCTTAGTTTTAGGGTTTACGGACTTAGTTTTACGGTGTAAAATTAGGGGGTTAGGTTTAGTAGTTTGGAATTTAGGGGTTGTGAATGAAATTTAGTGTTTAAGGTTAGAATTTAGGGTTTATAGGTTCAAAACTTAAATCCTCAACATATTACCCTAAAACATAAACCTGGCCTATAAACCCTAAATCTTAAACTTAACCCTTAAATTCTAACCATTATCCCTAAATTCTAAACCCATAAACTTTATACCCTAAACTCTAAAACAAAGGCACTTGTGGAAATTTAAAATTTCCACCGCCGGTGTATTGGATATAAATCCATAATACATACCCCTAAAAAACAAATTTCATTGTAGTACGTAGCACTAGTTAAAACTTAATGTAAGTTCATGTATGATAAGAAAATCAACTTAATGCAACACCGGAACTTTTGGATGCAGTAAGAAAAGTTAGAGATGAAATACAACTAGATTTAAATTTTAAGAATAAGCAAACAATAATAGAATCATACTTTACTATGTTATCCTAGTTATATTTGTAATTTTATAGAATTATTAATTTATAATATTGAAGGGACCATAAATTTATATAAGGGTCTTTCGGAAAATTATTATTTTATTAATTTATCGAAACCATTAATTTAGACCTATGACCCAAGTCGGGACCAAAAAATATTATTTTAAAAAAGTTATTAATTTATCGAGTATTAAGTTATAGAGATTTTACTATAGTACATTTTGGTTTCACTCGGTAAAAGTTGTGAGTTTTTTTTAAAGAATTGTTATAAAGAAAGTTATTAAAATTCTATAAATTTATTAAAAAGTAATTGATTTTTGAAAATACCATTTGAGAACATCGTGATATGACATGTGGAGTCAATTAATTTAAAAATTGTTAAATTTAACAGTTAATTTCGGTTAACTGTGTGAATTAATTAAATTTTGAAGTATATAGATTTAATTGGGCGCAAAAAATCAATGACTTATTAATTACAACATTTTGAAAGTAACAACCTCGTAAAAAAGTGGAGTCAGTGAAAATGCAACAAAGGAAAATTAATATATTTAAAATTAATTGAACCCAACAAGTGTCCCAGTGGGAAAGCGGATGATGTTCATCCTAAGAGACACATGTTCAAATCGCTTTGTCTACAAGGTGTATATGCATTGTCAAAAGGTTAAGGATATGTATGAACAGATGCTATCTTGTAATCACCTTTAGACTATTTAAAAAAATTAATTGAACCCATTGAGTGGTCTCAGTAGTAAATAATGATATTGTTCGTTTTAGGTGGTCTGAGTTCGAGCAACATAGTCTCCATGATGTGTTTCCGTTTTCAAAAGGGCTAAGAATGAAAATCTTTATACTACTATGTAATCACACTATAATATTGTTGATCCAAGTGATAAGCAACTTTAAGCGAGATATTGTGTGGGCGAAAAAATCCTCATTGGGAGACTCACCCACTAAAAACAAGTGTGCAACGCGAGGCGATCTAGATTAGTTGGAGTGAAACCCTGGAGAACCGGGAGGACAACCAAAAAAGTTATATTATAATTAAACATATGGTTAACTACACCACATACCATTAAATTATGGTCGCTGACTCGAAAAAGCCACCAAACTTTAAAAAAGTGCAAATCTAACAATGAACATTAGTTTTTTACTCGAAAATGCAACTTCGTTGTTAACTTTTAACGTCTCATTAAGTCAAAATGACATCGTTTTGCTGGAGGAAAAATATTAAAACCATGTGCTTGGAGAGTTTTGAACCCATGACCTTCAAATAAAAAGGCTAAGTCATAACCACTGAAGCAACATGACATTAAATAATATTTTACTACAAATATTATATATCTCAAACCACTTGAGATTAATTCAAATTATTTTATAAAATAAATAATATTATAAATAATATTAATATATATAAAATATAAAATATATTATTTGTACATATGAGTAGTAAATTTCAAAACCCTAACTTTATTGAAACTGAATTAAAAAAATGATAGAGATCAGAAGAAGCGGCAGCGTAGAGGAGGAGCGACGATGAGGTTTAAAGTGGACTGTTTTCATTGACAATGTTAGTTGAAGGGTTTCAAGAGTCTCTTTCAGGGAGCTATCAAGTCATCACATCAATGTAGAATGGGTGTATATCCCACTAGTTAATACAAAAACTAAGTACAATGAAACAACCTTTGCTTTCATAACAATGGAGTGTGAGGAAGATATGGATCGAGAGATCAAAAACATGGACAGATCTAGGATTGATGGTTTTGTAGTTAGCATGTCTCAAGCCAAATATCAGAGAACAAAATATGCAAAAGGTTTTCATAAGGGTTCGAGAGGCGTTGTTGAACCGATTATCAGTCACCGTGGCAGTGGAAGAATGCACGAAAATGCAATGGAAAAGGAGCAGGGTACCAGCAAGCCTTTTGGTCCTAAAACATATAGAGAGGCCTTTCTTAGTGAACCATTAGAGAAGGTTGGTGGGGATAGTGATACTGATAATCCTACCTCATGTGAAAAATAGATAGAAATGGGTCTAGCTTATTAGATTTCAAAATCCCGACAAGCGAATCGGAATGGTTGAAATGTTGCATGGTGGGAGTCTTTAGGAATGACTTCGAGCGAGATTTTGTGCAACATGCACTTCTTCACGATGGGATAGAAGTTAAGATTATAAAATGGGGTGAAGATTTTGATTCATATATTGTTGTCTTCAAGTCTGTAGCAGAGATGGAAGAAACATAGAGATCCAAAAGATAGGTATTATGCTAATGGTTCTCTCACATAGGTCCATTATTGATTAATGGTGTTCCTCATTATTTTTGTTCAGTGTTACTATCAGGGGTTCCATTATATTGTTAGCACAAGAGTTTCTTTGAAGCCTTGGGCAGGTGGTGGGGTTATTTGATGGGAGTGGATGAAGGCACTTTGCAAAAGGAACATCTAGATGTTGCAAGAATCATTATTAGAGTGGCAAGCCTTGCTAGCATTCCAGAAAGTATCAAAGTTCTTTCAATATGGGTTTCTTACTTAATCAAGGTGAAGCTCGGTAAGTTGAGTGAGGAGAGGGTTCATTTTGATCAGGGCAATGTAGAGCGTTTGGGTGTTCTCTATTTATGAGCACACTCCTGTCAAGTTATAGTATATAAGATATCGTCTCCCACAGGAATTGGACAGCTTGATTCGAATTGTTGTTCTTGAGAAACCATCCATGAAGGAGAACTATGAATGTCCCAGCGTATTATCGACCAGGATATCTATATGTGGCAAAGGGAAATTATCCTTCGGGCTAGCTTTATTCGGGTCTCAGTAATCCACGCACATGTGTACCTTCCCATCTTTCTTTGGTATAGGAACTATATTGGCCACCCATTCTGGATGCTTGGGTACCCCGAGAAAACCAACATCAATATGTTTTTATACCTCTTCTTTTATCTTTAGTATCATTTCTGGCCTCAATCTTCTAAGCTTCTGCTGAACCAGTTTACATTCTGGCATTATGGGTAGTTTGTGTACCACTATGTCGGTGTTTAATCCTAGCATGTCTTGATATGACCAGGCGAAGACATCTTTGAACTCTCGCAACAGATCAATCAACCTTTGTTTTGCTTTCGACGAGAATACAATTCCTATCTTTACCTCTCTCCTAACTTCATCTGTTCCCAAGTTGAAAACTTCCAATTCTTCTTTTTCAGGGATTTCACGTTCTATTTCATCATTGACTTCAACCAACCTTGGTAATTCTTCAGGGATTTCACATTCTGCTTCGTCCTCGACTTTATTGACTTCCATTAGACACACTGAATGCTCAGAATCTACTCTAAGATTAGGTTTAGGATCATTTATGTAGTCGATAGTGGAAGACCTGCAAAGAAAATAATAATATATTTTTTGGAAAGGGTGTAAAAAATCAAGAAACAAGTTTGCCATTTGTGAATCAGCATGAAATCATCTTTATTAAAAATAGACTAATATGATGGCCCTTTACAGATAACCTCCTATACCCGCGGGTAAAGGTATAGGGTTATTCATGATATTTACTTTGTCTTATTCTTAGTTACTATATGAAGGTCTTCGGCTGTAAAGTTGTTAAGCACTTCGTCGGGGAAGCATGGGCGAATCTTTTCTAGAAATTTTCCAGGTTGAGTTCCTTCAAAAATTTCTCTGATGAAGAGCCCGTCCAGATCATTCCTGAAAATTTCTTCTTCATGTAGCTTCATCGTTTCTCGATTGAATTCTTCAAGTTGCTTCTCGACATTCTTAAACCCTCGCGACTTGAAGATCTTTGTCATGTCAAATGAGGTTACCAGCTTAGAAGGAGCTTCATTTCCCAGAAAGCGGACCCTCCTCTGTTCTTCTCTTCTTTTCAATTCCTTCAGTCGGTCCTGCACGCTAGGCTTGAATCCCAGTCCGAAGTGATCTTTTTTCATGATGACAGGTTTTGGACGTAAGTACCCTTGCAAATGCTTTCCCAGTCCCTTTCCAGTCTTTGCACCCCTTCCTAATGTCTCTTGTACATTCATCTTATTGCAATTTGACAGCCTTGGTCGGGGGAACGGCTTACCCTCAGCAACAAATGTTGCGTTGACAAATTCTAAAGCTCGAAAAGAGCACTCGAGGGTATTTTCATTTGCTTCGATATATGGGGCGTCAGTGGTTATCGAAGAAATAATATCCTCTTCCGCTCTAACACAGACCAACTTCTCTTCTATCACAAACTTTAGTTTCTGGTGCAGGGACGACGAGACTGCACCAGCTAAATAAATCCAGAACCTACCCAACATGCAATTATATGTAGGCTTGATATCCATCACCACAAAGTCTATGTTGTAAATTTTCGGCCCAATTAGCAATGGCACATTGATCTTTCCCAATACATCTCGAGTTGTTCCATCAAAGGTCCTCACATTATTTTTATATGTCTTCATGTACGAGTCATCAATTTGCAACCTTTATAGAGTTGCCATTGGCATAACATTTAAGGATGTTCCATTATCTCTCAGAACTCTTGGCAATACATAAACTTTACAGTGTGTGTTGCTGTTTAAAGCCTTCACAGACCCCATTCATCCTTCAAGAATCTCATCATCAGTGAATGTAATGTAATTGTCAATAGTAATATGATTCACAATTATGTCCAATTTGTTCATGGATGTCATTTGGTACAAATGTCTAATTGAGCACCTTTATTAGAGCATTGCGGTGCCCTTCGGAGCTTAGCAGCAACTCCAGGACAGAAATTCTTGCTTGTTGTCTCTTTAACTACTTGACTATAATGTATTCACTGTATTTCAAAAGCATCAAGAACTCTTGTGCTTGCTCTTCTGTTATCGGCTCATTTATTTTCGGAGCAGGATCTTCTCCAAAAATCTTTTCAGGTATTGTTGCAGCCTTTTCTTTAATCTTCTCCGCTTCCTTAGATACTTCAGGAGAAGAATAGCACCTACCACTACGAGTAAAGTGTCCCACCTCATTTACTACTTCTGTGTCAGGCTATTCATCATTCTTTTCTTTCGGCACAACCTTCATTTCATCTGCTGACTTTATCTCCTCTTGTGGTTTTCCTCCCTCCGGTATAGTCACATTAGCTTCATAATTCTAGGGAACCTTATGGGTACTTTTGAAAGCGAACGGTGCAGGAGACGAGATTACAACCTTTGGAGTTACTACCGGCTTTGCATTCTATGAACTTCCAGCCTTAGGTCTAACGGAGATAACCAAAGGCTTGTGGACTCCATATTTAACTCCAGAACACTCAGAAGTACACAGCTCGACTTCCTTCTTCATTCATGCTTTCTCAAAGAACTCAATTTCATTATTATCCATCATTTTATGTATTAAGCTTCTGAACTTTGGGTAAGGTTAAATCTCATGGACACATTCCTGATGATACTCACAATACATCTCAAATTTTATCTCCATTTCAACTTTCATGCCTATTTCAATCATCTTGGCATTATACAACTGTTCAAATACCTATTTCAATGGAGATCTGATTTTTGAAACATCGGTCTTCAACCGCTTTGCTTCATCATCTTATTCTATAGCTTTCACTCCTTTCCCACCATGATTCAGCAAAGGATTTGTTGCAATGCTTGGCTCGTCAAACTTCAAGATTCCATTGTTGATTAGATACTATACCACCTTTTTGAATGACGTGCAAGTCTCAATCAAATGCCCCGATATTCCAGCGTGAAATTCACAGTGGACATCAGATATAACCATGGAGGGTAAGGAGGCTACAGGGGAGTCAGATAGTATGGCCTTACTAAATCCGCCTCATATAGCTAAGGGTAAAATTCAGCATATGTCATCGGTATGGGTGTAAAATTCATCTTGTCATTTCTCGGACCACGAGAATCTTTTTTGTTCGTGTTTTGTGAATTTCTCGCTGCTGTACCAGGTGAAGTAATGGTCACATTCTTCAGAGCCTCATATGCACTCGTATTATTCACTTCATTATCCTTCCTCTTGTAATTCCTCCGGAAGCTCTCTTCGCTCTCAATCCGGCCACTTTTAATTGCAGCCTCTATTAATTCTCCCGTCATTACCATATCAACAAAATTTTGTAGCATTACTGATCAACTTCTCAAAAAGTGGCCCTCTAAAAGTCTGAACAAACATGTAGGCAACCTCACTTTCCATGTTGCACTTGAGATGCTACATCCCTCTATCTTTGAGCATATTGCCAGAGTGTTTCATCACTTCTCTGTTCAATGCCTTGCAGCATAACTCAACTTGGAATCATTTTCGTCACATGTTTGTAGTGTTCTACTAAATCTCCCGAAAGATCCTTCCACGATCGAATGTTCACACGGCTCAATTGTGAGTACCATCGGGCCGCCGAACCAGTTAAACTATCTTGGAAGCAGTGTATCAACAACTTTTCATCTTTCAAGTTAGCAACCATATTTCATCAGTACATTGTAAGGTGGGCTTTCGGGCAAGTTGTCCCATCGTACTTCTCAAAATTTTGGGCCTTAAATTTTGGAGGAAGTATCAGATCAACCACTAAACTCATTTCAACAGTATCAGGTCCCATTTCATTTGCTTTTTGTAACTCCAACAAACGGTCCTCTAAAGCTTTACAGCGCTCCTTGTACTTCCTTTCAATCTCAGCGTGAATCTTTCTATCTCGTTCAAAGTGTTAAGATCCGAAACCTCTTCACCACTTCAAAAATTTGCCCCAACATGCACTGGTGACTAGGTGTTGCTTCTGCGAGGTTGATGTGGACCTTATTCGCATGAGGAGGCTTTTCAGGCTGCATCCTAATGTGAGATGTAGTTTCTGCCTGGTCATTCATGTCATTGGAAGCACCTTCATGCATTTTAGCTTTTCCAAACTCCTTTGGTCCTAACAGAGCAGTCAGCTGGTTGATAATCTATGTTTGTGTCTGGGCAAAATAGTCTTTGATAGATTGCTTTATTCTATCAAAGCGGTTATGTGTCTCCACCCGATCGTTCTCCAAACTGTCAATTCGATTCTCGACAGCTATGGCTTTAAAGCGTATGCGGGTTTCGTATGAATGCGATATGATTGCGGCTTAAAAGCAAACTATCATTAAACCTTGCTTTATTAAATTCTTTATTTTGCAGAATATAATATGATGTTTAAAATGCATGAATGCATGAATGTATGCATGAATGCAAAACAAGGCATAGAATTTAAGAACTAGTCTTTTGGAAACATTCATTCGTCTAAAAGTTTAAATGCAAGGAAAAGATAAATTCTTCTACAGAAAACTACTAGCCTTAATCCCTAAGTTGACCAACACATGCAGCAAACGAGTGACGACTTCTCCATATTCCAGCTCAACATTGGGTTGCTCCAACAAACTTGTATCTTGCCTTGACAGTATATGTACGTACGAAGCAACACTACTGACTTGTTTTCTTGAAATTCACTAATTCATCATTTTGACTTTGGACCGTGCATTGTGCTGCCTCGTACTTGTCCTTCCATGCCCCGCTCTCTACGTACAACGCTTCTTCATAACCTGCAAGTTTCTCCTTCAGATCTTGTACCGCATTTTCTAACTCTATTATCTTTTTCTGTAGCCCTTCCTTCTCTATTTCCATCTGAACTTTGTCTTCATTGTGGTACTTTGTGATTAGTTTTTCTAACTGCGTTACTTGCCTTGTTAGATCAAAGTTCCTAGCTTGTTCCTCTTCTAGCTTCTTTATCGCCTTATTGTTTGATTCTTTGCTTGATCGAGACTTCTTTTCATAAATTTTCTTATAATCATCTTTTTCCTTCATCATGGCATCTAGTTTTTTCGACAAGCTCTTCACCACTTTACTCTTTCCTCTTTTTTGTTTTACCTTGTAACCATCATGCAGTTCTCACAGCTCCTTTAGATTACGACTAATCTTTTTTCTGTTCCATCAGCTCTTTTTCTTTTCCTTCATGCATGTTTGCCTGTAGCTTCGCCATAGTTAACTCTTCAGTGAGATTATTGGTTCCCTTTTCATACTTCTTCAAATCCAACTCACGGTCATGCCTGAGTTTTTCTAAGGCTGAAGGCGCTTCTCTAACAAACTAAGTAGAAGGGCTAGCATTTAACGACCTTTCTTGAAATGTGTTTTCATTAACCCTTTGTGCTCTCCATTTATTATATCTCGTCATTACTTCCAGGTCTTGATATGGCTGGACCCTTCTCGACTTTTCCAATGCTCTTGCATTCTAAACTACTAACCCTTTGTAGTCATTCGTCTTGTGTGCATACTCGGACATTGCCATGCCTGCAGTAGCTGGTATAAACTGTCTTAAACCAAACTGTCTAGATACTAACAATGAGCAGTAAGTCGTTCCTCCCTAAATTTCTGGCAGTGGGACCCAATCTCTGTCTCTACACCGATATAAGAAATTCGTTCCCCTATTCAACCATGGAGCTTTCCATGCCACATCTGCATCTTTCATGTCCTTGAAGTATTCTTACCAGTGTCTCTCGCTCTTTTTCTCCAACAGGAAACTGGTTAGATATTCTTCTATCGGTTAGTATATATCAAGATACCTAATTTCTCTGTAAGGAGTATTCCACCTATGACCTCTAAACCAAATCTCAAACAATTGTGCACATCCCTAAAATCTTCCTTCTCCTGACTTCATGCAAGTAGTCAGTTATCTGTAAGTTTCTGTTAGGATAGCAGGCACTGGATTGACCCATTTCTCTAATCGCTCGAACAATCCCACAGTTGATGGGTCGATATGCCCCGGAGTCCTTGGAAATAAAACCAACCCATAGATACACAAGGCGAATAGGTTTTTCATCCCGACTGGTTCATCATTACTTGCCAATATCAATTCTTTAAGGTCCCTGCAGTTGATACGATGTATATCCTCATTTTGATTGGTGTTGTCATTATTAGCCATCTTTCTATCCAACCACTCTTTTGCCTTTCCAGTTATCGATATCAATTTCTTTTTGAAGCTTGAATTGTTGTTGGGTCTGGCATAAATCTTATCACTTTTAATTCTTAGATAGTTTATTATTATTTCATATTCCTCGAGTGTAGGTGTCATGTCTACTTGTCTGAAGGTAAAACAATTATACACAGGGTTTTAAAACTGTGTCATGGCCCTAAGCAACTATTGATCTATTTTTACACTTGTCAACAAAGCTATGTCTCCAAATCCTTTCTAAATTGTTCCTTCATTTCATTACCCCATTGATCCCACATCTCTTTAACTTCTGGTAAACAAGTGTTCTTATCAGTGTTTATCTTTACTCGACCCTTCATTTTTGACACATCATCTTTCCCGAGACTGTCCCCCTTCCCGCGCTGAGTTTGCTCTGATCAGGTCCAAACCTCTATATTATCCTCTTTTATCTTAAAATCTCGAGACATATCGAATACTTCCAAATTGACTCACTCCCAATTCGATGCCAAAACAAATGAAATTTTGACAAGATTTATTCAAAACAAAACAAAACAAAAAAATCGTGTTAGTATGGTGAATTAATCATAAAAAACAAGTAAACAAATTATTAACTCAGAGAAGCACATAACATTTAGCAAAGAAAATAATCAGAGAAATGTATTTAAATTGACAACACATGTCCTAGGTCTTTGTCTGGCTCTAGCGGGGCGGGCTTCTAAAATAGAATGTGGGCTTTGTTCTAGACTCTTGGTTTTCGAACTGTCGTTACTGTCTACTACAACAGTATAGACATTGATTCGGTAGTATAGGTCCCCTATAATGGAGGCGTGAGTCCCACGATACATAAGGTTAGTATATCGGAAGAAGATAAAAATCTGCACTCAGAGCTGTAGAGCATCATGTCGGATATTGTCTTTCTCCCACTTAAGGGTGAAAACCTGGGTTGATGGTTTATACATGAATGACAGATATATCATACATAAGGGCTACCCCCATTTTCCTTAAAAATCCATCCAACATTTCTCTTAGAAAAAATTAAATTCAGATTAGTGTTTGAAATGGCCAAATGCCACGTGGAATAAATTATAGGCCTGACTCTCAATTTTATCCTCAGCGAAGTCGCCAAGCTATCACGATAATTTTTAAAACCGAGTGTAAAAATAGTCCAACGATTAGGGTTTTAAAATTGGGATTTTATCATTTTTAATTTAATCTTAAAATTATGGTTTTCCATATTAAATCAAATCTCTTTCATTTATTCTTGAAAAAAAAAGTGGAGTCGCCACCGATCACTTTGGTAGACCGGACACCATAAAAACGGACCAGGGATTCTTTTTAGTAAAACTTAGGTTCGAGAGTCGATTACGTGTAGGGAAGGGTTAGCACCCCCTACAACGCCCGTTATCGGTACCTTATGAATTCCACGTGGCATTTTGTCATTTCGAACATTAATCTGAATTTAATTAAATCTTTAATTGTTAAATGAATTCCATTTCAAATGAGGATATCCTTTTGTAAGAAAATACATTTTAAACGGATATAAGTTTTGAAACGTCCAAATACATTAGGACACGTCAATTTATATTCAAAATGTATCTCAACACAAAAGGTTTAATGCATGTCTAATTATTGTCTTGTCATTTTTAAGTTAAAACCTAATTAGGGCTCCATTGATTTAATTAATTAAAATCTATGAATATCATCAAGTTTAGGGTTTATGTGATAACACCCAAAGATTTGAGGACTACCCATATTAGGCCCTAAATTAATAATATCCCTATTATTAATGTCTCTAATCGTTTAATCCTAATTCCAATTTTATTAAGCTAGCTATTTGTGTGATTTCTATTTTGTAACACCCGGGTTTAGGGGTTAGGTGAAAATAATATTTTAATATTATTTGGGCTCGATTTTATAATTAAAATAATTCTTTTAAAATTTCGGGTTTCAAAATAAACATTTGAAGTGGGACCAAATTGATTTAATTTTAATATCGAAGAGCTATTTTAAAAACAAGGGAAATGTCATTCATTAATGGCCTTTTTGTAATTTACCCCTTTTCTAATTTAAATCCCCCTTTTTACACAAATATCACTATTCACACTCTTCCTCCTCTCATCCCCAACGTGAAATAGAAGCTCTTCTCCCTCTCCACTATTCCATCTCATCCCTCATCCATTTCAACTCCGTTTTGAAAGGTAATGGTATTTTTGACTTCCCCTCATCTCCCTCTCCATGAAAGTACCTTTTATTTTCGTTGTCATGAAGTTTTAGAAAATGGAATTTTCGAAAGCTTGGATTAAAAATAGAAACTTTATATGGTTAAGTGAAGTATTTTGATTTAATGTGCTTAGTTATGGTATATAGAGGTCAAAGGGTGTATCATATGTGAATTTCAAATGATTTTGATCAATTTTCGGATTTGGGTAAACTTGGGGTTTTTGGAGGGTTTTGGGTGAGTTTTGGGGGTTGTTTTAGGTGGGTTTTGATAGGCTTTTGATAGTACTATGGATAGGGATTGAATTGGGATCATTGGTGGGTGTAATGGAAGTTGAAAACATGGTTTTTGGACATGGTCTTGGGGACATCCGAATTGGTGAAAAATGGAAATAGTTCATGCTTGCAACATGGTAGTTTGTGGTTGAATTGCATTTCGGGTTAATTCCAACGATGATTTATTGATGGTGGATGTTTTGTTTGGGTTTGGGTTTGATTAGAATCGAGTTTGGGCATCGGTGAAGCATCGGAAGTAAATCTGGGAATTTGAAGACGGTTGCTTGCTTGGTCTTTGAGCTCGGAAGCTTAGGTGAGTGGTTAATTGTCTTAAATGGTTTTAAAATAGTTGGTTCGAGTATATGGACTAGGTTGGGCTTGGTAGACCCACCTAGAGTTAGGATTAGGGTGGTAGCCTAATCCTAAGCTTGATCTAGAGCCTTTGGATGAACTCTTTTATGTGGTTGTGTATGTCTCGTATGATATGTGATATGAATGGTTATGTATATTGTATTATACATGTGGGATGAGATATGACTTGTGATGCTTGAGACATGCATGATGATGGTTGTTGGTGAGTACGTGCTAAGCACGGAATTGGTTGAAATGAGTAGTGTGAAATGAGTAAATGTTGGCACTAGTATACTTGAATACAAATGATCGATCATTAGGATGTTAGTGTGTACACATGAGTCAAAAGTCGCGCGTGGCCTTGGTGGCGTTGAGTCACCAAGGAGGAGTACGGGTTCGCTCGGAAATTGTATTTAAATATAGTCGGTGATGAGTGGAATCCCATCGACGGGGCGCGAGGATGAGTGGAATCCCCTCCGCGAGACCGGTGATGAGTGAAATCCCACCGTGAGGTAATGTGGTTGTTGGATGTGAGTTCCAACATGTCTATCCGCGTATTCGGGTCATAGCTAGGTGCCAATGTTGTTTGATATGTATATCAATGTGTTGAGGTTTATGATCTTTGATTAGATGTTTGAATGCGATTACATGTATTATGGGGTTGAGCTTATGATCATGGCATTTATAATGTACATTGCCCATGCATCTTTATCTTATGACTCTTGTGGATCCTTGGTATGTTTGTGAAATGCCTTGGCTAGATCGTGCTCGGACCCTGCAATGTTGAGGTTTGTTTTTAGAGCTTACCCTCACTAAGCATCATTGCTTACGCTCTCTTTGTTCAACATTGCAGATCCTTAGTTCGCGGGTTGCTCGAGCAAGTGGAGGGCCTCCAAGTGTGGTTGTTAGCCTTGAGTGCTTCAAGTATGGGTTTTTAATGTTGGACATGTAATAGTTTGAGCAATGGGACATGTGTTGTTTTGTTGGATAGTTGTTGGTTGTTTAGGACCATGTTTAGACTCCTTGATATCTTGCTTTTGTATGGTTGGTGTTGCCATGTTGAATTGTAACTCATGCCTAAATTGCTCATTTTGAATGTTAGCCATGTGCCTTAGATGTTGTCTCTATGTTTGAATGATGTTGAATGAATGCATGTCTTGTGAGGTCTTGCCTTAGTGTTAGACTTGTCTTAATCTTGTTGAAGCAAGCTAATATAGTTGGGTTGCCTTAAGTTTAAATTGTTATGATGTTGTAGGGTGTTTTGGTGGTGTTTTGAGGCACCCTTATGCCTTAAAACAGCCAAAACGAGTCTGCAGACAGGGGGCGTTTCAGAACGGGTCACCCTGTTCCGATACGGTTCCTTTGCAAATGGCCTGCCGTTTCGAAACGGATGGGGGTCGTTTCGGAACATTTTTGCTACTGGAATTTTGAGAAATTGACGAGATAAAGGCGTTCTGAAACGGGCCTTTGATGTTTCGAAACGGTCAAATCTCGTTGACCACGAGAAATTGACCGTCAAGGTCGTTTCGATACGGGTCACCCCTGTTTCGAAACGGTCACCCTATGGTTGACCCTAGCCTGTTGACTAAGTCAAGGCGTTTCGGAACACCCTTAGGGTGTTTCAAAACGGCCTGCTGTAAAGGACTAAAATGAGTTGTTTAATGTTTTGGTTGGTCGGTGTATGTTACATTGTTTGTATTTTTTCCGCTGTTGTACTTCACATAGGTTTTAATTATGCCTATAGACAAGATAAAATAAAAAGAAATTTTTTTGGGCCGTTAACCGAGGGGAAACCTTAACGGGTTTCGCTTCGGTTTTCCCCGTGTGGCCCACTCGGACCGGTCATCCGACCAGACCGGGACGAGGGGGTTACACTTGTTGGTATCAGAGCCTAAGGTTACCGAGACCTTGGGCAGGTAAGTGAGGTAAGTTCAAGTTTTGATTGAATTGCACGATGTTTGCTTGCCTTGAAAGAATGGTTGCTTGTTTGACAAGTATGATTTACTGTTTATTCGGAAGTGTGTGTGTGTGAGTCCCATTGCTACTATTACATTGGAAAAATGATTTTTAAGTGAGGGAACGTACTTGAACACTTGGAAGCCTTGCCTTGCTAACCCAGCTTGTATGTTTTGTTGTTGTGGTTGTAGTTGATATCTGCGAGAGCGATGTCTAGACCGAGAGGTAGACCGAGAGTGGTTCGTCAGGAACCACGGGTTGCGGCTCATGTTGAGCCGGCAGTTGGTGCGGAGGCTCACCTTGAAGGGCCGGTGGCCGCGGGAGTTGGCGCTCCTCCACCACCTCCACCACCACCACCTCCTCCACCTGGAGTTGGGGGCGAGGATGGAGCTGGAGGAGATGGACCTCAAGGTGGCCAAGGTGGCCAAGGTCCAGCTGGAATTGACATGACTCCGCTTGTGCAAGCAATAGCGGGAGCATTTCAGGCCGTAGTTGCGGGAGCTCAGGCTGCAGCTCAGCCTAGGTGTGACGATGCCAGTCTACCTTTGGAGAGGCTCCGTAGCTTGGGGGCCGAGGAGTTTAGAGGATCCACTCCAGAGAGGTTGGAGTTATGGTTGGAGAAGACAGTTCGTATCTTGGCTCAGATGGGTTGTGCGGGCGCACGTAGATTGGGTTGTGTGATTTCGTTGCTTCAGGGTGATGCCTACACCTGGTGGGTCACCATTACTACCGGGGTTCCAGAGACAGAGATTGACTGGGATTTCTTTGAGTCCGCTTTCCGGAAGAGGTACTTGGGACCGAGGTACTTAGATGAGAAGAAGCGAGAGTTTATGGCTCTTACTCAGGGAGATGCTTCTGTGACTGATTATGAGATTCGTTTCGTTCGTCTGAGTCAGTATGCTCTGGAGTTAGTGCCTACTGAGAGGGCTCGATGTGATCGTTTCAGATACGGACTTCATGAGGAAGTTAAGAGGTATACCTTAGCTTCTGATTATTCTGACTTTGATGTCTTGGTTGCTAGAGCCAAGGACATTGAGCACAGCTTGGGGCTGGCCAAGCGTTCTGGGGGATCTAATTCTGGTAAGAGGCACGACAACTATGATGGTAGAGATGCCAAGAGGCACAGAGGTGGCGGACATCAGTTTGACCATAGGCGTGGCGGTGGCCACCATGGTAGGGGTCATCAGGGCCATAGAGGAGGAGGGCGTTTGCCCGAGTGTACCCGATGCGGGAGACGACACGCTGGTGAGTGTTGGGGTAACTTTCATGCTTGTTGGAACTGTGGTTCGAGGGACCACTTTAGGAGGGATTGTCCGCATCAGGCGGCTCAGGCACCGAACATTGCTCAGGCTCCTGCGAGAGCGAATGATTTTCAGAGAGGCCGTGGGCGCGGTCGTGGCTACTTCCAGCCTAGGGCTGATGCACTTAGGGTAGATGCTCAGAGGAACCTTGCTCATGTTGTGGTTGTGCAGCCAGAGGCGGGAGGACCAGCGAGGGTCTATGCTCAGAGAGAGGTCGGGAACGACACTGATGTGATAGCAGGTAATTTCGAGTTAAAGTCTATGTCTTTGCTTTCTTTGGTTGATTCGGGTTCTACGCATTCCTACATTTTGAGTGAGCATGCACAGAAGTTAGATATCCCTGTTGAGATCTTAGACGTAGGTATGCATGTTACTAGTTCTTTTGGTGGGACAGTTGTGGTTAGACGTATATATAGGAGGTGTCCACTGAAGATTCAGGGTCATGTGTTCTCAGTAGATATGATGGAACTTCCTTTCTATGGCTTTGATATTATTTTGGGTATGGACTGGTTGGTTGAGCATCGGGCTAGTGTGGATTTTGAGACAAAGAGAATTTCTTTGAAGCTTTCTGACGACTACGAGGTAGTAGTAGTAGGCGAGAACATTAAGTTCTTGTCCAATGTGGTGTCAGCTTTAGAGGCTCATAGGTTGATGGACTCGGGATGTGGGGCTTATTTAGCTTATGTTATGAATCCGGATATGAGTGAAGCTAGACCGAAAGATATCAGAACAGTGTGTGACTTTCCAGATGTGTTTCCTGAAGAGTTGCCGGGTTTGCCTCCTGACAGAGATGTTGAGTTTGTGATTGAGACAGTTTCAGGGTCTAATCCAGTTTTGATAGCTCCGTATCGTATGGCTCCGAAAGAGTTGAAAGAATTGAAGATTCAGTTGCAAGAATTATTAGACCGTGGTTTCATTAGGCCTAGTAGTTCTCTGTGGGGTGCTCTAGTGTTGTTCGTGAAAAAGAAAGATGGTAGCATGCGCATGTGTATTGACTATAGACAGTTGAATCAGTTGACTGTGAAGAACAAGTATCCGTTGCCTCGTATAGATGATTTGTTTGATCAGTTGAGGGGTGCTTCAGTGTTCTCGAAGATAGATTTGAGATCCGGGTACTATCAGTTGAAGGTGAAAGAGTGTGATGTTCCGAAGACAGCTTTTAGGACTAGATATGGTCATTATGAGTTTCTTGTGATGTCATTTGGGCTCACGAATGCACCAGCAGCATTCATGGACATGATGAACAGAATTTTCAGAGACTATCTAGATCGTTTTGTAGTTGTCTTCATTGATGACATACTTGTGTACTCGAAGACAGAAGAATAGCATGATGAGCACTTGAGATTTGTTTTACAGAGATTGTTGAGCAATCAGTTGTATGCGAAGCTTAGTAAATGTGAGTTCTGGATTCGAGAGGTTGTATTTCTTGGCCATGTTGTTTCGGCCGAAGGTATCCGAGTTGATCCATCGAAGATTGAGGCTATTGTTGAGTGGAAACAACCTAAGTCCGTGACCGAGATTAGGAGTTTCCTAGGATTAGCCGGTTACTATAGGAGATTTGTTGATGGTTTCTCTAGAGTAGCTGCTCCTTTGACTAAATTGTTGCAAAAAGGAGTTAAGTTTGAATGGTCAGATGCAAGACAGAAGGCCTTTGAGAAATTGAAGGAAGCTTTGACAAATGCTCTAGTGTTAGTGCAACCTGTTTCAGGTAAGGAGTTTGTGATTTACAGTGATGCTTCCTACGTAGGCCTAGGATGTGTTTTGATGCAAGATAGGAGAGTTGTTGCTTATGCTTCTAGACAGTTGAAGATCCATGAGAAGAACTATCCTACTCATGACATAGAGCTAGCCGCAGTTGTGTTTGCATTGAAGATTTGGCGTCATTATTTGTATGGTGAGAAGTGTATAGTTTACACCGATCACAAGAGCTTGAAGTACTTGATGACACAGAAAGAGTTGAACTTGAGACAGAGAAGATGGCTAGAGTTACTAAAAGACTATGATTTGACCATTGAGTACCATCCGGGTAAAGCAAATGTAGTAGCCGATGCTTTGAGTAGAAAAGTGGTCGTTGAGCTGAGAGCTATGTTTGCTAGATTGAGTGTGTCCGATGATGGTGGTTTGATCACCGAGTTGCAAGTGAAGCCTTTTTTGATTCAGTTGATTAGAGAGAAGCAGTTGCAAGATGTGAGTTTAGTTCCTCATGTTCAGGACATAGCCGAAGGGAGACCGACCGAGTATAGTTTCAGTGGTGAGAGCTTGTTGTACTTTAGAGATAGAATTGTTGTACCAGAAGATGTTGAGTTGAGACGTCAGATTCTGAGTGAAGCACATTCGAGTCCCTTTTCTATGCATCCGGGTAGTACCAAAATGTACCGAGATTTGAAAAATGATTACTTCTGGGTTGGTTTGAAGAGAGATGTAGCCGAGTATGTGAGCCGTTGTATGGTTTGTCAGAGAGTGAAGGCAGAACATCAGGTTCCTTCAGGTTTGCTATAGCCATTGAAGATTCCGGAATGGAAATGGGAGAGGATCACTATGGATTTTGTGTCGGGGTTGCCCTTGTCTTCTTCGAAGAAGAACTCCGTTTGGGTGATTGTTGATAGGTTCACTAAGTGTGCTCACTTCTTAGCAGTGAACACTACGGATTCCTTAGACAAGTTGGCAAACTTGTACATCCGTGAGATTGTGAGACTTCATGGAGTTCCGAAGTCTATTGTTTCAGATAGGGATCCTAGATTTACTTCGTGGTTTTGGGGTTGCTTGCATAGTGCTTTGGGTAGCCGGTTGCATTTCAGCACATCTTATCATCCTCAGTCTGATGGGCAGTCAGAGCGAGTGATACAGATTCTAGAGGATATGCTTCGTTGTTGTGTGATTGACTTCCAGGGTTCTTGGGAGAAGCACTTACCGTTGGTTGAGTTTGCCTACAACAACAGTTATCAGGCTAGTATTCAGATGGCACCTTATGAGGCTTTGTATGGTGGACGATGTAGGACTCCGATTTGTTGGGCTGAGACAGTTCAGAGATTTTTACCTATGCCAGACTTGCTTAAGGGAACTACCGAAAAAGTGAAGTTGATTTGTGACCGTTTAAAAGCAGCTTCCGATCGTCAGAAGTCGTATGCAGATTTAAAGAGGAAAGAGATTGAGTACTCAGTGGGTGAGAAAGTGTTTCTGAAAGTATCCCCGTGGAAGAAAGTAATGAGATTTGGCCGGAAGGGCAAGTTGAGTCCGAGGTTCATTGGTCCGTATGAGATAGTTGAGCGGATCGGGCCTGTAGCTTATCGTCTGAGGTTACCTTCTGAGTTAGAGAAGATCCATAATGTCTTTCATGTGTCTATGCTTAGGAGATATAGATCGGATCCTTCTCATGTGATGCCCGTTGAGGAGATAGAGTTAAATCCGGATTTGTCCTATAATGAAGAGCTTGTTGAAATACTTGCTTCTGATAGCAAGGTGTTGCGTGGCAAGACCATAGAGTTGGTCAAGGTGTTGTGGAGGCATAGAGGTGTGGAAGAGGCCACGTGGGAGAGGAAAGCGGATATGGTTGAGCAGTTTCCGTTTTTGTTTCCACTAGGTAATTTCGGGGACAAAATTTCCTTAAGTGGGGGAGAGTTGTAACACCCGGGTTTAGGGGTTAGGTGAAAATAATATTTTAATATTATTTGGGCTCGATTTTATAATTAAAATAATTCTTTTAAAATTTTGGGTTTCAAAATAAACATTTGAAGTGGGACCAAATTGATTTAATTTCAATATCGAAGAGCTATTTTAAAAACAAGGGAAATGTCATTCATTAATGGCCTTTTTGTAATTTACCCCTTTTCTAATTTAAATCCCCATTTTTACACAAATATCACTATTCACTCTCTTCCTCCTCTCATCCCCAACGTGAAATAGAAGCTCTTCTCCCTCTCCACTATTCCATCTCATCCCTCATCCATTTCAACTCCGTTTTGAAAGGTAATGGTATTTTTGACTTCCCCTCATCTCCCTCTCCATGAAAGTACCTTTTATTTTCGTTGTCATGAAGTTTTAGAAAATGAAATTTTTGAAAGCTTGGATTAAAAATAGAAACTTTATATGGTTAAGTGAAGTATTTTGATTTAATGTGCTTAGTTATGGTATATAGAGGTCAAAGGGTGTATCATATGTGAATTTCAAATGATTTTGATCAATTTTCGGATTTGGGTAAACTTGGGGGTTTTGGAGGGTTTTGGGTGAGTTTTGGGGGTTGTTTTAGGTGGGTTTTGATAGGCTTTTGATAGTACTATGGATAGGGGTTGAATTGGGATCATTGGTGGGTGTAATGGAAGTTGAAAACATGGTTTTTGGACATGGTCTTGGGGCCATCCGAATTGGTGAAAAATGGAAATAGTTCATGCTTGCAACATGGTAGTTTGTGGTTGAATTGCATTCCGGGTTAATTCCAACGATGATTTATTGATGGTGGATGTTTTGTTTGGGTTTGGGTTTGATTAGAATCGAGTTTGGGCATCGGTGAAGCATCGGAAGTAAATCTGGGAATTTGAAGACGGTTGCTTGCTTGGTCTTTGAGCTCGGAAGCTTAGGTGAGTGGTTAATTGTCTTAAATGGTTTTAAAATAGTTGGTTCGAGTATATGGACTAGGTTGGGCTTGGTAGACCCACCTAGAGTTAGGATTAGGGTGGTAGCCTAATCCTAAGCTTGATCTAGAGCCTTTGGATGAACTCTTTTATGTGGTTGTGTATGTCTCGTATGATATGTGATATGAATTGTTATGTATATTGTATTATACATGTGGAATGAGATATGACTTGTGATGCTTGAGACATGCATGATGATGGTTGTTGGTGAGTACGTGCTAAGCACGTAATTGGTTGAAATGAGTAGTGTGAAATGAGTAAATGTTGGCACTAGTATACTTGAATACAAATGATCGATCATTAGGATGTTAGTGTGTACACATGAGTCAAAAGTCGCGCGTGGCCTTGGTGGCGTTGAGTCACCAAGGAGGAGTACGGGTTCGCCCGGAAATTGTATTTAAATATAGTCGGTGATGAGTGGAATCCCATCGACGGGGCGCGAGGATGAGTGGAATCTCCTCCGCGAGACCGGTGATGAGTGAAATCCCACCGTGAGGTAATGTGGTTGTTGGATGTGAGTTCCAACATGTCTATTCGCGTATTCAGGTCATAGCTAGGTGCCAATGTTGTTTGATATGTATATCAATGTGTTGAGGTTTATGATCTTTGATTAGATGTTTGAATGCGATTACATGTATTATGGGGTTGAGCTTATGATCATGACATTTATAATGTACATTGCTCATGCATCTTTATCTTATGACTCTTGTGGATCCTTGGAATGTTTGTGAAATGCCTTGGCTAGATCGTGCTCGGACCCTGCAATGTTGAGGTTTGTTTTTAGAGCTTACCCTCACTAAGCATCATTGCTTACGCTCTCCTTGTTCAACATTGCAGATCCTTAGTTCGCGGGTTGCTCGAGCAAGTGGAGGGCCTCCAAGTGTGGTTGTTAGCCTTGAGTGCTTCAAGTATGGGTTTTTAATGTTGGACATGTAATAGTTTGAGCAATGGGACATGTGTTGTTTTGTTGGATAGTTGTTGGTTGTTTAGGAGCATGTTTAGACTCCTTGATATCTTGCTTTTGTATGGTTGGTGTTGCCATGTTGAATTGTAACTCATGCCTAAATTGCTCATTTTGAATGTTAGCCATGTGCCTTAGATGTTGTCTCTATGTTTGAATGATGTTGAATGAATGCATGTCTTGTGAGGTCTTGCCTTAGTGTTAGACTTGTCTTAATCTTGTTGAAGCAAGCTAATATAGTTGGGTTGCCTTAAGTTTAAATTGTTATGATGTTGTAGGGTGTTTTGGTGGTGTTTTGAGGCACTCTTATGCCTTAAAACAGCCAAAACGAGTCTGCAGACAGGGGGCGTTTCGGAACGGGTCACCCTGTTCCGATACGGTTCCTTTGCAAATGGCCTGCCGTTTCGAAACGGATGGGGGTCGTTTTGGAACATTTTTGCTACTGGAATTTTGAGAAATTGACGAGATAAAGGCGTTCCGAAACGGGCCTTTGATGTTTCGAAACGGTCAAATCTCGTTGACCACGAGAAATTGACCGTCAAGGTCGTTTCGATACGGGTCACCCCTGTTTCGAAACGGTCACCCTATGGTTGACCCTGGCCTGTTGACTAAGTCAAGGCGTTTCGGAACACCCTAAGGGCGTTTCGAAACGGCCTGCTGTAAAGGACTAAAATGAGCTGTTTAATGTTTTGGTTGGTCGGTGTATGTTACATTGTTTGTATTTTTCCGCTGCTGTACTTCACATAGGTTTTAATTATGCCTATAGACAAGATAAAATAAAAAGAAATTTTTTTGGGTCGTTAATCGAGGGGAAACCTTAACGGGTTTCGCTTCGGTTTTCCCCGTGTGGCCCACTCGGACCGGTCATCCGACCAGACCGGGACGAGGGGGTTACACTTGTTGGTATCAGAGCCTAAGGTTACCGAGACCTTGGGCAGGTAAGTGAGGTAAGTTCAAGTTTTGATTGAATTGCACGATGTTTGCTTGCCTTGAAAGAATGGTTAACAAGTCAAACATTGAGGGGGAGCTCCATATACACAAGGAAGAACACTTGAAGAAGGAAGGCTTTACATCCTCCCTTGGGTTCAAGTGTTGGTAAAATTTCTAGTTGTTTTTGAATTAATTTGTCTTATTTTTCGTTTATTCAACTAGATGATCATATAAGATGGACTAACATTTTTTATGATGCTTTGAGTAAGGGGGAGCCATTTTTAAACCAAATTCTTATTTGTGTCAAAACTTTTTCCTCTATTGTTATTTTGAACCTAATGTCTTAAATTCTTTTTGATATAACAAAAAGGGGGAGAAATGGTATGGTTTGAAAAACTGAATTTTCAAATGAATAAGGGGGAGCTTTACTTGATTTCATACATTTAATCTCTTATTCACATTTTTAAAGTTTAAGGGGGAGAATCCCAAACAATTTTTCAAGTTAGTTTTATTATATCAAAAAGGGGAGATTGTAGAACTAATGTTTTGATATAATAATTGAAAAATGTTTTGGACTAATTTGAAAAGAATTTAAAACTTATTTTTAAGTCCAAACAACTTGAATTTATGTTTGAGGTATTTTGAAAGGTTTTTGGCAAAGATTTTTCATGTTTTTAATAGCCAAACTTGTGTTTTCACGTTACCAGTATCGATACGGTTGTACCCGTACCGATACCTTTTTGCCCTAGTTTGGCCACTGTCAAAACCCGTACCGATACATGCCCTTGTTGTATCGATACGGAACGGGGTCGTTTCGATACGCCAGGTAAGCGTATCGATCCCATTTCAACTACCCCAACGGCTATTTCCCAACGACTATTCAAATATGAACCCGTACCGATACGCCCTCAAGCGTATCGATACGCCTTTGCTGGCAAGAGCTCAACGGCTAGTTCCTATGAAGCCCGTACCGATACGGTGTCACGCGTATCGATACGAGTAGCTGCAGAACAGCATTTATGAATGGAAATAAAGTCCTCAACGGCTCCAATTCATCCCCAACGGCTAGTAACAGCTAAAAACTCATTTGAGAGTATAAAAGGGACCTCCAAGCATCAAGAGAAGATTAATGCTCATATTGTCAAACATCAAATGATCAAAAAGTGTCTTAGTGCTTAAATTGTCAATTCTTGTATAGACAAACACTAGTGAGCCAAAATTGTCAAATTTGCTCAAGTGTTTTAGGTTTTGGGTGAGTGCTTAATTGTGCAAACAAATACCTATTAGAGGGTTTTAAGTTTGCTTTCTTTATCTCTTTGTAAAGAGGGTTTTGATCAAGGCTTTGGGTAGAAGCTTGATCGGTTGTAAGGGTTTCCTCCTAATCCTAGAAAAGGGGACGAATCAATTAGTGGATTGATTGTGAAATCCTTAGTGGGGAGCTAAGGTAGTGGATATAGGTGCTTGTTAGAAGGTCGAACCACTATAAATCATTGTGTCTATTTTCATTTTAGCTTCCTCAACCCTTCCACCCAAAAATCCATCTCTCCACCACTTGGTGAGCTAAATTGGTTGATCGAATCGAGCCTCACACAACTCAACACTTAGGTATCTATGGATACTTGCTACTATTTTTCGGCTTTTTAGGTTTAGATTTAACATGTTTTACATGCTTTTGCAGGTATGTAAAGAGCAGAAAATGATGTATACCTTCTGATGAGTTTCGACAGAGGTACGGTTGATCCGATCATCTTCTCCGATGATCGGTTCGACTTCCAAGCGCCTTTTTCTCTTCAATAAGCTTTTCATCTCACTCTTCTCTCTCCTCAATTAATACCCGCCAATGATTATGCCATCATCATCCCTTAATTTATTTCTCTATTTATTTATAGTTGGCGACCAGTTGACGTCAGCGACTTTGCAATCCGAGTGAAAGATGCACGGACCAATAAAATGTTGCCACATGTCTCTTTTGGCGGGCTCAAGAAGCAAAAGTGTGCTTGTTTGGACCTTATTGCCCGTTTTAGGCAGATTTGGGCAGGATTTTGTATACTGAGCTTGTTGGATTATTATTTTTTTACCCGAAATGGGTTATTTGTGGAATGTTATATGATACAAAATTTAGGTTTTGCATTTATAACAGGGCCTTTGGAATTTTATTATGTAATGGACTCAAAAATGTTGGATAATGGACATTGTTTGAACTCTAATGGATTACGATTTATTTATTGCTTGTTTATCTTTGGATTTTATTTATAGAGTATATATATAATATATATATACATATATATATATATATATACCCGGACAAAATATGAGTTCTACAGAGGTGAGATGAAAAGGTTCTAGTGATGGTGCCTTCTCGGTAAACTCCCTTAGAAAATTAGTTGAAAGAAATTTTGGGGAGAATCCTATGTGGAAAGACGTTTTGTGGAGAGGTCTTGCTCCACCTAAAGTGGAAAATTTTTGTAGAGAATAGTGCGGAATCGTGTACCAGTTCTTATTGAATTACGGAAGAGTGGAGTGACTTCAATTGTCAATGAGAATTGTTCCTTGTGTAAAAATTACCCTGAAACTATGACACACTTTTTTTAACTGTTAGAGAGTTTGGTGAAATTTGGATGAGGTTCAGTGGATTGTTGGGCGTTGCGTCAGTATTGCCATCAGACCCAAAGTTGTTCCTTCAAGCTTGGAATGAGATGGCCACTGTGTGTAAGTTAGAATGAAGTTATTTTATCCCATATGCAGTGATATGGACAATATGGCTATATAGAAATAATGTGCTCTATAAAGAGAAGGTAATTTATTGGATGCAAGTAGAATTTCTAATTAAATTTCACTTAACATCTTGGCTTACGCTAAATACCCAGATGAAAGCATTTATGTTGAGACTTTGATTTCGGATGTAACGTTGACGTCTACATTTGTTAAGAAAGGTAAAACCACAAATATAAGTAAGATTTGGATGCCTCCTTCCATTGATTTTTTAAAACTGAACATTGATGGGACTGTGAATAAATGGAATCAGATTGTAATGTTGTAGTTAATTAGGTAAATAGGTTTGTCGAGCCTCCTGTTACAGCGGCACCTGAAGTTTTGGAGATCGTGGAGCTGATGAATGCGAAAGGGGTCTGTTTGAGGTTGATCCCTAGAGTTTGCAACATGCGTGTTGATTCTCTTGCTAAACGGGACATTGGTTAAGGGTTTTATATCTGTTTGTAAGAAATTTTTACATAATAAAATTTAATTGGGGTACTTTTTCCCCTTCCATAGAAAGGATTTTTTTAATGAGGCCCACCCATTTTTTAAAAAAAAATATTTATACACATATCAATATATATAAATAAAAGTGTATTATTTATATATTTATATATATATATATTATTTAAAAACCCAAAATATTCATCAATATAATATATTTATATTATAAATAATATATAAAAATCTTAAATTATAAAGTCCAAACGTTAAACCTCAAATCCTAAATCTTAGGAGTTGAGTTTTAGGGTTTTTATATACTATTTATAATTTAAATATATTACTTTAAGAATATTTTTGGGTTTTTTAAATAATATATTTTTATTATAAATAATATAAAAAATAATATAGTTTTATTTATATATATTGATATATGTAAATAATATATTTTATATTATTTATATATTAATATTATTTATAATATTATTTTTCATAAAATAATATCGTTGAACCAAATAGATAAATTTATATAATTTAAATAATAATGTATTAGTTTTATTTTTTATATATTATTTATAAAATAAATATATTATTTTTAAAAACCTAAAATATTCATAAAAATAATATATAAAAAACTCGTAAACCCTAAATCTTAAACTCCAAGGTTTAGGGTTTGAAGTTTGTGGTTAATATATTGTGGTGTAAGATTTTTTATATATTATTAATAATATAAATATATTATTTTTATGAATATTTTGAAGTTTTTTTTTTCAAAAACAATATATTTATATTATTAATAATATATATATATACAAAAATAATATATTTTTATTTATATATATTGATATATATATAAATAATATATTTTATATTTTTATACATTAATATTATTTATAGTAATTTATTTCAAAAAATAATTTGAATTAATTTATTTGAGATATATAATATTTGTGGTAAAACAATATATAATGTCATGTTGGTTTAGTAGTTAATAGGTTAAGGCTTAGTCATTATATTTGAAGGTCTTAGGATTCAAATCCTTCCAACATGACATTAAGAGGGATGTTAATATTTTTTTCTCCAACAAAAAAAGCGTCGTTTTACCCTAAATTAAGCTTCAAAACAACCGCACCAAAACGACGTCATTTTAACTTAACGGGGAAGTTAAAAGTTAGCGGTAGAGTGTCATTTTCGAGTCATAAACTAAAGTTCAGTATTACATTTGTATTTTTTTAAGTTCGATGATATTTTTGAGTCAATGGTCATAATTAAATAGTATGCGGTGTTAAACATAATTAAGAAATGGAAAAATAAACTAATACTAAAATTGATGCCTGCGATTGTTTCCCTCAAAAACATCGGCATGCAAATCCAAAAAAATTGCAGGCCAGAGGGGGATGCAGCAAATTCAGAATAATCCAACTCTTCCATCATCCATGGTGAGAATCATGCCAGCCAGCCAAATAAACAACAAAGGATATGCCCTTCACATTAGATTAAAATTACAGAGGCTCCCATTCAATCTACACCTATTCTCAAAAGGAAAAAGAAAAATTACTACAAAGGTGAAAAAAAGTAGAATTACACACTTGGACTGTTTTTTTTTTAAATTACCCCTCATGTTCCTTTCACAGTTTTACTCGTACACTCGGCAACTCAGCTAAAATACAGACCCCTCACTGTTACTTTCAACCGCTTTTTATCCAACTCGGCTCCCCTGTGTCAACTCATTATGCTGTCTCGGTGGTGGCGAGTCGCCAAGCCGAGGTGGCGATGAGTGGCCTTGTATGCCACCCAAGCATTAAACTTCCGTTGTTCTCCTCCACTCTATACCCATCGCCGCCAGCAAAGAGAGCCAACAACATGCTGGCTTGTTTATAAGCGTTGGAACCCAAGTGGACGGGGCTGAACCCCGCCGTTTCCATCCGAGTCCTCCACTGAGTCAATGGCTCGTGTCGTTCGACTCGGTCCATCCCTTCACAAGCAACCACGTTACAAATCTGCCTTCCCAAGTACAACTCGGACATAGCCAGGTCTTGACTCGGTGGCGCCACCCCTGACCCTGAGCCTTCCAACGAGTCAAAAAGACTTGAATAATAATGTAGAGCCTCAGTAAACCTGTCTAAGAAAACCGGACCATTGTGATTAGCTTCTTGTTCTACAACCGTAAGAATTTTGGGCTTCATTGCTTTGATCGATGAAACAACTTTGTCCAACCCGCCGGGCCGAGCTAGCAGGCGGTGAAGTTCGAAAACCGAATTCACCGCCACTACCTCGGCCTCGGGAGGGCGAATCTCAAGCATCTCAGCCTCCAGATCCGCCAAACTATTGGCTACGAAACCCCTGAACTCGAATTCGATACCGATAGTGTCCGCCAATTGAGCTAATTTCCAGCCGACTTGCTGCAAAGCATCGGTGTTATCCAGCTGAGGCGGGCCGATTCCGGTCAATCGAAAAGCCGGCGGCCCACCAGGCCTTAATGCAAGAGCTTGCATTAAAGCCGGCCATTGCATCCCCTGTTTTAACCCGAAATCAATAACATGAACCCGGCTAGCAGTCGCGAAAGCTTCCAGAATTGCTTGATTGGCTGTGAAATGAGCGAATTTCAAGTACGGGCAAGTTTCATAGAAATGCATCTGCAGAATATCAGTGCATGATGGGTCGAGAGAATCTTGCGGGAAAATCCTGTAGATTCTGCGAGCTAAGGCTTCGGCGAAATAGGTAGCGACTTTTCTCATGGCACCGGTTTGAGACGCGGCAAGTAAGCCTATGTGCTTCACTAACGCATCGGCGAGCTTCAGATTGTCTTGTTGGACAGCCTCCGCACAAGCCATCAAAGTGTGAACGAGTCGAACCCCGGTTTCCTGCGAGTCAACCAAGACAACGGGGCGAGTTGATGACTCGGTTACAGCACCTGGAATTCCATTCTCTTGAGGTGGCGAAAAAGAGGAGCCTGAGCCATATCCATCGGATCCAGATGAACTCGTTATAGTTTTGACCCGTTTCCGGGTATTTTCCGAATCTGGGTCGGATTTCGGAGGTGGGTAAGCAGCAACTCCCGGGATTGCCCTGAGATCGTACTCGGAATCGTCGTTAAAAACCCGAGATTGAACCTGTTGCTGGTGCTGTGGATTTGAAGAAATGGAGTCGGAATTCGGCAAAACGGGATCGAGATTCGGTGTTGGTGGACCATTTAACTCGGTCAACATGCTTTGAACCCAACCAGAAAGATCTGAAGGATTGTAATGAACGGTGTCCGAAGAAAGATGAGAAATCCCATCTTCTTGAGCAGTTCCCATAACCATCTCCAACATTTCCAATTTCTGAGCCACGTCGGCCATGTCCGAGGACCGAACCTTGTAACCCAAAACGGCCAAAAGCTCGTCCATCCCGCCGGCGTCTCGATCTTCTTCCCATAATTTTCCTTTGGTAGAATTACCAATGCTTGAACTGTCAGCCCTTGAGGCACTCCCGCTGCTATAGTCAGTGGCTCCGGAGATTTCCCGGTGATCTCTCTTCATTTTCTGGGTGAATGAAAAAGGTGATGAAACCAAGGCTAGGATTTGGTCATGGAAACACAGCGAATTGGGGTTTGGATTTTGTTGGAATTCAGGTCAAGTTTTAAGATTAAAAAAGATGGAAGAGATTGGGATATTGATGGCAAGTCTAATGGAGGAAACAGGAGTCAGTGAAGAAGAGATAAGGAACAATGGAGGCCATAATAATAGGATTTTTTTAAGAGAACAAAAAACTGAATTTTTTTGGTGCATTTTTCAACTTATTTTGATAATCACTTGAGTTTTCTTTATTATATTTGTCAAGAGTTATTCTTAATTTATTTACCATACTCCAATTTTATTTTATTTTCAAAATATACATTGCAAACGAAAATAATTTATATAAGAATACTTAAATAAATAATTATAAGAAGATATATTTAATGCAGTTTGTTTTTTATTAAATAGAGATATGCATTCTAATATCGAGATTTAAACTCATATAAGATGTGACAATATAAACATTTTTAGTCACTAGGTCAATTAGTAGATCTCAATGCAATTTATTTTTAATATGGTCAAGAAATAAAGTTGCATTAAAATAAAAAAAATATACAATAAGTACAATCATGGGCGGATTATTACGAGGGTTAGAGGGAGCTCAGCGCCCCCCCGCCCTCAATTTTGAGAATTTTGATATTTAGCCCTTTAAAAATTAAAACAAAAAATTGGCTCCTACAAATTTTAGATATTTTTATTATATTTCAAAATTTTAAATATTTTTAATTAAGTCTCCTTAAAAAAATTAAAATTTCTCATTAGCTAATATTTTTTTGTTAGACTCCATTTTTAAAAAAAATAAAAATAAAATTAAACTCTTCAAAAATTTTAATTATACCTTCATATTTTTAAAAATTTTAAATAAAACCCCTCAAATCTTATCGTAAAAATCCACCCTTGAGTACAACACGTTCGATCATAAAAATAACCTAGAGATCAAGTCCATCCAAATAACTCGTCAAAAAAATATAAATCAAAGGGTGTGAAGAAAATACAGCTTCATTTTTAAATACATTAAAAATTTAAAACTATAATAAAATTTTTAATATTGAAACATTATTTCTTTTCCCCATGTTCCATGGTTAATCTGATTTTTTTATAAAAAACTTTTTCCAAAAAGATATGTTAAAATTTAGAGATTTTAATATTATTAAGATAAAATATATATGCTATGGCCCTGTTTGGCAATTAGTGGATAGCTGATAGCTGATAGTGGATTACATTAGTCGATAGTTGTTAGCTGATTGCATTAACTGATTTGACTAGCGGATTGTATTAGGTGATTGTATAAAAGTGTTTGGTAAAATTAACTGATAGCTGATAGTTGTTTGATTATTTAAACAAGCAAAATGACAAATAAGGACATGATTATATTCAATACTTGTATGAATAATTTATCAGTTATGAATATTTTGTATCTAATACATGTTAATTAGATTTGTAAAAATTATTTTTAATATAAATTTTCTAAACATACTTTGAAAGATTTATATATTAATTTATTATTTATATAATTATTAAAAAATTATATGCACATATAAATATATGATAATAAAAAAATAGAATTAACTTACAAATGTCACCATATAAATTAGTAGTAACCACAAATAAGTCTAATATTTAATATGTTATTGTTTATATTTAAAAATGTTATTATTTAATTTAGGTTATTTGAAGATTCTTGGTAATTGTTAAGGGTAAAAGAGTTATTACAACTCTAATATCAAACCTCTAATATCAAAAAGCTCATATTAGGAGCTTTTTCAAAATTAGCCTTTTTCACCCCAATCCGCTCTTTCAATCCGCTATTTACCAAACATCAATATTAGCGGATTTGACTAGTCAAACCTCTAATTATACCTCAAACCTCTAATTTTTCCCCAAACCGTTATTTACCAAACATGGCCTATGTTTGGTAAAGAGAGGTTTGGGCAAAAATTAGAGGTTTGGGGCATAATTAGAGGTTTGACCAGTCAAATTCGCTAATATTGTTGTTTGGTAAACATCGGATTGAAAGAGCGGATTGAGGTGAAACCGCTAATTTTGAAAAAGCTCATAATAGGAGCTTTTTGATATTAGATGTTTGATATTAGTTGTAAAGACTCTTCTACCCTTACCAGTTACCAAAAATCTCAAAATAACTTAAATTAAATATTTTCTCACCTTATTTATAAGCTAATCATATTTACTTTTTTTATTATCACATATTTATATGTGTATTTAAATTTATTAATTAATTAAATTATATTAAAATAATTATATAAATAATAAATTAATATATAAATAATTTGAATATGTTTAGAAAAGTTATATTAAAAATAATTTTATAGATCTAATTAATAATAATTAGATACAAAATATTGATAACTAATAAACTATTCAAACAAGTATTGAATATAATTATGTCTTTATATGTCATTTTGTTTGTTTAAATAATCTAACACTATCAGCTATCAGTTAATTTTACCAAACACTTTTATACAATCAGCTAATATAATCCGCTAGTCAAATCAGCTAATGCAATCAGCTATCCGCTAATTGACAAACAAAGTCATAATTTTTGGTAGAATAGTTGAATATATTTAGTTGTGCCGATCAATTTAACTGAATAAACGAATAGGCTAAAATCGTAATAATATACTAAGGGGGCGTTTGGTTCGTGGAAAAGATCATTACTTGGGGGAATGATCTTTTCCGGAATCACATACCCACGTTTGGTTGGAGAGCATTCCCTCCAAGAGGTAATTTTGTATTCCCAAGAGTAGTAAATTTTCATTAAAGGGTGGGAATGTGATTCCCTTAGATTTCTTAGGTATTTGTCAATTCCCTCCCCTTTGGACCATATTGCCCCTAAATTAATAGATTTTGTTCATATAGATCCTTTGTAAAATTAATTAGATGATTAAATATGTGTGGTGTAAATTAATTAAATATTTTTATTTAATATTAATTAAATATTTAAATGGTGTTACAAATATTTAATTATTATTTTAATATTTAATGTATTTTTATTAATATTATATTTATGATGTTTATAGGTTATATGTTGCGAAATCATATTGCTTAAAAATTAATAAGTTTAGAGTTGATGTTTTTAATTTTATTCTTATGTTTATGATTTTATAAAATATTTTAGTAGGTTAAACTTATGATATAAATTCTTATCAGTATTATACAACTTTTAGATTTATTTTATTATTTACTTTAATTTGCTTGACATGTCACAAGTAATAAAAAAAATTAAAAATTTGAACATATTAAATGTCTAGCATTTAAAAATTCACAAAAATATTTTAATAGAGGATAATGAGGGTAAGTAAATATAAAATAGTTTTTAATAGTCTAAAGGTGATTACAAGGTAATATATACAAAATGATTGAACCCAAGTCTTCTAGGACAAACCTCATCCATTTTTCCACTAAGACCACTTGTTGAGTTCTTTTAAAGAATATTTAATATAATAATTATATTAAATATGATAAATATATAATTTTTACAAATTTTAGATAGTGTAACAAAAATAATTCTATTAATTTTTGTGCATGTATTTTTTAAGTTAATTTTGAAAGTTTAACATGTTAAAAAGAAAATATAACATATGGACAGTTTAGTAAAATTTACTTTTAAATAACCTTATATACCTCCAACCAAATACAGTAATCTTACATTTCTACACAATAAACCAAACAAGGTAATATAACATTTCAGTAATGTGTCAAGTAATGTTAAATTCCGAGAATCTTATTCCCAAAAGTAATCTTACATTCCGTGAACCAAACGCACCCTAATAGTATTTCCTTGCGCCGGTCTCCGATCCACACATTTGAATTTGATAAAGAAAATAATAAATCGGCTGGCCTTATAAAAGAATTAGCAGTTACTACTACTGCTACTTATATACATTAGGGTTTTCCTCCCTTACTATCATGGGGTCTACTCGTTTTATTCCCCAACCCTTCTATTCTCATTCACCCTTGCTTTGCGCGTCTTATACACGCTCTTCGTTACGGAAAACTATCACTTGGCTAACTTAGATTATGGAATAAAGAGTATAAATAAAACATTGTAATTGTATAAAAACATATACAAATACGAATATTTATTTAACAGATATAATCAGAACTAAATTAATAAAAAATATAAATATTGTTGGTTAAATTTGTTAATAATATTCAACATAAGGAAAAATGAAAATGGCAATCCTCGATTATTTTAAGCATGCTGGAATGGTGGAGTGCACGCTCGCTTCATTGGAGTGAGCAACTAATTTTAACTCACCACGTGAAAGGAATACAGTCAACTTTACCTCAAAAAACATCGGCAGCGAGTGTATTACACTCCCAATAAAAAAAAGGAAACGTGTTCTTAAAAGCGAATTGCTTTAGCGCGTGATAAAGCCACACTATAACGAAAGTGATGGTCTTTCATGGGAGAAAGATCAGATCAAACGGGGAAGGAAATTCAGATGTCAACATCGATTTTAGGACCATCCACTTATAGGGACCCACTTCGACACACAATCGTTGTTTTTAACGCCGTTAAAGTCAAGGAGCGTAAAGCCGTTTAAGATTCTACTTATTTACCGACCAGTTTGACTCTTTTATTATCATATTTGTTTATTATATTTTTTAAAATAAATGAATATAATTCAATAAAGTATTGCTACCTATAATAAATAACTTAAAATGTAAAAAAAATCCAGATATAATTTTGTTTTAAAAACTATACACATATTTTTAATTTAACTATGCTTAGCTTAGTTTTTTTTTAAACTAAGATGATTACAAGTAATATTTTTTTGAATATATTCATTATTTGACAATGCATGTTCATTCACCATGTTGTTGGTGCTCGAACCCGTAACTTCTAGGAACAATAACCGTTCTCTTAACCACTAAGGCAAATTAGTTCGTGCAACTTAGTTTTCTTTTAAAATATATAGAATTGTGAAACACCTTAATTTTTTACAATATTAAAAAATATGAAAAAGATATCAGATATTTTCTAGAATATCTAAGGATATTTTTTGCATTTTAATGATTTTTATATTTAAAAAATAAATTAAACATTATTAAAATTCTTAAAAATATGAATTCCAATGTTATATTTTAGAGTTTTTTGTATTTTTAATTTTTTAATGTTTATTAAACATGATAACATCTCATTGAATTATGCCATGTTTTTTTAATAAAAACCATTAAGGATTAAAAATGGTGAATGAAATAAAAGTAAAAGAGATAAAGTGACAAAATAATAATATATGAGAATGACCAAAGTAAAAATATTACTATAATACAGAGACAAAACATGCATTAAACTTTTTTTCCTCTTAATTTTTTAAGAAAATTAAATATATACATTGAATGGGGGGGGGGGGGGGGGGGGGAGCAAAGGAAAGGCCATAGTCACAAAATCGACATATATCAAGTTTGATATTGGTCCAATTCCGACCACCCTATGGTTTTGCCAAGTTGCCCTAATGTCGCCCTCTTGATAGCCTTACATTTTTTCTATTTTCAAGAATTTTATTTATTTTCATGCGAGAATTTTCATATTGAATACAAGAAGAGATAACAAAATTAATTTGAGTTCTCAGACCTGTTCAATAGAGATTTTCGAATTATATACGTTTCTGTTATGATGTGATTAAAAAATAAAAAATATATATAAATATGAGTAAACTCAAATTTAAAATAGCTTAGGGTTAAATCTCATTACTTTCTTGATATATCTTAATTTTTGTTTTAAGTTTTTAATATCAATTTATATCGAGCAAGCATATATTCGCCGGCTGGCCAAGCTGCTAATCTTTGTTCTCTTATATTTTCGTTGGTCATGAGTTTTAGACTCATTAAGAAAAATTCCTTCCTTTATTTAGAGTCTTTCTTTTAATATAGTCTCTTCTTTTCTTCTTTTGAAGTATGATTAAGATTAAAATTTGTCAAAAAAAATCAGTTTGTGTCGTATTTTTCTTTGGTTAAAATGTCAATTATTTGTTTCTTCAATGCTAAAACTAAAAACAATTATTGTAGGATAGATTTGATTTTTCGTTTCTGCTTCTTTATAAATTAATCCCTTCTACTTGTTTTTTTTATATAAAACTTGAATAGTTAAACAAGGACGAATGCATGACTTTATGTTAAGGAAAGAACCTATAAAATTTTAAAGGACGAACTTATAAAATTTTAAGGGGCGAAAAATATTTTTAATATAAAATTTTTAAATAATCTTAAATTATATATGAAATTTAAATTTTTTTAGGGGACAGAAGGGGCATGGTTGGAGACTTGGAGTTAATATTCTCTATTTTTAAACTTGATGTTATATGTATTTCTCGAGAAATTATTAGATGGATTCGATTCACCACGTCATCTGTGGTCCCAGCCAATAAAGTTCATCCATCTCACAATAACTTTCAAATAACCATCCACTCTTTATCTACATATAGGAAAGATATGAAGATTCACCTTAAAAAAATGAGATTGATAGACTTTATTGGCTGGGATCACAGATGATGTGGTGAGTCAAGTCCATCTAATAATTTTTCGTGTTCCTTTTTGTCATATGGTTGTATTCAAGAAAAATAAAATATATTTTCTTTTTAATTTAATAATTTATGGATTGAGAAGTTCATACATAAAACTATAACGAATCAAACTATTATTACAATGACTTAAAAAGGATGAAAACCATTTAAATTATAAAGTATTATAGGTTATAAAAACAAGTTATAAATTTTTACTTGATAATAATTTACCATAGATATATTGGTGTGGTTATTTTTCGGTAATATTTATGTCTGTCTTACGGTTTATGTTTGGGATGCGAGGCTGTCCCTCTCAACAATGTAGTCTCTAAAGTTCTAACTCGCGTCCTCTCTTTAGGAGTGCAATGTGTGTGTCTTACCAATACATCCAATACTTGTTAGTTATTGGTGTGGTTATTAATGCTAAAAAGAATAGTTCAATAAAAAAAAGGAAACAAATGTATTATGAATGAAAAGAGAAATCATTATAATAAGTAATATGATGAGTCCGCCACGCTCAACGAGCATTGATGAGTACCATTAATGACGAGTAATGATGAATACCATGAATTTAATTTATAAAAAATTAAAATCTAAAGGACTTAATGTATAATTATAAATTATTTAAAAATCAAAAGGTAAATTAATTAAAATTTTTTATTTTATTTTTTATTTTCTTTTAAACATAATTAGATAAAAAATTAAGGTTTTGTGATTTAGGGATAAGTATTTTGATCTAATTATGTTTAAAAGAAAATTAAAATTAAAATTGTATTTTAATTAATTTACTTTTAAATTTTTAAATAATTTATAATTATACGGTGAGTTTTTTAGATTTTAAATTTTTATAAATTAAATTAATAAAGCTCATCGGTACTCATCGTTGGTGATGCTCGTCGAACGTTATAGTATTTTCCTAAGTAATAACACTGAAAATTAACCACTTTACTTTACATGTTTATATTTTCAAACTTTGATTATACTTAAATTATAAAAGAAAAGTATATATTTTTAAATTTTAACTGACATGCTATTGTTAGGGGTGTTCAATTTCGAATATTAAATCTGATCCGACCTAAAAATATCGGATTTGAATTTTCGGATCAATAAAATAACGATTCATATCTGATCGGAAAAAATTGGATATTTAGATATTCAATCATCTACATATAAGAATTGGTTTGAGTATTTTTTTTAATTTGATGGTTGTATCTATGAAAATTTCAGATTTTCGAATGTAAAAATCAACAAATTGTCAAATATAACGAGATTTGCATCTATAAAAATTTCGAATATAACAAGCATCAAATTACTAAAATAACAAGTTTCATATCCATGAAATTTGAATTTTTGGATATTCAAATTTTCGGATAATTCGAAATTTGAAATATTGTGATTCATATCCGATCCGAAAATAAAAATCAAATCAGATTAGCGAATAATCAGGTCGGATTAGTTGAATCAGATATTTTTACTCACTCCTAGTTAGTTTGCCAATTGTTATTAAATATGGGCTTTTGTCTAACCTATGCATAGAAGCATATGTTAAAGGTCATTTAAGAACTTAGATTAAATACAAGATTTTATTAAGAAAAAAACTCTCTCTCAATGTATTACAAAACCTTAAAATATTGCATTGAAAAAACTCACATTCAATGTATTACTAAACCCTAAACCCATACACCTTGAACCCTAACCCTAAACCTTAACATACAACCCTAAATTGCAATCCTTAAAACATAAACCAATGTTTAGGGTTTAGGGTTTTGCAATACATTGAATGAGAAAAAAATTTAGTGAATTTTTTAGAGTTTTGTAATATATTAAATCAAAGTTTTTTTAATAAAATATTATATTTTAACCAAGCTCTTAAATGATTCTTAACATATGCTTATATGCATAGGTTAGATGAACCCTTAAATATATTGTAAAATAATTCACTAAATATTAATTAATAACTGCTAAATGATGGATGATAAATTATTAGAAGTTCTATAGTGAAATTAATTATACCTGCATACCCTATCTTGGTAATAGTGATTAGTACAAATGAATATTTTCCCAACTCCCAAGAAATCTTTTGCAATCCGAATGTGTACTGTACACTCATTGTTGGTCATTTTCCATAAAATAAGATTAGATAATTAATTATATATATAAATATACGGTATAACATAGTTAATAAATATGACATAATATTTTTAAAATGATTTTAATATAAATATTATATTTCAATTTAAATTTTTGACATACTCAACCATTTATCTATACTGCCAACTGAAAACACAATATAATATGCATACACGAATTACCAAATCACATCATACCAAGCTCAACGAAATTATATGAAAAAAATTATAAAGAAAAACAGGAAATAAACTTGCTACAAGCTTTAAAAAAATTGTAGAGGAAGAGACGGTCAAACGGCAACTCGCACAAAATCTTTTCTTGATCCTCATTGTCCTCCTTTCAAATTTAATATTTTTTTAAACAATGACATTTTATTTTTATTAATCAACATGAAAGATAATACAATATAATATATCAAAGAGTGAAAAAATGGGACAAATCCACTAAAAGCCTCTTACAATGGTGTAAAGAAAAGCAGACACTTTCATCAAGATTAGCATACCAAAATCTAGAAACCTTCATGAATTTCTATGTCCCTATCCAAATGAGACGCTTTACGGGGTGAAAAAGGAATGGTGAGCGAACCAAACTATTAGGCAGATTGCTCCGCTACCCAGGTCTAGTTACATCGGTGTTGAGTGCATAAAAGTTCTATATTTACCCCTCATTTACCCATATTTTTGCTGCACTCAAGCATGATTAATTGCATTTAGGATAGATTTTTGCATACACATCACAATTAGATAAAACTGCACAGATGCTACTGAAATTGGTCACTTATGCAGGTACATGCCGCGGCAGCAAAGGAGCATATGCGAATTGAGGAGCTGGAGTGGAAAGACAAAAAACACCGTCTGTCGTGACGCCTGCCGTGGCAACTATGACGATAGAGAGACACTGAGGTGGAAAAGTGAAGTGGAGCTCGACAAATAGAGGATTTCAAGCCGGTCTGTCGTGGGTCACTCCTATATTTTTCTGAGCCTTGAAGCAGAAAGAAGGTCAGGCCCAAAGTTCAAGGAAGAATATCAAAACAAGAAAAGATGACGAATTAAAGGCATATACTCAGAAGATTTAATCTTCAATAGAGTTGTACTTTAATTTAAATTTGTATTCTTGTCATATTAGGAAACTTTGACCCAATGCCTATATAAAGGCATGTAATTCGACCTAGGGAAGGATATCTCACTCCTAGCCGTCATCCCCCAAAACCCTAGTCATTTCTCTCTCTTCACCATGTTCTAAACTTCCCCAAGGGCTAAGGGTTGATTTTGTAAAGTAGTTGTGAGGATTGTAATTGTTCTTAGGATTTTTCTGTTCAAGTAATAAAACTTCAAGTTTATTTACTCTGGTTTTAAATATCTCATAAGAGCATCGGGAGAGCATTGTGAGGTTATCCATTTGCTTAATATCGGGAGAGTTAAGCATACGAAAGGAGTAAATACGCGTCTTCCAGTTTATGGTTAAACCATCTTGGCTTAGAAATAAGTTCAAGGTTAAGTGGCTAAAGAAGAATTCACAAAAATTGATGTTCACCCTTCGATTCACGCCGGGAGGTATCATCCAAGAAGTGTTCATCAACAGAACTTGGACCTAAGGATAAGAAGAGGCATAACAGAGATTCTTGCCAAGCTTGAAGTATGGAGTTGTTGATCGCTGCCGCGACATCAACGGACCTCTGTCGCGATAGGTGCTGCCGCGACAGGAACGACGATATAACGACAGAAGTTCCTCTGAATAGTGCAACACTTGCACTACTGAGCAAATCAATACCGGCCTATTCTCTCAATCCGCTTACTTTATCTTTTATTTCAATTATTTCTCAAGATTACTTCCAACAATCATTTAAACTATTTCTTTTTCTTGTGCAGCAATTCAAGGATAGAGTTATTTCCAGTCCCTGTGGAGACGATATCCGATACTCTAGTATCATTTTACTACTTGCGTCGTGTACACTTGCACTATTTGCGATAGTCCTATTTACACGCAAAAATCGGCAACCAAACATCAACCGAGTGGGGATTCATCTTTCTAAGACCACCGACAAAACCACAATCAAAGATTAACATCGTGAAGATCTTTGTATCAGAACCAACCGACCACTAAGGTATGATGAAATCATGCCACAAGAACAGATGAAACGAACTACAAAAAAAATCAAAGAAAAAGCAAGGTTGCATATGACAAAGATTTGAGAGTGAGCATCTAGGTTAAAATATATAAAAAAGAGAAAAATAATAAATAAATATGGTGGTCAACAACCAATACTAAAAATGGTTGCCGACCACCAACCAAAGGAAGAAAACGCAAGGTTGCATGCGACAAAGATTTGAGAGAGAGCAGCTAGGTTAAAAGATAACCAAAACTTTTTAAATTCAATAATTTATTATAATGATATGAATGTGAAACAAATACTCTCTTCGTCCCATTTGACAAGTATCTTGTAACTCAAGTGAATTAAATTCATATACATTTGACAAGTTACAAGATGCTTTCGATGAATTATTTTTGGAATTTGAGACCATGAATTTCAAATTTAAAAAAAATGATTTCAAAACTTGAATTTGAAAATGATTTTTTTTTAAAACAAAATTAGATTTTGAAAACCAAAATAAATGTTTGAGAAATGATTTAGAGTTTTAAAAAACAAGCAATGAGGTTTTAGAAAAAGAAAATCTTGATTTGAAAGTTAAGATTGAAAAATTAACAAAAGAAAAAGAAATCTTTTTTAATAATTCATTTTGTCAAATAATGACAAAATGATCACATTATCATTATCATGGTCACTCATTATCATGGGAACTAAAGATATTGTGACTAATGCAAAGACATGAAAATACTCTAATCACACAAGTGAAGAAATTGGGTAACCTCTAAGCTTAAAGTTTTTTTTATCTTTGGTTATCTAATTTTCGTTTTAAATTCTTGGATAATTTTGAGTCTCAAATTGATGCTTGAGTAAGGGGGAGCCATTTTAAAATCAATTTTTTTAGTTTTGTCAAAATTTTATCTTACATCCTTTGTTATCTTGAACATAATGTTTCAAAATTTTCTTTTTAATATAACAAAAAGGGGGAGAAATAGTTTGAAAAATTGATTTTTCAAGTAAATAAGGGGGAACTTTAACTACTTCTAAATTTTAAAAACTCTTATTCAAAAGTTTAAATACTAAAGGGGGGGGATCACAAAAAAAATTCAAGTTGGTTTTATTATATCAAAAAGGGGGAGATTATTGATATGTTTGTTTTGATATAATAATAGAAAATTTTCAAGTTGGTTTCAAAATGTTAATAAGTTCAAACAACTTGAAAATATGTTTGATGAATATTAAAAGACTTTGGAATGATTTAAAATATCTTTAAAGTAGCCAAACATTTGTTTTTCAAGGCACTGTACCGATACAATATACCCATATCGATACGCTTTAGTGTTTTAGCTACAGGAAAATTTTAGTAGCCAAAAACCGTACCAATACGGCTTGTCCGTATTTATACGAAATAGGGTCGTAGCGACACGCTATGAAGCGTACCAATACCCTGTGCTTTAATTACAATGGCTATTTCCAACTACCCCAATAACTATCTCCCAATGGATTTTTAAAGTGCAGGCCGTACCGATACGCATCAGCTGAGGGATGCACAACGACTATTTCTGAAAGGAACTGTATTGATACGGGTACCCCGTGTATCGATACAACCTGCACTAGATTGGGAAAATATGCATAGAAATCAGCCCCAACGGTTCCAAATCATCCCCAACGGTCACCAACGACCACAAGCTCATTCCTAACTATATTATGAAGGCTGGAAAACTTGAAGATGGTTAAAGAACATATCCAAGCAAGATGATCAAGAGAATTTGAGTCTAAATCTTATTTCTTCATTTCTCTTGTACATAGTTTCGAAAGTGCTTAAATTGTAAATCTTTTACTCTTTATTGTGAGCTTAATTTGTGTAAACACCCATCTTGTGAGGTATTTAGTTTACCAAACAAACCTTGTAAAAGGGAGATGTTCTAGTTTAGCCTTAGAAAAACTAGAGTGGTTTTATCTTAGCCATATAAAAGATAGGGTTGTAAAGGTTACCTCCTTAGCCTTGAAAAGGGAAAGAATTCATAGTGAATTGAGAAATCCTTAGTGGTGTGCTAAGATAGTGGATGTAGACTCTGTTGGGTAGTCGAACCGCTCTAAAATTCTTGTGCAAATTGTCTACATTTCTTTCTTTTTTAGCCAATTCATCCAAGGACTAAATACAACCCACTTGACGGTTTTCGAAGATCGATTCGAGCGTGCAACAAGTCTAACACAAATCCTACTCCATCAATTGAATCCAAGAATGTCGATCAACTTCCCCTTTAGCCAAGGCATCCGCTACACTATTCGCCTTCGTAAAAATATTATGAAAGCACACATACTGAAGCAAAAGGCAAGCCACATCGATTTTTTGGAACCACATCCAATATTTCCATGGGAGGCGCTCAAAGTTCAAAATCAACAAAGTCGCAACCAACGAAACTGATTCAATCACCACTCGCTACTCCCTTAAAAAACCATTCAGACCTTGCAATTTCTACAGAACACTCAGCTTCCCTTCCATACCATGCAATTGCTGCCATTCAATGCCCATAGCTTTCACATTACACGATTGTACCAACCAAGCATTTATAAATCCCCATATTTAAAGTATATGCCACAAGTTTTGTAAAGCTCTCTATCCAGGCACCGAATATCAAAAATCGATCAATTCGACTGCAACGATTCCCCGGCCACCAAGTGAAACGTTTCCCTGCAACATCACATCAACTAATTCAACCCCATTACTAAATTCACAGAATTAACCCATACATCGATTCATGTTCACGCAACCATGTCGTTCACACGCCTTCCGAGCATCCCGCCGAAGGTGAAAACACATAATCAAACTTATCATAGTACCATATCCGATTCACCATGTATTCAGTCAAATTCTCCAACTTTGTTTCTTGTATCAAAACCATCTTGCACCGTTGTTGTCTCAAAAGGCATTGAACCACTCTCTGTTTTGACGTTGAACCCAATCCCCTCACGTTCCATAACAACAGTCGCATCCTGTCGAACCTGTTTCTTTCGCTTACGTGCTTCAATCATACGCACGATATCTTTCACTATCTCTTCTTTTTTTCCCACCGTTTTAGCCCCAATTAATTTTCCCAACTCCACAGTTTCTCTTGCTTCACGCAGGATTGCTCTTTTGCGTCTATAGAAATCTGAATCCAATAGTGAACCGTTAGTAACGCGAGACAATTTAGGAAGGTTCTTTCGCGGCCTTCCCCTACCTTTTTTGCCATTTTTTATCTACCTCACATTGTTCGACAGACGATAAAAAACTTAGAACAACTTCTGAAACTTGATTCACGCGTCTATCTTCCCCATTAATTTCAATTGTAGTCGCCTTGGTAGCCCTAGGAATTTTGGACCTTGACTCAACTAATTATTGATTCGTATTTAATATGAGACTAGCCTCGAACACCACTAAGTACAAACCTGATCGATCTCCCACACCTTTTGTTCGCAACAAATTATACTCACCAGATAGCACGTCCATACTCTCTTGTGTTCCACTCATTCGGGCGACCATACCCACAATTTCATCATCCATCCAACTTGTCCCAAGAGATGATACATACACCCTCAAATCGTCTCTCTTGTTATCTTCCCAAATTCGATCTAGAAGTCCCGAGTCCATTGCTAATTGGGAATATGAATTAGGCACCACAATGCCCTTAGTTGATGTTGTTCCCATACCCTAACTCAGACTATTGTACCCATCATGCTTCTCATTACTCGTTCGACCAACTTTTCCAACATTATGCTATATTTCCCCATGTAGACTATTAGCCTCCTCCATACTCATGTCCATCTCACAACTGCAATCGCATTTCGAGCCAATAGCTTCCTCCACTTCTGGAACTCAAATTTGGAACATCGCATCACCCATATAAAGATCAATCATCTCATCAATATAAAAGATCCAATCTGTCTCAATTAAAAATCTACTTCTCTCAAAACTTATGGCGTCATCGTCTCAATATCCAACTTCACTAATTCTTCCCAACTTGTAGCAATATTTTTAAAAGTTTCCTCCGACCATGCATGGATCGGAATTCCACTCGCCGATAGCTAAACTCTTCTATTTGGAATCTTCATCTTAGGTGACTAGTCCACTACGTTTTCGAACCATTTATCCAAACATCCCGACTCCAGGACTGTTCAACGAGCATCATTGTTTTCAAACATAATTAAAATTAACAATCCCGCAACCCTCATCACCGAGAGTTCTGTAAAATTTGCATTACGTAAATCCTTCGCCAATTCTGAATTCTAACATGGACTGCGACAAAAGCCTATGGCAAAATTCTGAAGGATCTCCCATTTATCTGTATCAATCACACCTTCAATTCTCTTATTCTCCTTAATCGGTACAGTTTGACTCATAATTTTACTTGTATTGTTTGCTTTGCGAAAAACCCCAATCTGATTCCCTTGATTTATGCTTGGCCTATGCCCCCGTTATTTCCCTTGTTGCACCCTTTGTTGAGTTCCCTTGAAATTGTTTGTGTGATTAATGCCTTGAGATTCATAGGAATCAAACTGCTTGCGCTTCCAAAAAAATTCGTGTGTATCCCGTTGTGCCCTTATCACCCTAACCCTTGACCCATAAAGCTTAAAACCATTAAATCTGTCAATCACCCACTCGACATTTACCTTCGATCCCATTCGCACGAAGCCAAATCTCTCCCCATCCTTTTCCCTCTCTCTCGGAACGAACACATACCATTGAAATAATATGTTTTATTCATGTTAATCATTCGTTTCTATTTCACCAACAATTTTTTAAAACTATCGTTTTTTATATATTAAAGCAATTTGTTGCCTAAACTAAATTGTTTTATAATAAAATAAATAAATCACACAAATCATTAAAATAAATAAGTAAATAGTAGACGTAATTTTGAATATTATTTATATCTAAAAAATAATGTTACTTTATTTAAATGACAAAAACTCTTGTTTATTAAATTTTAAAATATTTTACGAGTAGTGTTTTAAATTTAGATTTTAAAGAATGACTAGATTTTAAAAATGACTTCAGATTTTGAAAATAATGTAATGTGAATAATAAAATATATAAAAAAAATATTTATAGTTAATTGTTAGTATATATGATTTAGTAGCGAATATGATATTTATTGTAGAAGTTTATGAATTTGATTGTTTTTCGTATTTTTCAAATATATAATTATAATAAATCATAAATAATTTATACATTCTATATGCATATATTCAAATATATAATTTTGTACTATAACATTAGAAATATATTAAATCATTTGTTTAAGAATTTTATAAAAGAAAAATATATAAATGAAAACTAATAGAAAAACATGTTTCATATGAATTTTCATGGAAATATTTTCATTTTAATATTAGAAGTTTGGATCGTTAAAAAAACATTTGTCATCAGAGTAATTTTATAAAATATTCATTCTGGTAATCTTAATCCACAAACCAAACAAGGTAAGTTTACATTATTGCCAAATAAACAGAACAAAGTAATATAACATTCCTAATAACGAGTCAGCTGGTAATGAATCATTCCGGGGATTCTAATCCCAAGGGTAATGTTACATTATGTGAACCTAACACCCCCTTAACGTTTGATTGAATAGTCGTTTTGTCATTTATTCTTTTTTTAACCAATTTAACCCCTAACGCTTTATTATGGGTCAAAATGGTCCCTCTGTGAGTCAATTGTTGATAAACAACTTGAAAGAACGTGACAAACCTACATGGTAGTGCACGTCGCGATAGCAGTGTCATATAGACAAATATGTCGACTTTAATAATGACACATTAGTCAATTTTTTATAAAATTATATAAAATATGAAATATTTTTCTTCTGACGCGTCATTCTGTCAAGTCATTACAAGTTGTTTACATTAGTTAACTAACAGTTTTCATTAGCAGATGAGCTATTTTGACTCAAAATGAAACGTTAGAATTAAATTGGTTCAAAAAAAATAGGGGCCAAAATAACTATTCAGTCAAACGTTAGGGCTTTTTTAGCTTTATGCCTATTTTTTATAAATAAGTTGATTAAAAAAATTACGCAAACCCTTCACATTTAAACGATAAATCTAAAATCTAAGCCTCTAACTCTAAAACCATAAATCCTAATATTTAAACCTTAAATTGTAAGTCTAAACTCTAAACCCTAAAATAAATGGACTTATTTTACACTGCATTTATATCAAATATTTTTTTTCTTACATTTAAATGTTATGTATATATGAAAAATATATAAATACATTCAAATTAGCAAATATATATCCAATAAAACTTGAGATGAATGCTACTCTGATCACATAGCAATACCAATACCAATACCCTAGTTAATTTCAGTTTGTCATTTTGCATGTCCATGCAAAAGCATTCCTCGTGCAAATAACAGGTCAAAAAGATTCCTTAATTGAAAATTAAACATCCTACTTGTAAACCATGTTGTCTCATTGCGTAAAACCCCACACACTATTTGAAAATAGTGCTTAGGGCCATTAATATATACCCTAAATTATTAATTAATCACTAATGATTTCTTTGATTATTGCATTTTAAAGTATTCATGCCGGCGATAAACGATGCAAACAAAGTATATACAAACGGTTGATTAAGGATTAATTAATCGAATTTTTTAAATCTAAGATTTCTTTCTTTCTGCTTTATTAATTAAGTCTAGTTGTTTTTTAAACATTGACATAATTGGTTTTTAAATGATGGTTATAAAATAATTATAAAGAGGTTGCTATGTTGACGAGATCACTTTGAAAATACAAGGAAGAACCGAGTCACCCTCAACCTCCAAGAATTTAAATATTGGAGTTAGAGACTAATGAAAGGTTACTTTTTTATGCACCAGGGAAAGGGAGATCGGATCTTATTAATTAATTGAGTTCAATGTCCTGCTGCAATTGATTAATGGAATAATTTTAAAATTAGATATGTATTTGTGAGTATTAGTAAATCAAGTTGTCTCAACAATTCTTGTATATAAATATAGGTATAATACCGAAAAATGCCCCTAACGTTTCATTGAATAGTCATTTTGGTCACTTTTCTTTTTTTTGGGTCCTTTTCATCTCTAACGTTTTATTTTGAGTCAAATTGCCTCTGTGGATGGAAACCGTTAGTTGAGTGACAGTCAACGCGGGATGCTGACTTGACTTGGGACCTGACGTGGAACTTTTAAAAAATATTTTTAATTTTTCTAAAAATAATTATAATAATTAACAATTTATTTAATTTATTATTTTTATTTTTTATTTTAAAAAAATAATAAATAAAAATTTATTTGATTTATTATTTTTTAAAAATTAAATTTTTAGTTTCTTAAATAAATAATAAATAATTTATATAATTTATTATTTTTAAAATATTTTTTAAAAAACATAACAAAAAACAAGTTATTTAATATATTTTAAAAAAATAATAAATTAAATTAAATTAAATTAATATTATTTATTATTTATTATGAAAAATAAAATAATTATTATTAATTATTTTTTGAAAATCTAAAAAATATATTTTTTAAATTCCTAACATGGCACTTTGCGACGTCATCGTCCCAAGCCAAGTCATCATGTCACATAAATGTCCTATGTTGATCGTTATTCAACTAACATTTTCCATCCACGGGGTCATTTTGACCCTAAATGAACCATTAGAGATGAAAGTGGACAAAAAATAGCGGCCACAATGTCTATTCAGTGAAACGTTAGGATCGTTTTTTGCATTATGCCATAAATATATAAATACTTATGATAAAAATTTCTTTCGAAATTAAATTTGTAACACCCTCAACCATATGTCACATTTGGGCCTCAAGGCCAACCCGCTACTATAAAATTTCGACCTAGTTTAGCCCAAATCACATTCCATTGTTAAAAAATCTATCAAGTTCAAATATTTCAATCATAGATAAATATTTAAAACGTTACATGGGAGATCCATTTGAAAATACAGTCATAATAGCATTCGACTCACAATTTAAATCCAAAATATGAGTTACAATACAAAATATAAGGTCCTACGAATACGTAGCCCAAATAAATCTAAGTATTGTACTTTGAACAAGTCGATGCTGAAATCACATAACAAGCAACAATAGATGCAATAATCTCACACATCACATATGCATCATATCACACAGACCTGGAGTGAGGCCCGGTGTCACACGGCCTCAAGAATGTACGCTCATACTCGGAATCTCTCATCGAGTAACTACGAATGAGACTTGGTGTCACACAACTTGGGAGCATACATCTGTTGTCTCATCTCATGGTGTTGCAATACGCTCTCTGGGTATCCGGATCCCAACACATAAGGTGACTCAATCAAACAAGTGCTCTTACTTGGCACACAACATCACATGATCCACCAAGGATCCCTATTGTTGCTATTATAAACAAGTCACCCAAAATTTACCAAGTTATTGCACATTATGCTCATGCGTGAGGATTAAATCTCGATTTCTTAGTTTTACAATTCATTTTACCACATTAGAAGCTCATTGGACCATATTCCTCGAATTATCATCTCTTCAAACTCAAAACCAATTTTTTAAGTAGATTGCCTAGTGGGTACCGGTACCGGTCCTCGTGTACTGGTACAATACCTTGGGTATTTGTACTCACAACGTACCGATACGAAATTGGCTCAATGAAATTTTCTCCAACCTTCTCGTACCGATATAGGTCGACCCGTACCGATATTGTCCTTCATGGCCTACCGATACTGGTTAAACACCGTACCAGTACCCCCTCTCAGTTCATCTCAATGAAACATTGTTCTTAAACCTAGAGCACTAGGGTAGTGGTACAGGCTCCCCGTGTACCGGTACTGAAGCCTAGAAATGACTTTCTAGGCTCGAGAAATCGCCCCCAAATCAAAACCTTTAACCTCTTAACTCAACCCTACATCTTATGGAAGTGATTAAAGGTAGTTTACTACCATTTTTACATGTACTAAACATACAACAAATGCTCAATAACTAATATAACACAATTTTAGTTCAACATATTTAATGGCAGTTGTTTGTATAAGGACCATGATTTTAAAATTTGAAAAGTACAAAGACTAAAAATGATCAAACTAGAGCACAAGAAATAATATAGTCTACATATAATACAAGGATCAATAGCAGAATTTTACTTGAATAAACCATTTAATTCAAGTGAAAGGTCGATTTATTTTAAGGGTTCAATTAGATATTAACTAAATGTTAGGCGGGTTCAATTAGATATTAACTAAAAGGTCGATGTAATGGGGTGGCAGATTGATTAGCGAAACTTGCGTCCGAAACAAGTTTTGATGTGGTGATTTTTTATGAACCTCTAACTGAGGTGTTACTTAGTTGATGAGTGGGTTTCTTTTGTCTTTTTGATTTTTTGTTGGTTGTGACGTTTTGTCCTAAGTTTCTTATTGGTTTTTGCAAGTGTTACCATATGCACTCTTTTTCCTCCATTTAGATTTAGGGAGGTTTTTTAATGAGGTGCATGGTAATACCCCATCTTCTTATAAAAAGCTTATTACATTGCATAGGGACTCATATCTATAATTCTAGATAAAGTGGTAGAGTTTGAAGACTTTTTTCGTGGTGGGGGGTCGGTAATTTAGAGGTGACTCATGGAGGTTGTTGAAGCAGCTTGGTTTCGATCAATCTATGTCATGGTTGGTTGCAGGGGACTTTAACAAAATAGTGTACTCTTTTGAGAAACAAGGGGGTCGTATAAGGTCAGAAAGACAAATGATAGAGTTTCGTGAGGTGTTATAAGATTGTGATCTGGCTGACTTGGGTTTTAATGGAGCTTGGTATACATGGGAAAGGGGTCGTCTGCTAACAACGAATGTAAGAGAAAGGTTGGATAGAGCAGTAGCAAATTCGGGATGATGGGATTTGTTTTCAGGTTACATTGTTCGTCATTTAAGCCATTCTATGTCAAATCATTGTCCCCCTTTTAATTGATATTATTGGGCATGTTGTTTCAAGATCATAGATGCGAAATCGTCAATTTCATTTTAATGCAAATTGAGTCTTGGAAGATGACACGATGAATGGGATAAAAAGGAGCTGGGAAACCTCGAATTCAACTGTTTTAATCCGTCTGTAGAAACTTGGTGGGACTTTACAAACTCCCAAGTCTAGAAATAAAAAAGAGCGAGTTGCAAGGAAGCAATTTTTACAGAATCGTCTTGCTAACTTGATGTTTTCTGATCCAGATGAGGATGTCCTGACAGAGCTTATAGAGGTAAAATTGGGTTTAAATATAGAGGCTGATAAAGAGGAGCTATATTGGGAGTAGAGAGCGAGGGAAAATTGGTTAAGGTATGGTGATAAAAATGCGCCATTCTTTCACAATTTTGCTACATTTAGGGAAAAACATAATTCTATTCAGGGATTTTATGATGTCAATTGAGTCTGGGTGACAAGGAATGTTAACTTGATGATAGTTGTCAATGACTATTTTAAGAATTTATTCATAACTTTTGCCCCAACAAATGCATCATCTATTATTAATTTAGTTCAACCCAAGATTACTAAAACGATGAATGAGACCCTATTGAAGCCATTTCATGCTGAGGAAGTGAAGACTGCGATTGATAGTATGGCTCCGCTAAAAACCTCGGGTATGGATGGATATCCAGCTCTATTTTACCAAAAATATTGGAGTGTGATAGGGGTTGAAATTACGAATTATTGTCTATCGGTTCTGAATGGACTTTCTGATTTGGAGTCAAATAATGAAACACTCATTGTTTTTATCCTAAAAGTTCATAGCTTAGAAAATATTATTGAATTCAGGTTGATAAGCCTTTGTAATGTTCTATATAAAATAGTGTCAAAGATCTTAGCAAATAGATTAAAGGAGACGTTGGATAGTTGTATTAATAAAGCCCCATGGGGCATTTATACTTGGCCGCCATATTTCAGACAATGTGATAATTTCATATGAAATTTTGCATTCGTTATAGCGTAAACGGAGAGGTAAAACATGGAATTTTGCATTTAAAGCGGACATGAATAAGGCATATGATAGGGTGGAGTGATCTTTTTTAGAGAAGATGATGTTGAAGTTGGGTTACACAGAACCCTGAATAAAGAAATGTGTCTCGACAGTGAGGTATTCAATAAGCCTCAATGGTGAGAATGGTCAACAATTTCAGCCTTCTAGAGGACTTCGTTAGGGTAACCCACTTAGCCTATATTTATTCATGATTTATGCAGAAGGACTTTCGGTTCTTTTTAATGCTGCAAATGTATCAAGGACAGTGAAGGGAGCACGAATTGGTAGAGGAAGATTTGAAGTCAGCCATTTATTTTTTGCAGACGATAGTATACTTTTAGTGAGGCTTCGATGTCTAGGGCTGAGAACCTTCAAGCAATCCTCACTGCTTATGCAAATGAATCAGGACAACAAGTGAATTATTACAAGTCCCTCATTTTTTTCAGTAGCAATGTGGATGTAGCTCTGAAAAATCAGATTGGAGGATTTCTAGGGGTACATATTTCCTCAAACCCTGAGAAATATCTGGGATTACCAACAATGGTTGGTCGAAGAAAGAATGAGGTTTTTGCCTATTTTTTGGATCGATTTAACAAGAAAATAGAATGTTGAGGGGGTTTGTTTCCACTCTATTAGAGGGAAAGAGGTACTCATTTCAACTGTTTTACAAGACATCCCTGTCTAAGACATACAGTGTTTCTTACTGCCATCTTCTCTATATCGACAATTGGAGCAAATTATGACCAAATTCTGGTGGAGTAATAGTGAGAGCAGAAGGGGAATACATTGGTGTTCATGGCAAAATTTAAAAATTCCTAAACTACAAGGCGAGCTTAATTTCATAGATTTATGTCATTTCAATGTTGCACTACTTGCTAAACAAGCATGGAGGTTAATATCAAAACTAGATTGCTTCCTTGCTTCCTTGATTTTAGAGATTTATGTCATTTCAATGTTGCACTACTCGTGCCTTGTTAGAGAAGGGGTTATGTTGGCGTATAGAATCTGAATCGACTATAAATATCTGGAACGATCCTTGGTTGTCTGGATCTGTAGATAGTCGAGTACGAGCACAATAGATTAATATTAACTATACTACAGTGGCAGATCTTATAGATAGGTCTTCATCTACATGGAATCTTACAGTTTTGGAAGAGTTATTTGATAAAGAACATGTCAACAAAATTGCTTCTATACCTCTTCCTAGAATGGCATCTGACGATGAGTTAGTGTGAAAGTTTGATGGCACTGGTGAATATACTGTAAAGAGTGGGTATAAGCTTCTACATACAGAAGTATATCTGCCTTGAATGTTTCTGATGCAAGCCACATAGCATGTCTAAGTGATTTTTATGCTAAGATATGGGGAGTGAAGTTTCCATCCAAAATAAAGATAAACATGTGGAGAATTGCAAATGATTTTCTCCCCACGTTTCATAACTTACAAATTAGAAGGTTGAATCACAATAATGTCTGCCTATTTTGTGGATGCCAAGGTGAGACGACTCAACATTTTATTCAGAGATTGTTATTTTATAAAACAGTTGTTTATGGCTTTGAGAGTCTCTTTTCCTAGCTATAGTGATGATATGTCGTGGTTAGGTTGGTTAGCCCCTTTCATCTCCAACCTGGATGAGGTTAAGATAAGGATTGTGATAGTTGCCTTTTGAGCTATTTGGTACAATTGAAATAAGATTGTGCATGAGAGGGTTACACCTTCTATACTTACAGTGCATTCCTTTGTTGAGGCTTTTCTTGAGGGAGAATGATTCTCTGGAAATGGGGACTCGACCATGTTGTACACGGCGAGCGGTCCAATGGCAAGCACCAACAACTGGCTTAGTTAAATTCAATTTCGACTCAGCATTTGATCGAATTGAAGAAAGATTTGTCTCAGAGGTTATTGGGCGAAATAGTGAGGTTCTAATAATGGCAGCATGTACAGTAATTTATCCCCATGTTGTAGATTCTTTTGTAGCTGAAGTGAATGCATGTCTCCAAATGATTCTATTTATGAAGATCTAGAATTCAGAAATGTTATAGTTGATGGTGATTCTCTTACAGTGATTAAGAAGGTGAATAGTCCATCCCTTAACAAATTTGTTTTGAACCCTATTATTTAAGATATTAAGCACCATGCAGAGATTTTTGAATCAATTCAATTTTGATTCACTTACCGGGAAGATAATGGGTTGGCACATTTGCTGGCAAAAGAAGGTCGTACTCTAAATTCTCCAAGTTATTGGATTGAAGAAGCTCCACTGGTAGTGATAAATGCTGCAGATTTTGAACGGCATCGTCTCTGAGGTCCTTGTTGAGTTAAGTGGGGTTTCTTGACCTATTTGTGCTGGTTTTGGTTATCTTCTCCAGTCTCTTGCAGTTTTTCTTGGCTATCTCATTTTATCTGTATTTGGGATGCATTCCGAGAGATTTTGAGATTGCTAGTTTTTTCTTGTTGTTTATTTTGAGTCTCTTTCTGAGACTTTGGGAGGAATGGTTTTCATTGTTTATCTGTGTTGTTGTTGTGTCTTTAGTTTTTCTGGTTTGCTTAGCTGTAATCATCATGTTTTCAGGTTATTTATCTTGTTTGTACTATTCCTCCATTTTAACAAAAACCAGTTTTTTTCAAAAAAAAAAAAACATAATTATATTTGCATTTATTTACACATGTTTTTGTATAATATATGTTCATTTTTATGGTTCATATTCGGTATTCATGACTCTTTCTCTTAACAATATTACCTTCAAAATTTAAACTCAGATTCTCTCCTTAAACGAGTCTTGGATTAATGATTTTCACACCTAAATAAATTTTTATCTTTTGACTCGTACCTCAATCCAAAATTATAATGAAATATGTTGCATTATGTTAATTGGTATGATCGTATTATTATGTGGTGATATCAAAATCCAAAATTATATGAGATAGTGTGTCGATCTAATTGAGATCCAAATATAAAAACGGTCCCAATGGTTTAGGAGCCCCTCGTCATGGGGCACAGCGCAGACAGTGGGGGCAGCCTTGCATGTGATCAGTGGCGGAGCCACATGACTTTGGAGAGGTGCAATTGTACCCTTATTTTACTTAGAATTATTTAAGTGTTCAATTTTTTTTTAAAAAGTTAATTTAGTGTGTAAATAAAAAAAGAAAAGAAAATTTACATCTTCATTTAAAAAAATTATTTTAAACTTTTTTTTTAATTTCTAGATCTGTCACAGCATGCGATAATCGCCTTGAATCATGTATAGCATAAAAAACATGACACCAAGAATGGACACTTTTTTTTTGGCTTATTTTCATCTCTGGTTGATTTTACATTTTTATATACGTTTATATATGTTATGGATCTTTGTACTATTTTAAGATTTAAAATTTAGCCCCTATATTTTAATTTTTACAAAATTAAGCTCGTAAACTATATTTTTTATTTGAAAATCTTAGTCTCTCCTATTCAATTTTACAAATAATTGTTGAGCTAACAACTATCAAAAATGTAAAATAACTATTTTATTCCCATACTCTAACGGTATTTTTTTTTTATATCAATTTGACCATTAATCTTAAAAATAAATAAAAAATTATTAATTGAATGATACGATTTTTCAATCATCTATATCAAGGGTTAAATTAACAGAAAATATAAGCATAGAAATTTAAAAGTTAATTTTACTTTTTTATATAGCTGTTAGGTTAGCAATTAATAATAAAATTGAAGAGGACAAAGATTTTCAAATAAAAATAATACAAGAACACAAAAATAAAATATAAGAACTGAATTTTAAAATAGTAAACAAACCTTCGGCATAAATAAACCTTTTATATCTCTAAAATTAGTGGGAATCCAATGCTTCCATTTTTTTAGGAAAATAACCTTCAATGTACATTGCCTATTTTAATCGTCAACTTAATATATAACTTGAAATGATTTAAGATAAAATATCAATAACATCATGATGATCTACTTGGATGAGACATTATACCACATAAATAATGTTAGATGTTTGAATCTTAATTTTGTGAACGAAGCAAATTAGGTTGAGATGATCATCCTATAATAAGCTTTTATAATATCCAATCTAAATTAATCCATCATTGAATTAAATATTATTATACCAAAAATTTAGATAAAATAGTATAAAATTTAAAATTAATTATTTTTTGAAATTCCGTCAGGATTTCTTCCCAAATTTCTAGTTCATGTAATTGAATGCATTAAGTCATCTACACCAAACATGAACCAGTCTGTCATCCAACTCCCCAGCATTTCATAGTCCCATATGTTATTGGACAATGCTTTTGGTAGGACCCTTGAGGAGACATTCAACATTATTTCTTCCATGTGCGCTATGTTTTCTCAAATACATTCTCTAATTATAGACCTGGCCTCAAATCTCAAACCATCATTGCCCCCAACCCCCATTTCTCTTATCAATGTCACCGAATTTTTCTTTGTCGTAAAATATATACCATAACATTATATTTCAAGATTCGAACTTCAGCTCAACAATTTTTAAAGCAAGTGGTTAAAGCTCTCAGTTGACACCCTTCCCTCTCCTCTAAATCGTGAGTTCGAAACCCATTAAGAATATATTTCCCTTCCCCCTCCCCTTAGGTATAAATTATTTTTAAAAAATCGAACTTCAGATTTTTCAATATACAATTTTATGAACTTGAATTTCTCAAGAGAAATAATTCTATTGGGTACTTTGGGGTTCCTACATTTGAAGGTCATCCACCATAAGCTACATTTTGTTGCTCATCCAAAACAACTTCCCACACGGTCTTCCCATGGGATTCTGGGCATTTGAGGTCCCAAGTTCTTTAGGAGTTGGACATAATGGTACAATGGGCGACTCAAATTAAACTCTGAAATAGTTGAGCTCTACGACTTTACCTTGAGAAGAAAAGAACATTACTTGTTTTTTTGGTCCCTTTTGAAAGTTCAATGTGTTAAGAGTCTGGACTAGGTAGTTATTTGTAATATGTTGTAAACCAAGGTTAGTTGCGCTGAGACAGCAGATGCAATTAGGAAGGTTGTTAGTTCACTGTCATCACACTGACTCACTCAACTTGTCTAAATTCTACCCTGTCTCTATTGAGATATTACGGGCTTATTAATAAAATCGTGAGAGTACCGCTTTTCTTCTATACAACTCTCTTATTCCTTCTTATTTCTTATCAAAGAATCCTAACACAATCGACCTGTGGGGCTTACTCTGCACATGAATTTATTGGTTGATATTCAATTGTATGCATGAAAGAGTGAAAATCCTTGTTTGAAAATCACATCCAAAAAGTTGGTATTCAATGTGCATATTGATCGATGTTTACATAAATTATTTATTGTTATTAATTAATTACGATTTACGGTGGAATTTTAGATAGGCGCGATAAGAGCAGTCGTACAGGGCCTCCGAGAGAGGCTCAAAAATAGAGAACTTAAATTAAATATTTATAAAAAAATATAAATTTATATATAATGGGAAAATATCTCATGCACTGGCGGTGGAAATAAAAAGTTTCGACAAGTGCCTTAGTTTTAGGATTTAAGGATCTAGTTTAGTGGTTTAGTGGTTTAAGTGTAGGAGTTTAGAATTTAGTGTTTATGGATAGGGCTTAGTTTGTAGGGTATTACGGTTAGGATGTAGGTTTTAACCTATAAACTCTAAATTTTACCCCTAAAACTTAAATTCTAACCACACCTCCTAAATTCAAAACCCATCCACTAAAAATCCTAAACACTAGACCCTAACCAAAATCGTTAAACCTTAAAAATAATATGTTTGTGGAAACATGCAAAAAGAATGAAACTTTTTAAGTGAAAATGTTTGATTTTTAGATTTTTATAAGTCAATTTTTTGTTGCTCAAGAGGATAATCTAGTAATATTTTTTTCTAGTAAGGTATTTTTCTGAAGGAAAATTTTTTTTTATATCTCTTACTGATTATAAATTAAGGGCCTCATTTTAATAAATTGTACAGAGCCCCAAAATCTTTGAACCGCGCCCGACGATATAACTATGGTATGTTATACTGACGTGCTTTGTGATGAAGTCATCTGATGGTTTGGGGTTGTGATCCTCTCAAATTTTTAATACTAAAAATACAATGGAAAATTTACTTATTTAGACCCACAATTTTCAATTCTTTTGAACTTTATCCTTCTCAATTTTATGGTTAATTATTTGAAATATGGCAGTTGTTTTGAGCTTTATCCCTTGAATGATTCCAAAATAATAATGTTTAATTTTTTTTGTTGCACTTCCAATTTTCAGGACTTTGTCCAACAATATTGACATTACAGGTGCTCGAACCCAGGTCCCAAAGGATGATAAACATACCTTTACCACCAGGACACAAAGGGATGAGCTATATTTATTTATTTTTGAAAATAGTATATATATTTAATTTAAATATGAGTAATGTAGATAGTGACAAATATAAAAGACACGCATAAATATAAAAGTAGATAGATGGACCAAGTATTGAAGAAATTGTAGGGTAGGGAAAATGAGCAAGTAGGCCTGATTTAGGCCCATATATTTGGGCTATAAGAGCTTGATCTAAAGATCAATTTTGCGCATATATGAAAATTCGCAGCTACTTTTTTTTAATATAATATCTAATTTAAATTATTCATACTCAAACTCACTCATAAATTAAAAGATAATCAACGTTCATTTAAATAAGACTCAACCGATAATTTAATAAATATTTAGTTTATGACTTAAGCGTTTAAAAAGCCTTTAGTGAAAAATTAATTGTCTTTACGAAAATAGTGTTTCCAATTGATCCATTATGAACATATACACAACTAATTATCCCCTTCCATTAACGGAAAATATCAATCGGTCTTCTTCATTAACGAACATTAATAGAAGGTAACAAAAGTAGCCAATTAATACCAACGAAGGTTCGTTAAAGTGATAAGCAGCTTGATATCGCTTAAGCAAGGTTTCGGGTTCGAGGCGTTGTGTATGCAAAAAATTCCCGTTGAGAGACTTACCCACTAGAACCAAGTGTGCGACGCGGGTCGGTTCAAATTAGTCAAGGCTAAGCCTTAAAAATTGAAAAGGCAACAAAAAAAATGGGGCCAATTAATTTTTTTTTGTTCATAAGGGCTTAACCATTTTTTATGAACTCTTTTAACTTTTTTAACTTTTTTTAATGGTCTAAATGTAATTATAAGGTAATATCTATTCATACATATTTTTAACCCTTTGACAATGCACATATACATTGCAAAAAAAAATGATTTGACCCGTGTCTCCTAAAATGAACATCATCTTTTTTTTACTGAGATACTTGTAGAGTTCAACTCTTTAACTTTTAATCTATCAACAATTGATATGAAAAATGTTGAGAAAGAGGCAAAATTTTCTTTTTGATTTATTTTAAAAATACCACTATGTACTAAAACAATTTTACCCTTTTTTTAACTTGCATTACTTAAGAATGTTAATTTCTATTTTGTAGAAGGAACGAGGAAGAGATAACTAACTCGACAACAGATTGAAGGAGTGGAATTAATTTAGAGTGGCGAGTCTCATAAGTTGCTTTATTATTTATGCGTTTCAAATATGATATGATTACCTCTAAAATATTTTCATGTTAAATTTAAGGGTGTGTTTGGTATGGAATGTAAGATTACATTCGAATATAAAATTTCTTGAAGTGTAACACCACTTACCATATTATTAAGAATGTTACATTATCTTGTTTGGTTTGTTTGACATGAATATAATATTACAATGTTAGGTTGGAAGAATATATGATTACTTGAATGCATATTTTACCAAGTTATTCTTGTGATATATTTTAATTTTCAACAAGTTGACTTTCATTATTAAATTGTAAATATTTACATAAAAAATCGTAGAATTATTTTCAACTTTCTATTTTAATATTATATTAAATTTTAAAATTTTAATTACAATTGATCTAGATATATTTATAGGTAAATAAAATAAAATAAAATAAATTATTATTATTATTTAATTATAATTATCCAAAAATCACCTCATAAATATTTTCATTAAATAAAATAAGATGTGAAACTATGAAGTACATGGATCACTATTTCTCCATTTTCAGAATGAAAAATGTTTGTCCAAGCACCTGCAGCCTCCTTATGATTCATTTTAAAAAAAATCCAATTTTAGGGGTAAATTCGTCCAAAATGAGCTCAATCCAAAGAACGCTACTGTAGGGGAAATGATATTCCTCATTCTCGGAATGAGTTCAATCCAAACGCGATAATGGGATTCCGGAAAAAAATTATTACTCCCGATAATATTTTTTTCGCAAATCAAATGCAGATAAAAGTGGTATATGTTAGAAAAATGATATGGTACACGAATATTTAAGAGCTTGAATTTGAGTGGCTTTCATTAGTCAAATTATTTGAAACTAAGTGGATTATTAATCTAATACAAGAGTAGATGAAATGTGTATATTTACATGCTCAAAATGTTCAATGGGTGAATGAGAAATTGTTGCTCAAAGTAACACCCATAATATTGGAAAAAAATGAGATGGAAAGTAAAATGTCCCAAACCTGTTGGGAACATAGATTTGAAAAGCTTTATAGGTAGAAGCTCTTCATGTTATTGTTGGAAACAAGACAAAGGCTTGTATTAGATACTTTCGGCTAATCATAGTTTAATAATATAAAAATCAAAGATGGGGCTTGGCCTTGGGGCCTTTGACTTGGATTTTAAAATAACAATTTTTTTCTTTCCTGACTTAATTTTCCAACAGAAACTATAGAATTAACCCACGATTTTTATGGAGTTACTAGGGATGGGCACGACACCCGGACCCGACGGGTTCCGACCCGACCCGGCCTGATCGGGTCGGGTATTTTTATGAAAAAATCGGGGTCGGGTCAGATTTTTGTGTCGGGTCGGGTCGGATTCGGGTTTTAGGGTGAAAAAATCCGACCCGACCCGACCCTGGACTAATAGTGTAATTTCCCCTAAATATTTTAGGGATATTTGTAATAATACCCCTCTTTATATATATTTTTTATAATTAGGTCCTTAAAATAATTTTTATTTACATTTTAGTCCTTAAAATTGTTATTTTTTATAATTATGCCTCTTAAAATTATTTTTTTACAATTAGGTCCCTAAAATTAATTTTTTTTCTATAGGTCGGGTCAGGTTTAGAATATTTATTTTCGGGTCGGGTCGGGTTTTTTAAAGAATTGGATCGGGTCGGGTCGGGGTCGGTTTTAGGATAATTAGTTTCGGGTCGGGTTCGGGTGGGCCAAAAACCCGACCCGACCCGACCCGTGCCCATCCCTAGGAGTTACAGACCCTTCAGCTGGTTGTAACCTCCAATTTATTTGGATTAATTCTGTGATAATTACCATTTTGAATTTTGGAAAGTGTAACTCTTCAGAATCTTAACTAGCAGATTAATTATGTAATTAATCATGTCCCCTACCTGAACACTATAAAAGGAGGCCTCTTGTTTCTATTCAAAACACACCAAAAAAACCAGCTAGCCAGATTGTTAATAGTGTTCTGCTTCTGCAAAGTTCGTCGTTGTAGTCAAAGTTGCATTGCTCCTTTGGCTGTATTCTACCGTTGTATCCTGGGAGACAGACGTTCCATAGTAACTTCAGCACCGGGAGCGGACGAATCTGTTTTAAGGACACTGTGATAGCACAAGCCTCGGTCTAAGTTTTTTTGATCGGTTACTAGTTTTTCCTTTGGTTTTTATTATCTTTGAATTTCCGGTTTATTTCAATTTCATTTACAGAAATTGTTTTTAATATTTTTTTTATTGTTCCTCTTTTTAACTTGCTTCATTTGTTATCTAATAATCTTAAAACAGATTCGATTTTTTGAAATGGAGAAAGAGCAAGGTGTGATTCCACTTGCTGTTGATCAAGTCAATGATGTTGCGGGACCTACGAACATTGTTGATCATAGGTCCTTTACGAGTGCTCCTCTTAGGTCCGCCTCATTTTAGATGCCTGTTGCGGTACCTACGAACACGACTGAAAGGCCAGAGAAATTCATCGGGTTGAACTTCAAGCGGTGGCAACAGAAGATGTTGTTCTATTTGACCACGCTGAATCTTGCGAGATTCTTGACGGAAGATTCTCCAACGTTGGGAGAAGATGAGACTGACTTTCAAGTTGTCAGTGCTGTTGAAGCCTGGAAGCATTCAGATTATCTTTGCAGAAATTACATTCTAAATGGTTTAGCTGATGCTTTGTACAATGTGTATTAAAAGGTGAAGACGACCAAAGAATTATGGGAGTCTTTGGACAATAAGTACAAAGCAGAAGACGCTGGAGCAAAGAAGTTTGTTGTTAGCAAATTTCTAGATTTCATGATGGTGGACAACAAGACGGTCATAAGCCAAGTCCAAGAGTTCTAGGTGATCTTAGGTAAAATTCATGATAAAGGCATATCCATTAGTGAAACCTTTCAAGTGGCTGCAACCATTGAGAAGCTACCTCCTGGCTTGAAGGATTTCAAGAACTATCTCAAGCATAAGCGAAAAGAGATGAACATAGAGCAGCTCATTTTCAGACTTAAAATTGAAGAAGACAATCGGACTAATGATAGGAGGAGCCATATTCCCTTAGTCAAGGCAAATGTGGTGGAGCATGGTCAAGGCTCCAAGGCTGCTCAAAATCCCAAAAAGTGGAAAAGGGAAGCAAGCGCTGAAGCTTGGATATAAAGATGGAATTGGAAAAAAAAATTCAAAGAAAAATGCTTCAATTGTGGCAATAAGAGTCACAAATCAAATGAATGCAAACTTTCACAGAAGAAGAACAAGAATGTTCATGCTAATCTGGTGGATTACATTGTTGAATATATGTGTGACATCAATCTTTCTACCATGGTGTCCGAAATGAATTTGGTAAGGTCTAATCTTAAGGAGTGGTGGATAGACACTGGTGCCACATGTCACATCTGCTCAACTCGTGAGATATTCACTACCTTTGAGGCTATTAAGGGAGAGAAAGTTTACATGGGAAATTCTGCTGCTTCATCTATTGAAGGAGTAGGCAAGGTAGTGCTCAAAATGACTTCTGAAAAGCTGCTGACTCTCAATAACGTTTTGTATGTGCCTGAGTTCCGAAAGAACTTGGTATCTGGATCTCTCTTGACCAAGCATGGGTTTAGGTTGGTTTTTGAGTCAGAAAAATTTATCTTGTCAAAGTCAGGGACGTATGTGGTGAAGGGGTATGTTATGGATGGGCTTTTTAAGCTCAATGTAATGACAATTAATAATAAAAAAACAAGTACTTCTTCTGTCCAATATATGACATGGTAGACTAGGACATGTTAATTATGATACCTTGCGTAGGTTAATTAACTTAGAACACATCCCGTCATTCCAAATTGATTCAAAACATAAGTGTGAAACTTGTGTAGAAGTAAAATTGACAAGATCATCTTTCCAACCCATAGAAAGAAATACAGAACCACTAAATTTAATTAATAGTGACTTATGCGGTTTAAAATTTGTGCAAACTATAGGTGGTAATAAATTTTTATCACATTTATTGATGATAGCACAAGATATTGTTATGTGTATTTGCTCAAAAGCAAAGATGAAGCCTTAAAGAAATTCATTCTTTTTAAAAATGAAGTAGAAAATTAACTTAATAGGAAAATTAAGGTGATTAGAAGTGATAGAGGTGGTGAGTATGAATTTGGAGAATTTTGTGGGCAACATGGAATTGTACATGAGGTAACTGCACCTTATTCACCTCAATCAAATGGTGTTGCAGAACGGAAAAACCACACTTTAAAAAAAATGATGAATGTGATGTTAATAAGTTCAGGACTACTACAAAATTTGTGGGGTGAAGCTATTTTGTCAAGTAATTACCTTTTAAATAAGGTACCCCGGAAAAACCAAGATAAAACTCCGTATGAGTTATGGAAAGGTAGGAAACCATCATACAAATATTTAAAAGTGTGGGGGTGTCTTGCAAAAGTAGTTGTTCCAACACCAAAGAAAATAAAAGTTGGTCCAAAAACAGTGGATTGCATCTTCATAGGCTATGCACATAACAATACTACTTATAGATTTCTTGTTTATGAGTCTAGTAATCTAGATATACACAAGAATACTATAATGAAATCAAGAAATGCATCGTTCTTTGAAGATGTATTTCCATGCAAGTCCAAAGAAGGACAAAGCTCTTCTAAACGAATTTATGACGATAATATGAATAAAAATGATGATTCAGAAGTTGAGTTAGAACCAAGACGGAGTAAAAGAGCAAGAGTTGAAAAATCGTTTGGACTAGATTTTCTAACCCTTTTGTTAGAAAGTGAACCACAAACGTATACAAAAGCAATAACTTCTTCTGTAGTGTAACCCCCTCGTCCCGGTCTGGTCGGACGACCGGTCCTAGTGGGTCACACGGGGAAAACCGAAGCGAAACCCGTTAAGGTTTCTCCTTGGTTAACGACCCAGAAAATTTCTTTTAAAGGTTATCTTCTCTAAATGCACATTTAATTCTTATGTGATCACAGCAACGGAAGACAAGCATACACGAAGCAATAACTCGAACAACCTAAGCAAAACAACCTATTTTTTTATGTGATTTAACAGCCCGTTTCGAAACACCCTAAAGGTGTATCGAAACGCCTTGACCTGGTCAACAATTCAAAGCCCACACGAGGATGCTGTTTCGGAACGGGGGTCAACCGTTCCGAAACACACTCTCTGGTCAACTTCTCGTGGTCAACGAGAATTGACCGTTTCGAAACACCATAGACCCGTTTCGGAACACCTTCATCTCGCCAATTTCTCAAAATTCCAGTAGCAAAAGTGTACCGAAACAGCCCCTATCCGTTTCGAAATGCTCAGCCAAAAAAAGGGACCGTATCGAAACAGGGTAACCCGTTTCGAAACGCTCCCAGTTTGCAGACTGGTTTTGGCTGGTTTAAGGCACAAGGGTGCCCCTAAACCCCACCAAACCTCCAACAACACACTAACAACTAATCCTAAGGCAAAACAACATACAAGCATGCTTGAGCATCATCTTAACAAGACTAAACACCAAGGCACAACATCACAAGCCACACATCCATACATGTCATTATAGATATTAAGCTTTAACATATCCAACACTTTGGCAATTCTAGATAGAAAATACTAACATGGTTTCAAGCAAGGCATACATCCCAAAAGCCAAATTAACAAACACATACGAGGAGTCTAACATGCTCCTAAACAACAACAACAACAATATATTCCAAAAGCATCATAACACGACACCTATCCCATTGCTTTACTATTACAATCTTTAAATTTAACTATCATACTTGAGCTAACCGTAAGCAACACTTGGAGGCCTTTCCTAGCCCTTGCCACCCACAAGCTACCGATCTGCATTGTCGAACAAAGAGGAGCGCAAGCATAAAAGCTTAGTGAGGATAAGCTCATAAAACAAACCTTCGACAATGCAGGGTCCAAGCACGAGCTACAACCAAGATAAAATGCATGATCTTACCTCCGATCCACATGAGCCATAATTATAGATGATGCATGAACATATATTCAATATTATGTCATGCTCAACATGTTTAAATCCACAACATAGGTAATCACACATATTAAGCCTTGTTAGCAACACATCCCAATTCACATTGGCTCACAATTAATCACATATTGGCAACATAAACCACAATCCGTATTGGCACCTAGCTATGACTCGAATACGCGGATAACCGTTGGAACTCACATCTAAAAACACAACCATTACCTGACGGTGGGATTACACTCATCACCGTTCACGCGGAGGGGATTCCACTCATCCTCACGCCTCATTTCATGCGGAGGGGATTCCACTCATCCTCACGCCCGTCGATGGGATTCCACTCATCACCGACTATTATATATAAGAAGATTTCCGGGCGAACCCGTACTCCATCTTGATGACTACCATCATCAAGACCACGCGCGCATTTTGACTCACGTGTGCACACTAGACATCCTAATGATCGATCATTTGTACCCAAGCATACTAGTGCCAATACTACACATTTCATTAATCTTTCACAATATCATTTCATAACAACTTATGTGCTTAGCACGTACTCACCATGACTTATCGTCATGCACAAACCACATTTCCATGCCTAGCATGTACTCACCATGATCCTCGGATCATACAATCACCTCATAATATCATTTCACATGTCAACACCACAAGTATATCGCTAACACAATATCACATCATATTTCATGCATTTGTATATCTCCATCATGTTTATCATCACCATGCACATAACAATGCATCAACCATGCCTCAACATACATGTATACAAATACATAACCAACATCATCACAATTTAACACGAGGCATATACAACCATTAAAGAGTGCAACCAAAGTCTCTAATCAAAGCTTGGGATTAGGCTACCACTCTAATCCCAACTCTAGGTGGGTTTACCAAGCCCATCCTAGGTTCACATGCTTGAACCAAATACTCAAAACCATTTTAAAAATATTTAACCACTCACCTCTACCTCCAAGCTCAACTACTAAGCAAGCATCACCTTCAAGTTTCCGGATTTCTTCCCGATGCTTCACCGACCCAAGTTCTTGCTTCTAAACAACCTCAATATAATTCAAATAACCTCAAATCAGCCCAAACATCGAAATACTAACCCGGAACACAATTCGAACACAAATTACAATGTTTCAAGCCATGAACAAACCCCACATTTAGCAAACTCGGGCAGCCCCTAAACCTCATCCAAAATCCATGTTTCCAACACCTTTTACACCCACAAATGATCCTAAATCAACCTCTAACCATAGTACTACCATTGGACTATCAATTCCCACCTAAAACAACCCCCAAAACTCACCCCAAACCCTCCAAAAACCCCATTTATACCCAAATTCGGGAATTGCTCAAAACCAAGCAAAATTCACATATGCTGTACCATTTGACTCTCATACTTCATAACTAACCATATTAAATCAAAATACTAAGTTTAGCTACACAAAGGCACCATTTTTAATCAAATCTTTTGAAATCCCCATTTTCAAAACTTCAATGAAAATGAAAACTAATGGTACTTTTAAAGAGAGGGAGTTGAGGAGAAGTAAAAAACGATGTTACCTTTCAAAAATGAGTTGAAATGGATGAGCTTTTTGATGGAATAGTGAAAGAGGAGGGAGAGCTCTATTCCACGTTATATTTGGTTGAGGAGAAGATGAATAGTGAAAGGATGATAGGAAAGGGGTTTTAAAATTAAAAGATGGGCAAATTACCAAAAGTCCATTAATGAATGGCTATCTTCTTTCTTCTTTAAAAACTCTCCACTTTACAATTCCTTCAATTTGGTCCAATTTCAAATATTTACTTTTGAAACCCGAAACTTAAAAGATTATTTTAATTATAAAACCGAGCCCAAAATAATATTAAAATATTATTTTCACCCGACCCCTAAACCTCGGGTGTTACAACTCTCCCCCACTTAAGGAAGTTTCGTCCCCGAAATTTATCGGACAGGAATGACCACGAAGTCTGCTCTTACCCACCTTCTTTCTCACTACAACATACTCACCAACTCGGTAAACTTACCACACCACACTAGTTATCTGATGCTAAGATCTCCACAGGTTCTCCATTGCTTGTCGATTTTAAACTGAACTCAATCTCTTCTACAAACATGGCACGGGACAAATCTGACTCACATTTCTGAATCACATATACACGAAACACATCACAAACCTCTTTCTCACTCCGGTGGTAACCACAACAAATAAACAACAAAACTAGCCCGATTCACAAACTCATACAACACTGTTTAAAAACTTGACCGATAACTTTCTCTGACTAATCATCTGACTTCAACAGGTAACCAAACACTATGCAGACGTCCTCAAAAATCTAGTTGAAATCTCGAATCTCTATTACCCACTCTCAGTAAGAATCTTCCATGGGTGTAACAAACTAGAATAAACTGATGCTCGGCCTTGACACGCTGGCAAACTACACACTTACTCTCATGCTGAACCACATCATCCATCAACTCAATCCAGAAGTACTCATCTTCAACCCACAACAAGTCTTCATACTACCCAGATGCAATACAAACGAACTGCCAAGTGCTTCGGCCAAAACAATACGTTTCAAAACATTATGTCAATCGGTACAACTATTCTGTCTCTGAAATGCAAAACTCTATCATCTCTAAAACTGTATTCTAAAGGTCTTCCTTCTGCTACGTCTTGCACGTGAGGTGCCAAGAACCTGTCTTGCAACTGTTTCTCTTCAAGTATCTGACTCAAAGTAGGTTTAACATGAAACTCGGCCACAAGAATACTATCATTCGGTAAACTGAATTCGGCAATTACCTCTCGCAACTCTACTACTAATCTAACAACAAATACAACTTGGAACTTCGGTTACTACGTAGGCTCTCTTCGGATGATACTCAATCTTGAGATTAAGGTCTTCAAACAATTCCAACAACCTATGCTGTTCCAGTTTCAACCCTTCCTAAGTCGTCTAATATTTCAAGTTCTGATGATAAGCGCATACACTGTGCATTTCTTACTGTACAAGCTTTGTCTCTAAGTCTTCGAAGCAATCCCAAATGTAGTTATCTTTATGTCTAGTGTCGGATAATTCTTTTCAAGGTCTCTCATCTATCTCGAAAAATAGGCCACAATCTTCTATCTTGCTTAAGCACACAACCTAACCATACGTGTAACGAATCACTATGGTTCACAAACTCCTTCTCTGATATAAGCTGATTCAAGGTCGAAGTTCTCTTCAAGGTTTCTTTCAGTTTCTCAAGGGCTCATTGTCTCGCATTTAACCACACAACTAAACATTCTTTTGTAGCAACTTGTCAAAGGAGCAACTATCTTCAAAAGACTATTTATAATTCTCTGAAAGTAACAATGCTAGACCTAGGGACTATAGATACCTGTCACAGTCTTCAATTTCTTCCAACTCATATCTTCTTTTGCCTACTTGGGATTTACTCTAACACACTCGGCTGAACAACATGTCCTAGGGGAACATCTTCATTAACTCGGAGTTCATGTTGCATAACTTGGCATACAACTAATTCTCTAATAGGATCTACAACACTAACTCCATAGCTTGTCATGATCTTCTTCGGTACGCGAATATACCCATGTGTCAACTATGAGAACTACTACAACTGATCCAGGAGCTCAGGAAATATTCTGCTCAACATCTCTATGAAAGTAACTAACACACTAGTCAAACAAAGCGGCACAACTCAGAACTCAAAATGATCACATCGTGCCCCTACAGTTGTCTTCGATACATCAATTTCTCTCACATTCAACTGGTAACAATCAGATCCCAAATTAATCTTCGAAAAGACTGAAGCACCCACTAATTGATCAACAAATCACTAACACTCGGAAACGGATACTAATTATTCACTGTCACTTGTTTCGACTGTCTGAAATCTAAACACATTCTCGTACTGTCACTCTTTCTTCTTCACAAATTACACTGTCGAACTCTAAGATGATGCACTAGGCCTAATGAGTCTAAGGTCTAACAAACCTCGAAATTGATTCTTCAACACTCTCAATTCTTCCGGGAACCATAAGATACAGAGCAATCAAAACAAGAGCGAGCTCGGAGACAGTATCAATAACAAACTCTTCTCCTCTATCAAGATACAAACCGGCAATTCTTCCAAACACTTTTAGGAAAAACACAAACTGCTCTGACCTTCTACGGTCTAATCTTCGTTCAAAAAAATCAAATCTATCACAATTGCTAAGCAAGCCTGTCAACTAAACTCAATCAATCTTTGACCTCTAAAGCTGGAACAACATTCGATAAGAAGTTCACATCCTCACCTACCCCTACAGTCTCACAGAAATCTGCAACTTCAGGGCAACTCTCTCTTCGTCTCAACGTATACCCTAGCTTTGTGCTCTACAAGTCAACCCATGTCAAAAAGGTACATCGAAACCGTAGAAAGACAATTACTTTACATCTACTAGAAACTAGTAACCCTGAACCACCAACAAACATCTTCTATACATTTCTCTGACCACCACTATCTCACTAAAAGGTCTAGTCACATGTGTCCCTACGTCTAAGATCTCAACAAGTATATCTGATTTCTTTGCATGCTCACACAAACGGACGAATCTGCAGAAATTGCAACTTCACAAGTACACAGTTATTAGTCCTCGGCCCTCTTGTCTTCAGGCTGGTCCTCCAAACATAAGCTAGCTCTTCAAAACCGTCCTTAGAGCATCTCGAAACTTCCAAATTCAATTCTGATTACACACAAACTATCATGCTGGAACTTGTTCTATAACGCCGGCCCTGGCGACTCGAAACATTCCACTACCAAACAATTTGGAGTCAAAACTCGAGACTTCTTCTCGGCTTGACTATATCGGAAGCAATTTCATCTCTTCTTCTTTCTGGGAGACAACTTAGACGCACACTGGCCCAAACACACAAATCGATTCCCACTCATGGATACTGACCGGCTGTCTCGAATTAAAACCATAAGCCGAACCCTCAACGATCACCAACTAACATTTTTGAGTTTTAGATTACTCACACGAGACCCCTACCTAGATCTCGCCAAAAGAACTAAGGTACTCATACCTACCTCTGACACCTCATCGGGCACATTCAAACTTGCATGCTTGTTAACAACATACGGAAGTACGGACTCAGAACCAATCAGAAGAGACAAACTCAAAACTGTACCAAGGGCTTATCTACTATAACATCGATACCACTTTGACTCCCACTCATAGGTCTTCACTTCTTTTCACCAACTAATACCAGAATCGGTCCCATCGTCCCTCACCAACAAGAATCAACTCACATACACGCGGACTCGAGCAAACAAATTGTACCTCAACTCCGGTACAACCATGCTTCCCTAACTATAGCAAAGAACTTCCTCCACATCACCCACATTTTCAGAAACCACAACTCCCACTTACCGATTCATGGCCCACACACAGGCCTCAAACTTACTAAAAGCAATAAATCAATCAACAATTTAACATACAAGTTGGGTTAGCAAAGGAAAGGTCCAAGTGGCTCAAGTATGATTTCCCTCACTTAAAATCCTTTTTCCGATGTAATAGAAGCAATGGGACTCTACTCAACATGTTTCAAACAAATCAGCACACATACATGCTCAACCAAGCATATAACAAGGCATACTTGCTAAACAAGCAAACATATGCGTACGACCAAACAACATACATTCTCAATCAAACAATCACACATCACAGCATACACGGATAACAAGCAACATGCTTACATGGCAAGCAAACATCGTGCAATTACAATGCAAGAACTTAACTTACCTCACTTACCTGCCCAAGATCTCGGTAACCTTAGGCTCTGATACCAACAAATGTAACCCCCTCGTCTCGGTCTGGTCGGACGACCGGTCCGAGTGGGCCACACGGGGAAAATCGAAGCGAAACCCGTTAAGGTTCTTCCTCGGTTAACGACCCAAAAAATTTCTTTTAAAAGTTATCTTCTCTAAATGCACATTTAATTCCTATGTGATCACAGCAACGGAAGACAAGCATACGCGAAGCAATAACTCGAACAACCTAAGCAAAACAGCCCATTTTTTATGGGATTTAACAGCCCGTTTCGAAACACCCTAAAGGTGTATCGAAACGCCTTGACCTGGTCAACAATTCAAAGCCCACACGAGGATGCCGTTTCGGAACGGGGGTCAACCGTTCCGAAACATACTCTCTGGTCAACTTCTCGTGGTCAACGAGAATTGACCGTTTTGAAACACCATAGACCCGTTTCGGAACACCTTCATCTCGCCAATTTCTCAAAATTCCAGTAGCAAAAGTGTACCGAAACAGCCTCTATCCGATTCGAAACGCTCGGCCAAAAACAAAGGGACAATATCGAAACAGGGTAACCCATTTCGAAAAGCCCCCTGTTTGCAGACTGGTTTTGGTTGGTTTAAGGCACAAGGGTGCCCCTAAACCCCACCAAACCTCCAACAACACACTAACAACTAATCCTAAGGCAAAACAACATACAAGCATGCTTGAGCATCATCATAACAAGACTAAACACCAAGGCACAACATCACAAGCCACACATCCATACATGTCATTATAGATATTAAGCTTTAACATATCCAACACTTAGGCAATTCTAGATAGCAAAATACTAACATGGTTTCAAGCAAGGCATACATCCCAAAAGACAAATTAACAAACACATACGAGGAGTCTAACATGGTCCTAAACAATAACAACAACAATATATTCCAAAAGCATCATAACACGACACCTATCCCATTGCTTTACTATTACAATCTTTAAATTTAACTATCATACTTGAGCTAACCGTAAGCAACACTTGGAGGCCTATCCTTGCCCTTGCCACCCACAAGCTACCGATCTGCATTGTCGAACAAAGAAGAGCGCAAGCATAAAAGCTTAGTGACGGTAAGCTCATAAAACAAACCTTCGACAATGCAGGGTCCAAGCACGAGCTACAACCAAGATAAAATGCATGATCTTACCTCCGATCCACATGAGCCATAATTATAGATGATGCATGAACATATATTCAATATTATGTCATGCTCAACATGTTTAAATCCACAACATAGGTAATCACACATATTAAGCCTTGTTAGCAACACATCTCAATTCACATTGGCTCACAATTAATCACATATTGGCAACATAAACCACAATCCGTATTGGCACCTAGCTATGACTCGAATACGCGGATAACCGTTGGAACTCACATCTAACAACACAACCATTACCTAACGGTGGGATTACACTTATCACCGTTCACGCGGAGGGGATTCCACTCATCCTCACGCCTCATTTCACGCGGAGGGGATTCCACTCATCCTCACGCCCGTCGATGGGATTCAACTCATCACCGACTATTATATATAAGAAGATTTCTGGGCGAACCCGTACTCCATCTTGATGACTACCATCATCAAGACCACGCGCGCATTTTGACTCACGTGTGCACACTAGACATTCTAATGATCGATCATTTGTACCCAAGCATACTAGTGTCAATACTACACATTTCATTAATCTTTCACAATATCATTTCATAACAACTTTCGTGCTTAGCAAGTACTCACCATGACTTATCGTCATGCACAAACCACATTTCCATGCCTAGCATGTACTCACCATGATCCTCAGATCATACAATCACCTCATAATATAATTTCACATGTCAACACCACAAGTATATCGCTAACACAATATCACATCATATTTCATGCATTTGTATATCTCCATCATGTTTATCATCATCATGCACATAACAATGTATCAACCATGCCTCAACATACATGTATACAAATACATAACCAACATCATCACAATTTAACACGAGGTATATACAACCATTAAAGAGTGCAACCAAAGTCTCTAATCAAAGCTTGGGATTAGGCTACCACTCTAATCCCAACTCTAGGTGGGTTTACCAAGCCCGTCCTAGGTTCATATGCTTGAACCAAATACTCAAAACCATTTTAAAAATATTTAACCACTCACCTCTACCTCCAAGCTCAACTACCAAGCAAGCATCACCTTCAAGTTTCTGGATTTCTTCCCGATGCTTCGCCGACCCAAGTTCTTGCTTCTAAACAACCTCAATACAATTCAAATAACCTCAAATTAGCCCAAACATCGAAATACTAACCCGGAGCACAATTCGAACACAAATTACAATGTTTCAAGCCATGAACAAACCCCACATTTAGCAAACTCGGACAGCCCCTAAACCTCATCCAAAATCCATGTTTCCAACACCTTTTACACCCACAAATGATCCCAAATCAACCCCTAACCATAGTACTACCATTGGACTATCAATTCCCACCTAAAACAACCCCCAAAACTCACCCAAAACCCTCTAAAAACCCCATTTATACCCAAATTCGGGAATTGCTCAAAACCAAGCAAAATTCACATATACTGTACCATTTGACTCCCATGCTTCATAACTAACCATATTAAATCAAAATACTAAGTTTAGCTACACAAAGGCACCATTTTTAATCAAATCTTTTGAAATCCCCATTTTCAAAACTTCAATGAAAATGAAAACTAATGGTACTTTTAAAGAGAGGGAGTTGAGGAGAAGTCAAAAACGATGTTACCTTTCAAAAATGAGTTGAAATGGATGAGCTTTTTGATGGAATAGTGAAAGAGGAGGGAGAGCTCTATTCCACGTTATATTTGGTTGAAGGAGAAGATGAATAGTGAAAGGATGATAGGAAAGGGGTTTTAAAATTAAAAGATGGGCAAATTACCAAAAGGCCATTAATGAATGGTTATCTTCTTTCTTCTTTAAAAACTCTCCACTTTACAATTCCTTCAATTTGGTCCAATTTCAAATATTTACTTTTGAAACTCGAAACTTAAAAGATTATTTTAATTATAAAATCGAGCCCCAAATAATATTAAAATATTATTTTCACCCGACCCCTAAACCCGGGTGTTACATGTAGGACCTCTTTGGAAGGAAGCTATTAAAAGCGAAGTAGATTCTATTTTATAGAATCATACTTGGGAATTAATAGACCTTCCACCAGGTTGTAAACCTCTAGGATCCAAATGGATATTCAAAAGGAAAATAAAACCTGATGGTTCCATTGAGAAATACAAGGCCAGACTTGTAATTAAAGGTTATAGACAGAAAGAAGGTCTTGATTATTTTGATACATATTCTCCTGTGACGAGAATAAATTTCATAAGAATAATTCTCACAATTGCAGCATTGCAAAATTTAGAAGTTCATCAAATGGATGTAAAAACAGCTTTCTTAAATGGAGATTTAGATGAAGAAATCTACATGGAACAACCTGAAGGTTTTATAATTCTAGGACAAGAAAAGAAAGTTTGTAAATTGGTTAAATAATTGTATGGTTTGAAACAAGCACCAAAACAGTGGCATCAAAAGTTTGACCAAGCGATGACAACCAATGAATTTTAAATCAATGAGTGTGACAAATGTGTCTACGTAAAGGACACAAAAGATGGTGATGTCATATTGTGCTTATATGTTGATGACATGTTAATTGTTGGTAGTAATGACAAAATGGTTAAATCTACCAAAAATATGTTAAATTCTAAATTTGACATGAAAGATATAGGACTTGCTGAAGTAATTTTAGGAATTAAAATTATACGAAGTTCATATGGTCTCATATTAAGTCAGTCACATTACGTTGATAAAATTCTTGAAAAGTTTAACAAAGATGATACAGGAGTGGCTAGAACACCTTTAGGCACTAGTGTTCATCTATCCAAAAATCGAGGAGAAGGTATTTCTCAAGTAGAATACTCTAGAATTATTGAAAGTTTGATGTATCTAATGAGTTTTACTAGGTCAGATATTGCTTATGCTGTGAGCAAATTAAGCAGATATACTAGTAGTTCGAGTGTTGATCATTGAAAAGCAATTGTTAGAGTACTTAGGTACTTGAGAAACACTCGTGATTATGGGTTGCACTATACGAGATATCCACCAGTTCTAGAAGGATACATTGATGCTAATTGGATTTCTAATACAAAAGATTGTAAGTCTAATGGTGGATATGTTTTTACACTAGGAGGTGCAGCTGTGTCATGGAAATCCTCAAAACAAACAGTTATAGCCAGATCCACAATGGAATCTGAATTTATTGCGTTAGACAAACGTGGTGAAGAGGCAGAATGGCTACGACATTTTTTAGAGGATATTCCAATGTGGAAAAACCCGTGCCTCAAATATGCATACACTATGATAGCCAGTCAGCGATGGGAAGGGCACAAAGTAACATGTATAATGGTAAGTCTAGACATATTCGTCGTAGGCATAATACCATTAGACAACTACTCTCAACTGGAGTTATTTCTATTGATTATGTTAAATTAAAAGATAATATAACGGATCCGTTAACGAAAGGGTTAAACAGAGAGTTGGTTGACAAATCTTCAAAAGGAATGGGATTGAAGCCCTTGAGAGGATGAATTTATAATGGAAACCCAACCTATTTGACTAGAGATCTCAAGATATAGGTTCAAAGGGAAAACCTAATTATAAATAAGATGAGATCACTGTGGGGGAGCACACCCTACCCATTCTTAATTTAACAGTGATACTCGTGCAGGTAGGTTAGCAATGTTTGCTTTGATGATTCTAAGTTGTCAGAAATTCTGAACAGAGCAAGCGGGCTACTTTAAATGAATCACCTATGTGAAAGAGAAGTGGGGCCGCTTCAAAAAAGAATTGTGTAGGGCTTAATTCTTTATAAACTTTCACAGAACCAGGCTGGTGTTCATGGCCAAAACGGACACACCCATGAGAATTGAACAGAAGTTGGAAGATTCCTGTATAAAGTATACTTTACGTTTACACTGATAGCAGGACAGTTCAAAGACATCAAGTCTACTGGACAACTAGTAAAGTATGTATATCTTTACAAGGGAAGGTTCAAAGAGTAACACCTATCTATCCTATTCAGGTTTCAACCATTGAACACTATTAAACTTTAACCCAGACAATTTTCATTCATGTGGGTGATTGTTAGAAAAATGATATGCTACACGAACATTTTAGAGCTTGAATTTGAGTGGGTTTCATTAGTCAAATTATTTGGGACTAAGTGGATTATTAATCTACTACAAGAGTAGATGAAATGTGTATATTTACATGCTCAAAATGTTCAATGGGTGAATGAGAAATTGTTGCTCAAAGTAACACCCATGATGTTGGGGGAAAACGAGATGGAAAGTAAAATGTCCCAAACTTGTTGGGAACATAGATTTGGAAAGCTTTATAGGTTGAAGCTCTTCATGTTATTGTTGGAAACAAGACAAAGGCTTGGACTAGATACTTTGGGCTAGTCATAGTTTAATTATATAAAAATCAAAGATGGGCTTTGGACTTGGATTTCAAAATAACAATTTTTTTTCTTTCCTGAATTAATTTTCCAACAGAAACTATAGAATTAACCCACAATTTTTATGGAGTTACAGACCCTTCAGCTGGTTTTAACCTCCAATTTATTTGGATTAATTCTGTGATAATTACCATTTTGAATTCTGGAAAGTGTAACACTTCAGAATCTTAACTAGCAGATTAATTATGTAATTAATCATGTCCCCTGCCTGGACACTATAAAAGGAGGCCTCCTGTTTCTATCCAAAACACACCAAAAACACCCTCTAGCTAGATTGTTAATAGTGTTATGCTTCTGAAAAATTCGCTGTTGCAATCAAGGTTGCATTGCTCCTTTGACTGTATTCTACTGTTGTATCCTAAGAGACAGACGTTCCATAGTAACTCCAGTATCGAGAGGGGACGAATCTGTTTTAAGGACAATGTGATAGCACAGGCCTCGGTCTAAGTTTTTTTGATCAATTACTGGTTTTTCCTTTGGTTTTTATTATCTTTGATAAAAATAAGAGGAAAGTCAGTATCATTTTATTGGTTTGAATAATCTTTTAGTTATATTTAATTATTTTAAACTTTTTTACAATATGTCAATTGAATTTTATAAGAAATCTAAATAGAGAAGGCATAATATTAAAAAAATGCCCATAACATTTAATTGAATAGTCATTTTGGTCACTATTCTTGTTTTTTTGAAACAATTTAACTTTCAACGTTTTATTTTGAGTCAAAATAGCTCCTTTGCGGATAAAAATTGTTAGCCAACTAACGATAAATGGCTTGAAATGACGTGACAAACCTATATGCCAATGTACATCACGATAGCAGTGTCATATAGACAAATATGCTGACTTTTACAGAATGACACATGAGTTAAAAATAATTTTAAAAAATTGTATCAAATATAAAATATTTTTTCTTCTGATGTGTTATTCTATCAAGTAATTTCAAGTTGTTTATGTCAGTTGACTAATAGTATTCATCCGCGGAGGGGCCATTTTAACCCAAAATAAAACGTTGAGGGTCAAATTACTTAAAAAAAATAAAAGAGAAAATGACTATTCAGTCATTAGGAGCATTTTTTCTGGCATTATGCCAATATAGAAAATATCTAAAAAAAAGAAAATGTAACAAAAAATAACAAAACACAATAATTCTAAATACAAAGAAAATTAAAAAAATGAAACATTAGACCAACAAACACACCTCTGGTGGGCTGCAAAACAGGGACAAAGATGAAACACTGAAGAAATAAAAGGAAAGAGCAAGATTTTTTGTCTTTATCCATCCACAAGCTTCAAGACTGAAGTAAGAGTGGTGAGCAAAACCAACAATCTTGGAGGCTGCTTCACAAAACAGATTTGACTGCATCGACAAACGAACCACAAAAGGGGATCAAACTACTAAAGACCACCAACAAACCGCAAATCAGAGCCGAGCGCAGTGGAAACATTATCCACGAACGCAGATCTATCGCAATAGTAGACGATAATGTGCCATAAGACAGAAGCGTGCTATAAAATAAAAAAAACGTATCACAAAGCAAATGAATAACGTGCCACAAAGCAGGCAAACTAAAAGAAAATAAAAATAAGAACTAAATATATAAAAAACAAAGGAAATTAAAAAAGTTACATATATGCCTAATTAATAAGCACTTGGACTAGCGTTGATATGCTAAACGGGCTACACCCCTATAATGATGATTCGTGTCATTCATATAAAAATACTTAATTGATTATTATCTTTAATGTTTAAGTTTAATTAGATGCAACCTATAAGAAATAATTTTTTAAAAAAATATAAAATTATAACAAAAAAATATAAAACATAAAAGACTTAAGGGTCATAGCCAGTGTGCTCCAAAGCTTCCATCATCATTCTTCATTTGTTGACAATCCATTTTCTTCTTTTTTTTTCTTGCTCTTTTTCCTCTATTTTCTTCTTTTTTTCTTGCTCTGTTTTTCCTCCATTTCCTTCTTCTTTCATTTTGGTCCTTGTACCAAATGCAAATGTACCAAGTGGTGCTTTCGCAATGTCATATTCAATGGGATGGCGGAGCTTGCACTCACCATATTTAGGCTTTCAATTTTCTTCGAATAAAGGGATTTCTTATTGTATCCGTTATGGGCCTTTGCGTTGTCGATTTGGGTCCTTAGGATCCCCTCTCTTTGCTAGAGTCGGGGATATAGATCATCCTCACATATTACATTTACACCATTGGTTTTGGCCCATATGCTAGCAGATATGGAAATACAATATACTCAATTACTCCAATTTTCTACTTATGAGCCATGTCAATCTATAATCCTATTCATTTGCACATCAACAATGTTTCAAATTTTTTCGACAGTTCTTTGCCATTCACCAAATGACCCTCTCTATCTTTCAATTCATTGTTGCAGTTGGTAGACCACAGGTTGTGGCAAATACACTTGGAACATTTACCCTGCTGCTGGTTTTTGTTAAGGGTAAACTACACTGGTAGTCACCGAACTTTTAGGGCGCTTTCAATAAGGTCACCGAACTTTTAAAACTTTCATTACAGTCACCCAACTTTTAATTCGCTTTCAATAAGGTCACTGCCGTCAACCACCGTTAAAAAAGCTGACGTGGCATGTTAAATGTAAGGGTAAAATACATTGTTAGTCACTGAACTTTTAAGAGGCTTTCAATATGGTCACCGAACTTTTAAAACTTTCATTATCATCACTCAACTTTTAATTCGCTTTCATTACCGTTAAAAAAAGATGATGTGACACGTTAAGTTTAAAAATAAACTTTTTCACACTCTATTTTATCTCTATGTCTTATTTTTTTTCCATCCAAACATGTCTATCTTTTAGATACATTAATATTTTCCTTTGAACTCTTCATTATCCAGTGCATGACTCAGTAAATGCCGGGCCTGAAGCATAAAGAGGATTTTTGAGCAAAATTTTAGTTATTTCTTTATCATTCCATCATCGGATGTCTCCCAATATTTTTTTTGTTCTCACACATGTCGCATGCATGTCTAGATACATTAATATTTTTCTTGATGTGTTACTAGAGAAGTAACGAGTTTCACCAAAAAATTACAATTTGATTCATATGGAAGAAAGAGACATATTTAGATGGAAGAAAATAAGAGGGAGAGAAAATATGGTAGAAAAATGTTTATTTTTAAACTTAACATATCACATCAGTTTTTTTTAACGGTAATGAAAGCGAATTAAAAGTTGAGTGATAGTAATGAAATTTTTAAAAGTTCGGTGACCATATTGAAAGCCTCTTAAAAGTTCAGTGACTAACAATGTATTTTACCCTTACATTTAACATGTCACGTCAGTTTTTGTAACGGTGGTTGACGGCAGTGACTTTATTGAAAGCGAATTAAAAGTTGGGTGGCTGTAATGAAAGTTTTAAAAGTTCAGTGACCTTATTGAAAGCGCCTTAAAAGTTCAGTGACTACCAGTGTAGTTTACCCTTTTGTTAAATAGAGGAAGAAAATGGAGGCGCCCTAAAAGTTCGGGTACAATTTTCATATACTCCAGGCTTGTATGCAAAGCTAGTGACGTTGTTGCTCAAAGTAAGCATCTTTGTCTTGTTTGAGTTTATCTGGACAAAGCTCCAGAGTTTCTAAGTTTTATCGGCAATTTGCAGTTGAGGTGGTGACAGAAGCAAACTGGGATGAGCTTGTCATTGGCAATAAGACCCGATTTTAGTTGGTGCGGGCCCTGTTGAGTGATTGAACTGGTCATAGCCAGTGTGCTCCAAAGCTTCCATCATCATTCTTCATCTGTTGACAATCCATTTGCAGATATTTTCTGGGTTAAAATTCAATAAACCCAATTTATCATTCACCGGCAGATGCCAAAACTCTAGGCTTGTATGCAAAACTAGTTATGTTGTTGCTCAAAGTAAGCATCTTTGTCTTGTTTGAGTTTATCTTGACAAAGCTCCAGAGTTTTATCTGCAATTTTGAAAAACATAGCAAGAAAATGAAAAAAAGAAGAAGAAAGTTAACTTTTCAAGTCAGTGTTTTTAGCAGAAGTTAAGAGAGACTAAAAATAAAAGCGGACTAAAAATTAGGTGATACTAATGAAAGTTTTAAAAGTTTGGTGATCAAAATAAACACACAAAGTTGTACTTTAGAAAAGAAAATGGAGACGGCAATATCGTTATCTTCCTCACTCAAGCACCACTTAGCATTAGGCATTCGAATCCCTCAAAGTCCAGCCCTTTGCCGCAGAAATGGCGGCAGAGTTTCAACTTTTAGAAGCTTCACAGTTGTAATGGCTACTCCTCTTGAATTCTGCGTTAAAGCTTCCGTTACCACTCCCAATAAACTCGGCGATTGTAAAAATATGTCTCTATTTTCTTTCTATGACTCGAACCTGCTTGCTAAGTGAGACAATGCGATATAAAGAAAAAGTTCTAAATTTGTTCTTCATTAAGTTAAATGAATTGCGTTGGTTGTTGTTACTTGTAAGTTGTAATCTTGCATTTGTTTGAAATTAAGAAGAATTTATTAAACTAGTTTCTATTTCCTATATTTTCTTTTGAGATTTTTCTCTATTTTCCTTTTGAGATTGCTTTGGGGCATTACAAGAAATGCTCTGTGCCGGATATACTTCCCTATACGAAATCTTACAAGAAGGGAATTCAGATTCAAATTTTAGAGTCGATATTGTTAAGAAGATGATCAACCACTCAATTTCTTGAAAACCTTACCCCGTTCCACCAGGTCAAGCTAGACCATACAGATTAAAAAAATTCTCTCTAATCTTCTTCATCGAAATATTTGTATTAATTTATTTGAATATCACTAAATGATTAATATATACAGCAGTTAATAGATATAAAAGATGTAATCCGAAGGCAATAATCTAGAGCAGACAGTTAAAATCTCTCCGGTAGTAATTGTTTAAAGGTGTAATTAAAAAATAAAAAATAAATATAAATATGGTTATGAATATTTATCTATGTGGATGTCTATCATGATTAGAACTTTATCTAAGGAGGTTGATTTACTTTATCATTAGGAATATTATCTTATTTAATTAGAGTTCTATGTAATATGTACTTCTTATGCCTATAAATAGATGACTTGATGAAGGCATTGTACATAAGTCTATATTTGAGAATAATACGAATCTCCCTCTTTCTCTCATCTCTTTGTTCTTCCATTCTAGTTCTTTGTTCTTACTATTGTTCTTTGTTATTTTATTGACAACATGTTATCAGCACGAGTTCGCTCGAAAGATTTTGGTGCTTCTTGTTCGAATCTCAAAGGAAGTATCGGGAAAAAAAATTGATTCTATGTTAAACCGAAGATAAGTGTTTTCCCCTCATTTTTTTTAAATTATTGATTGCTTTTATCTTAATATTTTAATTTAATTTTTAATTTTTTGAAAAAAGCTGATGACATGATTTGAAAGTTTGAGCGAGCCATGAATTTTAAAACACCTCACGAAAGCAGAACAAAGCTTATGGCCCTTGCGTTGTCTTCCAATCAACACTGTCATTGCTAATATATTTATGGCTTCCCTTGTTTACAATTGAAATCCTTGCTAAAGTGACAAAGTTCAATTGTCATTGCAAAAGTGGAAACTTGTGCAACAGTATGAGGATACGGGTCACGGTGAGTAGCCATTCATTTATGACTTGTCTTGTTCTCAACCCTAAACCGATGCTTAAAAAAGGTTTTTATTACAGGATAAGAAAATTATGGCCGTAGACTTACTATTATATTTTTATAATTAAATATCAATATTTATTTATATATTTTTTATGAGAGTTGATGTTTTTAATTTTGTTTTGAGTTTTACATGATATATTTAAATGGCGTGGTAAGAGCATGATATAAAGAGATTATGAGAAGTTGTCTTGGTCGTTTGCTATGTCTCCATGGTCCTCGAGAAGAAACACAATATTGGTAAACTATATTTTTATTTTTATCCTTTAAAATATAGTTTTAAAGTGCGATAAATCATGATGATTTTGAATTTACAAGAAGATTATTATAAAGTCTAGATTTGCTCGAAAGCAATATTTCTTCTTCGCCGAAAAACTCGACCATAGACTTCACCCAATTTCAAGTTACGAAAATTCGTCTTGATCCAAAAAGTTTTATGGGAGGCATTCCCTGAAGTGAATGCAAAGCATGATGTTTATTCCATGTGATTATCAATGATGGGGCATTCCCTGAAGTGAATGCAAGCATGATGTTTATTCCATGCGATTATTGGAACTGTTTCATTCCCTGAAGTGAATGCAAACATGGTAAATTATTATTCAATTAGAGACATAATTTCGATATAATCCAAGTATATTGGCTAGACATCCCGTTCTGCGATGCTACTGGTCTCAAAGGAGGTTTTTAAAGGACCTTGTGGACAAGTTTAACAATGTCGCGTACGAGGATTAAATCTTTGTTCTCTGTGATAAGGATATGTGAAAAAGGTTTCAAAGGCCCACTGGCTCTACTCCATTCCCTGAAGTGAATGTGAGATTATATTATGGAAGGAATAAAAACCACATTAGAAGTTGTGTTCGTGGTCGAGGCTATGAATATAGACATAAAAAATATGGTCATTTTAAGAATACTTCTACCCACCGGTAGTGAGGTTATAAGGATGACAAGAGTGATAAAGATCATTCTATTGAAGTAAAACTCTTCTTATTACCAATGTGATGTTATAAATCATTGGTCTCGCATGTGTTGTACGTTGAAAAATCAAGAATCATGGAATGATAAAGGAAAGAAAATAGAGGCAAATTTTGTTTGCGAAACATGACAAAGATGATACTGGTCCAACTTTATTTGGACATTGTTGGTCCAACTCTTTTGGACGTTGTTGATTTTCTTATAACCCTCGAAAAGGAATAAATCATCTTATAATTATTCTCATAACTTTGAAGAGAATTATTTATTTATTTTTATTTATTTTACTTTACGTTTATTTACTTTACACATATTAATTATTTACGTTTTATATTTATATATTATGATATTTATTTATTTTGTTTAACATGATTACTTATCAAATACAATCTATGGTGACGATTTATGCTCAACATAAGTATAAGATATATTTTCCCATTTAAATGCAAGGAAATAATGTGAGTACTATATCTTAAAGTACTGAAAATATTGATGCTCTAGAAGAGCAATAAATTCTTGAGAGAAAGCACATTATGAAAAGTGCAGAATTGCGAATATTGCAATACTTACCGCTTATGGTAATAATACCGTCACCACTATAAGTAGAAATTTTAAGAGAGCAATATGAGTTCGCAAAATATCCCTTTGAGAAATATAGATAACATATGTTATCAATTGACATTTGAAATAAGTCAATATGGATATAAGTTCTGGTAGCCAAAAAGTCAGTTGAAAGCTCTAGAAGAGGTATATATTGCTACCAAAAGATAATTTCAATTTGTTGAGATTTTAGGGGCTTGATTCGATCAACCGTTCTTGCTCGCCAAGTATGGAGAAGTTGGATAATTGGGTGTTTTAGTGGGAGGAGAAAAATTGGCAAATTGACACAAGGATTTATAGTGGTTCAACCTTCTAACCAAGGTCTACATCCACTACCTTAGCTCCCCACTAAGGATTTCCAAAACAAATTCACTAAGAATTTCGTCCCCTTTTCTAGGCTAAGGAGGCAACCTTTACAACCCTCAAAGCTTTCTACCCAAAGCTTGAGGAATCACTCTCTTGTACAAAGAAAGACTTAGCAAACTAGAAATCCCTCTAATAGGTGTTTGTTTGCAATACTAAGAAATCACCCAAAACCTAAACACTTGAGCAAATTTAACAATGTTTAGCTCACAAGTGTTGTCTAAGTAAGAAATAAACAATTTAACCTCTAGACAAATTTTGACATCATAATGTTGTAACAATTGAAGCATTAACCATTACAAGATGCTTGAAGGTCCCTTTTATACTCCTTGATGAGTTTGTAGCCGTTACTAGCCGTTGGGATTGAATTGGAGCCGTTGGAGCCTTTATTTCCCACCATAAATGCAGTTCTGCAGCTGGGCGTATCGATACTCGTCAAACCGTATCGATACAGTCTCAATGAGGAATTAGCTGTTGGCTTTCTTCAGCTGATGCGTATCGATACGCTTGCCTAGCGTATCGGTACGGTCCTACAAATTCAAATGACCGTTGGGGTAGTTAGGCGTATCGGTACGCGATACAACCGTATCGGTGTGCGACTAGCCGTTGGGCTATTTCAAAGCACACCGTATCGATACGACAAAGCGTATCGGTACAGGTTTTGACTACTGGAAAGTTCAGGTGGTTGAAACCCTAAAGCGTATCGGTACGGTCCAAGACCGTATCGGTATAGGCACTTAAAAAGGCTGGTTTTGACCACTTTAAATGTACTTTAAACTCATTCCAAAGCCTTTAAAACCCTTAAACATATTTTCAAGTTGTTTTTAACTAAAATCACATTTTAAATTCTTTTCAATTTAGTCCAAAACATTTCTCAAATATTATATCAAAACCTTAGTTCTACACAATTGAAAGCTCCGAAAGAACTAAATATATTCCTATTTAAAGGAACAATTTTGATGACTGTACTAGACATGTACGAGTGAGATTGAATTACATGTTATGGTAAACAAGAAGTTTACAAATTCAGAGATATGTACACACATATATATAGTTGGCATGATCGATTAGACCATCCTGGTCAATAATGGTGCAAAAATTATTGAGATTTACATGCACATGTATTAAAAGAACATGTAGTTCTTACGGTGCTTATTCTCAAAGGAATGAATTAAATTCCACTTATTAAAGAACGTGAAGTTCTTGTGTTGCTTAAAGGAATTGATTAAATTTCACTTACTAAAAGAACCTGAAGTTCTTGTGTTGTTTGTTCTCAAAGGATATAGATGATCCCACTTACCAAAAGAATTAGAACTTAAAGTTCTTGTACTGAAGTTGAGACTATATGTCTTGTATACCTGAACGGAATATGAGCCCATATATCCACAAATGTAGAAAGTTTTATATAATTTTAGTAGATGCATCTACATTGTTTTATCAATTTACAACCAGAAGTTTATAAGATTGATTATAAAAGGATTCAGATTATGCAGTTAGACTATTCGTCTTGCAAAAGCTAGCGAGTTTATATTTTAGGCTATATCAGTTGTTACAAAGTTTATTGATTATGAAAAAAATATAGTTTAGCAAAATTCCAATTGGATGCCTCCTATTTAATAGCTAAACTAAGAGAACAAAAGAGTTATTATTTATATGATGTTTCCATATAACAAAACTTATACGCATCAAGCAAACGAATTATAATAAACTCCCCGTTATGGTTGATTTTTGGTCAGAAATCATACATTTCCCATTTTATGATTTTTGAATGTGCGATATGAATTGCTCCACCACAACGCACAAAATGGGTAAATAAAAAGGGTTGAGAATATATATTGAGTACGAGTCTTCTTTTATGTTTAAATTCTTAAATATTAATTGAAGAATCATTTATGACATGATTTTTCTCAACATCAGGGGAGATAATAATCAGCTGGATAGAGGAAAATGAATTATCATTATCTAAATCCTCGTATATGAACTAGAAGTTCATAAGATAATTCATGTTATCACATGTCAACTGCCAGACATATTTACTGGCCTAATGAGAGTAATTAAGTCTCATATACCAGCTGAAATGCTCTAAGTTTAAATTATATGTTAGAGCGAGAGAATGTAAATCATGCCTGAAGCATGATAGTTGAAATGGTTCCAATGATCAAAATTCTCGTAAATAGAAAGTAATATGAAATCAGTATTTAATCGGTCATTAAATTGGATAATAACAGTTATAATTTTTATACCTATTTGTGCATACACAAAGCCTCAATATCCAGATTTGTTTAAACAATATTAAACTACTTATCACTTTAATAAATATATTTATTTAACTCTATAATATAAAATTATAATATTTAACCCTAAACTTCAAAAAACATAAACCCTAAGTTCTAACGTTAAATCTTTAAATTTGAACTTTAAATATTAAATTATAAATTAAACCTTTAAATTAGAACAGTAGGTGAAAAAGTGATTTTTTTTTATCATGGGTGTATGAAATTTTTTAATAAAAAAATATAGGTTTTCACAGAATACAATGGGTAATTGTTCTATACACAAGCGCTTGTGGAAACTTTTTTACACAAGCACCTTAGTTTTAGGGGTTAGGGACTTCGTTTAGGGTTTAAAATTTAGGGGTATAAGTGTAGTAGTTTTGATTTTAGGGATTGTTGATTGAATTTTGGGTTTAGGGTTAAAATTTAGGGTTTATAGGTTAAAACCTAAATCCCTACCCATATTACCCTAAAACTAAACCCTAACCCTAAACCCTAAATTCTAACCCTAATTCCTAAATTCTAAACATGAACCCTAAATTCTAAACCTTTACACTAAACCCCCTAAACTCTAAACCCTAAACACTAACCCTAAACCTTATAATTGAGGCGCTTGTGGAAATAAAAACTTTCCACCGCCAGTGTATAGGATATTAATCCGAATATAATATATATATATATATTTATTTAAAAAATCTGTATTATATCCAGAAATGAATCCAGATGTGTAACTAATATCCATCATCAACCTTCCCCTTCTCATTTTATCAGAAAGCGAAAACCAAAACCCGCCACCATAACCATTTAAAAGATAAAAAAAATTCAATAATTCTCCGAGAAGATGAGTCTCCACCAAATGGCGGTCTCTCATCCTTTTCTTTTATCTTCTCGCTCTGCTTACAATCTAAACCCTCTCTTCTTCTCCAAACGCAGTCGTTTCCGCTTCCCTCTCTCTCACTCTCGTTTCACTTCCATCAAGCGTCGGAGCTTTGCTGGTAAAACAACATATCCAAACTCACGTTTTTCTTTACTCTGTTTTCTTTCTCTCTGGGTTTTTTGCTTGTTTGGTTGCTGAGAAGTGGAGGAAAATTAGTATATTTGCTCGAATTAATTCCTATTTGTCTTGTTAGAAAAATCCAGCCTGAGAAGATGAACTTAAAACTCGAGCATTTTCTGTGAAAATCGTGATGAATTTAGTTAGAGGGCGGAAAACTAAAACATGAGAAAAAAAATAGTTCTTAATGAAGGAATTCATTTTTTAATACTTTTTATATAGGTAAAATCATGTTGGGAGTTTGTTAGTATTACTTTATTGTTTACTTCTCAGTTAAATTCCATTCAAGTATGTGAAGTGATAGAACTTAGAAGTATTAGTTCAGCGGCAATAATGAAAGAAATTAGGGGATAATCATTTCTAAAATCTTTAGTACAGTCATTTTATAGGATACTTTTTTAGTTGCATATGAGTTTAATTTCCTGTTGCATTTTCAGTTGCTGCATCGGAGAATGGCACTTTCACTTCTCCAGAGTCGGCAAAGTCATTTGATTTCACTTCAGAGGAGCGGATATACAATTGGTATTTTATTCTTGAATGTGATAATCTGCTATTTGTTTTTGTCTCTTTTTATTAAAGATTCCTCTTTCTAATTGAATTTTGAGCTTTTCATGTTGTTTGGTCCTCATCTTATACCAAATAAAAAGTATTTGATTTAGTGAAGTTAAAACGAAAGTGAATGAATGTATAATGTAAGGGAAGAGGCTATTTTAGTTAACTTTATCTTCAAGTAATATCTCAATGTTTCCTAGACTTCAGATGAGTGTTAGATATGGGTATATGCCCGACAAAAATATGCTCAATTTTTCCGTGTCCAAATATGTGCCGGGCACACATGTTATATTTGTGTGTGTGTGTAGAGAGAGGGAGATACAGAGAATATATATAGTTCCTTTATTTGAGTCATGTTTGTCTTTCTTTTTTGTGTCATGTTTGTATAATGTTTTAGTTATTTTTCCGTGTCCTGTCCAGTATTCAAGGTCTATATCCATTACAGTAGTTTAAGACTAAATTAGTTTTACACACTTTTATAATTTCTTACATGATTAATATTATAACAAACCGATTGTTGGATTTAACAATGTGAATGTACGTGTAGTACACTTGAAGTTTTGGATTGACCTGATGTTTGTATCATGTCATTGAGACTTTGTTTTAAAAGGTTGAAAGTTTTTTCTTTTGCGTTGAACAAATAGTTTGATAGTTTTAATTTACTCAAAATTCAACATGATCTACGTGAACAGAGCATGGCAGTTGACTCTCAACTTAAACAAATATAATTCATATAAAAATAATGCAAGTTTGTAAAACCAATTTAGTTTTACACTCGTGTAAGTGGATTCCTTCCCATACATATATAATGATATACATGAATGGAACATGAAATATAACTCTCAGCTTAAACAAATATAAATCATATAAAAGTTATGCAAGTATGTAAAACTAATTTTGTTTTACAATCGTGTAAGTGGTTCCCTTCCTATATATATCCTATAGTTTCTTACTTTTACTTGTTATCTCTATAATAATAATAAGGAACACCCTTATTTGCTTGCTTGATTATTATTTTTTTCTGTCGACATGGCTAGCATAACATGAGATTGCTTTTTTTCCGGGTTATTTCTTTTACCAAATATTGATCTTAAATTATTTCATTTATGCAAGTCCTGCAATCATGTATGTTTGTAAACTTAGACTTATCTATTTTATTCTGGGAAGACCGTGTCTATAAATACTGTTTTTAGCAACTGTTCTGCAGTTCTGAATTTACTGTCAGAAAGCTTGCTTGTTATGCTGCTGCATATGTGCATTCACCTTGTTTAGAATTTGGATATGGTTATATGTTCATTGCTTGCCGTAAACTTGTTAACATATATTTCTCTGGAGAGTATTTATGGAACTCTTGGATCTCAGGTGGCAGTCTCAAGGTTATTTCAGACCAAAACTTGACTCAGGAAGTGCTCCATTTGTCGTATCAATGCCACCTCCTAATGTTACCGGCTCTCTGCATATGGGACACGCAATGTTTGTGACTCTTGAGGTTGTGAAAATGATTTTGAGATACTTAGTTTTTATTACTTCTTCTGCTGGCAGTGCCAAACATTTAGGATGCATTTGTCAGGCATTATTGATACAAGATTCATTGTGGTTTTCTGAATTTACTTATGAACTTGAAAGTGTCGATAATTAAGTGGGCAACTGTTGGTTCTCAACTTCGGAAAGATGTTTCATATAGCATAGTTTTATTCATTTCAACTTATTTGAGCCTACACTGGTCAATGTAACTCCTCAGAAAAATGTTTTCTTTGTGAAAAAGTTTACACTTTTACTTGCAATTGGATAGTGATTTGGCGCAACACGGTGAAGATGTGGAGGACGAGGAGATATAAAGATATAAGGACCCTTCTAGTTCTAATGGATTCTAACCTTTATTTTCTAGACATTGCAATTATTTTAAATTTTATTGGCTTTGCTATTGGTCTTGTAATCCTTATTTATTTATTTATTTATTTATCATATTTGTCTCCTTTTTGGTCTTTTTTAGGATATCATGGTTAGGTACCATCGCATGAGGGGAAGACCAACACTTTGGCTTCCTGGAACTGATCATGCCGGTATTGCAACTCAGGTTAGTTTCTGGATGGCCATGATTTCTGTTCATCTGATTCCTAAACTAGAAAAAAAGACATATTGGAATATTCTAATAATCTAATTAAACCACCTTCTGGTTTAACTTGTGTAATGTTTTCTGGCAAAAATTGATCTTTATGGTCATATTATTTTTAATGATATTTGTAAATACAATGTTTTCAGTTTCAATGTTGATCTGTATTCTGCCTTTGTTATACATAATGTTCCATGTAGAAAATGAGTATAATTGAAGCTATTTTATTTTTCTTCTCCCAGTTGGTTGTGGAAAGAATGTTGGCTTCTGAAGGAATAAAAAGGGTAGAACTGGGCAGAGATGAATTTTCGAAACGAGTTTGGGAGTGGAAAGAGAAGTATGTCTTCTCTTCAATTATTTGAATACTTGGTTTTCCCTGCTGTTCTTTGCTGATATTGAATCCATTGCTTTGCACATATCATCTAAGGTATTTTGTTGTTTTGGACGAAAAGGGGGGCTGGGTCTATGCAACTTCAATGAATTCTATTTAGTCTCCCTCCAAATTGGGATACTTATGAAGTTTTTATTGCTTTCACCATTGCGTAATTTCTGGTATTTATTTTTGATATTTGATTGTTAAGGTTGCACTGATATAGGTAATTCTTTGTTCTGTATATTTTTATTTATTTTTCTCATTGCTGATTTTAATTTTTATTTACTTTTAAGGTATGGTGGGACCATTACTAATCAGATAAAGAGACTTGGGGCTTCTTGTGACTGGACTAGAGAATGTTTCACCCTTGATGAGCAGCTAAGTCGTAAGACCAGTTTTCTATCTAGTAAAAGTGATCTAGCTTGTCTTAAAAGTCTTAAATTATGTGTAAAGTTACAATCTTTGTCCTGTTTTACTTGTTAATCATTCGTATCCTTTTCATTGTACGCATGATGATGATAATAATGGTAGTGATAATGATAAAGTAATAATCAGGCACTTACATTTGTTAAAATACCAGTAGGGTAAGTTCATGTATTCTGAACCTTGCATTCCTATTGCAGGAGCTGTTATTGAGGCTTTTGTTAGACTTCACGAGAAAGGATTAATTTATCAAGGTATATGCCAAAATTCCATTGATTATCACCATGTTGCACTTTGCTAGCTGATATTTAGCATGTTTACGTTAACCTTACTTCAACAAGTGATCATAATATTCTATTCTTCTTCCTTTGCTTTAGCAGCCTATAGTGGGGAAAAGAAAATAATGTAAATATTATCTTTCCCTTCAAAAAGCTAAGAGAAATTATCACGTCAAATGAAAAACAACAAAGAAAGACTAGCATTAGTATTTAAAAGTATTTTGTATATCTTTCCCCCTTGTAATGCATTGATGTAGGAGTACCTATGTTTCAGTTGACTTCTAGTTGAAGTAGTGGCCATTGACTGGTCCCACTTGGTAACATGGAATTGATGTAAATAGACTTATCTGCAGTTCCATTTTTTTAAACTTATAAGTTCCCTTTAGGACTTCAGTACTGTCGAAAAGCTGATCAAAAACTGATCTTTTTATTATATTTCGACTATTAAATTGCTACTGATTTACAGACTAAATATATAGACTTATGCCTTAGCTAAGGAAACTCCTAACTAGGAAAGAAACTAATTCTAGTAAAGAAATACAATCCCTTGTAAATAGGGATTCTAATAAATAACAAAATATTTACAGATCTTCTGAACTTTAGGAAACAATCTCCGACACTCCCCCTCAAGCTGGGGCATGGATGTCCTCCATCCTCAGCTTGCTTGTTAACTTCTGAAAATCCTTGCCAAGTAAACCCTTGGTGAGAATATCTGCAATCTGATTACCAGTAGTCACATAAGGAGTACAAATCAAACCACTGTCGAGTTTCTCTTTTATAAAATGTCTGTCCACTTCAACATGCTTTGTTCTGTCATGTTGAACTGGATTATGAGCAATATTGATTGCTGATTTGTTATCACAGTACAACATCATTGGTCCATTCCATTCTACTTTCAAATCTTCTAGAATGATCTTCAGCCATAGTAACTCACAGATTCCTAAAGCCATAGCTCGAAATTCAGCTTCTGCACTGGATCTAGCTACCACGTTCTGTTTTTTGCTTCTCCAAGTAACCAAATTTCCTCCAAAAAAGGTGCAGTAGCCTGAAGTTGATCTTCTGTCCATTCTGGAACCTGCATAGTCTGCATCTGTGTAGGCTTCCAGAGTCAGGTTTCCTCCTCTTCTAAACATGATTCCTTTACCTGGTGTACCTTTCAAGTATTGCAAGATTCGCATTACAACTCTTAGGTGTGACTCCTTAGGATTGTGCATGAATTGGCTTACCACTCCAACAGCATATGCTATGTCTGGTCTGGTATGTGATAAATAAATAAGTCTTCCCACAAGTCTCTGAAATGAACCCCTATCAACTGCCATATCATCTTCATCTGAATCTCCTAGTTTGTGGTTAACTTCTATGGGCGTTTCTGCTGGTTTACATCCAAGCTTTCCAGTTTCCTTTAAAAGATCCAGAGTATATTTTTGTTGTGATATAAAAATTCCCTGTTGTGAGTGTGCCACCTCAATACCCAGAAAATATTTTAATCTCCCAAGTTCCTTCACCTCAAACTCTTTTACAAGACACTTTTTCAGATTGATGATTCCTTCTGAATCATTACCTGTAACTATGATGTCGTCCACATAAACCAGTAGTATGGTTACTCCCCCTGAAGATGAATGCTTCACAAATAAGGTATGGTCACCTTGACTCTGTTTGAAACCCTTCCCTAACATTACCTTAGCAAATCTTCCAAACCAAGCTCTTGGGGCTGTTTTAATCCATATAGAGCCTTTTTTAACTTGCAAACTACCTGTCCAACAGTCGAATTAAACCCTGGTGGAACATCCATGTATACCTCTTCTTCGAGATCTCCATGCAAAAATGCATTTTTAATATCAAACTACAGTAAATTCCATCCCTGGTTAGCTGCTAAGGAGAGTAGAACCCTCACTGTGTTCATCTTTGCAACAGGTGCAAACGTCTCCAGATAATCTATCCCATAGGTTTGCGAGTACCCCTTTGCCACCAACCTTGCTTTGTATCTTTCCAAGGAGCCATCTGATTTGTATTTTACAGTGTACACCCATCTACATCCCACTGTTTTTTTGTCTCCTGGCAGCTTTACTAAATCCCAGGTCTTATTCTTTTCCAGTGCATCCATTTCCTCCTGCATAGCCTTTTTCCAATTCTCATTATCTAATGCCTCGGCTACTGTTTTAGGGATGACAATATTGTTTAAGCTGGTAAGAAAGGTTTTGTGATTCGGGGACAAATTATTATAGGTCATAAACAAATATGAAGGGTGTTTAGTGGTGCAGGTTCTTTTTCCCTTTCTAATAGCAATAGGAAATTCAAACTCAGAATTAGAATTCATATCATTATGATCAGGATCAGTTTCAGAATGTACCTCAAAATGTATGGGAATAGGAGCAAGAGCAGGAGTAGGAGATGATTGAGTCTGCATAGGTATCTTCCTTCTCGAATATGTCTTTAGAGGACCAGCAGTTTCTTGAACATTGGACTGAGAAATATTTCTGTTTGGTTGAGGAGTTTGAGGACTATTGGGTTCTGTTTGTAAGGACTGTGAAGGCGGCTGGATTTTTGTAGAATGAGAAGGCTGGATTTCTGCAGAATGAGAAGGAGAAGGCTGGATTTCTGCAGAATGAGAAGGCTGGATTTCTGCAAAATGAGAAGGCTGGATTTCTGCAAAATGAGAAGGCTGGATTTTTGCAGAATGAGAAGGAGGTAGATCAATGAGGGACAAAGGTTGCTGAAGTAAAAACAGATCTGCATCCTTATCTTCCATAAAAGACATCTCCCCCTGAAGATAAGGAGCAGTGAAGTAACTCCCTCTTTCAACAAAAGTAACATCAGCAGTGACATAGACCTTTCTAGTAGGTGGATGATAGCATTTGTAGCCTTTTTGAGTAGAGGAATACCCCAGAAAAATGCACTTTACTGCCCTAGGATCAAGCTTACCTCGGTTTGGAGAATGAAGATGAACAAAGGCAACACACCCAAACACTCTTGGCTGAAGGATAAGAGATAGGTTCAAATGTGGGAAAAATTTTGTAAGGGTTTGAATAGGACTTTGGGATCCAAGGACTTTAGTGGGTAGTCTGTTCATCATAAATGTAGCTGTTAAGACAGCTTCCCCCCAGTATTTTTTTGGAACATTATTCTGAAATAAAAGGGCTCTGGTTATAGCAAGAATATGTCCATTCTCCCTTTCTGAAATTCCATTCTGCTGGGGAGTGTTTACACATGATGATTCATGTAAAATACCTTTTTCCAAGAGAAAAGGAGACAAGATTTGATTAAAATAATCCTTGGCATTATCTGATCTAATTCTTATAATCTCGGCTCCAAACTGGGTTTTTATCATGGTGTAAAAGTTTTGAAAGGTCGATGCAACATCAGATTTCTGTTTTAACAAATAAATCCATGTAACCCTAGTGTGATCATCTATAAAAGATACAAACCACCTTGCCCCAGTTATGTTAGGAACAGAAGAAGGTCCCCATACATCACTATGAATAAGACTAAAAGGAATATTGGTTCTATTATTACTTGCTGGAAAAGAGGAGCGTTTGTGTTTAGCAAGTTCACACACATCACAATGTAATTCCTCAACATCTAAGGTTTTACATAAAGAAGGAAACATAGTCTTTAGAAGTTTAAAAGGTGGATGACCAAGGCGAAGATGCTGGAGCCAGATTTGGTCTTTATTATTTGTAGAATTAGATAAAAAAGATGAGGGTGGAGTGTTCAAGATTCTAACTTGTCCTCCAAGATTCTCAAGATAATAGAGTCCATTGATCTCCTTAGCACGCCCAATCATCTTCTTCGTTTCCTGCTCCTGGAAAAAACAGTGTGTAGAATGAAACAAAACACTGCAATTAATATCCTTGACAAGTTTTGGTATTGAGATAAGGCTGGTAAATAATTTTGGAACATGTAGAACTTTTCTAAGCAGAATTTTTTTACTAATGGCAACATCTCCTTCACCAGCAACTGTTATCATGGTACCATCAGCAACTGTAATTTTCCTATTGCTAGGGCATGGTGTATAATTGAGAAAGTTGAGAGGGGAATTGGTCATGTGATCAGTTGCTCCTGAGTCTATTACCCAGGAGGTTTGATTAGGTATGGAGGATTCCAAGGCATTAGAGTTTTGATAAGAGGAAGAGGATATACCTGAGAAAACCAGATTACCTGTACCAGCAATTGATGATTTTCCTAAGGACTCCAGTAGAGTCTTCAACTTCTCTACTTCCTCTTGATTAAACTGTCCAGATTGTTCAGTGGATTCCTTGGTTACTTCTCTAGTTGCATGGGCTCTGCTCTGCCCCCTCGTTGATCCTTCCCTTTCAATGAAGTTTTTGTTTGTGGACTGTGGCTTCCCATGTAACTTCCAACACCTCTCTCTAGTGTGTCGAGGTTTTTTGCAATACGTACACCACATGGAATCTCGGTTCACTGCCCTTGTTGTTTCTGATTTTCTTTCAAAACTTTCCAACGTGTTGGCTTTTCAGAAACTATTTGAGTCACTAGAGCCGAGCTTTCTACTTGATTATTTTCAATCATCATTACTTCTCTAAGGGAACGAGAAATCGAACAAATACTGTCTAACAAAACAGTTAAAGCCTAAAGAAAAAGAGGCTCCGATACCATGTCGAAAAGCTGATCAAAAACTGATCTTTTTATTATATTTCGACTATTAAATTGCTACTGATTTACAGACTAAATATATAGACTTATGCCTTAGCTAAGGAAACTCCTAACTAGGAAAGAAACTAATTCTAGTAAAGAAATACAATCCCTTGTAAATAGGGATTCTAATAAATAACAAAATATTTACAGATCTTCTGAACTTTAGGAAACAATCTCCGACAAGTACAGTTATTTTTCATGGTGACTTGAATCGAGACTCTGGTGCTTGATGGTAGGATGTGGGGGCTTCTTCTTTTTTTTATTTGTTTATTTGTTAATTTTATTAAGTATACAATTATACAACACAGCTCAGATTTTTCTGATTATATTTGATTGTTCATTGCACAATAGTACTCTAAATAACATAGTTTAACTGATCTGAAGTTTTCTTTTAGGATCTTACATGGTTAACTGGTCTCCAAAGTTACAGACTGCCGTTTCAGACTTGGTATGGATGTTTGCTTTCATGGGGATATTGCTTTACTTTTCTGCACTTCGTTGTGCATTGTTTATCATTCAATTTTGTCTTTTCAATGTTCTCTTAGGAAGTAGAATATTCTGAAGAGCCAGGTACCCTTTATCATATCAAGTATCGCGTTGCTGGAGGTTCAAGGTATTTAGCTTTATTAGGTGTTTGTTTATGTGTTCACTTTTCTTGAGTATGAATGGACTTAAGTAAGTCAAAGGAGAAAATGCAGTAAAACAACTTGATTCATAATTACCATAGTTAAAAGATATAGGACGGAGAGAAGGCAGGGAATGTCATGTTACCTTGAGAGCTTGAAAATTTTACTCTTATTGGAGTGTCAAATTCGATAACTAAGTGGTAGGGAATCTCCTTATTCTATACTTATTCTCCATTATTCTGATTTTGACTGTAATATATAATTTATTTGTACTTCATTTCATATGGAAATATGTTCTCAAATAGATCATCTTGCATCTACCTTTTATAGTATTGCTGTGAGAAAGGGGCCATGGTGGCCAAAGATGCAATTAATGATGGTGGTTTGTGTGTGATCGGTGGTTACGGATTTGTTGTTTGAAGAAGATGATAGGATATTTTCCGGAGAAAATGTGTTTCTCTGTATTTTCTTATTATTCTTAATTATCAAATGTATACAGAGTAAACCTTTAAATAGGCTGATATAGAGTTTTAATATAACTAGAACTATACTTTTATCTTTAATTTAAATAATTCGTATTCCTAAGTTAAAAGTAAATCTAAACTACTGATTAGGAATAAACTCTAAGTACACATTAAATAAAACTCTAACACCCCTCGTCAACTTACACTCCCCCTCAAGCTCTAACACTTCTCAGATAACTTACACTCCCCTCAAGCTGGTGAGCAAACATAGTAGAGCACCAACTTGGATCTTGGATGTGATGCCCTACTCATATTTCTTCTGCTGAAAAAAAATGCTCCCTATTCTCAGGAGTCTTTGATTTGAAGAGTGAGGACAGAACCATGATGTTTTTGCGCAACAATTGTTGATGCCATTCAACTTATGGTACGCTTGAGATGGTTGATGCATCAGTTGGAATACAAAGACTGCTCCACATGATACTCTAGCATGCATTTCCTGACTGAAAGGTTCGATAGGAAGTGATCACAGGAATCTACACTCCCTCTCAAGCTGGTAGTTACACAGACTAGAGTTCCAGCTTGGGTCTTTGATGTAAAATCCATTAAAAAAATATTATATAGTTGTTAAGGTTAAACTAGAACCTTTCTCCTATCTTTTAGGATGGATGGTTAAGATAAAACCAAATAGTTTTTAAGGCTAAACTATAATCTTTTCATCTATATTTTTGATTGGCTAAGATAGAACCATTAAATAGAGAACAAAATAGCAAAATTAAACGAGTAGAAATTTCACCAGAGATGTAAGATTCCAACGAGGGAGAAGCTAAGGAACGAGTGTGGCCTAATGACAGCAGTGGAAAAGGAAAACGATGTTCATTTGAAAAATCAGATCGTCGTCGATCTGTTTCAGATTAGAGAGGGCAGCAGTGATGACGACATCAAGACCGTTGTTGGCTCATGATACCATATGAGAAAGGTGCCTTGGTGGCCAAAGATGCAATTAATGATGGTGGTTTGTGTCGAAAGGCTGATCAAAACTGATCTTTTTATTATATTTTGACTGTTAAATTGCTACTGATTTAAAGACTAAATATATAGATTTATGCCTTAGCTAAGGAAACTCCTAACTAGAAAAGAAACTAATTCTAGTAAAGAAATACAATCCCTTATAAGTAGGGATTCTAATAAATAACAAAATATTTATAGATCTTTTGAACTTTAGGAAACAATCTCTGACACTCCCCCTCAAGCTGGGGCATGGATGTCCTCCATCCTCAGCTTGCTTGTTAACTTCTAAAGTCCTTACCAAGTAAACCCTTGGTGAGAATATCTGCAATCTGATTACCAGTAGTCACATAAGGAGTACAAATCAAACCACTGTCGAGTTTCTCTTTTATAAAATGTTTGTCCACTTCAACATGCTTTGTTCTGTCGCTGAACTGGATTATGAGCAATATTGATTGTTGATTTGTTATCACAGTACAACATCATTGGTCCATTCCATTCCACTTTCAAATCTTCTAGAATGATCTTCAGCCTTAGTAACTTACAATTTCCTAAAGCCATAGCTCGAAATTTAGCTTCTGCACTGGATCTAGCTACCACGTTCTGTTTTTTGCTTCTCCAAGTAACAAAATTTCCTCTCAAGAAGGTGCAGTAGCCTGAAGTTGATCTTCTGTCCATTCTGGATCCTGCATAGTCTGCATCTGTGTAGGCTTCCAGAGTCAAGTTTCCTCCTCTTCTAAACATGATTCCTTTACCTGGTGTACCTTTCAAGTTTTGCAAGATTCGCATTATAGTTCTTAGGTGTGACTCCTTAGGATTGTGCATGAATTGGCTCACCACTCCAACAACATATTCTATGTTTGGTCTGATATGTGATAAATAAATAAGTCTTCCCACAAGTCTCTGAAATGAACCCTTATCAACTGCCATATCATCTTCATCTGAATCTCCAAGTTTGTGGTTAACTTCTATGGGCGTTTCTGCTGATTTGCATCCAAGCTTACCAGTTTCCTTTAAAAGATCCAGGGTATATTTTTGCTGTGATATAAAAATTCCCTGTTGTGAGTGTGCCACCTCAATACCCAGAAAATATTTTAATCTCCCAAGTTCCTTCACCTCAAAATCTTTTGCTAGACACTTTTTCAGATTGATGATTCCTTCTGAATCATTACCTGTAACTATGATATCGTCCACATAAACCAGTAGTATGGTTACTCCCCCTGAAGATGAATGCTTCACAAATAAGGTATGGTCACTGTAGGATATTGTCGATTGTAAATAATTTAGGATTAAATTCCTAAGAGTTAGTAGTTAACTACAATTATTATATTATCTAAATAGATTAGGATTAAAACTCCTAAAGAGTCCTAAGTCTTGTAAGAGTTAGAAGTTTTGTAGTACTAGGAGTCCTTATCCTAGTTTAACTCCTAAAAAAGACTCTATAAAAAGGAGTCTTATGTTGTATCTTTTTCAACGTGAAATAACAGAAAAAGCTTTGTGTTTTCTATTCTTTCTACAGTCACCTTGACCCTGTTTGAAACCTTGCCCTAACATTACCTTAGCAAATCTTCCAAACCAAGCTCTTGGGGATTGTTTTAATCCATATAGAGCCTTTTTTAACTTGTAAACTACTTGTCCAACAGTCGAATTAAACCCGGGTGGAACATCCATGTATACCTCTTCTTCGACATCTCCATGCAAAAATGCATTTTTAATATCAAATTGTAGTAAATTCCATCCCTGGTTAGCTGCTAAGGAGAGTAGAACCCTCACTGTGTTCATCTTTGCAATAGGTGCAAATGTCTCCAGATAATCTATCCCATAGGTTTGCGAGTACCCCTTTGCCACCAACCTTGCTTTGTATCTTTCTAAGGAGCCATCTGATTTGTATTTTACAGTGTACACCCATCTACATCTCTCTGTTTTTTTGTCTCCTGGCAGCTTTACTAAATCCCAGGTCTTATTCTTTTCCAGTGCATCCATTTCCTCTTGCATAGCCTTCTTCCAGTTCTCATTATCTAATGCCTCGGTTACTGTTTTAGGGATGACAATATTGTTTAAGCTGGTAAGAAGGGTTTTGTGATTCGGGGACAAATTATTATAGGTCATAAACAAATATGAAAGGTGTTTAGTGGTGCAGGTTCTTTTTCCCTTTCTAATAGCAATAGGAAATTCAAACTCAGAATTAGAATTCATATCATTATGATCAGAATCAGTTTCAGAATGTACCTTAAATGTATGGGAATGGGAGCAGGAGCAGGAGATGATTGAGTCTGCATAGGTATCTTCCTTCTCGAATATGTCTTTAGAAGACCAGCAGTTTCTTGAACATTGGGCTGAGAAATATTTATGTTTGGTTGAGGAGTTTGAGGACTATTTGGTTCTGTTTGTAAGGACTGTGAAGGCGGCTGAATTTCTGCAGAATGAGAAGGAGGTAGATCAATGAGGGACAAAGGTTGTTGCTGAAGTAAAAACAAATCTGCATCCTTATCTTCCCTAAAAGACATCTCCCCCTAAAGATAAGGAGCAATGAAGTAACTCTCTCTTTCAACAAAAGTAACATCAGTAGTAACATAACCTTTCTAGTAGGTAGATGATAGCATTTGTAGCCTTTTTGAGTAGAGGAATACCCAAGAAAAATGCACTTTACTACCCTAGGATCAAGCTTACCTCGGTTTGGAGAATGAAGATGAACAAAGGCAACACACCCAAACACTCTTGGCTGAAGGTTAAGAGATAGGTTGAAATGTGGGAAAAGTTTTGTAAGGGTTTGAATAGGACTTTGGGATCCAAGGACTTCAGTGGGTGGTCTGTTCATCATAAATGTAGTTGTTAAGATAACTTCTCCCTAGTTTTTTTTGGAACATTATTCTGAAATAAAAGGGCTCTAGTTATAGCAAGAATATGTCCATTCTTCCTTTCTGAAATTCCATTCTGCTGGGGAGTGTTTACACAAGATGATTCATGTAAAATACCTTTTTCCAAGAGATAAGGAGACAAGATTTGATTAAAATAATCCTTGACATTATCTGATCTAATTCTTTTAATCTCGGCTCCAAACTGGGTTTTTATCATGGTGTAAAAGTTTTGAAAGGTAGATGCAACATCAAATTTATGTTTTAACAAATAAATCAAAGTAACCCTAGTGTGATCATCTATAAAAGATACAAACCACCTTGCCCCAGTTATGTTAGGAACAGAAGAAGATCCCCATACATCACTATGAATAAGACTAAAAGGAATATTGGTTATATTATTACTTGCTAGAAAAGAAGAACATTTGTGTTTAGCAAGTTCACACACATCACAATGTAATTCCTCAACATCTAAGGTTTTACATAAAGAAGGAACCATAGTCTTTAGAAGTTTAAAAGGTGGATGACCAAGGCGAAGATGCTGGAGCCAGATTTGGTCTTTATTGTTTGTAGAATTAGATAAAAAAGATGAGGGTGGAGTGTTCAAGACACTAACTTGTCCTCCAAGATTCTCAAGATAATAGAGTCCATTGATCTCCTTAGCACGCCCAATCATCTTTTTCGTTTCTTGCTCCTGGAAAAAACAATGTGTAGAATGAAACAAAACACTACAATTAGTATTCCTGACAAGTTTTGGTATTGAGATAAGGCTGGTAAATAATTTTGGAACATGTAGAACTTTTCTAAGATTTTTTTTTACTAATGGTAACATCTCCTTCACCAGCAACTGTTATCATGGTACCATCAGCAACTGTAATTTTCCTATTGCTAGGGCATGGTGTGTAATTGAGAAAGTTGAGAGAGGAATTGGTCATGTGATTAATTGCTCTTGAGTCTATTACCCAGGAAGTTTGAGTAGGTATGGAGGATTCCAAGGCATTAGAGTTTTGAGAAGAGGAAGAGGATATACCTGAGAAAACCAGATTACCTGTACCAACAATTGATGATTTTCCTAACGACTCCAGTAGATTCTTCAACTTCTCTACTTCCTTTTGATTGAACTCACCAGATTGTTCAGTGGATTCCTTGGCTACTTGTCTAGTTGCATAGGCTCTGCTTTGCCCCCTCGTTGATCCTTCCCTTTCTATGAAGTTTCTGTTTGTGGACTGAGGCTTCCCACGTAACTTCCAACACCTCTCTCTAGTGTGTTGAGGTTTTTTGCAATACGTACACCACATGGAATCTTGATTCACGGCTCTTGATGTTTCTGATTTTCTTTCAAAACTTTCCAGACATGTTGGCTTTTCAGAAACTGTTTGAGTCACTAGAGCCGAGCTTTCTACTTGATTATTTCCAATCATCATTACTTCTCTTCTTCCTTCTTCAGCCCGAACATAAGCAATGGTTTCATTTAATGAGGGCAGATCTTCTTTCCCCAAAATTTGGATTCTCATTGCATCAAATTCAATATTCAGTCCAGCAAGAAAATCGTAAATCCTTTCCTTTTCAACAAATCTTTTTAAAACTGCTGTATCCTCACTGCATTTCATTTGAATGCATTGATAATGGTCCATCTCTTGCCAAATATTTTGCAACAGATTAGAGTATTCTGTGATTGATTTACTTTTCTGTTTTGTGGTTGAAATCTTGCTCTTGATCTCATAAATCTGGGAAGCATCACGAACATTTGAATAGGTTTGCTTTACAGATTCCCATATTTCCTGGGCTGTGCTGAGAAACATACAAGTGTCACTGATCTCAGGCATCATTGAGTTCCACAACCAAGACATAACTAATGAGTCTTGTTCATCCCAAGCTTCAAATTTAGGGTCTCCTTCTTTAAGACCCTTTCCAAGAAGATGACTGAGTTTTCCTTTTCCCTTTAGAAAGGTTCGGACCAATTGGGACCATTTAAGGTAATTCTTGCCATTGAGTCTATAAGAGGCATGAATGTTCTGTAAGTCATTCATCTGACTAGAATGACTTTCTTCATTTATCATATCTCCTTGGGCAGTCGCAGAACTGCCGAAATCAAATGTGTCGACCATACTTTTCTAAGGGAATGAGAAATCGAACAAATATTGTCTAACAGAACAGTTAAAGCCTAAAGAAAAAGAGGCTCTGATACCATGTCGAAAGGCTGATCAAAACTGATCTTTTTTATTATATTTCGACCGTTAAATTGCTACTGATTTACAGATTAAATATATAGACTTATGCCTTAGCTAAGGAAACTCCTAACTAGGAAAGAAACTAATTCTAGTAAAGAAATACAATCCCCTATAAATAGGGATTCTAATAAATAACAAAATATTTACAGATCTTCTGAACTTTAGGAAATAATCTCTGACAGTTTTTGTGTGATCGGTGGTTAGGGATTTGTTTTTGGAAGAAGATGACAGGATATTTTCTAGAGAAAACAATGCGTTTCTTTGTATTTTCTTATTATTCTTAATTATCAAATGTATACAGCGTAAGCCTTTAAATAGGTTGATATAGAGTTTTAATATAACTAGAACTATACTTTTATCTTTAATTTAAATAATACTTATTCCTAACTTAAATAAGACTTATAATAAATCTAAACTACTGATTAGGAATAAACTCTAATTACACATTAAATAAAACTCTAACACACCTCGTCAACTTACACTCCCCCTCAAGCTCTAACACTTCTCAGATAACTTACAATTGCCATGTGTTGTGACTGATACTTCAATGTTTGTTCTCTATATAGGAGTGATTTCTTAACAATAGCAACCACACGGCCTGAAACTTTGTTTGGTGATGTAGCGATTGCTGTGAATCCTCAGGTATAGCACCTTTATTTTTTATACCTTTCATTTTCTCCCTGTACATTATATTGCAGGCAACATGGATAAAGGCACCGATGATTGGTTAACGTGGAAAAAGATCTTTCTTTTAATTAATAAGGTTAACTTGAGCAATACATCATAAAACAATTCCATAAAGAACCTTTGGACGCAACATGAAAAATGCTTTCTGGTACCAAGTGTCCTGTCTTTGTTGCAATAAACCCATAACTTAGACTGCCTTCAGATTTTGTTTGAATTGGGATGTCATAAGGCTATGGCCTACATGTAGCCAGCAAAACTTGCACATTAAGTTATAACTTCACAACTCTATGTCCTTGTATGATTGAACTTTTTTTGAATAAAAATTGACACATCACTTTTGTTTGAATTGGGATGTCATAAGGCTGTGGCCTACATGTAGCCAGAAAAACTTGCACATTAAGTTATAACTTCACAACTCTATGTCCCTGTAAGATTGACACATCACTTCTGTGCAGGATGAGCGTTATTCCAAATATGTTGGTAAAATGGCAATTGTTCCTATGACTTATGGTCGTCATGTTCCTATTATCTCTGATAAGGTAAAAGCAGATGTTACTCTTTTTCTTAAATATTGTTACATTCTGCACCAATGCATCAATGTAATAATGCTATTTTCCCTTGTGCTTTGTCACTCGAAATGGTAGGAATGCACAAGACAGGAAATTAAATACAATTTTAAATGACAGAAGTATGTTAGATTGTGAATAGAAATCCACTGCCCCTTTTCGGGGCTCCTTTCTATGCCCACACTAAAAAACTAGGTTTAGAGTTCAGGGTTTATGTTTAAGGTTAGGGTTTAGGGTTAGTGTTTAGGGAATTAGGGGTAGGGTGTATTTTTGGGTTTATGGTTTAGGATTTAGGGTTAGGGATTAGAATTTAATTTTTTAATGTTGGGGCATAGAAAGGGGCACCGAAAAGGGGCAAAGGATTTTTGTCCGTTGGATTGTTCCTATTATCTGGTGTTGCAAAGCTAGATTTAGGTCTTCTTTAAGCTTGAATACCTTCAAACGTCTTCACTGCCTTTTCTGATTTCCAGATACTTTCAAACATCATTTAAAAGGAAATAGTGCAAGGTGAGGCAGCTTAACTATAGTAAGCTGGGGTGTAAGACCTTTTATTATTATTTTAGTTGAATTTCACTTAGCTAGAAAAACGTTAATGAAACATAAAGATATTGAAGTTTGTCTTGTAAAGGCTTAAATATTTTATGTTATTCAAGATATAAAAGTAAAATAATAATAATAATTCTTGTGATAGAGAAACTAAAGTTGAATAGTGATAATTCTACAGGAAAACATTAGATAATAAAGACAGTAGCTAATCTATGTTGCTCGCACTACTTGTGATTGTCCGATACAGATGTGTGTCATACTCGGGCTTTTTAATTTTTTTTCCATGTATTTGGTGGGTCCTTGAAGGGTCATATTCTCGTACTCATGTTCGAATATGCATTCAAGACGGGTGTCAGACATTGGATACTTCAAAATAATAATGAGTTGGAGCAGCATAGGAGCTAATGCTTCTGAAAGTTGATTGAATTAGCATAATAAAATTATACCATTTGATTTGTAAAGGGTATAGTGCAATATGGAGTCTCTGATATCCATGTCCATGACTTTCTCAATCTTATTCTTAATGGTTCATAGAAGTAAGATATTGGGATGCATTGCCTTTGGCAAGCTGTGGGGTATTTGTCTAGCCTAAGGTCGTATTGGGCATTTGTGCCCCAAATTTTGGACGCATCTTATTCCTTGAATAACCTATAGGCTTCTTCATTGTGGGTTTCATCTCTAGTTTAAGAATGAATGGTTTGCTTGACCCACTTAGTGGGGTTAGTGAAGGTGGCAAATGTTGCAACTGTGTCCATTAAATAAATGAATTTCAGGCTAACAATCTCACTTCTGCTTTGTTGATTATGTCAATGGTGGCAGTATGTTGATAAAGACTTTGGGACTGGTGTGCTGAAGATAAGCCCTGGACATGATCATAATGATTATCTTCTGGCTAGAAAGCTTGGTCTTCCCATTCTTAATGTTATGAACAAGGATGGGACACTAAATGAGGTTGCCGGACTGTACTGGTAATATTTGTTAGGACTTTCTGAACAAATACAAAATGAAATTCACCTTTTTATCTTTGCCTAATTTATGCTGGTGGCTCTTTAAATTTTAGTGGCCTTGATCGGTTTGAGGCACGGAAGAAATTGTGGTCTGAACTTGAGGAGACCGACTTAGCTGTGAAAAAGGAACCTCACACTCTACGAGTACCTAGATCTCAGCGTGGTGGAGAGGTGTGAATATTAGCTTTCAGTTATGTTCGTTTTGTTTTTGAAGTTAAGGTGTTGATAATAACTATCGTTAATTCTTTCTCATACTTCCCCATTTTTGGTTCTTTTATTAGATAATAGAGCCACTAGTAAGCAAGCAGTGGTTTGTAACGATGGAGCCGTTAGCTGAAAAGGCTCTTCATGCAGTTGAAAAGGGAGAATTGACCATTATTCCTGAAAGATTTGAGAAGGTATGATGAAAAACATAACTGCATTTTCCATAACATATACTGCTCTGCCTTTTCCTTCTTTCCTAAAATACCTGTATTTTATGCTCATATCAACATGTTTAAGCAGACACAGAAAAAAGCTATGACCTTCTAAACATAAGGAAATTTTTTAAAACATGGATGTACCCATGTAGGACACAATCTTGTCCCACGATGATACCATTTTTCATTCTCCAGTCTCCATCTAGTTAGCTCTCCCTCCCTGCTGAGAGGATGGGCCACATTTAGTCATCCTTCACGTGCAACACCCCTCGGCAAATGCCATTGTCATTCGAGACCTGTCTTCTTGCTAATCGATATTTTACTTAAGGTTACTTCTGTTGGTGAGTATCTGTCTTCACTCACATCTGATCACTTTGATTACAGATTTATAATCATTGGCTGACAAATATCAAGGATTGGTGCATAAGCAGACAGCTGTGGTGGGGACATCGCATACCTGTTTGGTACATTGTTGGAAAAGACTGTGAAGAGGAATATATAGTTGCTAGGAGTGCCGAGGACGCTCTTATGAAGGCTCGCGATAAATACGGAAAAGATGTAGAAATTTATCAGGATCCAGATGTTCTCGACACTTGGTTCTCAAGGTTGGTTTTTCAATTTTGAACTCCATAACCACTATATCCTCTTTTTAGGATAGGAAGTCAATTTTTTCCTAGAGTTTCGCCCTCTTTTTTGGTAAATTATTTAACTTCATTTTTCTTCTTTTTGTAAAATCCTTATTGCCTAAGAAAATCTAACTGATCGAATGGAGATATATTATAGTACAAGTTCAGAAGGTTATGCATTAAAGTCTAAAACCAGTCTTTGTCTGTTATATTTTTTTCTGTCTCTTTGGTTTTACTTTCTTATAAGTCGTGTTTATTTCTGTCAGCACTTTTCAAGTCTATAAAGGACCTTTATAAACCTCAGATGGTATTTGTAATATAATCTTTAATGTAATGTGATAAACACTGCATTTAGATGATGGAATATTTTCGAACTATCAATCAAATAAGTACACTCTACTTTTTTCTGCTTCCTGAAATAAGTTTTTGATTAGATATGAAGAACTATTTCAAAATATCTGTTGACACGTCGATGAATCATTTTTGAGTCTTTGAGATCACATAACAGAAAGCGAGTAGTTTTTGAAATTTTCATTCAAATAAGGCTATAATATTCTCACTGAACTTTCTTGCATAATTATATTAGCTTTTTTCTAAAAGGAAAAACAAAATCTCTGCTAGTGGTTGGATTTCCTGTCCCTTTCCTACTTGGTACTACCATATTAGGATTTGAGTCAAAATATGTTTGATATAACTATCTATCTATTTATACTATTATTAAGTTCTTGACTGAGTTGGTGTCATCGGTTAACTGGGTGCCAACACAGTTGAGAAATTACTAAAATGTCCTTTCATTTAAATAATAATTAATATTATTATAATGGCGATTTACTTTCATACTTTTATATAATTTTTAAATAAGAATTAAAAACTATTTATTTAAGGATCAAACCGTTGTTCAATATGATTTGTGTGTAAATTTTTTACTGTTCAACCTGTAATCATTATTGGATAAAATTAAAAAAAAACAATTATTTTAACATAAAATATTCTTTCACCCACAACGTGGGTGTGACAAAATCTAGTGTTGATTATTTGAAATAGTTTGCGTGAAGTGTCTGAAATCGCTACTCTAGATGAGTTCACTTGCAGGGCTTCTTTAGTAATGCAATAACTGGTAGAAAATGGAATATGTTTTTTTTTTTCAGCCATCTTGTTCAACTTAAGGTTTTAAATATTAGTTCATTTATGGTTAGGAGGTTTTGATAAGGTTCTCCCATGATCTAGAAATGGAACTTGTCTGCACACATTACTTTTTGTTTGTGTTATAAATGTTGTATATTTTGACTATACATGAACTGCTGCTACATTTTCAGTGCTTTATGGCCCTTCAGTACTCTTGGGTGGCCAGATGAGTCAGCAGAGGATTTTAAAAGGTTTTATCCTACAACAGTGCTTGAAACTGGGTATGAGCCCCTTTGTTTAACTCCTATTACTTAGATGTCGTTCCCAATTCTTTCAGTAGGAGAGTGATTCTATTACATTATTCAATAAGAAATTAGATGGCTTTATAGCACACATGGTTCCAGGAATTTCCATTTGATTACTTTTATATGCTTTGACTGTTGGCAGTAACACTTTTTCACTTTGAACAGGCATGATATATTGTTCTTTTGGGTAGCAAGAATGATCATGATGGGAATTGAATTCACAGGAACTGTTCCATTTTCATATGTATATCTCCATGGACTAATCCGTGATTCACAAGTAAGTAAAATGTCTGAATTAGGCTATTACTTAGGTATGCATTTTAATGTCCAAATTTTTTTCTCAAGTTGTGTTTCCTTTCATCTGCATATTTTCTCAAGCTACCCATGGTAGTTTGTCTATATGAGAGCTTTCGATATTCAATTGATATATAAAATTAAACCTGTCATATCTTCATGGTTCATATCTATCCTAAGGGGAAAGTGTAATTGTCTTCTGATACCTATAAATTTGATCATATCAACCCCTCTCCCCTATTTCCTTCCTTTTTTTTTCTTCTCACCTGATTTCCTTTCTTGTAAATGTTACTAAGGGTGTCACATTGGGTTTCAAAATGGACATGAACAATGTACATTTGTTAATTGGAAATTACTCACCTCCATATGACTGATTGGTATTTATAACCTGAAATAGAAAAAAGTAAAAAAATGTGGAGTGTGGGTGGGTGGGTGGGTGAGTGCAGAAACAGAGCAAAGAAGGGGAAACATATTGCTGTATCTATATTTTTCTACTTACAGTTTGTTTCCCTAGTAACATGACATTAGTCTCATCACTCACAAGGCTCAAGAAAATATCTGCCTAACATGTAAGCTGTTTCAGGGGCGTAAAATGTCTAAAACTCTTGGCAATGTTATCGATCCAATTGATACTATCAAGGAGTTTGGCACTGATGCCTTGCGATTCACGCTTGCATTAGGAACTGCTGGTCAGGTTTGTCTTTTACTATAAGCACCATGTTGGTAATTCAATAATGAAAAATTGTCAGAATGTTTGCTACAGTTTCTACATGTGGATGTTTCTATCTTATAATAGTATGCTCCTTGAATTTTCTCTAGGATCTGAATTTATCTACTGAAAGGCTAACAGCAAACAAGGCCTTCACAAACAAATTATGGAATGCTGGCAAGTTTGTGCTATACAGTCTGCCTAATCGGGACAATGTGTCTGGTTGGCAGAATATACAGGATTGTAAGGTTTGTTTCTCTCTAGCCAGATCAGTGAGGTTGTATTGGATCACATGTCTATCCTTGTATAGGGGCAACTGTATGAATTTGTTCCCTTACCGTTTCTTGCAAAATCAGAAAGAACAAGTATATAGATATTATTACTAATTATTGGAGAGGGGTGGAGCATTTATTGTATTTTTTGGTTGTTCTATCAATGGTATTATTCTGAGTTGTGCTTGCATTTGGAACTATTATTATCACATACGGTGCAAGTTATTTTTGCTTTTGACATCATCGCAATGTCCAGTTCCTAAGAAGATGGGCATCATCCTATTGTAAACTGAAAAATATTTTTTTCTTTTTCAGTTTAATACGGAAGAGTATCTTCTAGGGCTTCCTCTTCCCGAATGTTGGGTGGTAAGAAAATAATACTATGGTGATTTTGCTTCCATCTTTCTTTCTTTCTTTTTGTATACTCGACTCCTGATTATTCCTTTTCTGTATGAGACAGAAAAGTTACTTGAGTATTGTTTTTCATTTTTCAGGTCTCAAAACTGCATATGCTTATTGATGCTGTCACTGAGAGTTATAACAATTTTTTCTTTGGGGATGTTGGGAGAGAAATATATGATTTCTTTTGGGGTGATTTTGCCGACTGGTATGTTGAATGTTTTTATGATCAACTTTCTACTAACAGAACTATGTTCTATTGTTTTATGCCATTAAGGTCTAAATCTTATGCCATTTACATATCATTGAAACCAAAATGTACGCCCTTTGTTCAGATGTAAAACCTGAAAACACAAAGTTTATGCTTTTGTTATATAGCAAATAATGCCCTTTTTTTAAGGATAAAGGGGTAAAATTCAATTGCTGGATCCTGTGTGTTATTTATTGGTATCATTATAAGATTCTGTTGTAAGTTGGATTATTGTCTGCTGATGACGCATACACGGAATACCTGTCATGTTCTTGTATACTTTGGCAAAAAGTAGTAGTACTGTGGGTATAGTTTTTACTTTGGTTAACTGTAGTTATTTTGGTGTTATGTGATTGGTTTTTAGATCTGCATTCCATGCTTGGGATTTATGTTTTTCTTGTTTTCATAGGTATATTGAAGCCAGTAAAGCTCGCCTTTACCACTCTGGAGATGATTCAGTTGCTTTAGTAGCACAGACTGTTCTACTCTACGTTTTTGAGAATATACTGAAATTATTACATCCGTTCATGCCATTCGTAACTGAGGAACTGTGGCAGGTGTGGGCTTTGCGGCGTTTTACTATGTTTTTGTTAGTATATTTTTTCTAATTCAATCTAATATAGTTAGCTATCTTCTTGAATGTGGTCATTCATGTTAATATTAAGTTTGGATTAAATTCTCTGGAATACAATTCTATTAGCACTTACAAGTCATGGGAACCTCTACCACATTTTTCCTTATCACAAAGCATGCATTGCACCTTTTCAGGTCTAGATTTTAATGTGCACATGTGATTGCACACATGCACTTGTGAGAGTAACTTTTGGGTCCACATTCCAGCAGAAATGAATAGTGCCTCAAACAAGAAATGATTTTTTTTCCTATAGTTTACTGTTTTTGGCAGTCTCCAAGGTTTTCTGTGGATTCAACTTCCACATAATGCTTGCTTCTGTGGAATTTTGTTTTTATTATATGCAGGCACTTCCCAATCGGACAGAAGCTCTTATAATATCTGCTTGGCCTCAAACTTCCCTTCCCAGGAATACTAATTTGGTAAAAAGATTTGAAAATTTACAAGCTCTGGTGAGTATATAGATGTGTTCTTTTCCCCACTAGGTTTCCCTCGACTCCATACCAGATACTCTTCAAGCCATAAGTACTAAGGTAAATCAAACACTAATTTCTGATAATTTATGTGCTAGACTCGAGCAATCCGGAATGCTAGAGCTGAGTACTCTGTTGAGCCAGCAAAGCGTATATCTGCTTCTATTGTTGGCAGTGAAGACGTCATTCAGTATATATTTGTAAGTATAGTTTGTTTCTTTAGAGATTGTCTTATTAGCTGTAAAGAAAAATAAATGGCATTGTTTTGTTTCTTTTCTTGTTTGAGCCATCTTACAATGCATTACGTAAATTCGTAACCGTACCACCTCTGGCTGGAGGTGGCAAAAGGAATGGCTTAATGAGCAATGCCAATGTATTGAGTATCCATACGCTTAGCATGTCTGCAAATAAATGTTTATAGGTTGTATCCTCTTGATGCAGGAAGAGAAGGAGGTTTTGGCTCTCTTATCCAAGCTAGATGTAGACAATATTCATTTCACTGGTTCTCCTCCAGGTATGTTTACTTTTAACCACGTATCCTTTGGTCTTAGGACAAAGAAATGTATTGCATGTTCATTTCACATAATAGTACTTGCTATTGATTGACTCATCTTTGATATATCAAATGTTGGGCATCTAAACTTATTTATACTTGCAGAGGATGCACAACAATCAGTTCACCTTGTTGCAAGTGAAGGACTAGAGGCATATCTTCCCCTTGCTGATATGGTTGATATTTCTGCTGAAGTTGAACGCCTTACCAAGCGTCTATCAAAGATGCAAACAGAGTATGAGGGGCTAAAAGCTCGCCTCAGCTCCCCTAAAGTATGAACTTCTATTTAGTCATTGTTGTAGATGCACTGATATTATGCATTACCTTTGGCACCGATGTGATAGAATAACAAAACATGTGGTTAATGGATCAGTTACAAGTAAGATGTAGTGACTTACAACTCATTGACCACGGTGCTTAAGCTCCTCAAATATTGCTGAATGTACGATTTAAAATAAGGATAAAAACAGGGCATGAAACTTATAAAACAACACTACTTTGTAATAGTTAGAGTTTCATGGAGAGAATTCCCGAACACTTTGGTTATGGCATTTTGTTTATCATGCGTTGACTTTTGGGGGGGCACATACCCAGAAAACTTGATAAAATCGACTTTAGGGAGAAGCTTAAGCCTCGTCTTTTCGAAATCAAACTAGAATGCTATCATATTTGGGAAAGTATGTGTGCTTTGCATTTGAAATGTTTCACACACGTAAATTTGAACTTTGAAGCTGTATCTTGAGAACTGGCCGTTGATCATGTTCAAAATTGCTATGCAAGTTAACTGATGGTTTACTGTTTACTCACATAAGTCTTCGTAGGGTGTGTCAACTGATGGCCTGGTTTTTTTCTCCAACAAGCTTCAAAATTTTGTATGATTATTGATGCCTGCAATTGCTTATAAGCTTCTTACAATTTCTACAATATGTGTTCTTTGCAGTTCATAGAGAAAGCTCCCGAGGATATTGTCCGTGGTGTTCAGGAAAAGGCAGCAGAAGCAGAAGAGAAGATTAATCTGACCAAACACCGATTGGATTTCCTCAAATCAACTGTTGTACTTTCACAATAGGCTCCACATTTGGTCATATTTTGTCTTAACAAAGCTAGACATTCTGCTGGGATGATCGGCACTGCTTATTCATTTATGTCGCAACAAACTCCCCTTCAACTGTTCTGCATATTCAACCTTTTGCGGACGTGCAGTTTTTCCATTGTTAGACCGATATTATACCCGGCAGCAACATAGCGATAGTCTGAGTGTTTGAGTGGTTCCAAAATAGACAGTCTCAAAGTTCATCACAGATCATGCAACTGGCTTGATCAGATAAAAAGGTTAGAGCAATCCATTTGAGTAGAATCGAAACGCCATAATTGTGCTTTCTTTACTTCATCAAAGTTACAGAAGATATTAAACCATATTCATCCATATCATTTTATTATTTTTCGTGGGTTTCTATTAACACACTTGTTATCTTAAGAGCAAACGTCTACATTTGTTTTAGCCTGATTGATGATCTTGTGGTTTTGCCTGCATAGGTTTAAGTAGAAAGACCAGTTCATGTAATGTCAATATAAATTATTAGATGCATCACAATTAACACGAATGCAGTGGATATATTATGTTAGGGTTATATTTATTTTCATGAAGCCAAGGGGACCATAGGAGAATGGTCCGTTAGCTGTATGCCAATGCAACGGCTTCGGTACAAATTTTATGTGTCAAAATTTTCTCAGTTTGTTTATTATGAGTAACTTGGGATTTAGTCTTTTTAGGTTTGTTCTTTTTAAATTTTGATCATGATTCATATGGTTGTAGATTGAGTTTTATTTTTTAAAGATTTAATTATTGTTCTTTTTAATTTGATCATGTTAAACCTTTATAGTTTAGTCATATTATTCATTGTATCGTTTGAGTCATAATTAAAATTTCATAATTTGAGAAGTGTAGTAATTAAAACCGACCAAATTAGAGTATATGGTCAATGCACAACTCCTACATTAATAATGAAAAAAATTGACATTTCATTTTATCTATAATAAGTTATAATATAATGAACTAAAACACTTAAATTAAATCTGGATAACCGATTCATATCTAAATACATTTTTCAATTACAATTTTTGTTTCACCCATATATATAATGCAAAAGGATGGTCTCCCATGTTCTCCTTTGTTAACATTCATGAATATGGCCATTTTTATGCAAGCATTTATTGGATAGTGTGGGTTCCTAGTTTAAAATAAGAAAAATAGTAAATGCCATTAATAACTCCAGTCCAGTCCAGATCAAGTGTTTGTTTGTATAGTCGGGCAATGTGGTTTGTTTTTTAAGCAAGTCATGTGCAATTTTTACCCTCATAACCCTATCTTCACATGAATTAGCTTCCTGATTTTCTTTCAACTAATTAAGTTTGTGCTGTAAATAAAATAAAAAAGAAGAAAGAATAAGAAGATAAGAGAAAAAGAGAGAATTGTATTTATTCTTAATATTGAATTGTGTACAATACCTTCATATGTTCTTTAGTGAAGAAAAAAGAGTACACGCATCTTTGATACGCATAACATGTTACTTTATTAAAAATTTTATCAAGAAAACTCATTGGGACAAACCTCGGTTAAGGGAAAAAGAGTGCAACGCTTATTTACTCCCTCTCATGAAAACATCACATAAGATCTTTAAATCTTCATAATTCAATTTTGAATACTATTTTTTCTGAAGATTGTGAGGGGTGAAACTTTGGAGTAATATGTTTTCATTTTGTCATCATTGATGTATCTGCCTTTCGATTGAGATATAAATTTTGTATTATCTTCATACAATATAGCTTGGGCTTAAATGAAAAATAGGTGCCTAAAGTATACCTTTTTTGAACTTTAGGTGCCTAAAGTATTTCTTTTTGTAAAAATATGTGCCCAAAGTTTCAACCGTTATAATTTTAGGTGCCTGAAGTTTCAAAAGTTACAATTTTAGGTGATTGGCCGTTAGTGGGTGTTAAAAAATTGTTAACCAATCAATGCTTGACACGTGATATGTTTATTTTATTTTTAAAAAAAATTAAAAAAATTAAAACATTTTTTTTCAATTTTTCAAAAATTCCTGAAATTTTACAATTTTTACAAAACAGTCCCCAAATCCCTAAAATCTCCCAAACTCAAACCTCCAAATTACCGTCACTTCTACTACTACCCCTAAGCCTACCCCTTTGGCCGTTGGACCTAGCTGGTCATTTTCCCCATCACGATGTCGATGGAAACATCGAACAACGTGGCAGCTGAACGTCAGCCGAATGTTGAACGTGTTGAAATCGCGTTGTATTGGATCTTATCTTTCTGTTGAGTCGCGTTGAAAGTGGTTCCAAAGCTTGGTTTTGTGCATGGAGAACAAGGTAAAATGACTTGATAGGCATGATCGAGGGGGTTTTTCGGGAAGCTAATCGCAAAATTGGCATAATTTTTAAGCTTAGAGGCGTAGTATTCGAACTTATCTATCAGTTACGAATGATATTGGCACATACGAAGCATTATAAATAGGGTTAAAATTGCGTCGAAAATGGTTCCAAGGTTAAGTTTTGTGCACGAAGAACAAGCTAAAATGGCTTGATAGGCATGTTTGAGTGGTATTTCTGGGATGTTAATCGCAAAATTGACGTTATTTTAAGCTTAGAAGCGTAGTATTAGAACTTATCTATCAGTTGATACTGATATTGACACATACGATGCATTATAAACGAGGTTAAAATCACGTCAAAAACGGTTCCAAACCAAAAAAAATTGAAACTTAACGAAGATATTTTGTTAATTAAAAAAGTAGTAGTATAATAAAATGTGCAATTAATCGTTACGAGGGCCTGACCGATTAGGACATTTGTTCTTGGTGTGTCTGGGATTCCTACATCAACTGCATAGTTTTGGTTGTTCGGTTCTTTCTTGATGTTCGATCAAATCCTTAACACGGAAAATCCGAGTTGACCGAGTGATGACTTGTCAAAATGCTTATATTTTACACCTTTTAGCTTAAGTATTTGCTTGTTCTCGAGGTCATTTCATAGCATATAGGTGCATTTAGAGCATATAGTTGCATGTATCTTTATTTGTTGGTGGTTTAGCTTTATTTCATGAGATTAGATGTTGCTTGAAGGGTATTTGCTGGTATGGTGTTGTGCAGGCTGATGTTGAAGCAAGTTAAGGAAGGAAAAATGCTATAGCAAATTGGACAACAATTCTGGGCGCAGAAAACGACAAAGTAACGCGCACAAGCTGATCGCCCACATGTGTGAACCCCCTTTTTGTCTGGTTGTGCCCCACATGCATAAGGTATATTCCCAGAACTCCAAAGAATCATTAGGGCACAAAACCCTAGGAGCCCCCACTATATAAAGGACACACGACCATCATTTAGAAAAGAGCGTGAAAAGGTAACAAAAAGGGCTAGGGAGAGAAAGCTAAAGACGGCTCATTTCTTCTTCTTCCTCTACCACCACTTGGTGTCCTCCATCGTAGAAGCTCCAAGGGTCTGACCTTGCTGATCTTGAGACGAGGCGGCAAGCCTAGGGCGGTTCGTGGTGCTGCAATTCCATCACGGATTGGGAGTTCTTCTCTTCCCTTTCTGTTGCTTTAGCATTTATTTTATATCTGGAAAAATGGGTTATATGAACAAAGATACTTCGAATATTTGCCCAGCCATGAACCGATTTAGGTGGCTAGGGCTGTTGGATGAACTATGTTTTATTCTCTTTTATGAATGTTTATTTATCTCTTGCTCGTATCTATGTTTTGTCTATGTTGTTATATGCTTAGGGTTGTAAGAGCCCTCGAGAGTTGGCCTTTCCTTAGGTGTTAGTTGAGGTTAGTGGTCGAGAGAGCTTTCCTTAACCTACATAGACAATGGAGTTGGATGCTGAGAGGCACAACTCTAATCCACCTTAGAGATAAGTGTTGGGTTTCAACGGCTAATAGAGATAGACCTTTAAGGGTAGGGGGAGTGTTAGAGTTCACGCTGAAAGGTATTGTTGTAGCATTTCCTGCTCACAGTTCCTGGCTAGAGATAGTTTAGGACACCTTAAATAAATCTTGCCAAGCATAGACTAAGTTAGAGAGGTAAACCCTAGTAGAGAGGTAAAATATAGGTAAACCTGATAGCCCAGACAATCATTCCCAAGAGAGTTTCACACGTGTAAGAGGACCTGTTTGTCTATCTGATTCTAGCTTGCTATCTTTTATCTTTATTTGCTATCGCATTCATATCTTCGCTCTGATTGGCTACAACATTCACCTCTTTGACTTAAATTGCCATAGCATTCTTCATTTACATTTCGTGACACTTGAGTGCTTAAGCTTGCCTAAAAACACCTCAAATCCCAGTGGAGACGATACTCACTTATCACTTTATTACTTGTTCGACGTGTATACTTGCACTATTTGCGTATCATTTATAGTACAACGCACCCGCAAACAAGTTTTTGTCGCCGTTGTCGGGGATTGGCAATTGGTTGTTTTAGGTTTAGTCTTTGCACTATTTTATTTTGTTTTTGTTTCTATTTTTTATATATTTTCTTAGCTTGTTTTTGTTTGTCTTTTTAGGTATTGTGCTATTGCATGCGCCGAAGGAGACATCGTGAGCCTATATTACCTTATATTCCTAAAATTGAACATCCATTTCGTCAGCGGAGACGTATACAAGAAGCTATTAGAATCATGAACGAAGCTCAAAATCTAGGGGAACCTACTGCAGTAGTTGGAGACCAAGGTCAAGATGCTCCAGCAAGACCCATAGCTATTAGAGATCACCTAAATCCTGTCTTGGATGATCTTAATCCAGGGATTGTTGCTCCCAAAATTTAGGCAGCCCACTTTGAGCTTAAACCTGTCATGTTCAACATGTTGAACTCAATTTTTCAATTTGGAGGCTTGCCTCATGAAGATGCTAGACAACACATTCGTGCTTTCTTGGAAGTATGTGACTCTTTCCGTCAACAAGGGGTGCACGAGGATGTGTTGAAACTCAAACTCTTTCCTTATTCTTTGCGTGATTGAGCACGAGAATGGTTGAGTGGTGTGCCATCCGGATTATTGGAAATATGGACAGATTTATGCAAGAGCTTTTTGCTGCGGTATAATCCACCAAATAGGAACACTCAGTTGAGGAACGATATTGCATCCTTTCGCCAGTCTGATGACGAATCAATGTATGAGTGTTGGGACAGATTTAAGGGATTATTGCGCAAGTGCACTAATCACGGTTTTCATGATTGGACACAAGTGGTTATGTTCTACAATAATGTTAATGCTCCCACCAAAATGTTGCTAGATGCCTCAGCAAATGGGACATTGCTAGACAAGTCACCCGAGGAAGCCTTTGACATCCTTGATATAATAGCCAACAACGATTATCAATTTTCCTCATCAAGACTTGGAATGGGGAGGAAAACTCAAGTATCACGTGATACAGATATGGATGCCTTAGTAGTAGCCCAATTGACCGCTATCACGACCATGCTAAAGAATCTCCAAAAGCCTAGTGAGGTGAAGGAAGTAAGAGTGGCATCAACTTGCCTTCGTTGCAATGGAAACCACCACTTGAGCGAGTGCCTGGACAGCCAAGAACCTGCTAACTATGTAGGGAATTCCAATCAAAATAACAATCCCTACTCGAACACCTATAATGTCGGATGGCGTCAGCATCCTAATCTCTCTTGGGAAAATCAAGGAAATAGCAGTTATGGGAACACAAATAAGCAGAATCTGGGAGAATCACACAGACCACAACAGAATCTGTCGTGGCAAAACAACAAGGGTTTTGCATCTTAATCAAACAACAATTCATTGGAAGCTACACTCAAGGAATTCATGACACCCACAAAGGAATTTATGGTATCTACTAATACATTGCTTCAAGATCACTCTATGACCATCAAAAATCAAGGAGCCTTGTTGTAAAGTCACAGTTCATCCTTGCGATCATTGGAAATGCAAGTTGGTCAAATTGCTCAAGCATTACATGTGCGACCTCAAGGAAATCTGCCTAGTGATACTGAAGTCACTAAAAAGCATCGAAAAGAGCAATGCAATGCTCTCTCATTGAGAAGTGGTACCCAGCTTAACACTAAAGATAAGTTTGGGGGGAACAAGAAAAAAGACTCTGCTCCTAAAGAAGTGCAAGAGGAACTAGATTTGCAAGCTGAAACATCCTGTGAGAAGGAAAAGGACGATGATTTGGTGAATGAAACTATTGATGAAAGGGAAAATGCTACAGCAAAAGAGAAACCTGCATCGATAGAGGAAGAAATTAGACCCCCACCTCCCTTTCCTCAACGATTGAAGAAACAAAACGAGAATCTCCAGTTTAGAAAATTCGTGGATGTTCTAGATGAACTGCATATTAAGGTCCCATTCTTAGAAGCCATTGATCAGATGCCCACTTACGCTAAGTTTCTCAAGGACATCGTCACTAAGAAAAGAAAGGTTGAGCGGTATGCGACAGCTGCTATAGAAATGAATGCTATTCTGTGTGGAGCAAATTGCCTCTTAAGAGACAGGATCCTGACAGCATTATTATACTGTGTTCAATAGGTGATAACTATGTGGGAAAAGCCTTGTGTGACCTTGGATCTAGTGTAAATCTTATGCTAAAGTCAGCCTTCATGAAGCTCGGCATAGGAGGTGTAAGGCCAACTACGATTATCTTGCAATTGGCCGACCGATCTCATGTACGCCCAAAAGGAAGAGTAGAAGATATGGTAGTAAAGGTGGACATGTTCATCTTTCCAGTTGACTTCCTTATTCTTGATTGTGAGGCGGATGATAACGCACCCATTATTTTGGGGCTGCCATTTCTAGCAGCCGGTAGAATTTGGATAGACTGTGAAAAGGGTGAATTTACCATGAGGGTGGCTGATCAAGAGGTGACAATCAATGTCTTCAACACTCTTAAATATGTGGATGAATACGAAGAGTGTCAGTATATGGGTGCTACAGCAAAAAGGGAGACTCTGGACTTTTGCTTCAGTAATATTTTAGAAATGGATGAATATGAGCAGATTCAAGATGAAGACAATATGGAGAATTACGAGATCGAGTATGAGGAATTCAAGGAATTATCTGAGAAGGTGGAGCAATCGAGCCTGCTCGAAGCCAAACCAGGTACGCACTTTGAACCTCTTGATTTTTCAGAATTCATTCCTCCTAAACCTTCACTTGAGCATGCTCCAACATTAGAGTTAAAGCCCTTACCATCTCATCTTAAATATGCTTATTTGGGTAGTAATGAAACTTTGTCTGTGATAATTTTATCTAGTCTTACACCTAAGCAAGAAGCTAGTTTGATAAATATGCTATCGCAACGAAAAAGAGCTTTAGGTTGGACTATGGCTGACTTAAAGAGGGATTAGCCCTACTATTTGCATGCATACAATTCTGCTTGATGATTTTCACAGCAATTCTATTGAACCCCAAAGAAGGCTCAACCCCATCATAAAGAAGATGGTGATGAAGGAGATAATCAAGTGGCTTGACGTTGGTGTAGTCTACCCTATATCGAACAGCTCATGGGTTAGTCCAGTCCAATGTGTTCCTAAGAAGGGAGGCATCACTGTGGTGAGTAATGATGAGAAATAATTTTTACCAACAAGGAAGGTAACGGGATGGAGGATTTGCATGGACTATAGGAAGCTCAACAAAGCGACCAAGAAGGACCATTTCCCTCTCCCATTCATCGATCAAATGCTAGATAGATTGACAGACAAAGCATTCTATTGTTTCCTTGACGGATACTCAGGGTACAGATTGCTATAGCACCTGAGGACCAAGAAAAGACGACGTTCACATGTCCCTATGGAACCTATGCTTTCAGAAGAATGTCTTTTGGGCTCTGCAATGCCCCAAATACTTTTCATAGGTGTATGTTGGCTATTTTCTCAGATATGGTTGAGGAATTTCTAGAAGTCTTCATGGACGATTTTTCAGTCTCTGGGGAAGATTTCGATTCATGCCTGGGAAATTTGGACAAAGTGCTAAAGCGACGCGAAGAAGCTGATTTGGTGCTTAGTTGGGAAAAATGTCATTTTATGGTGATCGAAAGAACGGTTTTAGGTCACAAGATATCGAAGAATGGCATTGAGGTGGATAGAGCAAAGATTGAGAAGCTGCCCCCTCCCACCAATGTGAAGAGCATCAAGAGTTTCTTGGGCCATGCTGGCTTCTATAGAAGATTCACCAAGGACTTCTCCAAGATCTGCAAGCCATTGTGTAATTTGCTACAGCAAAATCAGCCCTTCATTTTCGATGAAAAATGCCTCAGCGCTTTCGAAGAACTGAAAGAGAAACTTACTTCAGCACCTGTTGTTGTCCCACCTGATTGGAGCTCACCTTTTGAGTTGATGTGTGACGCAAGTGACTACGCAATAGGAGCAGCTCTTGGACAACGTCGAGGTAAACTCTTTCATGTCATTTATTATGCTAGTCGCACATTGAATGATGCACAAATTAATTACACTACGAATGAAAAAGAATTGTTGGATGTTGTATTTGCCTTTGATAAGTTTAGGTCATATCTAATAGGCACTAAAGTCGTTGTTCACACCGATCACTCGACTATTAAATACTTAGTGACCAAAAAGGATGGTAAACCTAGACTTATTATGTGGATATTACTCTTGCAAGAATTTAACTTGGAAGTTAGGGATCGAAAAGGGTGTGAAAACCAAGTAGCCGACCATCTTTCTAGGCTAGAAAACAATAGTGAAAAGCATGATGAAATGGAAATTAAAGAGGAATTCCCTGATGAGAAAATACTATATGCTGCAGCAAGTCCATGGTATGTTGATATTGTTAACTTTCTCGTTAGTGGTATTTTGCCTCCTGATTTGAATAGACAGTGACAAAGAAAATTCAGGCATGACGCAAGATCCTATTTTTGGGATGAACCATATTTGTTCAAGCAAAGTGCGGACCAGATCGTTAGAAGGTGTGTCCCCGAAGAAGAGCACAAGGAGATAATTTTCCATTGTCATTCATCTACTTGTGGTGGACATTTTGGAGGAGCTAGAACTGCTGCAAAGGTCCTACAGTCGGGATTCTATTGGCCCACTCTCTTCAAGGACGCGCAAGCATTTTGTCAATCATGTGATCGTTGCCAAAGGACGGGTAACATTTCTAGGAGGCATGAAATGCCTTTGCAAGGAATCTTGGAAGTTGAACTCTTTGATGTATGGGGAATAGACTTCATGGGACCATTTCCCCCATCTTATGGAGATTTATACATTCTTTTAGCTGTGGATTACATCTCTAAATGGGTTGAAGCAGTTGCCACTCCCAGATTGTCATGAAGTTCCTTCACAAGAATATCTTCACGAGATTTGGAGCACCAAGAGCAATAATCAGTGATGAAGGAACCCACTTTGACAACAAGCTAATTGCTAAAGCATTACCGAGGTATGGTGTGAGGCATAGGATTACTACAACATATCATCCTCAAACTAATGCTCAAGCTAAAATCTTGAATAGAGAAATCAAGCAAATTCTTGAGAAAGTGGTTAACCCAAAAAGGAAGGATTGGTCTTCTAAGCTTGATGAAGCTCTTTGGGCCTACCGTACTGCCTACAAAACACCGTTGGGAATGTCACCATTCAAACTTGTTTATGGGAAAGCTTGTCATCTACCTGTGGAACTTGAGCACAAAGCTTATTGGGCTATTAAGAAGCTTAACATGGATGCATAACTGGCTGGAGAAAGAAGGATGTTATAGCTGAATGAGATGGAAGAGTTCAGATCGCACGCCTATGAGAATGCCCACCTATACAAGGAGAAAACAAAGAAACGGCACGACAAACATCTTTTGCCGTGACATTTCTTAGAAGGGGAACAAGTGCTCCTTTATAACTCCAGACTTAAGCTTTTCCCAAGCAAACTGAAGTCACTGTGGTTAGGACCTTTCCTAGTTCACAAAGTTTATGCCCATGGTGCGGTGGACATTAAAAAGCTTGATGATGACACAGTATTTAAAGTCAATGGACAACGTCTAAAGCTGTATAACGGAGCCCCAGTCCTGCGCGACAAATCACCCTTCATCCCCCAGCCTAGAGATATGGACTGTGGCAGTGTGGGCATAAGTTTATGTCACACAAAATGATTCCATACCTTGGCCTCAGGTTTGAGGCGACCTCTCTCGACTGACCGGTTGTTGTCTAGCATCGTTCCCTCAAAACAAATGTCTTCCAGCACCTCGCGCTGTGTCTGCGCGTCCATAGTCATCACAAAAGTGGTGTGATGGTCCACAGTGTACTTTAGCCCATAGAACTTGTTAATTGCTGCAGCAGTAAACTTTATTTGCTCGCCTCGCACATGAACCGTAGACTGCGTGGGACTTGTGAGATGAGCATAGAACTCCTTTACTAGTGAGGTGTAGATTTCCTCAGGGTGAGCGGCGAAGGTCTTCCATTCATGCTTGCTAATGATGTCCATGATTGCTAGATCGAACTGATCTTCCTCCTTTTTAGGGTATTTAAACCCTAACTCTGAAAGAACATTCATATCTTTTAGCTTTGTTCATCGTTCATTTGCTGCATCATCGACAAACTTAGAGATTTCTAGGAGTGGTGGTTTTTTAGGGTGATCGGAAGTTTCAGGGGCATTCTTGCAACCAGCCATGGAGGTTTTTGTGAAAGTAGGGAGGAGTGAATATGTGAAGGGAAAGTGGTGAAGGCTTTTTCGATGTTTTGGAGAAAATAGAAAAGATGAAAGGGAAGAAGAAAGGGTTGAGTGTTGAAGGAGATGAAAAAGTTGAAGGGACGGGTGATAATGAAGAAAATATGGGAAGTTGAAAAAGGTGAGGGGAAGCAGACGAATTAAACGAAAGAGGGGAGTGATGGGGACGTGTGTCGGCTTTAAGGGAGAGAGAAAAACTGGGAGTTAATGTGATGGGTGACGGCTGGAGAGAGAATATGCATGTTTTGTGGCTAAGGTTTCACCTCATTAATTAGGTGAATATTCTCTCTCTTGCTTTTTGTTTTTTCTCTCTTTTTTAATTCATCCTCCCCCACTTTTTTGGATAACACCTCTCCTTATCTTTTTCTTTCCCTTTTTTTTTGTACTTCCACAAGTAGATAAAAACAAACTCCATGTCCTTCTCCCTTTTGCTACCAACCCTGTAGACGACCACGCTCTCCTGCCACTGCACCTGACATGGTACTATCAAAGAGAAAGCTTGTACGAGGGTCACGTGAAAATATATGAAAATAAAGACAAAGATAACATAAAAACTAAACTAACAAGAAAAGCATTATTTATAAACATGCTATAGCATAAAGGGTAAAGTTTAGTGAGGCAAACTTTCAAGGATCATGTAGATCCAGGTGTGACTTGTCTCTGAGGATAGGGGCTCCACTGTACACCTTCAGGCGTTAGCCATTGACTTTGAAGACTTCACCATCGTCCAACTTTTTGGTATCAATTGCGCCATGAGGGTACACCTTGTGTATGATGAATGGTTCTGACCACCTTGATTTCATCTTTCCAGGAAAAAGCTTTAGCCTGGAATTGTAGAGAAGCACTTGTTGACCTTCTCAAAAATGCCTTGGCAAAATATGTTTGTCATGCCACTTCTTGGTTTTTTCTTTGTAAATGCGGGCATTCTCATATGCTTGGGCTCAAAATTCGTCCAGCTCATTAAGCTCTAGCAACCTTCTTTCAGCAGCTAGTTGGATATCCATGTTGAGTTTCTCGATTGCTCAATAAGCTTTGTGCTCAAGCTCAACGGGTAGATGGCATTCCTTTCCAAATACGAGCTTGAAGGGTGACATTCCTAAAGGTGTCTTGAAGGCTGTTCTATATGACCATAGTGCTTCATCCAACTTGGTGGACCAATCTTTTCTCTTAGGATTAACCACCTTCTCCAAGATTTGTTTGATTTCACGGTTGGAAACTTCAGCCTGTTCGTCCGTCTGCGGATGATATGATGTAGAAATCTTGTGCCTGACTCCATATCGATGTAATTCTTTAGCAATGAGTTTGTTGTCAAAGTGAGTTCCTTCATCACTGATGATGGCTCGGGGTGCTCCAAACCTCGTGAAGATGTTTTTGTGAAGGAACTTCTTGACCGTCTTGGAGTCGTTCCTCGGGGTGACAACAGCCTCCACCCATTTTGACACGTAGTCGATTGCTAGCAAAATATATAAATCTCCATATGATGCGGGAAACGGACCCATGAAGTCAATTCCCCACACGTTAAAGATTTCAACCTCCAAAATATTTTGCAATGGCATTTCATTCCGCCTGAAGATGTTCGCCGTTCTTTGGCATCTATCACAAGTCTTGTAAAACTCGTGTGCATCCTTGAAAAGTGCAGGCCAATAGAATCCTGCTTGCAGAATCTTTGCAGCAATTCTATAATCACCAAAATGCCCTCCACACGATGATGAATGACAATGGTACAGAATGCTATGGTATTCTTCCTATGGAACACATCTCCTTATAATCTGATCAGGACATTGCTTGAACAAGTAGGGTTCGTCCCAATAGTAGAATCTTGCATCATGTCTGAATTTCTTGAGACCCTGGCTAGATAAATCAGAAGGCAAAATACCACTAACAAGATAATTAACAATATCAACATATCACGGAATTTCTGTAGCATACAACAGTTTCTCATCAGGGAATTCCTCCTTAATTTCAGATTCACTACCTTGTGTGATAGCATTTTCTAGCCTAGATAGATGATCAACTACCTGGTTCTCACATCCTTTCCTATCTCTAACTTCTAAATCAAATTCTTGCAGCAAGAGTATCCATCTAATAAGTCTAGGTTTAGCTTCATTTTTAGTCACTAAGTACTTAAAGGTTGAATGATCGGTATGAACTATAACTTTAGTGCCTATCAAGTATGACCTAAACTTATCAAAGGCAAATACTACAACAATCAATTCTTTTTTAGTAGTGGTGTAATTGATTTGTGCATCATTCAAAGTGCGACTAGCATAATAAATAACATTAAAGAGTTTACCTCGGCGTTGTCCAAGTGTTGCATCGACGTTGTAGTCACTTGCATCACACATCAGCTCAAATGGCTCGTTCCAATTAGGTGGAATGACAATTGGTGTTGAGATAAGCTTCTCTTTCAGTTCTTGAAAAGTGCCATGGCAATCTTTGTCAAACACAAATGGTTGATTTTGTTGTAGCAAATTGTATAGCAGCTTTGAGATCTTAGAAAAATCCTTGATGAATCTCCGATAGAAGCCAACATGCCCTAGGAAGCTTCTTACTCCCTTGACATTAGTGGGGGGAGGTAGTTTTTCAATGACCTCGACCTTTGCTTTGTCAACTTCTATTCCTTGCTCCGAGATCTTGTGGCCTAAGACCGTTCCTTCCGTTACCATGAAATGACATTTTCCCAATTGAGCACCAAATCAGCTTCCTCACACCTCTTTTGGACCTTGGTGAGATTGCCCAAACATGTGTCGAAGTCATCTTTGGAGACCGAGAAGTCATCCATGAAAATTTCTAAAAAATCCTCGACCATGTCTGAAAAAATAGCCATCACACATCTTTGAAAAGTTGCTGGAGCATTGCAGAGACCAAAGGGCATTCTCCGGAAAGCATAAGTTCCATAAGGGCATGTGAAAGTCGTCTTCTCTTGGTCTTCGGGTGCTATAGCTATTTGATTGCACCCAGAATACCCATCGAGGAAGCAGTAGAATGCCTTGCCCCTAGTCGATCTAACATTTGATCAATGAATGGGAGGGGAAATGGTCCTTCTTGGTTGCCTTGTTGAGCTTCCTATGGTCCTACTTGAGGGTGTCATGAATATTGATCGTGACCATCTGATCAGTCACTCGCATCGTGAACTCACTGTTCTCACAATCGATTAAAGCTCGCTCAGTGGCTAAAAATGGCCTTCCCAAGATAATGGGTGTGTTGTTGTCAGCTTCACAGTCGATGATTAAGAATTCGACTGGAAAAATAAATCAGTCCACTTTTACCACGACATCTTTAATTCTTCCTTCTGGGCAAGCATGAGAATGATCTGCTAGCTGTAGCACAACCTTGGTGGGTTGTGCCTCTTGTATTCCCAGTTTCAGAAAAATTGACTTAGGTATCAAGTTAACACTTGATCCCAAATCGCAAAGTGCTCTTCCAACAAACTTATCGCCAATAGAGCATGGGATAGCAAAGCTACCTGGGTCTTTCCTCTTAGGTGGCAACTTACTCCACATAGAATGGCATTCTTTTGCTATAACGACAGTTTCTTGCTTCTCGACCTTCCACTTTTTCGTGACTATATCCTTGAGAAACTTGGCATGTGTTGGCACATGATCAATGGCCTCTAGAAATGGGACATTGATATGTAATTTGTTTAGGATATCGACGAATTTCTGGAATTGAAGGTCTTCTTTCTGCTTCTTAAGCCGTTGAGGGAAAGGAGGTGGGGGTCTAACTTCATTCGTCTGGACTGGTGGAGTTGTATCTTTTGTTGTAGCAAAAGCAGGCTCCTCTTCCGGTGTTTCTTTTGCTATGACTTCCTCACCTTTTTCTTCAACTGGAGGATCTTGTAAGTTATCTTCTTCGTGAGGCAAGTTATGCTGAGATTCCTCCTTCTCTTTTCCCCCAAACTTGTCTTCTTTGCTAATTTCCTTGCCACTTCTTAATGTGAGTGCGCTACATTGCTCCTTGCTATGGTGCTTAGTGGCTTCAGTGTCACTAGTCAGACTTCCTTGTGGTCTCGCATGCAAGGTTTGGGCTATCTGACCAACTTGTGTTTCTAAGGCTCTGAGAGAAGAACTATGGATTTGCAATAAGGCTCCTTGATTCTTAATGTTTGCTGCATGATCCTGTAGCAAAACTTTCGTGGTTCCCATGAAATCTTTTGTCATAGCCATAAATTCCTTGAATGTAGTCTCCAGCGAACTGTTCGATGAAGATGTTGCTCCCTTGTGACCTTGCCATGGCATTATCTGGTTAGAAGATGGTGCTTCAATCAGATTTTGCTGTGGCGCTGGCTGAGCAGAATTGATGTGCCCTTGATTACCCCCAACTGAAATTTGGATGCTGACGTCATCCTGGGTTGTAGGTATTAGAGTATAGATTGTTGTTGCGGTTATAATTCCCCACATAGTTGGCTGACTCTTGATTGTCAGGGCATTCACTCAAATGGTGATTGCCATCACATCTGAGACATGAGGTTGTAGACTTCACTTCCTTGACTTCGTTGGGACGTTGGAGGTTCTTTAGCATATTGGTGATAACAGCTAACTGGGTGGCTACCGAGTCATTAGCACCACTCTCTCGAACTACTTGGTTTCTCCTCCCCGTTCCAAGCCTTGTGGTCAAAAACTGGTAATCATTGTTGGCTACCCTATCAAGAATGTTGAATGCTTCCTCCGGTGATTTATTTAACAAGGTCCCATTTGCTGAAGCATCTAACATCATCCTTGTAGGAGCATTCACTCCATTATAGAACATAACCACTTGGGTCCAATCATGAAAACCATGATTTGTGCACTTCCTCAATAATCCCTTGAATCGATCCCAACACTCATACATGGATTCGTCATCAGCTTGACGAAAAGAAGCGATATCATTTCTCAACTGAGTGTTTCTATTGGGCGGATTATACCGTAGCAGAAAACTTTTGCATAGATCTGTCCAAGTCTCCATTGATCCAGTTGGCACTCCACTTAGCCATGCTCTAGCATGATCACGTAAAGAATATGGAAAGAGTTTAAGATTTAGCACATCCTCGTGCACTCCTTGCTATCTGAACGAGTCACAAACTTCCAAGAAAGCACAAATATGTTGTCTTGCATCTTCGTGGGGCATACCTCCAAACTGACCAATAGTGTTCAACATGTTGAACATAACAAGTTTAAGCTCGAACTGGGCTGCCTGAATATCTAAAGCTACTATTCCGGGATAGAGATCGTCCAAGATAGGAGTCAAATGATCTCTAATGGCTCGAGGTCGAGCCGCTTCTCCCTAGCCATTTGTCGTAGCATCTCCGTTACCTTGTGGTGGTGGTATTTCTCCGTTCATGTTTATGGTCTCTTCTCTTTGAACATGTCTTCTAAGTCTCAAGAAATGCTCGATTTTAGAAATAGGTGATTGCAGGGGTCCTCTAGGTCGTCTTCTGGTCATGCACTAGCAGGACACCTGAAAAGAAAAATGAAAAATCTAAAATAAATATGTACAAAAACAAAAAGAACAAGCGATATAAACAAAAACCATAAACAACCAATTGCCAATCCCCGGCAATGGCGCCAAAAACTTGTTGCTTGCGTCTAGAGTACTATAAATGATACGCAAATATGGTGCAAGTATACACGTAGAATGAGTAATAAAGCGAGTGAGTGAGTATCGTCTTCATAGGGATTGGAGGTATTCACGGTTTGCTGTAACAATATTGATTGATCTTTTTGCAGATGACAATGCTATATTAAAAGAGATGGTGTAAAATAATGTTGAAGCAAAATAGAGCAAAGAAAGATGAGATAGCAATATGATAAACAAGTCCCCTTTCGTATGCGAAACACACTACGGAATGACTGGCTGGGAATGATGGACAACCTAAACTAAGCTTCTTAACGATACTAAGGCTTTCCAGCTATCTTCTATGCTAGGCGAGATTTGCTAAAAGTGTTCCTAAACTTTCTCTAGCCAGGAAACTAGGAGTCAGAAATGCTACAGCAATACCTCTCGGCGTAAACTCTTAACACTCCCCTACCTTTCATGAACTATCCTTTTTAGCCCTTGAAACCTATCACTTATCTCTAAGGTAGGTTAGAGTCTGCCTCTCGACAGCCACTCCATTGCTTATGGGGGTTCTAAGGCTAGATCTCTCGATTACTAACCTCAACACACACTTAAAGAACGACCAACTCTCGAGGGCTCTTACAACTTTAAGGAAATGAAAACGCATAAGCAAAGCATAGAACATGATAAACACTGAAAAGGCTATAGCATGCATTAAAAAGTACTCAAAATAAAATCATCCATCAAACCCAAGCTACCTAAAACAGTTCGTGGATGGGCAATATCATCCAACGTATCATTGTGATAACATCACCAAAGATAAAGATATGAAAAGGAAATGTTAAAGCGACGGAAAGAAAGGTAAACTCCCTCTCCGCCATAGACTACCCGGTTGTCTTAGGCCTATCGCCTCTCTCGAGGCCGGTGAGGCCACTCCTTGGAGCTTCAACGATGGAGGACACCAAGTGGAGAAGATGAAGGTGAACACTTCTCTCTCCTTGCTTTCTTCTGCTTCCCTCTCTCTCTTGTCTCGCTTCTTCTTTTTCCAAGCTTCTCTCCCTCTTTATATAGTGGAGGCTTATAGGGTTTTTGTGCCCTAAATATTCCTTGAAAATCCCAAGGAATATCCACTGACAAGCTCTGCCACGATGGGACAAGGAGAACAGTCTGCAGGTGGGTACCGGCTGCTGCACATGTCAGGTTGTCCTTTTCTGCATTTTCACGTGCTTCTGCAGGTCATGTGCTTCTTACGTGTTGGCCAATATCCACTTCCACTATGCTATGGCAATTCCAGGCGCTAGCTTTCTCTCTTGACTCCTTTCCTGCGCACCAACAAACCCAAAACCAACCTTCCGAGCATTACCCCTCAATATGGACCAATAATCAGCAAAGATAGAGATGCACCCAGAAGAAGAAAATGCAACCTAGATGCAGTCTAAATGCTATTGTATGAACTCAAGAACATGCAAATGCTATAGCAAAAAGGTATGAAAACAAGGATATTTTATCTTTATTTGCTATCGCATTCATATCTCCGCTCTGATTTGTTACAACATTCATCTCTTTGACTTAAATTGCCACAACATTCTTCATTTACATTTCGTGACACTTGAGTGCTTAAGCTTGCCTAAAAACACCTCCAATACCTGTGGAGATGATACTCACTTATCACTTTATTACTTGTTCGACGTGTATACTTGCACTATTTGCGTATCATTTATAGTACAACGCACCCGCAAACACCGTGGACGACTTTTTTTTCGCGTCGTAGTGCAAGATTTGGCTATATTGTAGGTTCAACATCAAGTACATTTGGATCACATTCATTTCCAATGGGAGGAAACTCGTATTGATAAACCTTGAATATGATTTCAAGTAACTATACCAGATCAAAAAATGTCATGTAGTGAATCCGTACAGAAGAACATGCAGCAATGGCATGCACACACATGTATTTGAATATTTGGAAGACTCTGCACTGGCAGGTTCTTTCTCATAGATCAACCACGTATGCGTTGTGTTCTATGCCTTCCAACGACCTTGAATATTTCAAAACACAGAATAAATGTCGTTCGTGAGAGAAGCAAGTCGCATTCATCACATTTGAATGTTGCACAAATGTTTGAAATTTTGTGAAGAGGCCTGGGTGGACTCTATGGCCACATGCCATCCAGTCAACTGCTTGATTTCCCAAGGTTGCAAAACGGGTAGCCAACCGATAATATGTCGTTTTGACAACGGAAGTGATAGGCAAACGTTGCACTCCCTTCAGTGATGAATTGACCGCCTTAGCTAACTTTGTTGTCATGTGACCATATCGTTTACCCTCATCAAATGATTGAAGCCATTTCTTCCTCGAGATTTTAGCAAGGTAGTTATAGCCCTCTGATTTCCTAACTCACTTGTTTAAACAAACCCCTAACCTCATGCACGAAATGCGTGTTGCCTATCCAACAAAAATAGAATAGTTAATGATGAATAATAAATGCAAAATATCTTAAACCCAAAATAGTGAAAGACGTACTCATTCGAAGCACCATTAGACGTTCATCTTCACTCTTGTACCTTTGCAAATAATTTGCAGCAATGTGGCATAAACAGTACCGGTGATAAATATGGGGAGGTTGCCAATACCGATCTATATGCTCGATTGCGTATTTGATCGTTGTGCCTCTATCAGAAATAACACATCCCATCATCTCTATCACGCATAACACGAGATAGAACATGTCTTTGTAAGTTCTTAAGGAAGAATTCTCAGTAGTCGATATCTTCCTTTTCGACTATTGCGAAGGTGATGAGAACAAATTTTCTATTGCCACATTGTGCAACTGCCAATAATAAAATATGTGTGTATTTTCCGTACAACCAAGTGTCGTCGATCTGAACCATCGGCTTGTAGTGACAGAATGCATTAATGCATTGCAAAAATGTCCAAAATAGCCGGTAGAATTGGCACACACCTAGTACGACACAATCATTTTCGTATGTCGGTATAGTTTTCAGTTTCACAACTGTTCTTGGTATGTGTTTCTACATCATTTTTTATCCATGGCTGTAATTCTTTGTACGAATCCTCTTATTGGCCATACAATTTTTGTATGGCCCACCACCTTGCATACCATGCTTTATGGTAGTCAATTGTGTAGCCGTATTGAGATGTAATAACAGCCATACAAGTCGCAACTATTACATGTGGATTTGCTTTGACCGATGGAATGAAGGCATCACAAAGCACGTACACATCCAAGTTACGATGATCCTGACTGAGGCTGCTAACGGTGCATTTATAAGGCCCCATTTGTGATCTTCCAAAGCAGGTTCATCTTCTTCAAGAATGATACACGGACCCTCCAATTACATCCCTAGTTCTTGTGGACACATTCAGCAATGTAGAAATTCGTTTGGTTTTTTTCACAGTCGACGTAATTGAGTGGCGTATATTGTAGTTTTTAATGGCAGCCACGACGAGTTCTTTTATCTTGAAGGCCATTCCAATATAAAGTTCACCATCACTATGTTGGTTGTATTGCTCAATCTGTGGGAACTGCGAAAATTTCGGAGCATTGAAGACTTCCATATCAATCGTTGTGAAGTGGGATGGTGGCTGGTAATAAGAAATCAGAGTGGCAGTATGTAGAACATTGATAGGTGCGACGCGTTCTTCATTGCCTTAGACATCATCCTCTGGTTCTTCAGGCATATCAAGGTCTTCTAGTTCTTCATAGAATGAGCCTACCTCGTCACCATCGGGGCCGGGCTCCCTTACCGGTTCTTCGTAAAAATTATCCCCCTCAAATTAGAGTAGTTCTAGGTCGTCGAATGCTACGGTAACATGTGTAGCAGTTGTTCGTTGATCACGAGACCACTCACGAACCGTATTACCAACATCAAGGTTGATGACACCAACACAAGAATGTCTCCCCATAGATGGTGAAACGTACTCCACACTAGGGATATACGTTGAATATCGATGAGAAATCATCGAACGAGTTAAACGCTTCATGGTCTGGCGACCTCATGTTGTTTTGAGATGATGACGCGATTGCACCCATACTGTATGGATTGTACATTGAATGTCGGGTTGGTGGCAGGTTCAAGTCGAAGCTAGCTACGCAAGAATGTCTTGGCATGAAAGACGATGATGCACCCAATTCCTTGTGTGTACTGTGTGTACTTAATAAGTTCAAATCGTTTCGTAAATTGGTTGTCGGACTCTAAACATTAAGATCAAATTCAAAATTTGCCCGTCTCCAATTTGGGACTTCGATAGCATCATCATCATCATCAGAAAAGATTGCATACAGCTCTAGGGACCCTCCTACAGAATACTGCAAGTAGGGTTCCACCATCAATTCTACATCATTGTTGTCTGCAACGTGGTATATTGAATAGGTTAATGGTTCTAACGGCGTTGGTAGTCGATACTTCAACGGTTCTTTTTTTTCCATGAGCATGTGGAACATTGTTCTTCACTTCCTTCATCAAGCGATTATACGTTAATTTCCTCGGCAGCGTTATTGTAACAGTATTTGAGGATAGGAAAACGAAGCCGAGAGATGCATCACCGATCATTTCGCCATCATATTATACCAAAGCAGTAATAATTCCTCTTCTCGACATATTTTGAGAATATCTACGATCATCCAGAGAGAATAACAAACATTAGAGAAATTGTAATGACTTCAAACTATATAAGAATCGATAAGTCTCGCATAAACTTACAATTAAAACACTTATATGAAAGTGACGTCTAGAAAATTAAGTTGGTGATCTTCACTTCCCTTGTCCTTGCTTTTCTATGAACTACTGCAATTGATAGAAATTGATATGATTTGTTTACCTTTACTTATGTCTGATATAAGGGGCATAATAACATATATTCGCGTAAGAAAGTGACGTGTCATACAAGTTTCGTCAGAGATTCCTGACATGGTAGAGACCTCGCATTCTTTAGAGATTCTTGACGTGGCAAGGACCTCGCGTTCTACAAAAAGCCGGTTTTGCAGAGATTCCTGGTATGGCAGCACCAGCGTACGCCATAGATGTGACATGGGAATGGAGCTCGCGTTCTGTAGGAAGTGAGGTCCATATAATTTTTTAATCAACACTCATCTATCTATAAAAATGTACATCCATCGGGGTTGCACATTCAACGAAAAGTTAAATAAAAAATCGGCCTTTACCAAAATATGGCAAGATTTTCTACAATGAGATTCCATTCTGGAACTAATTTCTACACTTCCTTCAACATCAAGATCAAGAAAGATGAGTAATATGATTTGATTTCAACGCAGCTTAGAAAATCTATAACACGAAAAATGTCTTCTTTGCGGGCGAAAATACCCGTTGTAGAGGAGAGCAAAACTCGACTAAAAAAATCGAATTTTTCGACTCGAGGAGAAAAATCTCGACTCGAAATTGCATAAACTCGACTCGAAAAAATTTCAAATAAAGTTTGAGTTAGAAAATAGAAATTCGAATAACTCAAATTTTTTAGTAATTAGTGGATTAATTTTTAAGTTCGAGTTGGGTCCCTCAATTTTTCTTTGTATATATATACCGATATAAAAATATGAAGAAATATATGCCACATATGAAGAAATATGTATGCATATCTTATATGATTAGAGAAAGACGTTTAAATTGGAATCAAATTGTAATATAACATGATAAATAATTAAAATTTAATTCGTATAGGAACTTGAAAACTCAACTCGACTCAAATTTCCTAAACTTGACTCGAATAAAAAAATTCAAATAAAGTTTGAGTTGTAAAATATGAAGTGTCGACTTGAATAACTTGAAATTTTTTGACTCGACTCAACTAGATCGAACGCTCACCCCTACCCTTTGATGAGCCTGGCCCTGAAGCGCCATTACATGTTGACCTTATCAAATGCAAGCGACATAGGCAAGATGTTTAGGAGTTACACTCGTGTTGGGAGTACGAACATCGAGTTGACTATAAAATTTGATGAAGAAACATCTTCATCAAGAAACGCAGAAGCAACTCCGTTTTTAGAAGACGAATAGGCAATTATGCTACGTAGTTACAGTAAATGACGAGAGAAAGAGCAAAAAATTGAGGAACTGAACTTAACATTAAACATGTCTACAGACTACGACGACACGAAAACTGACACCTATTTTATTCATTTCAACTAAGTGTACCTTCGTGTATCTGATCGTTGTTAAGTTTATAAATTAGTATTGAAATAAATTAATGTGTTGTTAAATAAAAATCTATAAAATATGATAGGTCAAAGTATTTATTCATCAAACCAAACAAACAGTTATCATATTTTCTCATTAATATATAAATTTTTAAACATTATATAGTTATGATTAACACATAAAAATACCTAATGACGCTTATGTTCACCCATACCGCACTGTGGTGGACGACGAGTTTGACGCGGATTCCTTCGAACAAGTCTAGCTTCCTCATCATCATCATCATCATCGCCATCTACATCTTGAGTACCACCGATAGCGCTAGGACCAGTGTAGAATAGGCTCTATGGCGACGCCTGGTCAACAATATCTTATTCGAAGTGTGTTGCCAATGGTAGAAATTGATATACTGGAGGAACATATGCAAAAGGAAATGAAGGATAATATGCTGGTACAGGAACAAGAAGAGTCAACGTGCCCGCAAGTATCATATAGAGACGAAACGCGTTTGTGAAAAAACCTTCTGACGAACTCACATATGTTGAAATGATGGACTACCCATAGAGTGAAATAATGAATGAGTCGAGTGGGTGAATGCAAGTGCTGGCACCAATGTCTCAGGCTTTGTTGTTGATTGTGCATGTGTCTATGTTGTTCCCGATGAGAGGCCCCTGGAGCGTGTGTTCTTCTTCTTTGGCTTTGTTCCCCCATTCTGCTACCACGTTGATTTGGCAGATGTTGCATCGGCGGGTGATTTGGGGGAAACACATCTATTTCTCATTCTCGCTCCTCTAGGGTTAGTATATGTGGCTTCCCATTTTGTTCGTACCACTACAGGTAATCATATGTAACACTTGGTCAACAATGGGATCACAAATGGGTCGCCTACCAAATCTTGCAATCCACTCCTTCATCCACAACACATGATTATGCCCCCAATTAACATTTGTCATCCCTTGTTGCGTTAAGCAGTGCAATTCGTCCAAATTTACAGGTGCTGGCGGAATCCCTTGAACACAGTTGAATTGTCGCAACACGTGATCGGTATGATGCCACTCGACTATTTCATAATGTATCAGTGGGACCCTCAACATCCAAACGTTCAAAGTCCGAAATATTTTCACTGGAATATATGCGCTAACATCAGGATCATCGTACAACGTCGACAGGAACTACACAAAATTTTTGTAAACTAGGTTAGATAAACTCGATTTAAAAATAAATGATTTCTAAATTAAAAAAATGAAATCGATTAAAAATATTACCTCATTTCTCTTATCGATCAATAGTCTATAATTTCACTAATTTGTTGGTAGTTCGACATGAGATAATGGACTGCTCTACCTATCTTTCATACAACAAAATATTATTATTGTCATATTATAAAAATGTTTAATATAAATTCGAATGGGGTCGGTTGTTTAAGAGTCGGACGTAAAAACAAAAATCGAAACCAAATCCACGACTGCAGCAACATAAGACACCCTCCAATGATATATTTCTCCAGATTGACGGTTTTACATAGCTCCCTAAACAGATATGCCAAGACTGCTGATCCCCAACTCGTATTTCTAGATTGCTCAAAATCTCGTAGATGAGGCAACCACATCAAATGCACTTTGTTGCGGGATTTGTCTGGCATCATGATCCTCCCAATAACTCGTAAAATATGGACATGAGCAAAACGTTGCAAAAACAATAATAAATAAAAATTTACAATAAAATAAATTTTCAAAATTATAAATAACAAAATCAAAATAAATAATCATAAATAAAATTTACAATAAAATAAAATACACCTTCTTAATTTCATCAAAAGCATTTGAGGTAGATCTGTAAAATTTTTGTCCAAAAAAATTATCTTAATGTTACCACCATCCAAGTAGTCTGGAAGAATTCTGAGCAATTCACAACATAAGAGGTACCGATTTTCTTTGGCAACAGCGGTTATAGCCACTCCGTCAACAGATAGACCAAGATGAAATGCAACACCTTGCTGGGTAATAGTAGCCTCACCACACGGAAGATGAAATGTGTGTCTCCGGCCTCCACCTTTCTAACAATGCGTTTATCAATGGAGGATGCAACTTGGTACCGCCAATTATAGTGCTGACGTGGCCAAAACCAGCTTCTTCCAAATACGAAACAATATCCAGATGAGGTGATTTTGTGATATGATTGAAGTAACACGTCAACGCATGTTCATACCCCTTGAAATTAAAATTGAAAAATAATAACTAACTAACTAAATAAATAAATAAAAATTAATCAAAATTAATTAACTAAATAAAAAATAAGATTTTACCAAATTACTTGTCTGCCAAAAGTTGAAGACATTTTTCTTATCTAGTTTGAGTAAACCCTCCATAATATCGAATATTCAAATTTTTTAACTAATATTTGCTAAGAAAAAATAGTGGACAAGAAGAAAAGAAGAAGAGAAGATGTGTGAATTTAGGAGAATGTGGCCCCTTTATAACAGTCCTTGCATCCCTTCCAAAGTGATATTCAATGGAACTCGCATTCTGCGGAAGGTCCTTTGAAAAGACGCGATTTTTAAATTTGAGTCAATTCTAACTTGTCAGAAAGAAACTTGCTCTCTGCAGAAAGTGAGTTCTCAAACTTTTCAAAAAAAAATTATTTTATCCTAATAACTATCTTATCTTTAAAAAAATTGGATCTTTTAAATTATTTATTTTATCCTAATAATTAGATTCTTTAAATAATTTTACAATTATATTTTTTTAATTAGAATTTTTAAAAGATAATGTTTACCATTTTTTAAAAGATGATTGAATCTCCTAATAATTAATGAATGTTTCATGGAGATGTCATTTACCATTTTTTAGCTGTGATTTTTTTATAAAAAAATAATATTTTTTTAATGAGGATCTTTTAAAATATTTTAAATTTATGATTTTTATTAAAACATAATTGAATCTCCTAATAGTTAGGATCTTTTTTTCATTTAGGATTTTTTTATTTACCACCTTTTACAATATTAAAAAGTTTAGATATTTTAAAATCATTTAACATATTTTATTATCATTAAAGATTTTTTTAATTTAGTTATGTCCTTTGGTCAAAATCGGTCAGAGGACCTCGCTTTCTGCAAAAAAGTGAGTTTTTAGGTTTTTTAATTTTATTTTTTTATTTTATTCAAATAACTATCTTAATCTTTAAAAAATCGAATCTTGTAAATTATTTATTTTATCCTAATAATCAATTCCTAATAATTAGGATCTTTAAAAATAATGTTTACCATCTTTTTCTTTTCTAAAAGATGATTGAATCTCCGCCATTTTTTTAGTTATGATTTTTTTAAAAAACAATATTTTTAATGAGGATCTTTTAGAATATTTTAAATTTATGATTTTTATTAAAAAAATAAATAATTAGGATCTTGTTTTCAATTAGAACTTTTTTTATTTACCATCTTTTACAATATTAAAAAGTTTAGATATTTTATATCATTTATGATGTTTTATTATCATTAAAGATTTCTTTTTTAAATTCCGTTACGTTTTGGTCAAAACCGGTCAGAGGACCTCGCGTCTACAGAACGTGAGGTCCCAAAAACAAAGTCTCGCGATAAATTACTTTGCCGGCTTAATTTTTCATGGATCTCGCTATGTGCAGAACGTTGGGTCTTTTTTCTAAATATTAAATTGGGCCATCTGAAAAGTTTTTCCTTGTCGGACGGACTTCGCATCCTGCAGAAAACGAGGTCTATAATCGCGTTTTGTAGAACGCGATGTATTCCTACGTGTAAATTTGGGGGTCATTTTCCAAATAATGCTGGCATGGGCCATTCTTCTAATTAAATATTAAAAATGGGTTTCTGATTTAAAAATGCATCTATTTTCTTTCTTTCATCATTCATTCAATGATTGTTGATGTTTTCAGCGTACGACGAGTACGAGATCAATGATTTATAACATCACATTGGTAATAAAAAAGATTTCACTTCCTTAGAATGACATTTTATCACTCTTGTCATCCTTATAACCTTACTGTCGGTGGGTATAAGTATGCTTAAAATGACCATCTTTTTCATGTCTATATTCATGGTCTCAACCGTGACCACAACTGTTAATAGGGTCTTTTATTCTTTCCGCTATATAACCTCACATTTGCTTTAGGGAATGGAATGGAGCCAGCAAGCATTCAAAATCTTTTTCACGATATTGTGTCTACAAGACAACATTATTTGCGTGAAAGGTAGAGTGTGTTTTTCTAACATATCCTCATCAGTGATACTCTAAGCACATAACTTCAGTTGTGAAGTAATTTGAATAATATTTGAGTTATATTCACTAATTGAATAATGATTTATCATATTTGTATTCACTTTAAGGAATGAAATAAATCCAATAATCTCATGGAATAAACATGATGCTTGCATTCACTTCAGGGAATGCCTCCCACAAAAATTCTTGGATCAAACGAATTTTCGTAACTTGAACTTGGGAGAAGCAGAAGAATTATTGCTTTCGAGAAAATATAGACTTTATAACAGTCTTCTTGTAAATTTAAAATCACCGTGATTTATCGTTATTTAAAATCATAATTTAAAAAATAAAAATAAAAGTAAAACTTACTGATATTGATTTTTTACTTGAGGACAATGGAGACATAAAAGACGACTAAAACAACTTCTTATAATCTCTTTATGTCATATCTTTTACTCTAAATCATTTAAATATATCATGTAAAACTTAAAACATAGTTAAAAATACTAACTTTCATTAATAAAAATATCATAAACAAATATTGATATTTAATTATGAAAATACATTAGTAAGTCTACAACCATAAATTTTTACCCCATAATAAAAGCTTTTTTAAGCATTGGTTGAGTATTGAGAACATAAATGAACGGCTACGCACTATGACCCATATCCCTATAACGTCGAACAACCCACTCTGGCCTTTGATGCAAAGCAATAGCAGTCTTTATTGGAAGACAATGCAAGGGCCATAAGCTTTGACGCGGACTGTAATATTAACATGACTTGATATTTTTGTAATTTTATTTGTCTCTCAAAGAATTATGCCATTTGAATTCAATAGCAGCGATAATATGTTTAGGCCATAGTGAATGGCTCTGCTTTCACGATGTGCTTTAAAATTTATGGCTCGCACAAACCTTCAAAATATGTCATTATGTTTTTTTTAAGTAACTATCAAATTAAAATATTAAGATAAAGACAATCAACAATTAAAAAATAAGGGGAAAAAACTTATCTTCGGTTCAACGTAGAATCGATTTTTTCGGTAACTTCTTTGGCATTCAACGAAGAGCACCAAAGTCTTTCAAGCGAACTCGTGTTGTTAACGAGTTGTAAATAAAATAAAGAAGAACAAAGAACAAAAATAAAAGAACAATGAGATGAGAGAAAAATGAAGATTTGTATTTATTTTGAATATTAAAGTTGTACAATGCCTTCATTAAATCATCTATTTATAGGCATAAGAAGTATATAATATATGAAACTCCAATTAATGAAGATAATACTTCTACTGATAAAATAAATCAAATCTCCTAAATAAAGTTTTTATTATAATAGATATCCATATAAATAAATATTCATACAGTTTGTGATTTCTTTTTATACATGTTTTTTTCTTTGCTCTATCTAATATGAAAATACAAATTATTGTCCCATTACAATTATTTTAGATGTTATTATTAATTTTAAATAGAAACTAACTTAGTTATAAAAATAATTTAATAACTCTGAATCATAAAAAAATATCCTAAATTTGTTATGAATGAAATAAATATGTTTATCCAATCCTCTTAAAACATATTTAATGGTAACTAAATTTGATATGAACTCGTGTGAAATTTTTCCTTTGGTTCTTATGAATTCCTTCACTCACCTGACATGGTCCTTGCAATCTTACATGAAGACCGCCCTTTGTAAGGACTTGAATATAATTGTACTGTCGGGGGACGGACGTACGTTGAGAGTTGGTCCAGGTGGAAGGGCGGTATAATTATATTTTAGGTTTTTGATAATTTTAAAATTATTTTAATTAAGTTTTTATTTCTTTTGAAATTGTTTAGTACTCCCTCCGTCCCACTAAAACTGTCACATGTTGACTTTTTTTGGTCAAAAATTTTCAACTTTGACTATAATTTATTTAAATATTTTAATTAATTAAAAATTATAAAAAATATATTTAAAAACTAGTTGATTCAAAGTTTTTAAAACATATTTTTTCATATTTTTATCAATAATAAATTTTAAATTATAAGAGGTCAAAGTTGAAAAAGTTTGACCCAAAAAAGTCAACATGTGACAGTTTTAGTGGGACAGAGGGAGTATAATTTATTTTTAAGATTTTATGTTTTTAAAATTAATTAGGCATAAAATCAAAATTAGCCCCAACGTTTGATTGTTTGGTCACTTTGGCCCCTATTCTATTTTTTGGAGCATTTAAGCCCCTAACATTTCAATTTATGTCAAAATAGTCTTATTTGGATGAAAATCGTTAGTTGACTAACAGTCAATTTTTTTGCTGATGTGGCATGTCCATGTAGACTAGATTGTTGACGTGACATGTCCACGTGTAACTAGATGATGATGTGGCATTACAAATATTTTTAGATTAATTATAATTATTCTTTTTTATTAAATTAATTATAACCGATCAGATGATGACACATGCCATCATTCGATTGGTTTAAAGACAAAGAAAAGAAGCAAAATTTAAACATATATTTAGTGAGAATCAAACCTAGGCTTTGTGCATAAAGAGCTAAATGTCTAGCCATTGAGCTAACTTACTATTTTATAGTTTAATTATCATTTCTTATATTTATTCATTATCTCATATTTTAAAAGTGAAGAAGTAAAAAATTATTGGTAAAGAGAATTGAACCTAAGAATCATCGAAATAGGATCAACATCTTGCCACCAAACCTATTAGGTATCTTCAATTTGTTATTATAAAATATTAAATTTAATTAATTTAAATTGTGATTATCTTTAATTATAACATAAATTAAATTATATTTATAAGATAAATTTTATTTTTTTCTAATATAATACTTTTAAATCATTGAAAATATATTTTTCTAAATTTATTTCTAATTTTTGAGTTTTTTTCTTTCTTTTTTTTTGGATAAATGTGGTTTGCATTATCCAGAGAGCAAAATACTGCTACCATGTACAAAAGAGTACTTTACAAAAAAATCAGGGGATAAAGCTACCCTAAATTCCAAGCTATACAAAAGAGCGACATTGGCCATATTAGATCTATCAATACTTATATTTTGCAATCTAACACGAATAATATCCTTAATGAATGAAATAATGTCAGCGGTTGTTTGGGAGCTACCTCGGAAGTGTCGGGCATTTCGTTCCAACCACATACTATAGATGAAAGCATTCCAAGAGAGTCGGAGGATGGTTGCGAGCAAGGACTTGCCTTTGAATCTGGCAGTAGCTCAGGCAAGCTCGACATTCCAGTCCAAGATAGGTCGAGTGATGTCGTAGAGGAGTAAGATGAACGACCAAACATATTTGGAGAATGGACAATCAAAGAAAAGGTGGTTCCTGGACTCTGCATTGGATCTGTAAAGAAGGCAAGCATTCACCACCGAAAGCCCTATTTTCTGGAGCCTATCATATGTGGGAAGCCGATCAAGAATGAATATCCAACTGACAATGGTGTGTTTGGGTATGTGAAAGGGAACCAAACCAACTTGTGCCAAGTAACCTTAATCTTCTTCTCGCGAATCAACTCTCAAATCCATCTTGGATTGACCATGGACCATTTCGAATAAGAGAGAACAATGAAATAGCAGTTGGTCGTAGCTTGAGGAGTTTTTTCATAATCAAACTGAAATCAGGCTTGCTCTCAAGGTGCCAAAAGTCATCAATTTTCAAGATGTATTCACGAACCCAAGCCACCCACAAAGAGCCTTGATTTGCAAGGAAATTTTTTATGAGAGCGAGTAGACAAGCATTAGACCAACATTCCATTTTTTTTAGGCTGAGCTCCCTTCCGATTTAAGAGAGTAGATTTTCTTCCAACCCATGCAAGCACCCTTCGCAGACTAATCTGAGCCCTTCCAAAAGAAGCGAGAACAAAGTTGTTCAATTATTTTAATCACAGATTTTGGGAAAGGAACCTGTCAACACCAATAGTTAGTAACGATGTATAGAACAGATTTAATAAGTTGAAGCCTACCCTCATACCTGAGGTGTTTCCTAGATGTGAAACCAAAACTGATTTTGATATAACATATAAACTTAAGGACCAATTTGCAAAACAATAAATTTTTAAGTATTCTTTAAAGTCTCACAATTGAAAAGTATTTTAAACAAAATAATATCTCAAGACAAGCTCTTAAATATATGAAAAATTCTTTAAGTCTTTTCCTATGTTTTTCAAGCCAAACTATGCAAAAACGCCCAGGCGTATCGATACCCTTAGGCGTATCGATACTGTCTTTTGCCACTGGAATTTTGATTTTCAAGCCAAACTATACAAAAACGCCCAGGCGTATCGATACCTTTAGGCGTATCGATACAGGCTTTTGCCACTAGAATTTTAATGGACTTAACATACCGATACGGTGTTACCCCGTATCGATACGATATTCATCTGGGCAACTCTTTTAATGAAACCGTACCGATACGATTTGAAACCGTATCGATACGATAAGCATATCTTTGAAAAATCTTTGCATTTAATTTTTCGAACGTTACTTGTCAGTTGGTTGGTTTCCCAATTTCTAAAAGACCGTTATACCGTATCGATACGCTTGGTATGCGTATTGATACGCTCTTTAATAAAACCAAACTTGGGATTCTAGTGAGCAAACATCGTATTGATACGACCAACCGTACCGATACGCCCCTTAAAACCGTACCGGTACGCCTTCTATGCTATCCATACGCTCTGTTTTCAGTCACAACGGCTCTTTCCTCTTTGATACAGGTATCGATACGCCCTCTTCGAGTACCGATACAGTAGGTTGCAGTGCTGCATTTATTGCGGGAAAAATGCTCCCAACGGCTCTATTGGTGATCCCAACTACCCAAACGGCTAGACTTCAATGCAAGGGTATAAAAACAAGCTTCAATTGACCAAGCAACAACTATTGAACCTACAAGCAACATCAAAGCAAAAATACAAACCCTAGTGCTCTTCATTGTCAAATTCTTGTACCCAACTCTAGTGATTTTATTGTTATCTTGTATTGTGAGTTTGAGGAGTTTGAAATTGTATTTGGGTAAACATTTATCCTTTGAGAGGAATTGTTAGAGTTTACCAAATTCATCTCTTTGTAAAAGTGAGTGGATTAAGCTTTGGGTAGAAAGCTTAATCAATTTGTAAGGTTACCTCCTCATCCAAGAAAATGGGAAGAATTCAAGTAGTGAATTGGTTGAAAATCCTTAGTGGGAACTAAGGTAGTGGATGTAGAGTTCATTTGGAGAACTTGAACCACTCTAACCACTTGTGTCACTTTTTATTTTTCACTCATACCTCCTACCAAATTTTTAATTGCCAATTCACCCCCTCTTGGCCATTTGCAATTGTGTGATCAACTCAACACTGGACTAAGACTTTAATTTGTCAAAGAGCATTTCAATCAAAGGATCACAGTCTTTGCTTGTGAGTTTTCTGATCACCAAAGGGATGCCAAGGTAACGAATAGGCAGCTTCCCAATCACAAATCCAGTACTCGAAACAATATCAACAAGGCAAGAAGGGTTAACGCCAGATACAAACAGTTTAGATTTGGAAGCGTTGAGCTTGAGACCAGAGTAATTGTAGAAGACTTCCAGGGTACTGAGAACACCAATGACTGATTCAAAGTCACCTATGCAAAATATTAGAAGATCATCCACGAAGCAAAGGTGGGTAAGGGATACACACTTGCATTTAGGACGATATTTGAAAACACCCTGAGTTACGGCAGTGTTCAATAGTGAGGATAGAACGTTCATGACCAAGACAAATAAATAAAGGGACAGAGGGTCACCTTAACGAACCCCTCTTTGACCCTTGAAAATACTATCAATGTTCCATTAAAAAATATTGAGAAACGATATGCAGTGATGCAGACTTTTATCCATTCTCTGAAAAATCACAGGTATCCCAATAGCTTCAAGAACCTTTAATAGAAAGGAGAAATCTATGGAGTTGAAGGCTTTCTGTAGGCCAATCTTAGAAGTGAATCTCAGAGAAAGGGATGATCTATTATAGCCTTTGACCAATTATTGTGCAAGAATGATATTATCTGTGATACTTCTGCCTTTAACGAATGTGGACTGATTGACTGAGACCATATGAGGAAAGTACTCAACCAGTCAAAAGACAAGAACTTTGATGATTGTTTTATAAACCATCGAGCATCATGGGATAGGAAGAAATTATTGTGGTTTAGAAGCATTTGTCACTTTCGGGATCAAACCAATGGTTGTAGCATTGAAAGCCGGAAGGAGGCATGTGGTTTGAAAAAAATACTTGATGGCTCAAATGAAATTTGCCCCAACAATGTCCCAAGCAACACGAAAAAAACCTAAAGTATAGCCATCTGGCCCTGGGCTCTTATCTACACCTTGACTAAAAAGAGCAGTTTTTATTTCAAAATCAGTGACAAATCTAGATAAAGAAGCAGAAACATCTATAGGCAGAGAATACGGCATAAGATCAGAAAGATATTCAACAGGGCAAGTCTAGAAATTCTCATCCTTGCTACCAATGAGACACATGAAAAAATTAACTATTTCAACAGCCATGTCATCAAAGTTTTCAAGGCAATTACCATCCTCATCCATAATCAGACCAATAGTGTTTCTTTTACCCTTGGATTTGACAACATTATGAAACAACTGAGAGCCATAATCCCCCTCACGAGTCCAAAAAATACGAGCTTTTTTTAGAAAAGAAACTTCAACATCCTCCAATACAGACAACTCAGACTGTAATAATTTCTCAGCGGCAATATCAACATCAGTCCTAGATAGATTAGAAAGTTGCATGGCTTCAAGTTCCTTTCGTTTTAGTGTAACTTGCCTAGGCAAATCCTCAAAATGGGATTTGTTAAGAACTCTAAAGCAAGCCTTAAGTCTTTTCATCTTACCAAATAGGACTTGCATAGGGTCACCTGCAATGTCATTGCCCCAAGATTGCGCAACAATAGTTTAGAAGTTAGGGTGTTTGATCCATAAATTAAAAAATCTGAAAGGTTTTGGCCTATTTGTGGGATTTTCTTTAAAATGCCAAACCATACCTAGGTAATGGAAGTGGGAAAAGAAGCAAGCCAAGAAGGATTGACTAGTACTATGTCCAGTTTTCGAGCTAAATAGCCTTCTTCTTGCTTATTAGTCCAGGTGTGCATACGCCCAATCCGATATAATCAGAGCATTCTTCAGCACTTAGAAAAATATTAAAATCCCATGCAACCAACCAGGGAAGATCCCCAACACTGACTGCAACAGTTTTGAGTTGTTCCCACAAATTTTTCCTAGTAGAACCATCATTATGCCCATAAATAGTAGTAATAATGGTGTCCTTACCAAGCAGTGATAGTTTAAAAGAGATGGATTGATCATAAACAACAAGAATGAAAACTGTAAGGTGTTTCTTCGAAAGAACTCATATTCTACCATTGTCTACAATAGTGTAATTACAATAGCAATTCCAATCAGAGATAAAGGTACTTACTATTGGTGCAGATTTATTTAGACATATTGTAGTTTCTAACAAACAGAGAATGTCAACATCATAAGAATATAACCTTTTAAAGATCTTCTTTTGTTTAACAGGGTTATTAAACTCCTTAATGTTCCAGAAACATAGGGTCATTGAGAAAGAATATAAGTTGTACCTCTACCTCCATGACTCGCAATACTCTTGCCTTTATTTTAAATCAACTTTTCAGTTTTGGAAATTTGTTAGGCTCGATGATCACTCAACTGTTTCTTGCCAAGTTGTGAAGAAGATGTAATTTTGGGTGTTTGTGGTGGAAGCAAAAGATAGATAAAATTGACACACGATTTAGAGTGGTTCACCTTTCTAACTAAAGCCTACATCCACTACCTTAGCTACCCACCAAGGATTTCACCAATTCACTAAAAAATTCTTCCCCTTTTCTAGGCTAAGGAGGCAACTGTTTACAACCTAGACTCACTCACCAAGTCTAGCAACCAAAGCTCAAAACCCGAGCTTTAGACACACTCTTTAAACAAGAGAATTCTAAGCAAATGAAATCCCTCTACAAATGTTGATGTTTGCACACTAAAGCACTAACCCAAATTCTAGAACACTTGAGCATACATTGACAATTTGAGCTCACAAGTGTTGCCTATACAAAAAATGACACAATTAGGCACTAAGACATTTCTTTGATCATAATGTTGTTGACAAATGAAGCATTAGTCTTCCATGGATGCTTGAAAGTCCCTTTTTATACTCTCAATTAAGCTTCTAGCCGTTGTAGATCGTTGGGATTGAATTGGAGCCATTGGAGTCTTTATTTTCCTCCACAAATGCAGTTTTGGGCAGTAGGGTTTCGATACTCGTGTCACTGTATCGATACAACCTTCTTGGAAACTAGCCATTGAGCCTACTTTGGCTTATGTGTATTGATACGCTTACGAGCGTATCGGTATGACCTGTATTTCAAATAGTAGTTGGGAAAATGACCGTTGGAAGCGGTTAAGACATGTCGGTACGCGATACAACTGTATCGGTACACGACTAGTCGTTGAGGGTTTTAAAGCTCTTCGTATCAATACGAAAAAGGCGTATCGGTACGGGTTTTGGCTACTGGAAGTTCTCTGGAGCTAATACCTTAAGGGGTATCGATACGGTATACACCGTATCGGTATTGTAACATTAAAATCACAGGTTTTGACTACTTTAAAACATTTTAAGTTATTACAAAGCTTTGTAAAAACCCTTAAACATGTTTTCAAGTTGTTTGGACTTACAAAACATTTTGAAATTCTTTTCAATTTAGTCCAAATCAAATTTTCAATTATTATATCAAAACATATATCTTAACAATCTCCCCCTTTTTGATATAATAAAACAACTTGAAAAATTGTTTGTGGTTCTCCCCTTTGTAAAATAATTTTTGAATAAGAGGCATATTTTTTTTATAAAATTGAAGCTCTCTCTTATTCTTACTTGAAAAATCATTTTTTCAAATTATTTCTCTCCCTTTTTGTTATATCAAAAAGAATTCAAAATACTTTTAGTTCAAGATAACATAGGAGGTTAAAAAAATTTAACACAAATAAGAATTTTGGTTTTAAAAATGGCTCCTTCTTACTCAAAGCATCATCAAATGGTTAGTCCAACAATTATGATAATCTAGTTGAATTAAAATAAATAAATCAAATGAAAAAAAATAAATTCAACTAAATTTTATCACTTGAACCCAATGGAGGATGTGAAACATTCCTTCTTCAAGTGTTTTTCCTTGTGTGTATGGAGCTCTTCCCCAATGTTGTACTTTATTGATCAATCTCCATCACACCTAAAACAAGACAATCAAGTAATTTTTGGTATCCAAATTTCTTTGGATCCATAAGCGTTAGTAGCACATAATTTAGTCCCCTTAAAAATCTATTTTTCAACTTCATCCTTTTTAGTTGAAGTACTAGCCGTTGGGGGTTTTAAAACTCTCCGTATCGATACGGCAAAGGTGTATCGGTACGGGTTTTGGCTACTGGAATTTCTCTGTAGCGAAAACCCTAAGGGGTACCGATACGTTATACACCGTATCGGTACTGTAACATTAAAATCATAGGTTTTGGCTACTTTAAAACATTTTAACTTATTCCAAAGCCTTGTAAAAACTCTTAAACATGTTTTTAAGTTGTTTGGACTTACAAAATATTTTGAAATCTTTTTCAATTTAGTCCAAATTAATTTTTTAATTATTATATCAAAATATATATCTTAACACAATCTGAACTTTCTGGAGTAGAGAACCACCCTTACTAGAAGTGTTGTCTTTTGGGGGTCGACCTCTTTTCTTCTTCTTTTTCACGGACTCCTGAAGGGAAGGACAATCTTTGTTATTAGGATCAATGACTTCAAGAGTGTTAGAATCGTGTGCGTCATCTTGATCACTAATAGCATGAATAATGACTGAGCTAACTAATTGCTCTAAGTGGGCAAGAATCTCTGGATCCTAAGTAGAAGCATCATGAATAATTTCTGTAGAGTGAACAGTTTCTATAGTATTATTTTATGAGGAAACAACATTAATAGAGCCTGTAGAAGCCACATTTGTTGTAGTAACAACAATGCCTTCATCAATTTCTTCATTAGCTGCATCAGCTGCAAGAACAACAACATGGTCCGAGTTTTTTTCCTTCTAATTTTAATTAAATATTTGGAAACAATATAAAAATAATATAAGATAACATTAATTAAAAAATATAAATAAAAACTATTATTCTCAATAAATTAAAATTTTATTTTTATTTTTAATGAATGTTATTTTTATTTTTAATTATTTTTATATGTTTGTCAAATAATTAATTAATATAGAAAAATTAAAATTTAAAGAAAAGATATCGATTTCAATAATTTAAAAATATTATATTAGAAACAAAACACAAAGTCCATCTCATAATTATACTCTAATTTATGTTATAATTAAAAATAATTACAATATAAACTAATTAAATTTAACGTTTGGTAATAATGAATCAATATAACTATCTAGTTTAGTGACTAGTTGTTTTATCCTATCATCCAATAGTTCTAGGTTTGATTCCCCTTACTAACTAATTTTTATTTTTTTATTTTTAAAATATGAGATAATAAATAAATATAATAAGTGGTAATTAAATTTCAAACTAATAACTTAGCCTAGTGGCTAGACATTTAACTTTTCATGCATAAAAGTTTGGGTTTGATTCCTACTAAACACTTATCTAAATTTTGTAATTAATTTAATAAAAATATTTACAATTAATATAAAAATATTTGTAATGCCACATCATCATCTAGTTACACGTGGACATGCTACATCATCAATCTAGTCTATATGGACGCGACACATCAACAAAAAAAGTTGGTTGTTAATCAACTAACAGTTTCCATCCAAAAAAGACTGTTTTGACATAAATTAAAACGTTAAGGGCTTAACGATAAATCGTTGGGGGCTAATTTTAGCTGTATGCCTATTAATTACATAAAACATTGACCCCAAAGTTTTCTGATTTAATTATTTTTAAAATATTTTAATTTTAAAATTTAGTAAAGTTAAATCCTAACTCTTTTTTATTTTTATAATTTAATTATTTTTCAAGATTTTGATCGTTCAAAAATTAAACAACTATCCTCCTCATGATTCAATCTTGTCTTCGTATCTTTCTCATTATACTCATAATATTATTAATATATAGGAAAATTTTATCACGCTCAACCAGCACCGCTGAGCACCACTAACGATAAGCACCGCTGAGCACTATTAAACTAATTTATAAAGATTAAAAATTTAAATGAATCTAATATTTAATTAAAATAAAATATTAATTAAAATATTTTCCATATATATAATATTTTAATTTTTTAAAATAATTAAATCTAATATTTAATTAAAAAATAAAAATCTTAAATCTTAAACCCTAAATTATAAACCCAAAACTATAAACCGTAAGCTCAAAACCCTAAATTTTATTCATTTAGTTAAACCCTAAATTATAAACCCTAAATTATTAAATGAATTTAATATTTAATTAAATCTTAAATCTTAAATCTACTCGTGTTGGGAGTACGAACATCGAGTTGACTATAAAATTTGATGAAGAAACATCTTCATCAAGAAACGCAGAAGCAACTCCGTTTTTAGAAGACGAATAGGCAATTATGCTACGTAGTTACAGTAAATGACGAGAGAAAGAGCAAAAAATTGAGGAACTGAACTTAACATTAAACATGTCTACAGACTACGACGACACGAAAACTGACACCTATTTTATTCATTTCAACTAAGTGTACCTTCGTGTATCTGATCGTTGTTAAGTTTATAAATTAGTATTGAAATAAATTAATGTGTTGTTAAATAAAAATCTATAAAATATGATAGGTCAAAGTATTTATTCATCAAACCAAACAAACAGTTATCATATTTTCTCATTAATATATAAATTTTTAAACATTATATAGTTATGATTAACACATAAAAATACCTAATGACGCTTATGTTCACCCATACCGCACTGTGGTGGACGACGAGTTTGACGCGGATTCCTTCGAACAAGTCTAGCTTCCTCATCATCATCATCATCATCGCCATCTACATCTTGAGTACCACCGCTAGCGCTATGACCAGTGTAGAATAGGCTCTATGGCGACGCCTGGTCAACAATATCTTATTCGAAGTGTGTTGCCAATGGTAGAAATTGATATACTGGAGGAACATATGCAAAAGGAAATGAAGGATAATATGCTGGTACAGGAACAAGAAGAGTCAACGTGCCCGCAAGTATCATATAGAGACGAAACGCGTTTGTGAAAAAACCTTCTGACGAACTCACATATGTTGAAATGATGGACTACCCATAGAGTGAAATAATGAATGAGTCGAGTGGGTGAATGCAAGTGCTGGCACCAATGTCTCAGGCTTTGTTGTTGATTGTGCATGTGTCTATGTTGTTCCCGATGAGAGGCCCCTGGAGCGTGTGTTCTTCTTCTTTGGCTTTGTTCCCCCATTCTGCTACCGCGTTGATTTGGCAGATGTTGCATCGGCGGGTGATTTGGGGGAAACACATCTATTTCTCATTCTCGCTCCTCTAGGGTTAGTATATGTGGCTTCCCATTTTGTTCGTACCACTACAGGTAATCATATGTAACACTTGGTCAACAATGGGATCACAAATGGGTCGCCTACCAAATCTTGCAATCCACAACACATGATTATGCCCCCAATTAACATTTGTCATCCCTTGTTGCGTTAAGCAGTGCAATTCGTCCAAATTTACAGGTGCTGGCGGAATCCCTTGAACACAGTTGAATTGTCGCAACACGTGATCGGTATGATGCCACTCGACTATTTCATAATGTATCAGTGGGACCCTCAACATCCAAACGTTCAAAGTCCGAAATATTTTCACTGGAATATATGCGCTAACATCAGGATCATCGTACAACGTCGACAGGAACTACACAAAATTTTTGTAAACTAGGTTAGATAAACTCGATTTAAAAATAAATGATTTCTAAATTAAAAAAATGAAATCGATTAAAAATATTACCTCATTTCTCTTATCGATCAATAGTCTATAATTTCACTAATTTGTTGGTAGTTCGACATGAGATAATGGACTGCTCTACCTATCTTTCATACAACAAAATATTATTATTGTCATATTATAAAAAATGTTTAATATAAATTCGAATGGGGTCGGTTGTTTAAGAGTCGGACTTAAAAACAAAAATCGAAACCAAATCCACGACTGCAGCAACATAAGACACCCTCCAATGATATATTTCTCCAGATTGACAGTTTTACATAGCTCCCTAAACAGATATGCCAAGACTGCTGATCCCCAACTCGTATTTCTAGATTGCTCAAAATCTCGTAGATGAGGCAACCACATCAAATGCACTTTGTTGCGGGATTTGTCTGGCATCATGATCCTCCCAATAACTCGTAAAATATGGGCATGAGCAAATCGTTGCAAAAACAATAATAAATAAAAATTTACAATAAAATAAATTTTCAAAATTATAAATAACAAAATCAAAATAAATAATCATAAATAAAATTTACAATAAAATAAAATACACCTTCTTAATTTCATCAAAAGCATTTGAGGTAGATCTGTAAAATTTTTGTCCAAAAAAATTATCTTAATGTTACCACCATCCAAGTAGTCTGGAAGAATTCTGAGCAATTCACAACATAAGAGGTACCGATTTTCTTTGGCAACAGCGGTTATAGCCACTCCGTCAACAGATAGACCAAGATGAAATGCAACACCTTGCTGGGTAATAGTAGCCTCACCACACGGAAGATGAAATGTGTGTCTCCGGCCTCCACCTTTCTAACAATGCGTTTATCAATGGAGGATGCAACTTGGTACCGCCAATTATAGTGCTGACGTGGCCAAAACCAGCTTCTTCCAAATACGAAACAATATCCAGATGAGGTGATTTTGTGATATGATTGAAGTAACACGTCAACGCATGTTCATACCCCTTGAAATTAAAATTGAAAAATAATAACTAACTAACTAAATAAATAAATAAAAATTAATAAAAATTAATTAACTAAATAAAAAATAAGATTTTACCAAATTACTTGTCTGCCAAAAGTTGAAGACATTTTTCTTATCTAGTTTGAGTAAACCCTCCATAATATCGAATATTCAAATTTTTTAACTAATATTTGCTAAGAAAAAATAGTGGACAAGAAGAAAAGAAGAAGAGAAGATGTGTGAATTTAGGAGAATGTGGCCCCTTTATAACAGTCCTTGCATCCCTTCCAAAGTGATATTCAATGGAACTCGCATTCTGCGGAAGGTCCTTTGAAAAGACGCGATTTTTAAATTTGAGTCAATTCTAACTTGTCAGAAAGAAACTTGCTCTCTGCAGAAAGTGAGTTCTCAAACTTTTCAAAAAAAAATTATTTTATCCTAATAACTATCTTATCTTTAAAAAAATTGGATCTTTTAAATTATTTATTTTATCCTAATAATTAGATTCTTTAAATAGTTTTACAATTATATTTTTTTAATTAGAATTTTTAAAAGATAATGTTTACCATTTTTTAAAAGATGATTGAATCTCCTAATAATTAATGAATGTTTCATGGAGATGTCATTTACCATTTTTTAGCTGTGATTTTTTTATAAAAAAATAATATTTTTTTAATGAGGATCTTTTAAAATATTTTAAATTTATGATTTTTATTAAAACATAATTGAATCTCCTAATAGTTAGGATCTTTTTTTTCATTTAGGATTTTTTTATTTACCACCTTTTACAATATTAAAAAGTTTAGATATTTTAAAATCATTTAACATATTTTATTATCATTAAAGATTTTTTTAATTTAGTTATGTCCTTTGGTCAAAATCGGTCAGAGGACCTCGCTTTCTGCAAAAAAGTGAGTTTCTAGGTTTTTTAAATTTTATTTTTTTATTTTATTCAAATAACTATCTTAATCTTTAAAAAATCGAATCTTGTAAATTATTTATTTTATCCTAATAATCAATTCCTAATAATTAGGATCTTTAAAAATAATGTTTACCATCTTTTTCTTTTCTAAAAGATGATTGAATCTCCGCCATTTTTTTAGTTATGATTTTTTTAAAAAACAATATTTTTAATGAGGATCTTTTAGAATATTTTAAATTTATGATTTTTATTAAAAAAATAAATAATTAGGATCTTGTTTTCAATTAGAACTTTTTTTATTTACCATCTTTTACAATATTAAAAAGTTTAGATATTTTATATCATTTATGATGTTTTATTATCATTAAAGATTTCTTTTTTAAATTCCGTTACGTTTTGGTCAAAACCGGTCAGAGGACCTCGCGTCTACAGAACGTGAGGTCCCAAAAACAAAGTCTCGCGATAAATTACTTTGCCGGCTTAATTTTTCATGGATCTCGCTATGTGCAGAACGTTGGGTCTTTTTTCTAAATATTAAATTGGGCCATCTGAAAAGTTTTTCCTTGTCGGACGGACTTCGCATCCTGCAGAAAACGAGGTCTATAATCGCGTTTTGTAGAACGCGATGTATTCCTACGTGTAAATTTAGGGGTCATTTTCCAAATAATGCTGGCATGGGCCATTCTTCTAATTAAATATTAAAAATGGGTTTCTGATTTAAAAATGCATCTATTTTCTTTCTTTCATCATTCATTCAATGATTGTTGATGTTTTCAGCGTACGACGAGTACGAGATCAATGATTTATAACATCACATTGGTAATAAAAAAGATTTCACTTCCTTAGAATGACATTTTATCACTCTTGTCATCCTTATAACCTTACTGTCGGTGGGTATAAGTATGCTTAAAATGACCATCTTTTTCATGTCTATATTCATGGTCTCAACCGTGACCACAACTGTTAATAGGGTCTTTTATTCTTTCCGCTATATAACCTCACATTTGCTTTAGGGAATGGAATGGAGCCAGCAAGCATTCAAAATCTTTTTCACGATATTGTGTCTACAAGACAACATTATTTGCGTGAAAGGTAGAGTGTGTTTTTCTAACATATCCTCATCAGTGATACTCTAAGCACATAACTTCAGTTGTGAAGTAATTTGAATAATATTTGAGTTATATTCACTAATTGAATAATGATTTATCATATTTGTATTCACTTTAAGGAATGAAATAAATCCAATAATCTCATGGAATAAACATGATGCTTGCATTCACTTCAGGGAATGCCTCCCACAAAAATTCTTGGATCAAACGAATTTTCGTAACTTGAACTTGGGAGAAGCAGAAGAATTATTGCTTTCGAGAAAATATAGACTTTATAACAGTCTTCTTGTAAATTTAAAATCACCGTGATTTATCGTTATTTAAAATCATAATTTAAAAAATAAAAATAAAAGTAAAACTTACTGATATTGATTTTTTACTTGAGGACAATGGAGACATAAAAGACGACTAAAACAACTTCTTATAATCTCTTTATGTCATATCTTTTACTCTAAATCATTTAAATATATCATGTAAAACTTAAAACATAGTTAAAAATACTAACTTTCATTAATAAAAATATCATAAACAAATATTGATATTTAATTATGAAAATACATTAGTAAGTCTACAACCATAAATTTTTACCCCATAATAAAAGCTTTTTTAAGCATTGGTTGAGTATTGAGAACATAAATGAACGGCTACGCACTATGACCCATATCCCTATAACGTCGAACAACCCACTCTGGCCTTTGATGCAAAGCAATAGCAGTCTTTATTGGAAGACAATGCAAGGGCCATAAGCTTTGACGCGGACTGTAATATTAACATGACTTGATATTTTTGTAATTTTATTTGTCTCTCAAAGAATTATGCCATTTGAATTCAATAGCAGCGATAATATGTTTAGGCCATAGTGAATGGCTCTGCTTTCACGATGTGCTTTAAAATTTATGGCTCGCACAAACCTTCAAAATATGTCATTATGTTTTTTTTAAGTAACTATCAAATTAAAATATTAAGATAAAGACAATCAACAATTAAAAAATAAGGGGAAAAAACTTATCTTCGGTTCAACGTAGAATCGATTTTTTCGGTAACTTCTTTGGCATTCAACGAAGAGCACCAAAGTCTTTCAAGCGAACTCGTGTTGTTAACGAGTTGTAAATAAAATAAAGAAGAACAAAGAACAAAAATAAAAGAACAATGAGATGAGAGAAAAATGAAGATTTGTATTTATTTTGAATATTGAAGTTGTACAATGCCTTCATTAAATCATCTATTTATAGGCATAAGAAGTATATAATATATGAAACTCCAATTAATGAAGATAATACTTCTACTGATAAAATAAATCAAATCTCCTAAATAAAGTTCTTATTATAATAGATATCCATATAAATAAATATTCATACAATTTGTGATTTCTTTTTATACATGTTTTTTTCTTTGCTCTATCTAATATGAAAATACAAATTATTGTCCCATTACAATTATTTTAGATGTTATTATTAATTTTAAATAGAAACTAACTTAGTTATAAAAATAATTTAATAACTCTGAATCATAAAAAAATATCCTAAATTTGTTATGAATGAAATAAATATGTTTATCCAATCCTCTTAAAACATATTTAATGGTAACTAAATTTGATATGAACTCGTGTGAAATTTTTCCTTTGGTTCTTATGAATTCCTTCACTCACCTGACATGGTCCTTGCAATCTTACATGAAGACCGCCCTTTGTAAGGACTTGAATATAATTGTACTGTCGGGGGACGGACGTACGTTGAGAGTTGGTCCAGGTGGAAGGGCGGTATAATTATATTTTAGGTTTTTGATAATTTTAAAATTATTTTAATTAAGTTTTTATTTCTTTTGAAATTGTTTAGTACTCCCTCCGTCCCACTAAAACTGTCACATGTTGACTTTTTTTGGTCAAAAATTTTCAACTTTGACTATAATTTATTTAAATATTTTAATTAATTAAAAATTATAAAAAATATATTTAAAAACTAGTTGATTCAAAGTTTTTAAAACATATTTTTTCATATTTTTATCAATAATAAATTTTAAATTATAAGAGGTCAAAGTTGAAAAAGTTTGACCCAAAAAAGTCAACATGTGACAGTTTTAGTGGGACAGAGGGAGTATAATTTATTTTTAAGATTTTATGTTTTTAAAATTAATTAGGCATAAAATCAAAATTAGCCCCAACGTTTGATTGTTTGGTCACTTTGGCCCCTATTCTATTTTTTGGAGCATTTAAGCCCCTAACGTTTCAATTTATGTCAAAATAGTCTTATTTGGATGAAAATCGTTAGTTGACTAACAGTCAATTTTTTTGCTGATGTGGCATGTCCATGTAGACTAGATTGTTGACGTGACATGTCCACGTGTAACTAGATGATGATGTGGCATTACAAATATTTTTAGATTAATTATAATTATTCTTTTTTATTAAATTAATTATAACCGATCAGATGATGACACATGCCATCATTCGATTGGTTTAAAGACAAAGAAAAGAAGCAAAATTTAAACATATATTTAGTGAGAATCAAACCTAGGCTTTGTGCATAAAGAGCTAAATGTCTAGCCATTGAGCTAACTTACTATTTTATAGTTTAATTATCATTTCTTATATTTATTCATTATCTCATATTTTAAAAGTGAAGAAGTAAAAAATTATTGGTAAAGAGAATTGAACCTAAGAATCATCGAAATAGGATCAACATCTTGCCACCAAACCTATTAGGTATCTTCAATTTGTTATTATAAAATATTAAATTTAATTAATTTAAATTGTGATTATCTTTAATTATAACATAAATTAAATTATATTTATAAGATAAATTTTATTTTTTTTCTAATATAATACTTTTAAATCATTGAAAATATATTTTTCTAAATTTATTTCTAATTTTTGAGTTTTTTTCTTTCTTTTTTTTTGGATAAATGTGGTTTGCATTATCCAGAGAGCAAAATACTGCTACCATGTACAAAAGAGTACTTTACAAAAAAATCAGGGGATAAAGCTACCCTAAATTCCAAGCTATACAAAAGAGCGACATTGGCCATATTAGATCTATCAATACTTATATTTTGCAATCTAACACGAATAATATCCTTAATGAATGAAATAATGTCAGCGGTTGTTTGGGAGCTACCTCGGAAGTGTCGGGCATTTCGTTCCAACCACATACTATAGATGAAAGCATTCCAAGAGAGTCGGAGGATGGTTGCGAGCAAGGACTTGCCTTTGAATCTGGCAGTAGCTCAGGCAAGCTCGACATTCCAGTCCAAGATAGGTCGAGTGATGTCGTAGAGGAGTAAGATGAACGACCAAACATATTTGGAGAATGGACAATCAAAGAAAAGGTGGTTCCTGGACTCTGCATTGGATCTGTAAAGAAGGCAAGCATTCACCACCGAAAGCCCTATTTTCTGGAGCCTATCATATGTGGGAAGCCGATCAAGAATGAATATCCAACTGACAATGGTGTGTTTGGGTATGTGAAAGGGAACCAAACCAACTTGTGCCAAGTAACCTTAATCTTCTTCTCGCGAATCAACTCTCAAATCCATCTTGGATTGACCATGGACCATTTCGAATAAGAGAGAACAATAAAATAGCAGTTGGTCGTAGCTTGAGGAGTTTTTTCATAATCAAACTGAAATCAGGCTTGCTCTCAAGGTGCCAAAAGTCATCAATTTTCAAGATGTATTCACGAACCCAAGCCACCCACAAAGAGCCTTGATTTGCAAGGAAATTTTTTATGAGAGCGAGTAGACAAGCATTAGACCAACATTCCATTTTTTTTAGGCTGAGCTCCCTTCCGATTTAAGAGAGTAGATTTTCTTCCAACCCACGCAAGCACCCTTCGCAGACTAATCTGAGCCCTTCCAAAAGAAGCGAGAACAAAGTTGTTCAATTATTTTAATCACAGATTTTAGGAAAGGAACCTGTCAACACCAATAGTTAGTAACGATGTATAGAACAGATTTAATAAGTTGAAGCCTACCCTCATACCTGAGGTGTTTCCTAGATGTGAAACCAAAACTGATTTTGATATAACATATAAACTTAAGGACCAATTTGCAAAACAATAAATTTTTAAGTATTCTTTAAAGTCTCACAATTGAAAAGTATTTTAAACAAAATAATATCTCAAGACAAGCTCTTAAATATATGAAAAATTCTTTAAGTCTTTTCCTATGTTTTTCAAGCCAAACTATGCAAAAACGCCCAGGCGTATCGATACCCTTAGGCGTATCGATACTGTCTTTTGCCACTGGAATTTTGATTTTCAAGCCAAACTATACAAAAACGCCCAGGCGTATCGATACCTTTAGGCGTATCGATACGGGCTTTTGCCACTAGAATTTTAATGGACTTAACATACCGATACGGTGTTACCCCGTATCGATACGATATTCATCTGGGCAACTCTTTTAATGAAACCGTACCGATACGATTTGAAACCGTATCGATACGATAAGCATATCTTTGAAAAATCTTTGCATTTAATTTTTCGAACGTTACTTGTCAGTTGGTTGGTTTCCCAATTTTTAAAAGACCGTTATACCGTATCGATACGCTTGGTATGCGTATTGATACGCTCTTTAATAAAACCAAACTTGGGATTCTAGTGAGCAAACATCGTATTGATACGACCAACCGTACCGATACGCCCCTTAAAACCGTACCGGTACGCCTTCTATGCTATCCATACGCTCTGTTTTCAGTCACAACGGCTCTTTCCTCTTTGATACAGGTATCGATACGCCCTCTTCGAGTACCGATACAGTAGGTTGCAGTGCTGCATTTATTGCGGGAAAAATGCTCCCAACGGCTCTATTGGTGATCCCAACTACCCAAACGGCTAGACTTCAATGCAAGGGTATAAAAACAAGCTTCAATTGACCAAGCAACAACTATTGAACCTACAAGCAACATCAAAGCAAAAATACAAACCCTAGTGCTCTTCATTGTCAAATTCTTGTACCCAACTCTAGTGATTTTATTGTTATCTTGTATTGTGAGTTTGAGGAGTTTGAAATTGTATTTGGGTAAACATTTATCCTTTGAGAGGAATTGTTAGAGTTTACCAAATTCATCTCTTTGTAAAAGTGAGTGGATTAAGCTTTGGGTAGAAAGCTTAATCAATTTGTAAGGTTACCTCCTCATCCAAGAAAATGGGAAGAATTCAAGTAGTGAATTGGTTGAAAATCCTTAGTGGGAACTAAGGTAGTGGATGTAGAGTTCATTTGGAGAACTTGAACCACTCTAACCACTTGTGTCACTTTTTATTTTTCACTCATACCTCCTACCAAATTTTTAATTGCCAATTCACCCCCTCTTGGTCATTTGCAATTGTGTGATCAACTCAACACTGGACTAAGACTTTAATTTGTCAAAGAGCATTTCAATCAAAGGATCACAGTCTTTGCTTGTGAGTTTTCTGATCACCAAAGGGATGCCAAGGTAACGAATAGGCAGCTTCCCAATCACAAATCCAGTACTCGAAACAATATCAACAAGGCAAGAAGGGTTAACGCCAGATACAAACAGTTTAGATTTGGAAGCGTTGAGCTTGAGACCAGAGTAATTGTAGAAGACTTCCAGGGTACTGAGAACACCAATGACTGATTCAAAGTCACCTATGCAAAATATTAGAAGATCATCCACGAAGCAAAGGTGGGTAAGGGATACACACTTGCATTTAGGACGATATTTGAAAACACCCTGAGTTACGGCAGTGTTCAATAGTGAGGATAGAACGTTCATGACCAAGACAAATAAATAAAGGGACAGAGGGTCACCTTAACGAACCCCTCTTTGACCCTTGAAAATACTATCAATGTTCCATTAAAAAATATTGAGAAACGATATGTAGTGATGCAGACTTTTATCCATTCTCTGAAAAATCACAGGTATCCCAATAGCTTCAAGAACCTTTAATAGAAAGGAGAAATCTATGGAGTTGAAGGCTTTCTGTAGGCCAATCTTAGAAGTGAATCTCAGAGAAAGGGATGATCTATTATAGCCTTTGACCAATTATTGTGCAAGAATGATATTATCTGTGATACTTCTGCCTTTAACGAATGTGGACTGATTGACTGAGACCATATCAGGAAAGTACTCAACCAGTCAAAAGACAAGAACTTTGGTGATTGTTTTATAAACCATCGAGCATCATGGGATAGGAAGAAAGTATTGTGGTTTAGAAGCATTTGTCACTTTCGGGATCAAACCAATGGTTGTAGCATTGAAAGCCGGAAGGAGGCATGTGGTTTGAAAAAAATACTTGATGGCTCAAATGAAATTTGCCCCAACAATGTCCCAAGCAACACGAAAAAAACCTAAAGTATAGCCATCTGGCCCTGGGCTCTTATCTACACCTTGACTAAAAAGAGCAGTTTTTATTTCAAAATCAGTGACAAATCTAGATAAAGAAGCAGAAACATCTATAGGCAGAGAATACGGCATAAGATCAGAAAGATATTCAACAGGGCAAGTCTAGAAATTCTCATCCTTGCTACCAATGAGACACATGAAAAAATTAACTATTTCAACAGCCATGTCATCAAAGTTTTCAAGGCAATTACCATCCTCATCCATAATCAGACCAATAGTGTTTCTTTTACCCTTGGATTTGACAACATTATGAAACAACTGAGAGCCATAATCCCCCTCACGAGTCCAAAAAATACGAGCTTTTTTTAGAAAAGAAACTTCAACATCCTCCAATACAGACAACTCAGACTGTAATAATTTCTCAGCGGCAATATCAACATCAGTCCTAGATAGATTAGAAAGTTGCATGGCTTCAAGTTCCTTTCGTTTTAGTGTAACTTGCCTAGGCAAATCCTCAAAATGGGATTTGTTAAGAACTCTAAAGCAAGCCTTAAGTCTTTTCATCTTACCAAATAGGACTTGCATAGGGTCACCTGCAATGTCATTGCCCCAAGATTGCGCAACAATAGTTTAGAAGTTAGGGTGTTTGATCCATAAATTAAAAAATCTGAAAGGTTTTGGCCTATTTGTGGGATTTTCTTTAAAATGCCAAACCATACCTAGGTAATGGAAGTGGGAAAAGAAGCAAGCCAAGAAGGATTGACTAGTACTATGTCCAGTTTTCGAGCTAAATAGCCTTCTTCTTGCTTATTAGTCCAGGTGTGCATACGCCCAATCCGATATAATCAGAGCATTCTTCAGCACTTAGAAAAATATTAAAATCCCATGCAACCAACCAGGGAAGATCCCCAACACTGACTGCAACAGTTTTGAGTTGTTCCCACAAATTTTTCCTAGTAGAACCATCATTATGCCCATAAATAGTAGTAATAATGGTGTCCTTACCAAGCAGTGATAGTTTAAAAGAGATGGATTGATCATAAACAACAAGAATGAAAACTGTAAGGTGTTTCTTCGAAAGAACTCATATTCTACCATTGTCTACAATAGTGTAATTACAATAGCAATTCCAATCAGAGATAAAGGTACTTACTATTGGTGCAGATTTATTTAGACATATTGTAGTTTCTAACAAACAGAGAATGTCAACATCATAAGAATATAACCTTTTAAAGATCTTCTTTTGTTTAACAGGGTTATTAAACTCCTTAATGTTCCAGAAACATAGGGTCATTGAGAAAGAATATAAGTTGTACCTCTACCTCCATGACTCGCAATACTCTTGCTTTTATTTTAAATCAACTTTTCAGTTTTGGAAATTTGTTAGGCTCGATGATCACTCAACTGTTTCTTGCCAAGTTGTGAAGAAGATGTAATTTTGGGTGTTTGTGGTGGAAGCAAAAGATAGATAAAATTGACACACGATTTAGAGTGGTTCACCTTTCTAACTAAAGCTTACATCCACTACCTTAGCTACCCACCAAGGATTTCACCAATTCACTAAAAAATTCTTCCCCTTTTCTAGGCTAAGGAGGCAACTGTTTACAACCTAGACTCACTCACCAAGTCTAGCAACCAAAGCTCAAAACCCGAGCTTTAGACACGCTCTTTAAACAAGAGAATTCTAAGCAAATGAAATCCCTCTACAAATGTTGATGTTTGCACACTAAAGCACTAACCCAAATTCTAGAACACTTGAGCATACATTGACAATTTGAGCTCACAAGTGTTGCCTATACAAAAAATGACACAATTAGGCACTAAGACATTTCTTTGATCATAATGTTGTTGACAAATGAAGCATTAGTCTTCCATGGATGCTTGAAAGTCCCTTTTTATACTCTCAATTAAGCTTCTAGCCGTTGTAGATCGTTGGGATTGAATTGGAGCCATTGGAGTCTTTATTTTCCTCCACAAATGCAGTTTTGGGCAGTAGGGTTTCGATACTCGTGTCACTGTATCGATACAACCTTCTTGGAAACTAGCCATTGAGCCTACTTTGGCTTATGTGTATTGATACGCTTACGAGCGTATCGGTATGACCTGTATTTCAAATAGTAGTTGGGAAAATGACCGTTGGAAGCGGTTAAGACATGTCGGTACGCGATACAACTGTATCGGTACACGACTAGTCGTTGAGGGTTTTAAAGCTCTTCGTATCAATACGAAAAAGGCGTATCGGTACGGGTTTTGGCTACTGGAAGTTCTCTGGATCTAATACCTTAAGGGGTATCGATACGGTATACACCGTATCGGTATTGTAACATTAAAATCACAGGTTTTGACTACTTTAAAACATTTTAAGTTATTACAAAGCTTTGTAAAAACCCTTAAACATGTTTTCAAGTTGTTTGGACTTACAAAACATTTTGAAATTCTTTTCAATTTAGTCCAAATCAAATTTTCAATTATTATATCAAAACATATATCTTAACAATCTCCCCCTTTTTGATATAATAAAACAACTTGAAAAATTATTTGTGGTTCTCCCCTTTGTAAAATAATTTTTGAATAAGAGGCATATTTTTTTATAAAATTGAAGCTCTCTCTTATTCTTACTTGAAAAATCATTTTTTCAAATTATTTCTCTCCCTTTTTGTTATATCAAAAAGAATTCAAAATACTTTTAGTTCAAGATAACATAGGAGGTTAAAAAAATTTAACACAAATAAGAATTTTGGTTTTAAAAATGGCTCCTTCTTACTCAAAGCATCATCAAATGGTTAGTCCAACAATTATGATAATCTAGTTGAATTAAAATAAATAAATCAAATGAAAAAAAATAAATTCAACTAAATTTTATCACTTGAACCCAATGGAGGATGTGAAACATTCCTTCTTCAAGTGTTTTTCCTTGTGTGTATGGAGCTCTTCCCCAATGTTGTACTTTATTGATCAATCTCCATCACACCTAAAACAAGACAATCAAGTAATTTTTGGTATCCAAATTTCTTTGGATCCATAAGCGTTAGTAGCACATAATTTAGTCCCCTTAAAAATCTATTTTTCAACTTCATCCTTTTTAGTTGAAGTACTAGCCGTTGGGGGTTTTAAAACTCTCCGTATCGATACGGCAAAGGTGTATCGGTACGGGTTTTGGCTACTGGAATTTCTCTGTAGCGAAAACCCTAAGGGGTACCGATACGGTGTATACCGTATCGGTACTGTAACATTAAAATCATAGGTTTTGGCTACTTTAAAACATTTTAACTTATTCCAAAGCCTTGTAAAAACTCTTAAACATGTTTTTAAGTTGTTTGGACTTACAAAATATTTTGAAATCTTTTTCAATTTAGTCCAAATTAATTTTTTAATTATTATATCAAAATATATATCTTAACACAATCTGAACTTTCTGGAGTAGAGAACCACCCTTACTAGAAGTGTTGTCTTTTGGGGGTCGACCTCTTTTCTTCTTCTTTTTCACGGACTCCTGAAGGGAAGGACAATCTTTGTTATTAGGATCAATGACTTCAAGAGTGTTAGAATCGTGTGCGTCATCTTGATCACTAATAGCATGAATAATGACTGAGCTAACTAATTGCTCTAAGTGGGCAAGAATCTCTGGATCCTAAGTAGAAGCATCATGAATAATTTCTGTAGAGTGAACAGTTTCTATAGTATTATTTTATGAGGAAACAACATTAATAGAGCCTGTAGAAGCCACATTTGTTGTAGTAACAACAATGCCTTCATCAATTTCTTCATTAGCTGCATCAGCTGCAAGAACAACAACATGGTCCGAGTTTTTTTCCTTCTAGTTTTAATTAAATATTTGGAAACAATATAAAAATAATATAAGATAACATTAATGAAAAAATATAAATAAAAACTATTATTCTCAATAAATTAAAATTTTATTTTTATTTTTAATGAATGTTATTTTTATTTTTAATTATTTTTATATGTTTGTTAAATAATTAATTAATATAGAAAAATTAAAATTTAAAGAAAAGATATCGATTTCAATAATTTAAAAATATTATATTAGAAACAAAACACAAAGTCCATCTCATAATTATACTCTAATTTATGTTATAATTAAAAATAATTACAATATAAACTAATTAAATTTAACGTTTGGTAATAATGAATCAATATAACTATCTAGTTTAGTGACTAGTTGTTTTATCCTATCATCCAATAGTTCTAGGTTTGATTCCCCTTACCAACTAATTTTTATTTTTTTATTTTTAAAATATGAGATAATAAATAAATATAATAAGTGGTAATTAAATTTCAAACTAATAACTTAGCCTAGTGGCTAGACATTTAACTTTTCATGCATAAAAGTTTGGGTTTGATTCCTACTAAACACTTATCTAAATTTTGTAATTAATTTAATAAAAATATTTACAATTAATATAAAAATATTTGTAATGCCACATCATCATCTAGTTACACGTGGACATGCTACATCATCAATCTAGTCTATATGGACGCGACACATCAACAAAAAAAGTTGGTTGTTAATCAACTAACAGTTTCCATCCAAAAAAGACTGTTTTGACATAAATTAAAACGTTAAGGGCTTAACGATAAATCGTTGGGGGCTAATTTTAGCTGTATGCCTATTAATTACATAAAACATTGACCCCAAAGTTTTCTGATTTAATTATTTTTAAAATATTTTAATTTTAAAATTTAGTAAAGTTAAATCCTAACTCTTTTTTATTTTTATAATTTAATTATTTTTCAAGATTTTGATCGTTCAAAAATTAAACAACTATCCTCCTCATGATTCAATCTTGTCTTCGTATCTTTCTCATTATACTCATAATATTATTAATATATAGGAAAATTTTATCACGCTCAACCAGCACCGCTGAGCACCACTAACGATAAGCACCGCTGAGCACTATTAAACTAATTTATAAAGATTAAAAATTTAAATGAATCTAATATTTAATTAAAATAAAATATTAATTAAAATATTTTCCATATATATAATATTTTAATTTTTTAAAATAATTTAATCTAATATTTAATTAAAAAATAAAAATCTTAAATCTTAAACCCTAAATTATAAACCCAAAACTATAAACCGTAAGCTCAAAACCCTAAATTTTATTCATTTAGTTAAACCCTAAATTATAAACCCTAAATTATTAAATGAATTTAATATTTAATTAAATCTTAAATCTTAAATCTACTCGTGTTGGGAGTACGAACATCGAGTTGACTATAAAATTTGATGAAGAAACATCTTCATCAAGAAACGCAGAAGCAACTCCGTTTTTAGAAGACGAATAGGCAATTATGCTACGTAGTTACAGTAAATGACGAGAGAAAGAGCAAAAAATTGAGGAACTGAACTTAACATTAAACATGTCTACAGACTACGACGACACGAAAACTGACACCTATTTTATTCATTTCAACTAAGTGTACCTTCGTGTATCTGATCGTTGTTAAGTTTATAAATTAGTATTGAAATAAATTAATGTGTTGTTAAATAAAAATTTATAAAATATGATAGGTCAAAGTATTTATTCATCAAACCAAACAAACAGTTATCATATTTTCTCATTAATATATAAATTTTTAAACATTATATAGTTATGATTAACACATAAAAATACCTAATGACGCTTATGTTCACCCATACCGCACTGTGGTGGACGACGAGTTTGACGCGGATTCCTTCGAACAAGTCTAGCTTCCTCATCATCATCATCATCATCGCCATCTACATCTTGAGTACCACCGCTAGCGCTATAACCAGTGTAGAATAGGCTCTATGGCGACGCCTGGTCAACAATATCTTATTCGAAGTGTGTTGCCAATGGTAGAAATTGATATACTGGAGGAACATATGCAAAAGGAAATGAAGGATAATATGCTGGTACAGGAACAAGAAGAGTCAACGTGCCCGCAAGTATCATATAGAGACGAAACGCGTTTGTGAAAAAACCTTCTGACGAACTCACATATGTTGAAATGATGGACTACCCATAGAGTGAAATAATGAATGAGTCGAGTGGGTGAATGCAAGTGCTGGCACCAATGTCTCAGGCTTTGTTGTTGATTGTGCATGTGTCTATGTTGTTCCCGATGAGAGGCCCCTGGAGCGTGTGTTCTTCTTCTTTGGCTTTGTTCCCCCATTCTGCTACCACGTTGATTTGGCAGATGTTGCATCGGCGGGTGATTTGGGGGAAACACATCTATTTCTCATTCTCGCTCCTCTAGGGTTAGTATATGTGGCTTCCCATTTTGTTCGTACCACTACAGGTAATCATTTGTAACACTTGGTCAACAATGGGTTCACAAATGGGTCGCCTACCAAATCTTGCAATCCACTCCTTCATCCACAACACATGATTATGCCCCCAATTAACATTTGTCATCCCTTGTTGCGTTAAGCAGTGCAATTCGTCCAAATTTACAGGTGCTGGCGGAATCCCTTGAACACAGTTGAATTGTCGCAACACGTGATCGGTATGATGCCACTCGACTATTTCATAATGTATCAGTGGGACCCTCAACATCCAAACGTTCAAAGTCCGAAATATTTTCACTGGAATATATGCGCTAACATCAGGATCATCGTACAACGTCGACAGGAACTACACAAAATTTTTGTAAACTAGGTTAGATAAACTCGATTTAAAAATAAATGATTTCTAAATTAAAAAAATGAAATCGATTAAAAATATTACCTCATTTCTCTTATCGATCAATAGTCTATAATTTCACTAATTTGTTGGTAGTTCGACATGAGATAATGGACTGCTCTACCTATCTTTCATACAACAAAATATTATTATTGTCATATTATAAAAAATGTTTAATATAAATTCGAATGGGGTCGGTTGTTTAAGAGTCGGACTTAAAAACAAAAATCGAAACCAAATCCACGACTGCAGCAACATAAGACACCCTCCAATGATATATTTCTCCAGATTGACAGTTTTACATAGCTCCCTAAACAGATATGCCAAGACTGCTGATCCCCAACTCGTATTTCTAGATTGCTCAAAATCTCGTAGATGAGGCAACCACATCAAATGCACTTTGTTGCGGGATTTGTCTGGCATCATGATCCTCCCAATAACTCGTAAAATATGGGCATGAGCAAATCGTTGCAAAAACAATAATAAATAAAAATTTACAATAAAATAAATTTTCAAAATTATAAATAACAAAATCAAAATAAATAATCATAAATAAAATTTACAATAAAATAAAATACACCTTCTTAATTTCATCAAAAGCATTTGAGGTAGATCTGTAAAATTTTTGTCCAAAAAAATTATCTTAATGTTACCACCATCCAAGTAGTCTGGAAGAATTCTGAGCAATTCACAACATAAGAGGTACCGATTTTCTTTGGCAACAGCGGTTATAGCCACTCCGTCAATAGATAGACCAAGATGAAATGCAACACCTTGCTGGGTAATAGTAGCCTCACCACACGGAAGATGAAATGTGTGTCTCCGGCCTCCACCTTTCTAACAATGCGTTTATCAATGGAGGATGCAACTTGGTACCGCCAATTATAGTGCTGACGTGGCCAAAACCAGCTTCTTCCAAATACGAAACAATATCCAGATGAGGTGATTTTGTGATATGATTGAAGTAACACGTCAACGCATGTTCATACCCCTTGAAATTAAAATTGAAAAATAATAACTAACTAACTAAATAAATAAATAACAATTAATCAAAATTAATTAACTAAATAAAAAATAAGATTTTACCAAATTACTTGTCTGCCAAAAGTTGAAGACATTTTTCTTATCTAGTTTGAGTAAACCCTCCATAATATCGAATATTCAAATTTTTTAACTAATATTTGCTAAGAAAAAATAGTGGACAAGAAGAAAAGAAGAAGAGAAGATGTGTGAATTTAGGAGAATGTGGCCCCTTTATAACAGTCCTTGCATCCCTTCCAAAGTGATATTCAATGGAACTCGCATTCTGCGGAAGGTCCTTTGAAAAGACGCGATTTTTAAATTTGAGTCAATTCTAACTTGTCAGAAAGAAACTTGCTCTCTGCAGAAAGTGAGTTCTCAAACTTTTCAAAAAAAAATTATTTTATCCTAATAACTATCTTATCTTTAAAAAAATTGGATCTTTTAAATTATTTATTTTATCCTAATAATTAGATTTTTTAAATAATTTTACAATTATATTTTTTTAATTAGAATTTTTAAAAGATAATGTTTACCATTTTTTAAAAGATGATTGAATCTCCTAATAATTAATGAATGTTTCATGGAGATGTCATTTACCATTTTTTAGCTGTGATTTTTTTATAAAAAAATAATATTTTTTTAATGAGGATCTTTTAAAATATTTTAAATTTATGATTTTTATTAAAACATAATTGAATCTCCTAATAGTTAGGATCTTTTTTTCATTTAGGATTTTTTTTATTTACCACCTTTTACAATATTAAAAAGTTTAGATATTTTAAAATCATTTAACATATTTTATTATCATTAAAGATTTTTTTAATTTAGTTATGTCCTTTGGTCAAAATCGGTCAGAGGACCTCGCTTTCTGCAAAAAAGTGAGTTTCTAGGTTTTTTAAATTTTATTTTTTTATTTTATTCAAATAACTATCTTAATCTTTAAAAATCGAATCTTGTAAATTATTTATTTTATCCTAATAATCAATTCCTAATAATTAAGATCTTTAAAAATAATGTTTACCATCTTTTTCTTTTCTAAAAGATGATTGAATCTCCGCCATTTTTTTAGTTATGATTTTTTTAAAAAACAATATTTTTAATGAGGATCTTTTAGAATATTTTAAATTTATGATTTTTATTAAAAAAATAAATAATTATGATCTTGTTTTCAATTAGAACTTTTTTTATTTACCATCTTTTACAATATTAAAAAGTTTAGATATTTTATATCATTTATGATGTTTTATTATCATTAAAGATTTCTTTTTTAAATTCCGTTACGTTTTAGTCAAAACCGGTCAGAGGACCTCGCGTCTACAGAACGTGAGGTCCCAAAAACAAAGTCTCGCGATAAATTACTTTGCCGGCTTAATTTTTCATGGACCTCGCTATGTGCAGAACGTTGGGTCTTTTTTCTAAATATTAAATTGGGCCATCTGAAAAGTTTTTCCATGTCGGACGGACTTCGCATCCTGCAGAAAACGAGGTCTATAATCGCGTTTTGTAGAACACGATGTATTCCTACGTGTAAATTTGGGGGTCATTTTCCAAATAATGCTGGCATGGGCCATTCTTCTAATTAAATATTAAAAATGGGTTTCTGATTTAAAAATGCATCTATTTTCTTTCTTTCATCATTCATTCAATGATTGTTGATGTTTTCAGCGTACGACGAGTACGAGATCAATGATTTATAACATCACATTGGTAATAAAAAAGATTTCACTTCCTTAGAATGACATTTTATCACTCTTGTCATCCTTATAACCTTACTGTCGGTGGGTATAAGTATGCTTAAAATGACCATCTTTTTCATGTCTATATTCATGGTCTCAACCGTGACCACAACTGTTAATAGGGTCTTTTATTCTTTCCGCTATATAACCTCACATTTGCTTTAGGGAATGGAATGGAGCCAGCAAGCATTCAAAATCTTTTTCACGATATTGTGTCTACAAGACAACATTATTTGCGTGAAAGGTAGAGTGTGTTTTTCTAACATATCCTCATCAGTGATACTCTAAGCACATAACTTCAGTTGTGAAGTAATTTGAATAATATTTGAGTTATATTCACTAATTGAATAATGATTTATCATATTTGTATTCACTTTAAGGAATGAAATAAATCCAATAATCTCATGGAATAAACATGATGCTTGCATTCACTTCAGGGAATGCCTCCCACAAAAATTCTTGGATCAAACGAATTTTCGTAACTTGAACTTGGGAGAAGCAGAAGAATTATTGCTTTCGAGAAAATATAGACTTTATAACAGTCTTCTTGTAAATTTAAAATCACCGTGATTTATCGTTATTTAAAATCATAATTTAAAAAATAAAAATAAAAGTAAAACTTACTGATATTGATTTTTTACTTGAGGACAATGGAGACATAAAAGACGACTAAAACAACTTCTTATAATCTCTTTATGTCATATCTTTTACTCTAAATCATTTAAATATATCATGTAAAACTTAAAACATAGTTAAAAATACTAACTTTCATTAATAAAAATATCATAAACAAATATTGATATTTAATTATGAAAATACATTAGTAAGTCTACAACCATAAATTTTTACCCCATAATAAAAGCTTTTTTAAGCATTGGTTGAGTATTGAGAACATAAATGAACGGCTACGCACTATGACCCATATCCCTATAACGTCGAACAACCCACTCTGGCCTTTGATGCAAAGCAATAGCAGTCTTTATTGGAAGACAATGCAAGGGCCATAAGCTTTGACGCGGACTGTAATATTAACATGACTTGATATTTTTGTAATTTTATTTGTCTCTCAAAGAATTATGCCATTTGAATTCAATAGCAGCGATAATATGTTTAGGCCATAGTGAATGGCTCTGCTTTCACGATGTGCTTTAAAATTTATGGCTCGCACAAACCTTCAAAATATGTCATTATGTTTTTTTTAAGTAACTATCAAATTAAAATATTAAGATAAAGACAATCAACAATTAAAAAATAAGGGGAAAAAACTTATCTTCGGTTCAACGTAGAATCGATTTTTTCGGTAACTTCTTTGGCATTCAACGAAGAGCACCAAAGTCTTTCAAGCGAACTCGTGTTGTTAACGAGTTGTAAATAAAATAAAGAAGAACAAAGAACAAAAATAAAAGAACAATGAGATGAGAGAAAAATGAAGATTTGTATTTATTTTGAATATTAAAGTTGTACAATGCCTTCATTAAATCATCTATTTATAGGCATAAGAAGTATATAATATATGAAACTCCAATTAATGAAGATAATACTTCTACTGATAAAATAAATCAAATCTCCTAAATAAAGTTCTTATTATAATAGATATCCATATAAATAAATATTCATACAGTTTGTGATTTCTTTTTATACATGTTTTTTTCTTTGCTCTATCTAATATGAAAATACAAATTATTGTCCCATTACAATTATTTTAGATGTTATTATTAATTTTAAATAGAAACTAACTTAGTTATAAAAATAATTTAATAACTCTGAATCATAAAAAAATATCCTAAATTTGTTATGAATGAAATAAATATGTTTATCCAATCCTCTTAAAACAGATTTAATGGTAACTAAATTTGATATGAACTCGTGTGAAATTTTTCCTTTGGTTCTTATGAATTCCTTCACTCACCTGACATGGTCCTTGCAATCTTACATGAAGACCGCCCTTTGTAAGGACATGAATATAATTGTACTGTCGGGGGACGGACGTACGTTGAGAGTTGGTCCAGGTGGAAGGGCGGTATAATTATATTTTAGGTTTTTGATAATTTTAAAATTATTTTAATTAAGTTTTTATTTCTTTTGAAATTGTTTAGTTATAATTTATTTTTAAGATTTTATGTTTTTAAAATTAATTAGGCATAAAATCAAAATTAGCCCCAACGTTTGATTGTTTGGTCACTTTGGCCCCTATTCTATTTTTTGGAGCATTTAAGCCCCTAACGTTTTAATTTATGTCAAAATAGTCTTATTTGGATGAAAATCGTTAGTTGACTAACAGTCAATTTTTTTGCTGATGTGGCATGTCCATGTAGACTAGATTGTTGACGTGACATGTCCACGTGTAACTAGATGATGATGTGGCATTACAAATATTTTTAGATTAATTATAATTATTCTTTTTTATTAAATTAATTATAACCGGTCAGATGATGACACATGCCATCATTCGATTGGTTTAAAGACAAAGAAAAGAAGCAAAATTTAAACATATATTTAGTGAGAATCAAACCTAGGCTTTGTGCATAAAGAGCTAAATGTCTAGCCATTGAGCTAACTTACTATTTTATAGTTTAATTATCATTTCTTATATTTATTCATTATCTCATATTTTAAAAGTGAAGAAGTAAAAAATTATTGGTAAAGAGAATTGAACCTAAGAATCATCGAAATAGGATCAACATCTTGCCACCAAACCTATTAGGTATCTTCAATTTGTTATTATAAAATATTAAATTTAATTAATTTAAATTGTGATTATCTTTAATTATAACATAAATTAAATTATATTTATAAGATAAATTTTATTTTTTTCTAATATAATACTTTTAAATCATTGAAAATATATTTTTCTAAATTTATTTCTAATTTTTGAGTTTTTTTCTTTCTTTTTTTTGGATAAATGTGGTTTGCATTATCCAGAGAGCAAAATACTGCTACCATGTACAAAAGAGTACTTTACAAAAAAATCAGGGGATAAAGCTACCCTAAATTCCAAGCTATACAAAGAGCGACATTGGCCATATTAGATCTATCAATACTTATATTTTGCAATCTAACACGAATAATATCCTTAATGAATGAAATAATGTCAGCGGTTGTTTGGGAGCTACCTCGGAAGTGTCGGGCATTTCGTTCCAACCACATACTATAGATGAAAGCATTCCAAGAGAGTCGGAGGATGGTTGCGAGCAAGGACTTGCCTTTGAATCTGGCAGTAGCTCAGGCAAGCTCGACATTCCAGTCCAAGATAGGTCGAGTGATGTCGTAGAGGAGTAAGATGAACGACCAAACATATTTGGAGAATGGACAATCAAAGAAAAGGTGGTTCCTGGACTCTGCATTGGATCTGTAAAGAAGGCAAGCATTCACCACCGAAAGCCCTATTTTCTGGAGCCTATCATATGTGGGAAGCCGATCAAGAATGAATATCCAACTGACAATGGTGTGTTTGGGTATGTGAAAGGGAACCAAACCAACTTGTGCCAAGTAACCTTAATCTTCTTCTCGCGAATCAACTCTCAAATCCATCTTGGATTGACCATGGACCATTTCGAATAAGAGAGAACAATGAAATAGCAGTTGGTCGTAGCTTGAGGAGTTTTTTCATAATCAAACTGAAATCAGGCTTGCTCTCAAGGTGCCAAAAGTCATCAATTTTCAAGATGTATTCACGAACCCAAGCCACCCACAAAGAGCCTTGATTTGCAAGGAAATTTTTTATGAGAGCGAGTAGACAAGCATTAGACCAACATTCCATTTTTTTTAGGCTGAGCTCCCTTCCGATTTAAGAGAGTAGATCTGCTTCCAACCCACGCAAGCACCCTTCGCAGACTAATCTGAGCCCTTCCAAAAGAAGCGAGAACAAAGTTGTTCAATTATTTTAATCACAGATTTTGGGAAAGGAACCTGTCAACACCAATAGTTAGTAACGATGTATAGAACAGATTTAATAAGTTGAAGCCTACCCTCATACCTGAGGTGTTTCCTAGATGTGAAACCAAAACTGATTTTGATATAACATATAAACTTAAGGACCAATTTGCAAAACAATAAATTTTTAAGTATTCTTTAAAGTCTCACAATTGAAAAGTATTTTAAACAAAATAATATCTCAAGACAAGCTCTTAAATATATGAAAAATTCTTTAAGTCTTTTCCTATGTTTTTCAAGCCAAACTATGCAAAAATGCCCAGGCGTATCGATACCCTTAGGCGTATCGATACTGTCTTTTGCCACTGGAATTTTGATTTTCAAGCCAAACTATACAAAAACGCCCAGGCGTATCGATACCTTTAGGCGTATCGATACGGGCTTTTGCCACTAGAATTTTAATGGACTTAACATACCGATACGGTGTTACCCCGTATCGATACGATATTCATCTGGGCAACTCTTTTAATGAAACCGTACCGATACGATTTGAAACCGTATCGATACGATAAGCATATCTTTGAAAAATCTTTGCATTTAATTTTTCGACCGTTACTTGTCAGTTGGTTGGTTTCCCAATTTTTAAAAGACCGTTATACCGTATCGATACGCTTGGTATGCGTATTGATACGCTCTTTAATAAAACCAAACTTGGGATTCTAGTGAGCAAACATCGTATTGATACGACCAACCGTACCGATACGCCCCTTAAAACCGTACCGGTACGCCTTCTATGCTATCGATACGCTCTGTTTTCAGTCACAACGGCTCTTTCCTCTTTGATACAGGTATCGATACGCCCTCTTCGAGTACCGATACAGTAGGTTGCAGTGCTGCATTTATTGCGGGAAAAATGCTCCCAACGGCTCTATTGGTGATCCCAACTACCCAAACGGCTAGACTTCAATGCAAGGGTATAAAAACAAGCTTCAATTGACCAAGCAACAACTATTGAACCTACAAGCAACATCAAAGCAAAAATACAAACCCTAGTGCTCTTCATTGTCAAATTCTTGTACCCAACTCTAGTGATTTTATTGTTATCTTGTATTGTGAGTTTGAGGAGTTTGAAATTGTATTTGGGTAAACATTTATCCTTTGAGAGGAATTGTTAGAGTTTACCAAATTCATCTCTTTGTAAAAGTGAGTGGATTAAGTTTTGGGTAGAAAGCTTAATCAATTTGTAAGGTTACCTCCTCATCCAAGAAAATGGGAAGAATTCAAGTAGTGAATTGGTTGAAAATCCTTAGTGGGAACTAAGGTAGTGGATGTAGAGTTCATTTGGGGAACTTGAACCACTCTAACCACTTGTGTCACTTTTTATTTTTCACTCATACCTCCTACCAAATTTTTAATTGCCAATTCACCCCCTCTTGGCCATTTGCAATTGTGTGATCAACTCAACACTGGACTGAGACTTTAATTTGTCAAAGAGCATTTCAATCAAAGGATCACAGTCTTTGCTTGTGAGTTTTCTGATCACCAAAGGGATGCCAAGGTAACGAATAGGCAGCTTCCCAATCACAAATCCAGTACTCGAAACAATATCAACAAGGCAAGAAGGGTTAACGCCAGATACAAACAGTTTAGATTTGGAAGCGTTGAGCTTGAGACCAGAGTAATTGTAGAAGACTTCCAGGGTACTGAGAACACCAATGACTGATTCAAAGTCACCTATGCAAAATATTAGAAGATCATCCACGAAGCAAAGGTGGGTAAGGGATACACACTTGCATTTAAGACGATATTTGAAAACACCCTGAGTTACGTCAGTGTTCAATAGTGAGGATAGAACGTTCATGACCAAGACAAATAAATAAAGGGACAGAGGGTCACCTTAACGAACCCCTCTTTGACCCTTGAAAATACTATCAATGTTCCATTAAAAAATATTGAGAAACGATATGTAGTGATGCAGACTTTTATCCATTCTCTGAAAAATCACAGGTATCCCAATAGCTTCAAGAACCTTTAATAGAAAGGAGAAATCTATGGAGTTGAAGGCTTTCTGTAGGCCAATCTTAGAAGTGAATCTCAGAGAAAGGGATGATCTATTATAGCCTTTGACCAATTATTGTGCAAGAATGATATTATCTGTGATACTTCTGCCTTTAACGAATGTGGACTGATTGACTGAGACCATATCAGGAAAATACTCAACCAGTCAAAAGACAAGAACTTTGGTGATTGTTTTATAAACCATCGAGCATCATGGGATAGGAAGAAAGTATTGTGGTTTAGAAGCATTTGTCACTTTCGGGATCAAACCAATGGTTGTAGCATTGAAAGCCGGAAGGAGGCATGTGGTTTGAAAAAAATACTTGATGGCTCAAATGAAATTTGCCCCAACAATGTCCCAAGCAACACGAAAAAAACCTAAAGTATAGCCATCTGGCCCTGGGCTCTTATCTACACCTTGACTAAAAAGAGCAGTTTTTATTTCAAAATCAGTGACAAATCTATATAAAGAAGCAGAAACATCTATAGGCAGAGAATACGGCATAAGATCAGAAAGATATTCAACAGGGCAAGTCTAGAAATTCTCATCCTTGCTACCAATGAGACACATGAAAAAATTAACTATTTCAACAGCCATGTCATCAAAGTTTTCAAGGCAATTACCATCCTCATCCATAATCAGACCAATAGTGTTTCTTTTACCCTTGGATTTGACAACATTATGAAACAACTGAGAGCCATAATCCCCCTCACGATTCCAAAAAATACGAGCTTTTTTTAGAAAAGAAACTTCAACATCCTCCAATACAGACAACTCAGACTGTAATAATTTCTCAGCGGCAATATCAACATCAGTCCTAGATAGATTAGAAAGTTACATGGCTTCAAGTTCCTTTCGTTTTAGTGTAACTTGCCTAGGCAAATCCTCAAAATGGGATTTGTTAAGAACTCTAAAGCAAGCCTTAAGTCTTTTCATCTTACCAAATAGGACTTGCATAGGGTCACCTGCAATGTCATTGCCCCAAGATTGCGCAACAATAGTTTAGAAGTTAGGGTGTTTGATCCATAAATTAAAAAATCTGAAAGGTTTTGGCCTATTTGTGGGATTTTCTTTAAAATGCCAAACCATACCTAGGTAATGGAAGTGGGAAAAGAAGCAAGCCAAGAAGGATTGACTAGTACTATGTCCAGTTTTCGAGCTAAATAGCCTTCTTCTTGCTTATTAGTCCAGGTGTGCATACGCCCAATCCGATATAATCAGAGCATTCTTCAGCACTTAGAAAAATATTAAAATCCCATGCAACCAACCAGGGAAGATCCCCAACACTGACTGCAACAGTTTTGAGTTGTTCCCACAAATTTTTCCTAGTAGAACCATCATTATGCCCATAAATAGTAGTAATAATGGTGTCCTTACCAAGCAGTGATAGTTTAAAAGAGATGGATTGATCATAAACAACAAGAATGAAAACTGTAAGGTGTTTCTTCGAAAGAACTCATATTCTACCATTGTCTACAATAGTGTAATTACAATAGCAATTCCAATCAGAGATAAAGGTACTTACTATTGGTGCAGATTTATTTAGACATATTGTAGTTTCTAACAAACAGAGAATGTCAACATCATAAGAATATAACCTTTTAAAGATCTTCTTTTGTTTAACAGGGTTATTAAACTCCTTAATGTTCCAGAAACATAGGGTCATTGAGAAAGAATATAAGTTGTACCTCTACCTCCATGACTCGCAATACTCTTGCCTTTATTTTAAATCAACTTTTCAGTTTTGGAAATTTGTTAGGCTCGATGATCACTCAACTGTTTCTTGCCAAGTTGTGAAGAAGATGTAATTTTGGGTGTTTGTGGTGGAAGCAAAAGATAGATAAAATTGACACACGATTTAGAGTGGTTCACCTTTCTAACTAAAGCCTACATCCACTACCTTAGCTACCCACCAAGGATTTCACCAATTCACTAAAAAATTCTTCCCCTTTTCTAGGCTAAGGAGGCAACTGTTTACAACCTAGACTCACTCACCAAGTCTAGCAACCAAAGCTCAAAACCCGAGCTTTAGACACACTCTTTAAACAAGAGAATTCTAAGCAAATGAAATCCCTCTACAAATGTTGATGTTTGCACACTAAAGCACTAACCCAAATTCTAGAACACTTGAGCATACATTGACAATTTGAGCTCACAAGTGTTGTCTATACAAAAAATGACACAATTAGGCACTAAGACATTTCTTTGATCATAATGTTGTTGACAAATGAAGCATTAGTCTTTCATGGATGCTTGAAAGTCCCTTTTTATACTCTCAATTAAGCTTCTAGCCGTTGTAGATCGTTGGGATTGAATTGGAGCCATTGGAGTCTTTATTTTCCTCCACAAATGCAGTTTTGGGCAGTAGGGTTTCGATACTCGTGTCACTGTATCGATACAACCTTCTTGGAAACTAGCCATTGAGCCTACTTTGGCTTATGTGTATTGATACACTTACGAGCGTATCGGTATGACCTGTATTTCAAATAGTAGTTGGGAAAATGACCGTTGGGAGCGGTTAAGACATGTCGGTACGCGATACAACTGTATCGGTACACGACTAGTCGTTGAGGGTTTTAAAGCTCTTCGTATCAATACGACAAAGGCGTATCGGTACGGGTTTTGGCTACTGGAAGTTCTCTGGAGCTAATACCTTAAGGGGTATCGATACGGTATACACCGTATCGGTATTGTAACATTAAAATCACAGGTTTTGACTACTTTAAAACATTTTAAGTTATTACAAAGCTTTGTAAAAACCCTAAAACATGTTTTCAAGTTGTTTGGACTTACAAAACATTTTGAAATTCTTTTCAATTTAGTCCAAATCAAATTTTCAATTATTATATCAAAACATATATCTTAACAATCTCCCCCTTTTTGATATAATAAAACAACTTGAAAAATTGTTTGTGGTTCTCCCCTTTGTAAAATAATTTTTGAATAAGAGGCATATTTTTTTTATAAAATTGAAGCTCTCTCTTATTCTTACTTGAAAAATCATTTTTTCAAACTATTTCTCTCCCTTTTTGTTATATCAAAAAGAATTCAAAATACTTTTAGTTCAAGATAACATAGGAGGTTAAAAAAATTTAACACAAATAAGAATTTTGGTTTTAAAAATGGCTCCTTCTTACTCAAAGCATCATCAAATGGTTAGTCCAACAATTATGATAATCTAGTTGAATTAAAATAAATAAATCAAATGAAAAAAAATAAATTCAACTAAATTTTATCACTTGAACCCAATGGAGGATGTGAAACATTCCTTCTTCAAGTGTTTTTCCTTGTGTGTATGGAGCTCTTCCCCAATGTTGTACTTTATTGATCAATCTCCATCACACCTAAAACAAGACAATCAAGTAATTTTTGGTATCCAAATTTCTTTGGATCCATAAGCGTTAGTAGCACATAATTTAGTCCCCTTAAAAATCTATTTTTCAACTTCATCCTTTTTAGTTGAAGTACTAGCCGTTGGGGGTTTTAAAACTCTCCGTATCGATACGGCAAAGGTGTATCGGTACGGGTTTTGGCTACTGGAATTTCTCTGTAGCGAAAACCCTAAGGGGTACCGATACGGTATACACCGTATCGGTACTGTAACATTAAAATCATAGGTTTTGGCTACTTTAAAACATTTTAACTTATTCCAAAGCCTTGTAAAAACTCTTAAACATGTTTTTAAGTTGTTTGGACTTACAAAATATTTTGAAATCTTTTTCAATTTAGTCCAAATTAATTTTTTAATTATTATATCAAAATATATATCTTAACACAATCTGAACTTTCTGGAGTAGAGAACCACCCTTACTAGAAGTGTTGTCTTTTGGGGGTCGACCTCTTTTCTTCTTCTTTTTCACGGACTCCTGAAGGGAAGGACAATCTTTGTTATTAGGATCAATGACTTCAAGAGTGTTAGAATCGTGTGCGTCATCTTGATCACTAATAGCATGAATAATGACTGAGCTAACTAATTGCTCTAAGTGGGCAAGAATCTCTGGATCCTAAGTAGAAGCAACATGAATAATTTCTGTAGAGTGAACAGTTTCTATAGTATTATTTTATGAGGAAACAACATTAATAGAACCTGTAGAAGCCACATTTGTTGTAGTAACAACAATGCCTTCATCAATTTCTTCATTAGCTGCATCAGCTGCAAGAACAACAACATGGTCCGAGTTTTTTTCCTTCTAATTTTAATTAAATATTTGGAAACAATATAAAAATAATATAAGATAACATTAATTAAAAAATATAAATAAAAACTATTATTCTCAATAAATTAAAATTTTATTTTTATTTTTAATGAATGTTATTTTTATTTTTAATTATTTTTATATGTTTGTCAAATAATTAATTAATATAGAAAAATTAAAATTTAAAGAAAAGATATCGATTTCAATAATTTAAAAATATTATATTAGAAACAAAACACAAAGTCCATCTCATAATTATACTCTAATTTATGTTATAATTAAAAATAATTACAATATAAACTAATTAAATTTAACGTTTGGTAATAATGAATCAATATAACTATCTAGTTTAGTGACTAGTTGTTTTATCCTATCATCCAATAGTTCTAGGTTTGATTCCCCTTACTAACTAATTTTTATTTTTTTTATTTTTAAAATATGAAATAATAAATAAATATAATAAGTGGTAATTAAATTTCAAACTAATAACTTAGCCTAGTGGCTAGACATTTAACTTTTCATGCATAAAAGTTTGGGTTTGATTCCTACTAAACACTTATCTAAATTTTGTAATTAATTTAATAAAAATATTTATAATTAATATAAAAATATTTGTAATGCCACATCATCATCTAGTTACACGTGGACATGCTACATCATCAATCTAGTCTATATGGACGCGACACATCAACAAAAAAAAGTTAGTTGTTAATCAACTAACAGTTTCCATCCAAAAAAGACTGTTTTGACATAAATTAAAACGTTAAGGGCTTAACGATAAATCGTTGGGGGCTAATTTTAGTTGTATGCCTATTAATTACATAAAACATTGACCCCAAAGTTTTCTGATTTAATTATTTTTAAAATATTTTAATTTTAAAATTTAGTAAAGTTAAATCCTAACTCTTTTTTATTTTTATAATTTAATTATTTTTCAAGATTTTGATCGTTCAAAAATTAAACAACTATCCTCCTCATGATTCAATCTTGTCTTCGTATCTTTCTCATTATACTCATAATATTATTAATATATAGGAAAATTTTATCACGCTCAACCAGCACCGCTGAGCACCACTAACGATAAGCACCGCTGAGCACTATTAAACTAATTTATAAAGATTAAAAATTTAAATGAATCTAATATTTAATTAAAATAAAATATTAATTAAAATATTTTCCATATATATAATATTTTAATTTTTTAAAATAATTAAATTTAATATTTAATTAAAAAATAAAAATCTTAAATCTTAAACCCTAAATTATAAACCCAAAACTATAAACCGTAAGCTCAAAACCCTAAATTTTCTTAAAAACCAAGGAAGCCAAGTCAAGTATGAAAATGATTGCAAGTTCTTGATAGCGGAAGAACCGCTAAAAATATCAGGTAGAAAGGGAGTTTGTTATTGAGAAACATTCTAAAATGGATCAATCGCGAATACATGAGTAACACAATCATGCGATCGAAAAGTAACCTCAATATAAGAAAAATTCACAATTTATCCCCCCAAATTAAAATGCATTGTAAAAATTCCAGAATAGCATCGTACAATTGCAAAAACGATTCGAAATACCAGATCCATTAACATGCGCTTGCATGCAATTGAAACCCACATCCGTAAACCCAAATTTAGACAAGTATACAAATTAATTACATAACAGAACAAGTATAAAAACTAAAGTAAAGTTAGACAATAAACAGCTAAATTTGCAAATTTCATTAGAAAATTTAACTTATAAAACAGGAATTATAAGTAGGTGAAAATGTTTTAACGTGCAAAAGTGTTTAAGGTTTAGGGTTTAGGGTTTTATGTTTAGGGTTTACGATTTAGGGTCTATAGTTTTAGGTTTAGAGTCTAGGCTTTACAATTTAGGGTTTAAGATTTTTTATTTTTTTAAATTAACTAAGGTTGTCATTTGATTTAATTATTTTTAAAAGAATTAAAAATATTATATATAGAAACTAATTTAATTAATAATTTATTTTAAATAATTTATAATTATATGTTTAAATAATTTATAATTTTATGTTGAGTCTTTTAGATTTTTAATATTTATAAATTAATTTAATAGTACTCATCGTTAGTGGTGCTCAGCAGTGCTCGTTGAGTATGTTAGATTCATTCTAATATATATATATATATATATATATATATATCACATTTCATTATTTTTTGGGTAATGTTCACAAACAGTCCCTTTCGTTTGGTGTTTGTTCTAGTTTGGTCACCAGATTTCAAAACAGCTTTTTGTGGCCCCTTACGTTTATAATCTGTTTTATTTTAGTCACTTTGCCGTCATTCTCCATTAGAGGAGTAACGGCCGGCTGACATGGCAATTTTAAAATTAAAAAAATTCTACGTGTATAATACACGTCATTGTCCACTCCACCAATACGCCAACATGGACTCTACATTTCAGGCCTTGTTCCTCTGATACTCTGGTATTCACCGATTTCCACATCGCCTCTTCATTGCTGAGCATGTACTCGAGATGCAGCAATTTGATTGATTCCTGGAAGGTGTTTGATGAAATGCCCGAGAGAAATGTGGTGGCAATTTGATTGTTCAACAATCACAACATATTTGAGGAGGATGTTTTCTTTGTACTTCTCTATCACAAAATATTTTAATTAATATTTATTTATTTATTTAAATTTAGTTATAATAATTTTAATATTAATAAAAATATATATTTCAAATGGTTTACACTAATTATATTAGTAATATGCTAAGTATACTTGTATGTATCTTTAAGCAAATAATTTTAAATTAATATTGAAAGTTTAACTTGTTAAAAAGATATATCACAATGACAATATAGTAAAATTTACTTTCAAGTAATCTTATATTCCCACAACAAAACAATGTAATCTTACATTCCTACCAAATAAACAAGGTAATCTAACATTTCCAGCAATATCTCAAGTAATGTTACATTTTGGAAATCTTATTCCCAATAGAAATCTTACATTCTGTGAACCAAATGCACTCGTAGAATATTACGTCGGAACAATTCTTTTATTGTGAGGTCAAATTTTAAATATTAAAATGATTAAATATAAGACTCTTACAGAACTATTAAAATCAAGGGTAAATTTCTTTTATGCTCAAATCGTGTAAACTTTAATCTTAAACCTTAAAAAATCTAAAACTATAAAATTCTAAGCTCTAGACCTTAAATTCTAAATATAAACCCTAAAATTTAAACTCATAAATTATGAATAAATAAGATTTTGGTTTACACAACATGCATCTTATAGTTTTCCTAAAATTAATATATCAAAATCATTCGATCAATAAAAATACTAACCATGTACAAAAGTTTTTTTTATTGTATAGAGACTTACATTCTCAAGGCTAATATATGTACGAAGTACTATTTATTTTAATATATCAAAATCATTCGATCAAGTCCTCACTTGTATATATTAACTCTTTATTTACGAAGTACTATTTATTTTAAAAAATTGCAGGTCAATTGACCGTACAATCCACTTGTTATATATGTATAATTGTATATGCTACCACTGCAAAACCATGTGAAATTTAACGTTTAAATTATTATTTTTGTTTTAAAATATAGTTTTGAATATATTGTTGTATGGAAAGAAGAGAGGAGAGTTGAGTTGAGTAAAATTGTGGAGTATGTCTGCATTACGGTAGGTTGCGGTAAAATTATAGCGCGGCACTAACTGAAAATGTAAAATATGACACTGAAAATGTTACATTTCTTATAATATTTTCAGTTCTTACAAAAATTTAAAACATTATCAGAAATGATAAAAAGTTTAAAACTCGAAAGTAAAGTTTAAATACTTACCACAACTGAAAATGTTATTAAAAAGTGTAACATTTTTAATGTCATATTTTATATTTTTAATTAGTGTCTTATCGTAAACTGGCTTATGTTAAACAAACCCAAAATTGTGTGTTTAGTTTGTTGGCAACTTGATAGAGACGAAAAGCAGAATAAATGTGGAATCGCAGCCTCTTCCACATGCACTTCAACCCTTCAAGCCTTCAACTACAAACCAAACCAAACCAAGCCCCGGTTCCCGAGTAGACATTTCAATTTCAATACTCCATTGGGAAACTCAACTCACTCTTCTCTTGGATGAACCGACGGAATACGGAAAGTAGTTGAACTTTTTACGATTTTAATTTTTGTTACGATTCTAATTTTTTTTATTTTCAATTGATAATTTAATTTTCTACCTTCTGAAATTTTATAGTTTCACAATTTTTATATTTTTGTTATAATTTATATCTCCTTATATAAAATTCTACATTCTACCCCGAAGGCCCCCAGTATTTCTAACACTTGTTTTAAAAGCCCTGGAAAATGGTTTTGTTTTGATAAAGCTTTGTAACAAATGTCTTTATTTGATTTTGTACGTATCCCTCTCACCAACCACCTGCCGTCTTCAACAAAAATAATATACTACATATATAACTTTCCTTCCTACAAACTTAAACTTATTAGCCCTTGATTTCAAGATCTATGTCGTCATCATTGATCGGACGGTTACTTTTCAGATCTGTTCTGGTAATCGGATAACATTCTATGGGACCCACCAAGTTAACATATAGAAGCATCAATTAAGGCACCGAATATACATCATAACCTTGTAAAAATTCCAAAAAAAAACATATGGATTCTAAATCTGATCCTGAATTTGTTTATCTTTAATAATTTATTTTTATTAAACAGAAATATATTATATTTTAAAAAAAAAGTAAATTTAAAAATAATTTTGAAAAATAATTTTAAAAGTAATGTTAGAAAGTGATTTTAAAAAATTAATCGTAAGGTTTTAGTGATTAACATTACTGTTAAAAAATAATTTTAAAAAATAAAATATTTATTTTAGACATGATATTGTAAAGTAAAATAAATAAACTTAAATAATGTTTAAATTCATTATAACAAAATTTATTACTGTTATTATAAATGAAAAAAAATAATTTAAATAATAAAAATATAAAAACCATGGTTATTCATTAATAATTATTTTATATAAAATATAAACTTTAAATATTTTTGAATAATTAATATAAAATTTTAAATTAAATATAAAAATTTAACTTCTAAAGTCTAAACAATACATTCTTTATATTATTATAATATAACTAAATATTAACTTAATATATTAATAATTATTATAATTAATATTATTTTATAATATTAATGTTTTTGTTATTTTTTATTTGAAATATTTATTTTTAATAATTATTATATTTAATATTAAAATACTAGTTTAATATAATAATAATAATAATAATAATTAATATTATTTTAATATATTAATATTAATATTAATATTAGTGTTAATAATTAAAAGTAAAAAATAACTTCACACTTAAAAGTGATTTTTCACCTCAAAAGCTAGAAAACTTATCTTTTGAGGTTGGGTGAAAAAATTACTTGTTTTAGTGTGTAACACCCGGGTTTAGGGGTTAGGTGAAAATAATATTTTAATATTATTTGGGCTCGGTTTTATACCTTAAGTAATATTTCGAGTTTGTTTTCAAAATTTATTAATTTCGAGTTAACCATGTTTTAAGGTTTAAAACCCCAATCTACCATGGATTAATCCCTTGTGAATGGCCAAACTCATTAAGGGCAAAGAAGTCTTTTGAGCCCAAAATAAGTCACATGTCAAATAAAACACCCACTTCCTCTACTATTCATCTTCCTCTCCAAGAACACACCAACGGAAAACCAAACTCTCCTCTCCATTCACTATTCCATTCCCAAAGCTCCTTCATTTCAACTCCGAATTTAAAGGTGAAGGTAATTTTGAACTCCCCTCACCTCCCCCTTCTCAAAAGTACATTTTATTTTCGTTTTCATGAAGATTTAAGGAATTAGAGGTTTTTGAATATTTGATTAAAAGAGGTGCCTTTGTGTAGCTAAACCTAATATTTTGATTCATTATGGTTGGTTATGGTATGTAGGAGTCAAATGATGTCACATATGTGAATTTCAAACGATTTTAAACCATTTTCGGAATTGGGTTTCAAAGGGGTTTTTGGAGGGTTTTAAGGAGGTTTTGGGGGTTGTTTAAGGTTGGTTTTTGAGGGCTGATGTTAGTATAATATATGAGGGCTGCTTTGGGTGTGTTTGATGCTTGTTTGGGTGCTTGAAATGAGAGGAATCAGTGGGTCAAGTGGGCTGCTCGAAAATCCTGTTTTTGGTCTTGCTTTGGGTGTTGAATGCTTGTTAATGTTAATCCGGGTTAATTTCGATGACAAGGTATTGATTGTGGATGTTGTGTTTGTGTTTGGGATTGAGTAGAGTCAAGTTTGGACATCGGTGAAGCATCGGAAGTGAATCCGGAGGATTGAAGGTTGTGCTTGCTTGGTCTCGTGCTTGGAAGCTTAGGTGAGTGGTTGGTTGCTTTTAAAAGTTTTAAATTAGTTGGTTCGAGTATGTGGACTAGGTCGGGCTTGGTAGACCCACCTAGAGTTAGGATTAGGGTGGTAGCCTAATCCTAAACTTGGTCTAAGCCTTTGGATGAACTCAATTGGATGATTGTATATGCCTTGTATGCCATGTGATATGAATGCTTATGTATATTGTTCTATACATGTGAATTGAGGCATGGGTTGTATGGCTTAAAGCATGCATGGTGATGGTTCATGGTTGTGTCCATGGTGAGTGCGTGCTAAGCACGGAAATGGTTGAAATGTGTGTTGTGGAATGAGTAAAATATTGGCACTAGTATACTTAAATACAAATGATCGATCATTAGGATGTTAGTGTGTACACATGAGTCTAAAGTCGCGCGTGGCCTTGGTGGCGTTGAGTCACCAAGGAGGAGTACGGGTACGCCCGGAAATGGTAACTAAATATAGTCGATGATGAGTGGAATCCCATCGACGGGGCGTGAGGATGAGTGGAATCCCCTCCGCGAGGCCGGTGATGAGTGGAATCCCACCGAGGTAATGTGATTGTTGGATATGAGTTTCCAACGAGTCTATCCGTGTATTTGAGCGATAACTAGGTGCCAATGTGTTTGATATGTGTATCAATGTGTTGAGATTATGAGCTGCTTGGATGTTGTATGTGATTGCATGTACGGTAGTGTTGAGCTCATGATTATGGCATATATGTGATATAATTGCTCATGCATCTATATCTTGTGGACTCTTGAATTGTGTATGTTGCCTTAGCTAGATCGTGCTCGGACCCTGCGATGTTGAGGTTTGTTTTTAGAGCTTACCCTCACTAAGCATCATTGCTTACGCTCTCCTTGTTCAACATTGCAGATCCTTAGTTCGTGGGTTGCTCGGCAAGAGAAGGGCCTTCAAGTGTGGTTTTGGACTTAAGTTCATCAAGTATGGTTTTATGCTAAGTTATGTAATAATTGTAGCAATGGGATGTGTAAGACTTGTTAGTTGTTGTTGGTTGTTAGGAGCATGTGTAGACTCCTTTACATGTAGGGCTTTTGCATGGTTGTGTTGCCATGGTGGTTGTTAACTTACGTCTTTTGCTTGCTTGAGTTGTGGACTATGCTTTAAGTGCATGAACTTGTGCTTGAATGATGGTTGATCAAATGCATGTATTTGGGTTGTGACTTTGGTTTTAGACATGTCTAATTATTGTTGAAGCATGCTAGTATAAGTGTCATACCTTAGGATGTATTGCCTTGAGGTTGCTTGTTGGTTTGTTGGTGTTTTGGGGCATCCTTGTGCCTCAAAACAGCCCAGAAAATCTGCAGACAGGGGGGTGTTTCGGAACGGGTCCCCGTGTTCCGAAACGGCCCCTGTGTAAATGGCCTTCCGTTTCGAAACGGATGAGGGTCGTTCCGGAACGTTTTCGCCTCTGGAATTTTGAGAAATTGGCGAGATGAAGCCGTTCCGAAACGGGCCTTTGAAGTTCCGAAACGGTCAAATCTCGTTGACCACGAGATATTGACCGTCAAGGGCGTTCCGATACGGGTCACCCCTGTTTCGGAACGGTCCCCTTGTAGTTGACCCAGGCCCGTTGACCAGGTCAGGGCGTTTCGGAACACCCTATAGGTGTTTCGAAACGGCCTGCTGAAATTGAAGAAAAATGGACTTTTTGTGTTTGATTGGTCGGTGAATGATGCGCTGTTTGATTCTTCCGCTGCTGTGCTTCACATAGGAATTAATTGCATCTAGATAAGACTAATATTAAAAGAAATTTTTTTTGGGTCGTTAACCGAGGGGAAGCCTTAACGGGTTTCGCTTCGGTTTTCCCCGTGTGGCCCACTCAGACCGGTCATCCGACCAGACCGGGACGAGGGGGTTACACTTGTTGGTATCAAAGCCTAAGGTTACCGAGACCTTGGGCAGGTAAGTGAGGTAAGTTTAGGTTTTTAAATTAAATTGCACGGTGTTTGCTTGTTTTGCAAGGATGATTGCTTGTGTGACAAGTATGCTGATTGTTTTACCTTTAAGCACGTGTGTGTGGGTCCCATTGCTACTATTACATTGGAAAAATGATTTTAAGTGAGGAAACATACTTGGACACTTGGGAGCCTCACCTTGCTAACCCAATCTGTGTGTTTGTTTGTTGTGGTTGTAGTTAATATCTGTGAGAGCGATGTCTAGACCGAGAGGTAGGCCGAGGTTGGTTCGTCAAGAACCACGAGTTATGGCTCCTGTTGAGCCGGTAGTGGGTGCGGGAGCTCACCTAGAGGGACCGGGGGTAGCGGGAGTTGGCGCTCCTCCACCACCACCACCACCACCTCCTCCCCCTGGAGCTGGAGGAGAGGGACCTCAAGGTGGCCAAGGCCCAGCTGGGGTTGATATGACTCCGCTTGTGCAAGCCATAGCGGGAGCATTCCAGGCCGCAGTTGCGGGAGCTCAGGCTGCAGCTCAGCCTAGATGTGATGATGCTAGCTTACCTTTGGAGAGGCTCCGTAGCCTAGGAGCTGAGGAGTTTAAAGGATCTACTCCGGAGAGGTCGGAGTTATGGTTGGAGAAGACAGTTCGTATCTTGGCTCAGATGGGTTGTGCGGGCGCACGTAGATTGGGTTGTGTGATTTCACTGCTTCAGGGTGATGCCTACACCTGGTGGGTCACCATCACTACCGGGGTTCCAGAGGCCGAGATAGATTGGGATTTCTTTGAGTTTGCTTTCAGAAAGAGGTACTTGGGACCGAGGTACTTGGACGAGAAGAAGCGGGAGTTTATGGCTCTTACTCAGGGAGATGCTTCAGTGACCGATTATGAGATCCGCTTTGTTCGCTTGAGTCAGTATACCCCAGAGTTGGTTCCTACTGAAATGGAACGCTGCAACCGATTCCGATACGGATTGAATGAAGAGGTTAAGAGGTACACGTTGGCTTCTGACTACTCGGACTTTGATGTGTTGGTCGCGAGGGCCAAGGATTTGGAGCATAGTTTGGGTTCAGTCAAACGAGCTGGTGGTTCTGTTTCTGGAAAGAGGCAAAACCACTTTGATGGAAGGGATGCTAAGAGACATAAGGGTGGCGGACATCAGTTTGATCAGAGACGTGGCGGTGGCCACCATGGTAGGAGCCATCAGGGCCATAGAGGAGGAGGGCGTTTGCCCGAGTGTGCACAGTGTGGGAGACAGCACACTGGAGAGTGCTGGGGTAACTTTCATGCTTGTTGGAACTGTGGTTCGAGGGACCACTTTAGGAGGGACTGTCCACGTCAGGCAGCTCAGGCACCGAACTTAGCTCAGGCTCCTGCGAGAGGTAATGATTTTCAGAGAGGCCGCGGGCGCGGTCGTGGCTACTTCCAGCCGAGGGCTGATGCACCTAGGGTAGATGCTCAGAGGAACCTTGCTCATGTTGTGGCGGTGCAGCCAGAGGCGGGAGGACCAGCGAGGGTCTATGCTCAGAGAGAGGCCGGGAACGACACCGATGTGATAGCAGGTAATTTTGAGTTACAGTCTATGTCTTTGCTTTCTTTGGTTGATTCGGGTTCTACACATTCCTACATCCTGAGTGAGCATGCACAGAAGTTAGATATTCCTGTTGAGATCTTAGATGTAGGTATGCATGTTACTAGCTCTTTTGGTGAGACAGTTGTAGTTAGACGTATGTATAGGAGGTGTCCACTGAAGATTCAGGGTCATGTGTTCTCAGTTGATATGATGGAACTTCCTTTCTACGGTTTTGATATTATTTTGGGTATGGATTGGTTGGTTGAGCATCGGGCTAGTGTGGATTTTGAGACAAAGAGAATTTCCTTGAAGCTTTCTGATGACTACGAGGTAGTGGTAGTGGGCGAGAACATTAAGTTCTTGTCTAATGTGGTGTCAGCTTTAGAGGCTCATAGGTTGATGGACTCTGGATGTGGGGCCTATTTGGCTTATGTTATGAATCCGGATATGAGTGAAGCTAGACCGAAAGATATCAGAACAGTGTGTGACTTCCCAGATGTGTTTCCTGAAGAGTTGCCGGGTTTGCCTCCTAACAGAGATGTTGAGTTTGTGATTGAGACAGTTTCAGGGTCTAACCCAGTTTCGATAGCTCCGTATCGTATGGCTCCGAAAGAGTTGAAAGAGTTGAAGAGTCAGTTGCAAGAATTATTAGACCGTGGTTTCATTAGGCCTAGTAGTTCTCCGTGGGGTGCTCCAGTGTTGTTTGTGAAAAAGAAGGATGGTAGCATGCGCATGTGTATTGACTATAGACAGCTGAATCAGTTGACCGTGAAGAACAAGTATCCGTTGCCTCGTATAGATGATTTGTTTGATCAGTTGAGAGGTGCTTCAGTGTTCTCGAAGATAGATTTGAGATCCGGATACTACCAGTTGAAAGTGAAAGAGTGTGATGTTCCGAAGACAGCTTTTAGAACTAGATATGGACACTATGAGTTTCTTGTGATGCCATTTGGGCTCACGAATGCACCAGCAGCATTCATGGACATGATGAACAGAATTTTTAGAGACTATCTAGACCGGTTTGTGGTTGTCTTCATTGATGACATACTTGTGTACTCGAAGACAGAAGAAGAGCATGATGAGCACTTGAGATTGGTCTTGCAGAGATTGTTGAGCAATCAGTTGTATGCGAAGCTCAGTAAGTGTGAGTTCTGGATTCGAGAGGTTGTATTTCTTGGCCATGTTGTTTCGGCCGAAGGCATCCGAGTTGATCCATCGAAGATTGAGGCTATTGTTGAGTGGAAACAACCTAAGTCCGTGACCGAGATTAGGAGTTTCCTAGGATTAGCTGGTTACTATAGGAGGTTTGTGGATGGCTTCTCTAGAGTAGCCGCTCCCTTGACTAAGTTGTTGCAAAAGGGAGTCAAGTTTGAATGGTCAGATGCAAGACAAAAGGCCTTTGAGAGATTGAAAGAAGCTTTGACAAATGCTCCAGTGCTAGTACAACCTGTTTCAGGTAAGGAGTTTGTGATTTACAGTGATGCTTCCTACGTAGGCTTAGGATGTGTTTTGATGCAAGATAGGAGAGTTGTTGCTTATGCTTCTAGACAGTTGAAGATTCATGAGAAGAACTATCCTACTCATGATATAGAGCTAGCCGCAGTCGTGTTTGCATTGAAAATTTGGCGTCACTATTTGTATGGTGAGAAGTGTATAGTCTACACCGATCACAAGAGCTTGAAGTACTTGATGACACAGAAAGAGTTGAACTTGAGACAGAGGAGGTGGCTAGAGTTGTTAAAAGATTATGATTTGACTATTGAGTACCATCCGGGTAAAGCAAACGTGGTGGCCGATGCTTTGAGTAGAAAAGTGGCCGTGGAGCTGAGAGCTATGTTTGCTAGATTGAGTGTGTCCGATGATGGTGGCTTGATCACCGAGTTGCAAGTGAAGCCTTCTTTGATTCAGTTGATTAGAGAGAAGCAGTTGCAAGATGCGAGCTTAGTTCCTCATGTTCAGGACATAGCCGAAGGAAGACCGACTGAGTATAGTTTCAGTGGTGAGGGTTTGTTGTGCTTTAGAGATAGAATTGTCATACCGGAAGATGTTGAGCTGAGACGACAGATTTTGAGTGAAGCACATTCGAGTCCATTTTCTATGCATCCGGGTAGTACCAAGATGTATCGAGATTTGAAGAATGATTACTTCTGGGTTGGTTTGAAGAGAGATGTGGCCGAGTGTGTGAGCCGTTGTATGGTTTGTCAGAGAGTGAAGGCAGAACATCAGGTTCCTTCAGGTTTGCTACAGCCTTTGAAGATTCCGGAATGGAAATGGGAAAGAATCACCATGGATTTTGTATCGGGGTTGCCTTTGTCTCCTTCGAAGAAGAATTCAGTGTGGGTGATTGTTGATAGGTTCACTAAGTGTGCTCACTTCTTAGCAGTGAACACTACGGACTCCTTAGACAAGTTGGCAAACTTGTACGTTCGTGAGATTGTGAGACTTCATGGAGTTCCGAAGTCTATAGTTTCAGATCGGGATCCTAGATTTACTTCGAGGTTCTGGAGTTGTTTGCATAGTGCCTTGGGTAGTCGTCTGCATTTCAGCACATCTTATCATCCGCAGTCCGATGGGCAGTCAGAGCGAGTGATACAGATTTTAGAGGATATGCTTCGTTGTTGTGTGATTGATTTTCAGGGTTCTTGGGAGAAGCACTTACCGTTGGTTGAGTTTGCTTACAACAACAGTTATCAGTCTAGTATTCAGATGGCTCCTTATGAGGCTTTGTATGGTAGACGGTGTAGAACTCCGATTTGTTGGGCTGAGACAGGTCAGAGATTGTTACCTATGCCAGATTTGCTTAAAGGGACCACAGAGAAAGTGAAGTTGATTTGTGACCGTTTGAAAGCGGCTTCGGATCGTCAGAAGTCTTATGCAGATTTGAAGAGGAAAGAGATTGAGTACACAGTGGGTGAGAAAGTGTTTCTGAAAGTGTCTCCGTGGAAGAAGGTAATGAGATTTGGCCGAAAGGGCAAGTTGAGTCCGAGGTTCATTGGTCCGTATGAGATAGTTGAGCGGATTGGGCCCGTAGCTTATCGATTGAGGTTACCTTCTGAGTTAGAAAAGATCCATGATGTCTTTCATGTATCTATGCTTAGGAGATATAGATCAGACCCTTCGCATGTGATGCCCGTTGAGGAAATAGAGCTGAATCCGGACTTGTCCTATAATGAAGAGCCCATCGAGATACTTGCTTCTGATAGCAAGGTGTTGCGTGGCAAGACCATAGAGTTGGTCAAGGTGTTGTGGAGACATAGAGGTGTGGAAGAGGCCACGTGGGAGAGGAAAGCAGATATGGTTGAGCAGTTTCCGTATCTGTTTCCACCAGGTAATTTCGGGGACGAAATTCCTTAAGTGGGGGAGAGTTGTAACACCCGGGTTTAGGGGTTAGGTGAAAATAATATTTTAATATTATTTGGGCTCGGTTTTATACCTTAAGTAATATTTCGAGTTTGTTTTCAAAATTTATTAATTTCGAGTTAACCATGTTTTAAGGTTTAAAACCCCAATCTACCATGGATTAATCCCTTGTGAATGGCCAAACTCATTAAGGGCAAAGAAGTCTTTTGAGCCCAAAATAAGTCACATGTCAAATAAAACACCCACTTCCTCTACTATTCATCTTCCTCTCCAAGAACACACCAACGGGAAACCAAACTCTCCTCTCCATTCACTATTCCATTCCCAAAGCTCCTTCATTTCAACTCCGAATTTAAAGGTGAAGGTAATTTTGAACTCCCCTCACCTCCCCCTTCTCAAAAGTACATTTTATTTTCGTTTTCATGAAGATTTAAGGAATTAGAGGTTTTTGAATATTTGATTAAAAGAGGTGCCTTTGTGTAGCTAAACCTAATATTTTGATTCATTATGGTTGGTTATGGTATGTAGGAGTCAAATGATGTCACATATGTGAATTTCAAACGATTTTAAACCATTTTCGGAATTGGGTTTCAAAGGGGTTTTTGGAGGGTTTTAAGGAGGTTTTGGGGGTTGTTTAAGGTTGGTTTTTGAGGGCTGATGTTAGTATAATATATGAGGGCTGCTTTGGGTGTGTTTGATGCTTGTTTGGGTGCTTGAAATGAGAGGAATCAGTGGGTTAAGTGGGCTGCTCGAAAATCCTGTTTTTGGTCTTGCTTTGGGTGTTGAATGCTTGTTAATGTTAATCCGGGTTAATTTCGATGACAAGGTATTGATTGTGGATGTTGTGTTTGTGTTTGGGATTGAGTAGAGTCAAGTTTGGACATCGGTGAAGCATCGGAAGTGAATCCGGAGGATTGAAGGTTGTGCTTGCTTGGTCTCGTGCTTGGAAGCTTAGGTGAGTGGTTGGTTGCTTTTAAAAGTTTTAAATTAGTTGGTTCGAGTATGTGGACTAGGTCGGGCTTGGTAGACCCACCTAGAGTTAGGATTAGGGTGGTAGCCTAATCCTAAACTTGGTCTAAGCCTTTGGATGAACTCAATTGGATGATTGTATATGCCTTGTATGCCATGTGATATGAATGCTTATGTATATTGTTCTATACATGTGAATTGAGGCATGGGTTGTATGGCTTAAAGCATGCATGGTGATGGTTCATGGTTGTGTCCATGGTGAGTGCGTGCTAAGCACGGAAATGGTTGAAATGTGTGTTGTGGAATGAGTAAAATATTGGCACTAGTATACTTAAATACAAATGATCGATCATTAGGATGTTAGTGTGTACACATGAGTCTAAAGTCGCGCGTGGCCTTGGTGGCGTTGAGTCACCAAGGAGGAGTACGGGTACGCCCGGAAATGGTAACTAAATATAGTCGATGATGAGTGGAATCCCATCGACGGGGCGTGAGGATGAGTGGAATCCCCTCCGCGAGGCCGGTGATGAGTGGAATCCCACCGAGGTAATGTGATTGTTGGATATGAGTTTCCAACGAGTCTATCCGTGTATTTGAGCGATAACTAGGTGCCAATGTGTTTGATATGTGTATCAATGTGTTGAGATTATGAGCTGCTTGGATGTTGTATGTGATTGCATGTACGGTAGTGTTGAGCTCATGATTATGGCATATATGTGATATAATTGCTCATGCATCTATATCTTGTGGACTCTTGAATTGTGTATGTTGCCTTAGCTAGATCGTGCTCGGACCCTGCGATGTTGAGGTTTGTTTTTAGAGCTTACCCTCACTAAGCATCATTGCTTACGCTCTCCTTGTTCAACATTGCAGATCCTTAGTTCGTGGGTTGCTCGGCAAGAGAAGGGCCTTCAAGTGTGGTTTTGGACTTAAGTTCATCAAGTATGGTTTTATGCTAAGTTATGTAATAATTGTAGCAATGGGATGTGTAAGACTTGTTAGTTGTTGTTGGTTGTTAGGAGCATGTGTAGACTCCTTTACATGTAGGGCTTTTGCATGGTTGTGTTGCCATGGTGGTTGTTAACTTACGTCTTTTGCTTGCTTGAGTTGTGGACTATGCTTTAAGTGCATGAACTTGTGCTTGAATGATGGTTGATCAAATGCATGTATTTGGGTTGTGACTTTGGTTTTAGACATGTCTAATTATTGTTGAAGCATGCTAGTATAAGTGTCATACCTTAGGATGTATTGCCTTGAGGTTGCTTGTTGGTTTGTTGGTGTTTTGGGGCATCCTTGTGCCTCAAAACAGCCCAGAAAATCTGCAGACAGGGGGGTGTTTCGGAACGGGTCCCCGTGTTCCGAAACGGCCCCTGTGTAAATGGCCTTCCGTTTCGAAACGGATGAGGGTCGTTCCGGAACGTTTTCGCCTCTGGAATTTTGAGAAATTGGCGAGATGAAGTCGTTCCGAAACGGGCCTTTGAAGTTCCGAAACGGTCAAATCTCGTTGACCACGAGATATTGACCGTCAAGGGCGTTCCGATACGGGTCACCCCTGTTTCGGAACGGTCCCCTTGTAGTTGACCCAGGCCCGTTGACCAGGTCAGGGCGTTTCGGAACACCCTATAGGTGTTTCGAAACGGCCCGCTGAAATTGAAGAAAAATGGACTTTTTGTGTTTGATTGGTCGGTGAATGATGCGCTGTTTGATTCTTCCGCTGCTGTGCTTCACATAGGAATTAATTGCATCTAGATAAGACTAATATTAAAAGAAATTTTTTTTGGGTCGTTAACCGAGGGGAAGCCTTAACGGGTTTCGCTTCGGTTTTCCCCGTGTGGCCCACTCGGACCGGTCATCCGACCAGACCGGGACGAGGGGGTTACACTTGTTGGTATCAAAGCCTAAGGTTACCGAGACCTTGGGCAGGTAAGTGAGGTAAGTTTAGGTTTTTAAATTAAATTGCACGGTGTTTGCTTGTTTTGCAAGGATGATTGCTTGTGTGACAAGTATGCTGATTGTTTTACCTTTAAGCACGTGTGTGTGGGTCCCATTGCTACTATTACATTGGAAAAATGATTTTAAGTGAGGAAACATACTTGGACACTTGGGAGCCTCACCTTGCTAACCCAATCTGTGTGTTTGTTTGTTGTGGTTGTAGTTAATATCTGTGAGAGCGATGTCTAGACCGAGAGGTAGGCCGAGGTTGGTTCGTCAAGAACCACGAGTTATGGCTCCTGTTGAGCCGGTAGTGGGTGCGGGAGCTCACCTAGAGGGACCGGGGGTAGCGGGAGTTGGCGCTCTTCCACCACCACCACCACCACCTCCTCCCCCTGGAGCTGGAGGAGAGGGACCTCAAGGTGGCCAAGGCCCAGCTGGGGTTGATATGACTCCGCTTGTGCAAGCCATAGCGGGAGCATTCCAGGCCGCAGTTGCGGGAGCTCAGGCTGCAGCTCAGCCTAGATGTGATGATGCTAGCTTACCTTTGGAGAGGCTCCGTAGCCTAGGAGCTGAGGAGTTTAGAGGATCTACTCCGGAGAGGTCGGAGTTATGGTTGGAGAAGACAGTTCGTATCTTGGCTCAGATGGGTTGTGCGGGCGCACGTAGATTGGGTTGTGTGATTTCACTGCTTCAGGGTGATGCCTACACCTGGTGGGTCACCATCACTACCGGGGTTCCAGAGGCCGAGATAGATTGGGATTTCTTTGAGTTTGCTTTCAGAAAGAGGTACTTGGGACCGAGGTACTTGGACGAGAAGAAGCGGGAGTTTATGGCTCTTACTCAGGGAGATGCTTCAGTGACCGATTATGAGATCCGCTTTGTTCGCTTGAGTCAGTATACCCCAGAGTTGGTTCCTACTGAAATGGAACGCTGCAACCGATTCCGATACGGATTGAATGAAGAGGTTAAGAGGTACACGTTGGCTTCTGACTACTCGGACTTTGATGTGTTGGTCGCGAGGGCCAAGGATTTGGAGCATAGTTTGGGTTCAGTCAAACGAGCTGGTGGTTCTGTTTCTGGAAAGAGGCAAAACCACTTTGATGGAAGGGATGCTAAGAGACATAAGGGTGGCGGACATCAGTTTGATCAGAGACGTGGCGGTGGCCACCATGGTAGGAGCCATCAGGGCCATAGAGGAGGAGGGCGTTTGCCCGAGTGTGCACAGTGTGGGAGACAGCACACTGGAGAGTGCTGGGGTAACTTTCATGCTTGTTGGAACTGTGGTTCGAGGGACCACTTTAGGAGGGACTGTCCACGTCAGGCAGCTCAGGCACCGAACTTAGCTCAGGCTCCTGCGAGAGGTAATGATTTTCAGAGAGGCCGTGGGCGCGGTCGTGGCTACTTCCAGCCGAGGGCTGATGCACCTAGGGTAGATGCTCAGAGGAACCTTGCTCATGTTGTGGCGGTGCAGCCAGAGGCGGGAGGACCAGCGAGGGTCTATGCTCAGAGAGAGGCCGGGAACGACACCGATGTGATAGTAGGTAATTTTGAGTTACAGTCTATGTCTTTGCTTTCTTTGGTTGATTCGGGTTCTACACATTCCTACATCCTGAGTGAGCATGCACAGAAGTTAGATATTCCTGTTGAGATCTTAGATGTAGGTATGCATGTTACTAGCTCTTTTGGTGAGACAGTTGTAGTTAGACGTATGTATAGGAGGTGTCCACTGAAGATTCAGGGTCATGTGTTCTCAGTTGATATGATGGAACTTCCTTTCTACGGTTTTGATATTATTTTAGGTATGGATTGGTTGGTTGAGCATCGGGCTAGTGTGGATTTTGAGACAAAGAGAATTTCCTTGAAGCTTTCTGATGACTACGAGGTAGTGGTAGTGGGCGAGAACATTAAGTTCTTGTCTAATGTGGTGTCAGCTTTAGAGGCTCATAGGTTGATGGACTCTGGATGTGGGGCCTATTTGGCTTATGTTATGAATCCGGATATGAGTGAAGCTAGACCGAAAGATATCAGAACAGTGTGTGACTTCCCAGATGTGTTTCCTGAAGAGTTGCCGGGTTTGCCTCCTAACAGAGATGTTGAGTTTGTGATTGAGACAGTTTCAGGGTCTAACCCAGTTTCGATAGCTCCGTATCGTATGGCTCCGAAAGAGTTGAAAGAGTTGAAGAGTCAGTTGCAAGAATTATTAGACCGTGGTTTCATTAGGCCTAGTAGTTCTCCGTGGGGTGCTCCAGTGTTGTTTGTGAAAAAGAAGGATGGTAGCATGCGCATGTGTATTGACTATAGACAGCTGAATCAGTTGACCGTGAAGAACAAGTATCCGTTGCCTCGTATAGATGATTTGTTTGATCAGTTGAGAGGTGCTTCAGTGTTCTCGAAGATAGATTTGAGATCCGGATACTACCAGTTGAAAGTGAAAGAGTGTGATGTTCCGAAGACAGCTTTTAGAACTAGATATGGACACTATGAGTTTCTTGTGATGCCATTTGGGCTCACGAATGCACCAGCAGCATTCATGGACATGATGAACAGAATTTTTAGAGACTATCTAGACTGGTTTGTGGTTGTCTTCATTGATGACATACTTGTGTACTCGAAGACAGAAGAAGAGCATGATGAGCACTTGAGATTGGTCTTGCAGAGATTGTTGAGCAATCAGTTGTATGCGAAGCTCAGTAAGTGTGAGTTCTGGATTCGAGAGGTTGTATTTTTTGGCCATGTTGTTTCGGCCGAAGGCATCCGAGTTGATCCATCGAAGATTGAGGCTATTGTTGAGTGGAAACAACCTAAGTCCGTGACCGAGATTAGGAGTTTCCTAGGATTAGCTGGTTACTATAGGAGGTTTGTGGATGGCTTCTCTAGAGTAGCCGCTCCCTTGACTAAGTTGTTGCAAAAGGGAGTCAAGTTTGAATGGTCAGATGCAAGACAAAAGGCCTTTGAGAGATTGAAAGAAGCTTTGACAAATGCTCCAGTGCTAGTACAACCTGTTTCAGGTAAGGAGTTTGTGATTTACAGTGATGCTTCCTACGTAGGCTTAGGATGTGTTTTGATGCAAGATAGGAGAGTTGTTGCTTATGCTTCTAGACAGTTGAAGATTCATGAGAAGAACTATCCTACTCATGATATAGAGCTAGCCGCAGTCGTGTTTGCATTGAAAATTTGGCGTCACTATTTGTATGGTGAGAAGTGTATAGTCTACACCGATCACAAGAGCTTGAAGTACTTGATGACACAGAAAGAGTTGAACTTGAGACAGAGGAGGTGGCTAGAGTTGTTAAAAGATTATGATTTGACTATTGAGTACCATCCGGGTAAAGCAAACGTGGTGGCCGATGCTTTGAGTAGAAAAGTGGCCGTGGAGCTGAGAGCTATGTTTGCTAGATTGAGTGTGTCCGATGATGGTGGCTTGATCACCGAGTTGCAAGTGAAGCCTTCTTTGATTCAGTTGATTAGAGAGAAGCAGTTGCAAGATGCGAGCTTAGTTCCTCATGTTCAGGACATAGCCGAAGGAAGACCGACTGAGTATAGTTTCAGTGGTGAGGGTTTGTTGTGCTTTAGAGATAGAATTGTCATACCGGAAGATGTTGAGCTGAGACGACAGATTTTGAGTGAAGCACATTCGAGTCCATTTTCTATGCATCCGGGTAGTACCAAGATGTATCGAGATTTGAAGAATGATTACTTCTGGGTTGGTTTGAAGAGAGATGTGGCCGAGTGTGTGAGCCGTTGTATGGTTTGTCAGAGAGTGAAGGCAGAACATCAGGTTCCTTCAGGTTTGCTACAGCCTTTGAAGATTCCGGAATGGAAATGGGAAAGAATCACCATGGATTTTGTATCGGGGTTGCCTTTGTCTCCTTCGAAGAAGAATTCAGTGTGGGTGATTGTTGATAGGTTCACTAAGTGTGCTCACTTCTTAGCAGTGAACACTACGGACTCCTTAGACAAGTTGGCAAACTTGTACGTTCGTGAGATTGTGAGACTTCATGGAGTTCCGAAGTCTATAGTTTCAGATCGGGATCCTAGATTTACTTCGAGGTTCTGGAGTTGTTTGCATAGTGCCTTGGGTAGTCGTCTGCATTTCAGCACATCTTATCATCCGCAGTCCGATGGGCAGTTAGAGCGAGTGATACAGATTTTAGAGGATATGCTTCGTTGTTGTGTGATTGATTTTCAGGGTTCTTGGGAGAAGCACTTACCGTTGGTTGAGTTTGCTTACAACAACAGTTATCAGTCTAGTATTCAGATGGCTCCTTATGAGGCTTTGTATGGTAGACGGTGTAGAACTCCGATTTGTTGGGCTGAGACAGGTCAGAGATTGTTACCTATGCCAGATTTGCTTAAAGGGACCACAGAGAAAGTGAAGTTGATTTGTGACCGTTTGAAAGCGGCTTCGGATCGTCAGAAGTCTTATGCAGATTTGAAGAGGAAAGAGATTGAGTACACAGTGGGTGAGAAAGTGTTTCTGAAAGTGTCTCCGTGGAAGAAGGTAATGAGATTTGGCCGAAAGGGCAAGTTGAGTCCGAGGTTCATTGGTCCGTATGAGATAGTTGAGCGGATTGGGCCCGTAGCTTATCGATTGAGGTTACCTTCTGAGTTAGAAAAGATCCATGATGTCTTTCATGTATCTATGCTTAGGAGATATAGATCAGACCCTTCGCATGTGATGCCCGTTGAGGAAATAGAGCTGAATCCGGACTTGTCCTATAATGAAGAGCCCATCGAGATACTTGCTTCTGATAGCAAGGTGTTGCGTGGCAAGACCATAGAGTTGGTCAAGGTGTTGTGGAGACATAGAGGTGTGGAAGAGGCCACGTGGGAGAGGAAAGCAGATATGGTTGAGCAGTTTCCGTATCTGTTTCCACCAGGTAATTTCGGGGACGAAATTCCTTAAGTGGGGGAGAGTTGTAACACCCGGGTTTAGGGGTTAGGTGAAAATAATATTTTAATATTATTTGGGCTCGGTTTTATACCTTAAGTAATATTTCGAGTTTGTTTTCAAAATTTATTAATTTCGAGTTAACCATGTTTTAAGGTTTAAAACCCCAATCTACCATGGATTAATCCCTTGTGAATGGCCAAACTCATTAAGGGCAAAGAAGTCTTTTGAGCCCAAAATAAGTCACATGTCAAATAAAACACCCACTTCCTCTACTATTCATCTTCCTCTCCAAGAACACACCAACGGGAAACCAAACTCTCCTCTCCATTCACTATTCCATTCCCAAAGCTCCTTCATTTCAACTCCGAATTTAAAGGTGAAGGTAATTTTGAACTCCCCTCACCTCCCCCTTCTCAAAAGTACATTTTATTTTCGTTTTCATGAAGATTTAAGGAATTAGAGGTTTTTGAATATTTGATTAAAAGAGGTGCCTTTGTGTAGCTAAACCTAATATTTTGATTCATTATGGTTGGTTATGGTATGTAGGAGTCAAATGATGTCACATATGTGAATTTCAAACGATTTTAAACCATTTTCGGAATTGGGTTTCAAAGGGGTTTTTGGAGGGTTTTAAGGAGGTTTTGGGGGTTGTTTAAGGTTGGTTTTTGAGGGCTGATGTTAGTATAATATATGAGGGCTGCTTTGGGTGTGTTTGATGCTTGTTTGGGTGCTTGAAATGAGAGGAATCAGTGGGTCAAGTGGGCTGCTCGAAAATCCTGTTTTTGGTCTTGCTTTGGGTGTTGAATGCTTGTTAATGTTAATCCGGGTTAATTTCGATGACAAGGTATTGATTGTGGATGTTGTGTTTGTGTTTGGGATTGAGTAGAGTCAAGTTTGGACATCGGTGAAGCATCGGAAGTGAATCCGGAGGATTGAAGGTTGTGCTTGCTTGGTCTCGTGCTTGGAAGCTTAGGTGAGTGGTTGGTTGCTTTTAAAAGTTTTAAATTAGTTGGTTCGAGTATGTGGACTAGGTCGGGCTTGGTAGACCCACCTAGAGTTAGGATTAGGGTGGTAGCCTAATCCTAAACTTGGTCTAAGCCTTTGGATGAACTCAATTGGATGATTGTATATGCCTTGTATGCCATGTGATATGAATGCTTATGTATATTGTTCTATACATGTGAATTGAGGCATGGGTTGTATGGCTTAAAGCATGCATGGTGATGGTTCATGGTTGTGTCCATGGTGAGTGCGTGCTAAGCACGGAAATGGTTGAAATGTGTGTTGTGGAATGAGTAAAATATTGGCACTAGTATACTTAAATACAAATGATCGATCATTAGGATGTTAGTGTGTACACATGAGTCTAAAGTCGCGCGTGGCCTTGGTGGCGTTGAGTCACCAAGGAGGAGTACGGGTACGCCCGGAAATGGTAACTAAATATAGTCGATGATGAGTGGAATCCCATCGACGGGGCGTGAGGATGAGTGGAATCCCCTCCGCGAGGCCGGTGATGAGTGGAATCCCACCGAGGTAATGTGATTGTTGGATATGAGTTTCCAACGAGTCTATCCGTGTATTTGAGCGATAACTAGGTGCCAATGTGTTTGATATGTGTATCAATGTGTTGAGATTATGAGCTGCTTGGATGTTGTATGTGATTGCATGTACGGTAGTGTTGAGCTCATGATTATGGCATATATGTGATATAATTGCTCATGCATCTATATCTTGTGGACTCTTGAATTGTGTATGTTGCCTTAGCTAGATCGTGCTCGGACCCTGCGATGTTGAGGTTTGTTTTTAGAGCTTACCCTCACTAAGCATCATTGCTTACGCTCTCCTTGTTCAACATTGCAGATCCTTAGTTCGTGGGTTGCTCGGCAAGAGAAGGGCCTTCAAGTGTGGTTTTGGACTTAAGTTCATCAAGTATGGTTTTATGCTAAGTTATGTAATAATTGTAGCAATGGGATGTGTAAGACTTGTTAGTTGTTGTTGGTTGTTAGGAGCATGTGTAGACTCCTTTACATGTAGGGCTTTTGCATGGTTGTGTTGCCATGGTGGTTGTTAACTTACGTCTTTTGCTTGCTTGAGTTGTGGACTATGCTTTAAGTGCATGAACTTGTGCTTGAATGATGGTTGATCAAATGCATGTATTTGGGTTGTGACTTTGGTTTTAGACATGTCTAATTATTGTTGAAGCATGCTAGTATAAGTGTCATACCTTAGGATGTATTTCCTTGAGGTTGCTTGTTGGTTTGTTGGTGTTTTGGGGCATCCTTGTGCCTCAAAACAGCCCAGAAAATCTGCAGACAGGGGGGTGTTTCGGAACGGGTCCCCGTGTTCCGAAACGGCCCCTGTGTAAATGGCCTTCCGTTTCGAAACGGATGAGGGTCGTTCCGGAACGTTTTCGCCTCTGGAATTTTGAGAAATTGGCGAGATGAAGCCGTTCCGAAACGGGCCTTTGAAGTTCCGAAACGGTCAAATCTCGTTGACCACGAGATATTGACCGTCAAGGGCGTTCCGATACGGGTCACCCCTGTTTCGGAACGGTCCCCTTGTAGTTGACCCAGGCCCGTTGACCAGGTCAGGGCGTTTCGGAACACCCTATAGGTGTTTCGAAACGGCCTGCTGAAATTGAAGAAAAATGGACTTTTTGTGTTTGATTGGTCGGTGAATGATGCGCTGTTTGATTCTTCCGCTGCTGTGCTTCACATAGGAATTAATTGCATCTAGATAAGACTAATATTAAAAGAAAATTTTTTTTGGGTCGTTAACCGAGGGGAAGCCTTAACGGGTTTCGCTTCGGTTTTCCCCGTGTGGCCCACTCGGACCGGTCATCCGACCAGACCGAGACGAGGGGGTTACATAGTGTTTTTCACGGAATGTTTGACATTGTTTATGAGTGAAAAGTGATTTTTTGAACAAAAGCTCATTTTTAAACCATGTTAAATGGTGTAATATCAAGATTTAAATCCATATAAGAAAAGATAATATGAATATTTTTAATCATTTAATCAAATATTAATACATTAAATAATAATATATTATGACATGTTTAAATAGAATTAACATGCCAAAAATCATCATAAGCACAATTAAATTTAATAAAATTATTAGAACATAATTAAAATGAAATAACATTTGGAAATATTTTCTCTCATTCTCAAAACTCCATCCGATTTAAGTCAATTAATTAAGTAATAAATCAAAATATCCGATCCTTAATAAATGCTTACTATTATCTCTAATCCCAAACGGATACCGAGAATCCTCCCAGAAACGTAAAACCGGGGATTAAGAAAAATAAAAAAATACAGTAATCCACGTGTCGAATTTTAAAACACAGTCCTGGTCTGTGTCTTTTTTCCTTTCTTTGTTTGTTCTTTCCTATAAAACCCGCCGCCTTCTATATCCTCTTATTTCGTTTTCTCCGATCTCTGTCGTCGTAAAACACAGTCTTCTCCGACGAAACATCGTCGTTTTAGTCTCCCCCAAATCTAAACAGAAAAGAGCGAACAGTGTTTTACCTTTTTTTGTTGTATTTTAAATAATGATGGACGAAAATTCAGCTATGATTGAGCAAGTTCTCAGAGAATTAGAAAACGATAACGGAAGATCAAGAAGCAGCGATGTTAATGAATGGAAAACGGTGTCGTATTCAAAACGGAATCGGAAACCTTCGAAACCTCCTCCGCCGGGAAGTCTCTCCTTTGATCTTCACAATGGTGGCGTCTCCTCCGACGTCTTCAGCTCAATCGAGAAGCATTCTGAGGATCGCCGTCGTAGAGCCGCCGAAGCTGTTGCAGCTTATAAAGAAGAGGCGGCGGTCTCTTCTGCTGTCGCTAACGGTCTGAAGTTTGACGATGAAGATGATAGTGACACCGCTGCTGCGGGGGAGAGCGGTGATGTGGAGATTAAGAAGGTGAAGCAGAAGAAGCCGAAAAAACCAAAGGTGACTGTGGCGGAAGCTGCTTCGAAGATCGACGCCGGTGATCTTGGCGCTTTTCTTATAGATATAACTGTGAGTAATAGTTTTTTTTTTTCAAAAAAGAAAACAAAATTTACATTTTTTGTGTTCTAATTTTGAGTGATCTGAATCTGAATCCAATTCTTACTTAAAAAAATAAAAAAATTCAGAGCTCTTATGAGACGCAGCAAGATATACAATTAATGAGATTCGCTGATTACTTTGGAAGAGCATTTGCTTCGGTGAGTGCAGCGCAATTCCCTTGGTTAAAGATTTTCAAAGAATCTACCGTTTCGAAATTGGTTGATGTAAGTTCTCTTCTTTAAGTTTTGTTTGTTTAATATTTTGGATAAGTTAATGGTTTCGTCTAGTTATTGTCTGTGAAGTGCGACATGCATAGACAGAACTTCTGTTAGCTTAATTTTGGATTTGCTGTTTTTATTTTGTTTTGGATTAGATTCCGCTTTCAAATGTTCCGGAAGACGTTTATAGGACATCGGTGGATTGGTTGAACCGGCGATCTTTGGATGCGTTGGTATCTTTTGTGTTATGGTCACTGGACACCATACTGGCTGACCTTGCTAGTCATCAAGGAACTACTAAGGGATCAAAGAAAGTCCCTCCGCAAGCACCGTCGAAGTCTCTGGTAATTGTTGATATTATTTTTTATGTTCTATTGGATAATATTTGCACTGCATCTTTGAGATTGATCTAAAACGGAAAGACATGTTCTTAGTAGAAAAATAATGGAGGCGTGCATGTTTATGTACAAAGCATGAAATTTTCCGGACTTGGGCGTTAACTAGTCAATTTCCTACTTATGTTTCAATGTCTGAAGCTAATAAACCTAGAATGAGATCTATTTTCCTGATGTTACTTTCATGTATCTATTTTGTTCTAGGAGTGAGACTTTGTATATGTTAGGCTATCATTGATGAACTAGATGGAAGACATTGAAATATGGATCATGCATTAAATAGTTATCTTTTTTAAGTACATATTTATATTTTGAAGTATCAGCGATGGCTCAACCAAATAAAGTTGATCGGCAATTATTATGTAATCAGATTGAAGTATGATGCGATCATGCAAATCAGAAAAGGAATCAACTTCAGATAGAAATTGAGATATACTATATTGGTCTTTTCCTCATCTTTGTATACTGTCACATATTGCACGCATTCCATTGTTGCTACTAGCCTTTATAACGAATAGGTTGGTTATTTGGTAGGGTTGACTGCAATCTTTCTTTCTTTGAAATTGAGGTGAGGTCTCATGACCAAGAATCTCCCCTAAAGACCTAAGTGACCTGTTTCTTTCCAAAATATGTGTAATTTTGGTTCTCTTCAAAATGTTTCTATTTAAGTTCTTCTTAACTGATTTCAATTCAAAGCCTATCTCTGAATGCTAATCTGCTTTGTTTGAATACTGTTGTATAGTCTTCTACTGATTAATGTTAGCAGCTGTTCGGAAAAGCAATTTCTGCTTAATTAACTAATCTGGAATTGCAGGTTGCTATGTTTCTGGTTTTATCAATGGCACTGAGAAGAAAGCCTGATGTTTTGATCAGTTTGGCACCAACATTGAGGGAAGATCCGAAATATCAGGGACAGTATAAATTGCCTATCACTGTGTGGATGATTGCTCAGGTGGCTATTGACAACCTTAATAGTATAATGTTTCTCCATGTACAAGTAACTCTTTAGGGTATGAATTTCAACGGTGTATTTAATTTGTTTTCGCAGGCCACCCAAGGAGATTTAGCTGTGGGGCTGTACATGTGGGTACATGTTCTGTTGCCTATGCTGAGTGGCAAGTCAAGTTGTAATCCTCAGTCTAGAGATTTGATTTTGCAGTTGGTAGAGAGGTGTGCCATTTTCTTTTGATAAATTTATTGCATTTTAAATCTTTGGGCTTTGGCATTTGAGAAATTTCTTTACATGTTAAATCTATAGGCCTATAGGAGGATTTCTTTATGCCAACACTTCCCTTTTCCTGCCAATTCTTTTGATCATACTTGTTTTATCTGTTGCAATCAGAATAATATCCTCCCCGAAAGCTCGTCCTATTTTAGTTAATGGTGCTGTCAGAAAGGGAGATCGACTGGTGCCACCTTCTGCTCTTGATATTTTGATGAGAATAACCTTTCCAGCACCCTCAGCTCGAGTTAAGGTAGGTTCTCTTTTCGTGACTTCTTTTGATTCCATCCTAGGCTTTCCAGAAGTCCTGAGATCTGATGCATTTCTAATCTATTTATAATTTAGGCAACTGAGAGGTTTGAAGCTATTTATCCTACCCTGAAGGAGGTTGCCCTTGCTGGTTCTCCAGGAAGTAAAGCAATGAAACAAGTTGCGCAGCAGATACTGAACTATGCTGTAAAAGCTGCTGGAGAAGGTAAAATAAAATTCTTACAGACTGCTCTCATATGGCATCATAAACCAACCTGAATTAAGTGGTGCAGGAAATGACCTCCATCCATTCCTAATTTCCTACTGTATTTGATTTTTGTTTTGCAGGTTTTCCAGAATTATCAAAGGAAGCAAGTGATATTTTCATTTGGTGTTTAACTCAAAATCCTGAGTGTTATAAGCAATGGGTGAGCAATTTCTGATCTATTTGAATTTGAAGATTTACAAATTGGTTTTGCCGTCTACTTATCTTTCTGCTTAATGTTTCCCCTGGATCTTTGATTGTATTTTCATTCATCGGTCTCGACAATTGATATAAGTTTCCTTGGACTTTTCCTAAATCTTTTGAAACAGGATGTGCTTTATCTCGATAATCTTGAAGCAAGTGTTGCTGTTTTGAGAAAGCTTGCGAATGAATGGAAGGAGCATTCTGTGAAACATTCTACAGTTGATCCATTGAGGGAAACTTTAAAAAGTTTCAGGCTGAAGGTAAGGCATTCTCATAAATTGCGGTTTTCAAACACTGGCTGCATTTTGTTTCTGCTCTATGCTACATGCTTTTATGGTTTTCGACAAATTGGAATCGAGACTGAATCAACACCTAACTCTTTCCATTTGGTTTTATAAATAGAACGAAAAAGCAGAAGTTGATGCCGATGCATCATTGAAGGAGGCAGACAAGTACTGCAAGTTGATTTTGGGACGTTTATCACAAGGACATGGATGCTTGAAAGGTGTTATTCGCCTCTATTGCGCTAGTCGCTGGTCTCGCTGTCATGTCCCAAAATGTCCAACCTTTGAGCTTAGATAAGCTGTCTGCAATCTTCAATCTTCAATCTTAGGCACGAGTTTGTCCTTGACTAAGGTACACCAGCCATAGGTTTAAATATGTTCACAACAGGACACATCTCTAGATATTTAGGCCGAGGTTCGAGTGTTTGTTCATGTTTAATTACTGAATTTTCCCTTTTTTTTAAAAAACTGAGTTAAAGATCAGACTCCGGCTGCCGACATGTGTGTCCATAACCTAGTATTGATGTGTCTGGGTTGCGATGTTTCAAGTTGTTACCCCTTTTTTAATGACTAACTTATAGTTGTTTGGTTTTATTTTGTGGTTAAATTGTGGACATTCAACAGCTTCACAAGGAATTATTCCATATGCTTTGTTATAACTACATACAACATTTTTAACCAAAACTCCAAACTAATTACCATAAAAAGTTTTATTCACAATGGGGCGAGCTTTGCACAAAGCCTTCAACGGGTGAGCTCTAGGCATGGTGCCTCCTGTTCCTTCAACCATATCGATTTCCTCGCCATCGATCCTTTCCCACTCAAAGCATTGAATCAATGCTCCCAGGGTTAATCCCACCACTCGTTGAGCCAGCCCTTCTCCTGGACATGCCCTCCTTCCTAACCCAAATGACATTAGTTTCTGAGGTTGAGAATCACCATTTCCACCTAATTCCTCACTGTCCTCAGGCTCAAACCTCTCTGGCTTGAAACTTGTTGGATCCTCCCACGATTTTGGATCCCTATGAATGGACCATGTGTTCACCAACACGATCGAACCACGCGGCACGTTGTATCCACCTATGGTGCAATCACTCGATGGCATGTGTGGGATCAGAAGAGGGGCTGCAGGGTGTAATCTAAGTGTTTCAAGTACAATACTTTGAAGATATTTTAACTTTGGAACATCTGATTCATCCATCAGATTCTCTTCCCCTATTTCTCTGTCTATTTCAGCTTTAGCCTTCCTTAATACCTCTGGGTGGTTTAGCAAATTGGACATTGCCCATTCTAAGGTCACTGCTGATGTATCTGTTCCTGCAAATATTAGCACCTGCATACATCCGATACAGAAAAGCCTACATTAACATGGTTTTCGATTACTCAAATGAAAGAAGATTTCAACTAACCAATATGAGGCCTTTGATGATTTCATCAGTATAGTAACGAGGATCGGATTGTTGCAGGTTAAGAAGGTGATCGATCATACTAGCAGTGTTATTATTTTCCATCTTCTTATATCGGTGCTGGTGGATCAACTTCTGCATCAATCGGTCCAACTTTTCCCCAACCTTTTTCACCTTCTTTTCATACCCTCCGAACCAGTTCAAGAGAGGCAGGAAATCGGCAAGATTCCCTGATCCGCTATAGCTAAACGCCTCTGCTATGAGCTCCCTTAATTCCTTTACTTCATCTTCATCGGTCACTTCATCTCCGTAGTACCTCTTACCCGCAACCATCCTCATGACGTTATTTAATGTCAAGCCACTAAGCATGGACTTCAACTCCACCCTCGCAAACCCTTGTCGCGAATGGCGTGACAATTTCACCAACAACCGTCGGACCTCGTCCTTCCGAACACTCTCAAAGGCGTTGAGGCGAGTTGAAGAGAAGATCTCGATGGCTCCGATACGGCGTAAGTTGCGCCAATGATCACCGTAAGAAGCGGTGGTAATAGTGGTGTAGTTGTAGCCCAAGTACTTCCCCGCGATCAGCTTGGGACGATTAGCTAAAACTAAATCGTTGTGGGTGAAGCATTCTTGGGCTGTGGTTGAGGATGATACAACCACCAGAAGCCGGGTGCCAAGCCGGAGGGAGAAGACAGGACCGTATGTTTGGGAGAGATGGTGGTAGTAGCGGTGGACGGGAGGTTTGATGAGGTGGAGGTGGCCGAGTATGGGGAGTGAGGGTGGGGATGGAGGGAGGTTTTTGGATGGAAACAAGTAGTTTAAACAGATGAGAAGGAAGATGAATGAAAGAGAGGAGTAGATAATAGTTGTTTCTTCCATTTGAGCGTTTATTAATTTTCAAGGGTTTGTGCATATGAGTTTTATGCATGTTCCGAATGTCAATGGTGGACTGGTCACAGCTTTTTCACGCCATCTTAAACAATTATACTCCTAGTATATTTCATTTGAATGAAGCATCGCGGTAGCAGACTTTCATATATAATTAATCGCATTCTTACGTTACGTATCATAATTTATGTAGTATCACCCACGATCTCATCCTAAGTGGTAAGTGCACAAAGTCCACTTTTCATAATTATAAGGGTTTACTTTTAATAATAATTTAATTGTTTTAATATTTATTATTAAAGTCTAATTTTATAATATTTATGTCCATCGCCTTATATTTTGGTCTGGTGGCAAAGGTGGATGTTCATCATCCCTTGGGACTTAGATTCGAGCACCAATAATACATGATGTGTGTTATCTTTGAAAAGGCTAAAAAAGTTAAACAGATGTTACCCTTGTTATTAAGATCACGTATGGGTTATGTTGCCCCCCATTGGCAACGTATTGTTGGCTCTATCGGTGGAACCATTCAAAACAGTGGTGACGCATGGTTATTTGGATTTTATAAATGCGTAAGCGCAGCCAATATCCTTCAAGCTGAGCTATGGATTTATATGAAAATTGTTGCATGGTCTTATTACTTCATCTTCATGTATGAACTCATAGTTTCCAAATTATGCAATTAATTCAAGATCTCTGGGCTAGCAGTAATATTTAAAAAAAATTTAATTTAATTCTAATTTTACTTAGAAAGGAGGGAAAGGAAAACTCTAGACGATAGGAAAGAGAGTGTTCTTGGTCAGTGGGGTTTTGGACATATGCGAGGTGAGCGACCGCACAGGACCCTAAAAAAAGGCCCCTAAATGAGTTGAATTAAATATTTATAGGGAGAAAATAAAAAATTTTGGTTTAATAAATTATAGAAAAAATTAAAAATTTAACTTTAAAGAGGGCATCATAATTATATTTTTTATTAAGATAAAAATACCTTTTAAAAAAACCTTATATATTTTTGAAATTATAAATTAAAGGGCGTCGTTTTTAATAAACTATACAGGGCTCCGTAAACCTTTGAACCGTCCTTGTTCTTAGTAAGTTTAGAACCAATAATCTCAGAGAATATAATAAAATAAAGATAAACAACTTGGTCAATGAACCGGTAATAATTTTCTCTTACTAGTACGTACTGTCTTCAAATTATAGTAAAATGTTGAACTAGTGAAGTTACATGGGTTTGTCGCGAAAGAAATATGGGGACTTCTAGAGAACAACCTTTAAATACAAGCTAAAAAACAACAAACTTATTTATCGAGTAAAAAGCGATACACAAATTGTTACATGAAACGGTACATAAATTGGTACAATTTTGTAATAGAAGAATGTGTATACCTTTTTATTACACAGTTGCACGAAGGTTCAAAATGGCTCATGTACTTGTAAGGAAATGTGTACATACACAAATTCTTACCCGAAAAGCACACTTTGTTACAAGTTTTGTAAAGATTTGTATATATACACATATTACTACGAAATATACACAAATTAGAACAAATTTGTAAGAGAAAACAGTATATACCTTATTTATTACATTGTTTCACGAAGGTTCAAAATGGCTCATGTACTTGTAGGAAATGTGTACATACACAAATTCTTACCCGAAAAGCATACTTTGGTACAAGTTTTGTAAGGATTTGTGTATATACACGTATTAGTACCCAATGTACACAAATTGGTACAAATTTGTAAGAGAAAATTGTATATACCTTTTTTATTACATTGTTTCACGAAGGTTCAAAATGGCTCATGTCGTTATACGAAATGTGTACATACACAAATTCTTACCTGAAAAGCATACTTTGGTACAAGTTTTATAAGGATGTTTGTATATACACGTATTAGTACCAAATGTACACAAATTGGTATAAATTTGTAAGAGGAAAAGTTATATACCTTATTTATTACACAGTTTCACGAAGGTTCAAAATGGCTCATGTACTTGTAAGGAAATGTGTACATACACAAATTCTTACCCGTAAAGCATACTTTGGTACAAGTTTTGTAAAGATTTGGGTATATACACATATTAATAGCAAATGTACACAATTTGGTAAAAATTTGAATGAGAAAATGTTATATACCATTTTTATTACACGTTTCACGAAGGTTCAAAATGGCTCTTGTACTTCTAAAGAAATGTGTACATACACAATATCTTACCGAAAAGCATACTTTGGTACAAGTTTTATTAGAATGAGTGTATATACGATTATTAGTAGCAAATATACACAAAATGGTACAACTTTGTAAGAGAAAATGGTGTATACCTTTTTTATTACACAATTTTCAATGGTTCCTCGAAATGGCTAATGTGTTTGTAAGGAAATGTGTACATACACAAATTCTTACCAAAAAACATACTTTCTTACAAGTTTTTATAAGGGCATCGAAACCACCTATACGTGGTTTCAGTACTGGTTTTGTAGAATGGGAAAAAGTTAAAGTCCTTTATGTGGCATCGAAACCGCCTATATTGGGTTTCGGTGCTGGTTGAGCAGAAATGAGGCGTATGTTTAATTTTGTTAGGGTGAGAATGAATATTGTTGTAATGAATTGTGTACATACACAATTTACTTACATACACAAGAATTTTTGTATATACACAAATAAAACATGGGAAAAAATTGATGACCTTGAAGGCGGCATCGAAACCACCATTTTGTGGTTTCGGTGCTTGTTTGGCAGATACGAACATATTTGAAGGACTTCAAGAAACCCCTTATTAGTTGAAAATTAACATTTGGTTTACGACAGAAGAATCATATGAAAATTAAAGATGAAATATATTAGGAAACAAATAAAATGAATTCCAAAGTTTTTCAAATACATATTGAAATAAAAAAAATAAAAGTAAAAGAATGACGCCTCCTCAATCCTCATTTGATGAATTATAAGATGCCTATGATGATTTGATTTTAGACTTTAAAAATCACATTTTGAAAAACAATAAAGTGATTTCAAAGTTGAAAATTCAAAATGATTTGATTTCTAAAACCAAACTTGAACTTGAAGCAAAACTCAAAGAGTTTGAACTAAAATGTTTTGATTTACAAAAATTGCTTCAAAAAGTTCAAGAAGAAAACGATTTGATTTCCAAAGAGCTAGAAAAGAAAAACAATTTTGAAAAATCAAATTTTTATGTAAGACAATCTAGTGCCCCTGGATTTATTAAAGGAAAATGTTTTAGAAGTGTTTGGGTCCCAAAAGGACTAACCACTTCAATTAAAAAGGATGACATTGAAAAATGGATTCCTAAGGGGACTAAAATTTGTGCTACTAATGTTCATGGATCCAAAGCAATTTGGATACCAAAAATTACTTGATTGTCTTTTGATAGATGTGATGGAGATGTTCAACAAGTCAAACATTAAGGGGGAGCTCCATGCACACAAGAAAGAATACTTGAAGAAGGAAGGCTTCACATCCTTCCTTTGGGTTCAAGTGTTGGTAAAAATCTAGTTGTTTTTGCATTTATTTGTTTTATTTTTTATTTAATTCAACTAGATGATCATAAATGTTGGACTAACATTTGATTGATGCTTTGAGTAAGGGGGAGCCATTTTAAAACCAAATTCATATTTTTGTCAATTTTTACCTCTATTGTTATTTTGAACTTAATGTTTTAAATTCTTTTTGATATAACAAAAAAGGGAGAAATGGTTTGAAAATTTGAATTTTCAAATAAATAAGGGGAGCTTCATTTGATTTATATCTTTAATTCTCTTATTCACATTTTTAAAGTTAAAGGGGGAGAATCCCAAAAAAAAAATTCAAGTGAGTTTTATTATATAAAAAAAGGGGAGATTGTAGAACTAATATTTTGATATAATAATTGAAAAATGTTTTGGATTGATTTAAAAAGTATTTAAAACAATTTCCAAAGTCCAAATAACTTGAAACTATGTTTAGGGAAGTTTTTAAAAGGTTTTACATGTTTTTTCAAAGCCAAACTTCACAAAACTGTCCAGGCGTTTCGAAACACCTTAGGGCGTTTTGATACGGGGGATTCTAGTAGGAAAAACGTTTCGATACAAGTATCGAAACGGGCCTTCCCTGGATAAGGATTTTGTCCAGCGTTTCAAAACGGGCTATGCCGTTTCGATACGCCTACGTGGCCTCGACCACAACGGTCATAAACCCCAACGGCTATTTCCCAACTAACATTTAAATACAGGGCGTTTCGATACGAGTATAGGGCGTTTCGATACGAGTTCCGAAACGGCCAGGGGCGTTCCGAAACGGGTGCCTTGTCAGACTGCAACGACTCTTTCTACTTAAAGGGTGTTTCGAAACGGGTTCGAGCGTTTCGAAACGATGAGCTGCAGAACTGCATTTATGGTGGGAATTAAAGTCCTCAACGGCTCTAATTCAATCCCAACGGCTAGTAACGGCTACAAATTCATCAAGGAGTATAAAAGGGACCTCCAAGCATCAAGTAAAGACTAATGCTCATATTGTCAAAAAACAAATGATCAAAGATTGTCTTAGAGCTTAAATTGTCATTTATTGTATAGACAAACACTAGTGAGCCAAAATTGTCAAATTTTCTCAAGTGTTTACTTTGTTTATCTTTGAAAAGGTGGATGTTCATCATCCCTTGGGACCTAGATTCGAGCACCAATAATGCATGATGTGTGTTATCTTTGAAAAGGCTAAAAAAGTTAAACAGATGTTACCTTGTTATTAAGATCACGTATGGGTGATGTTGCCCCCCATTGGCAATGTATTGTTGGCTCTATCGGTGGAACCATTCAAAACAGTGGTGATGCATGGTTATTTGGATTTTATAAATGCGTAAGCGCAGCCAGTATCCTTCAAGCTGAGCTATGGATTTATATGAAAATTGTTGCATGGTCTTATTACTTCATCTTCATGTATGAACTCATAGTTTCCAAATTATGCAATTAATTCAAGATCTCTGGGCTAGCAGTAATATTTAAAAAAAATTAAATTTAATTTTAATCTTACTTAATAATGAGGGAAAGAAAAATTCTAGACAAAAGGAAAGAAAATGTTCTTTTTTTTTAAATGGAAAAATAGTGTTCTTAGTGTTATGAAAGAGAGATTGAACTTGCTAAGGCAAAGAATTGAAAAGAAGAAGAAGATGAAAAGCGAAAGAATGGCATAAGAAACCTTAAACTAAAAAGAGGAAAAGAAAAAGAGAAACTATTTCAGAAATAAAAAATTATATTGAACTCATTATTTTCTGATTATACAAAATTACACAAACGAGCCTTTTATAGTAGCCCAAGTCAAAGAACAACCCATAACCACCTAACCAACAAGCCTGACCTACCATATAACAAATCCAAGTATATTTTAAAAATATACCACATAACAAACCCAAGTATATTCTATAAATAATATCATTGCATATACTCTATCATTCTTCCGGTTTTTTTATTCTCGAGAACTTCTTACTTTGATAAAACTCCCAGACGATAGCGCATAAAGTTGAACACCGAGGGTGGTATGGCCTTGGTGAGAACATCTGCAATCTGTTCAGAGGAAGGGAGATAATTGACTACCAGACGACCAACAAGAACTTTTTCTCTCACAAAGTGTAAGTCAATCTCAACGTGCTTGATCCTGACATGGTGAGTCGGGTTAGCATATATGGACACTGTCGAAAAATTATCACACCAAAAACAGCTGCTCCACCCAAAGAAGCTCAGAGTCAGAGTTTGCAACACTCTTGTACTCAGCCTCAGAGTACGATCTGAACACTGCAACTTGCTTCTTGGAGCACCATGTAACTAAATTAGGCCAAAAAAAATATACAACATCCAGATGTAAAGCGTCTATCATCAACGGACGATGCCCAGTTAGCATCAGCATAACATACAAGCTGAAGATCTTTAGCAGGTTGAAAATACAACCCATGATCAATTGTTCCACAAAGGTAACGCAGTATGCGTTTCACAGCTTTCCAGTGACACTGCAGAGGATTTATTTATATGCTAACTCACTCTGTTCACAACAAAGACAATATCAAGTCTAGTTAGACACACATATTGCAGGCCACCAATAATACTCCAATAAAAATGAATATCAGTAAACACTTGATCACTATCAGCACAAGAAGTAGTGGTGACAACCATTGAAGTGGGTGTGGCCTTGGAGGCAAGCATATCAGCCCGTGTAAGAAGATCAGTGATGTACTTCTTTTGAGTAAGAACAATCCCCTTGTTAGATTGCAAAATTTCTATCCCTAGAAATCAGCTAGGTTCACCCATATCTTTGAGAAAAAATTCTTCATGAATATGACCCACAATCTTATCAATCTCTGGTAGACTGCTTTCAGTAATGATAATGTCATCCACATACACCATCAACAGCAAAGAGGACTTATCAGTGTTTCGAATATACAAGGAAGAATATGATTTGGAGGAAACAAAGCCTAGAGTTGTAGTAAGAAAAGACTTCAGTGTGTCAAACTAGGCCCAAGGGGCCTGCTTGAGCCCATACAAAGCTTTCTGTAGTCTGCAGACCAACTTCTCACCATTTGGACCAATCTGAACAAATCCTGGTGGTTGTGACATGTAGATCTCCTCAGTCAAGTTACCATTGAGGAATGCATAATTAACGTCTATATGCCGTACATGCCATTGTTTGAGAACAGAGGTGGCTAGTATAATACGAATGGTGGAAGCCTTGACAACATGGCTATAAGTCTCGTTAAAATCACACCCAACTTTTTGAGAAAATTCTTTGGCAACTAGTCTAGCCTTAAGCCTGTCAACAGATCCATCAGGCTTCTTATTAACTCGAAAGAGCCATTTACATCTTACGGGCTTTCTGTCAGATGGCAAGGGCTGCAAATCCAACATGTCATTCTTTAAAAGGGCATCATAGACAGCATCACGCTAGCCAGGATGCGCCAAAGCCATGAAAACATCTTTAGGTTCATTATTTTCAGAAAAAGGCATGAAACACCTTTGGCTTAAAGACACCAGCCTTACTTATGGTAACCATAGGGTGAGTGTTTGAAGTAGTAGGAGCATGATCCAATGAGGTAGATGGAATAGAGGTAGAAGGAATGGAAGTAGATGGAATAAAAGTATGATCAGATGGAGTGTGAGAAGAAATGGAAGGAGAAGAAGAGAGAACAGTGAAATGTAAAACAGAAGTGAAAGGAAGGCTGAAAGAAGTAACTGTTACAGGGGAAAGAAGTGAGAGAGAACTGGTATTATTAAGGGAAATGAGAGTAGATGGAGAAGAGACACGAGTAGAGGAAATAGGAGATGAAGAATTATAAATATTATTGTTATTAGAAGTAGTATGATAAGGGGCAAAAAAAGAAGGATTAGTAGCAATATTAGTAGCATGATTAGTAGTAATATGATTGTAATTACTGGTATGAGCAAGAGAAGTAGCATTATCAATAATAGAAAAATTTTCAGTAGTGATGTCAACAACAGGAAAAGTTTCAGTATTGTTACCAGAAACAGGAATAGAATCATTTGTAATAGAATTAGTAATAGAAGAGTTAATAACAGTAGTATTAGGAGAAATAGTATTAGTAGTAGAGGGATTAGGGCGAGAAACAGTAGACCTAAGAAAAAGAAAGACAACCTGTTTATGAGGCTTAGGAGAACTATCAGAAAGATAAGATGCATCAGAAAAACTGACACCAACAGACTGACAACCATTATAAGGAAAACATAACTCATCAAACTTGACATGGCGAGAAATATATACCCTACCAGACCTATCTAAGCATTTATAACCCTTATGAGAGGGGGGTATCTTAAGAAAGTACAAGGTGTAGACCTAAACTGAAGTTTATGCTTGTTAAAAGGTCGCAAACAAGGGTAACATAAGTAACCAAAGACTTTCAAAAACTGATAATATTAGACCCTATTAAACAACTTAGTATATGGTGACAGACTAGACAAAGAGGGAGTAGGTAACCTATTGATAAAAAAAGCTATAGTAAAAGCATCACTCCAAAAAGAAAGAGGCAGAGATGCTTGAGCAAGTAAGGAGAGACCTACCTCAACAATATGCATGTGTTTTCTCTCTACACGCTCATTTTGTTCAGAAGTATAAGGCATGTGACTCTGTGAACAATGCCATCCTGCAGAAGATAAGGAATGAGAATAGTAAACTTTCCACCCCTATCAGATTGCAAACTTTTTTAGTTTAGTTCCTAGAAGTCTCTCAGCCTGCACATGAAATTGCACAAAGGTAGTCTTAACATCAGATTTATATTTCAAGAAATAAAGCCAAGTAAATCTAGTGAATGCATCTGTAAAAGCAACATAATAACGATAGTAGTTTGAGATAATTGGAGCAAGTCCCCAAACATCAGCAAACACTAGTTCTAATGGTTGAGAGTAAACAGAAGTAGATGCCGAAAAAGGTAGTTTATGAAGCTTGCCAAGTTGACAAGCTTGACAAAGAGAACACCCAGTAGTTTTATTAATTTGAGAAACAAAGACATTACAAAGCTTCAGAACAGCAAACATAACATCCTTATTGGGATGACCAAGTCTATAATGCCAAACATCATGAGAAACTACCCTAGTAACAGAATTAATGCAAACATTATTAGAGTGCAAATCAGGTAAAGAAGAAAAAACATTTTGAAACTGATAGGGCCCATCCTTTTCAAGCCTCTTGTACAGCACAACACCATACTCCAGATCCTTGATTTGGCAAAACAAAGGAAAGAACTTCACAGATACATTATTATCCTGTGTAAGCTTAGACACAAACAAAAGATTTTTAGTGATATTAGGAACATATAGAACATTCTTAAGAGCAAATCTATGAAGGGGAGACAACATACTAGATTGACCAGAATATCTAATTGCAAGAGATATATCATCACCAACTTGAACACTACCTAAAGTGGGGGACATAGTGCCCTGATGAAGGGTATGCACATCATTGATTATGTGGTGAGAAGCACCTGAGTCAAGAAACCAGGAATTGTCTTCAAGAACAACATGTGTGGCAATGTGAGCTTGCACAGCTACAACAAGATAGGCAGAGGAAGCAAACTGATTTGAGCCAGAAGGCATAGAAGCATGCTGAGTAGGAGAAACAAGAGAGTGGGAAGTCCCAGCAACAGAGGGCAAAGGAGTCACCAGGGGTGGGTGAGATGATCTGCTGCCAATCAGAACAGAAGGATTAGGGGAAGGAAACATGGGAGAAAACTCAAATGAGAAGGAACCACCAGGTTGGGAGAGAGGAGAGGTGTAATAGATAGGAGGATAGTGAGAAACAGAAGAAACTGAATGAGCTTGAGGACTAGCTGGATATCTATCACCAGTCCCTTGACCCCTTCGAAATGCCTTATTTTTAAAACTCATATCAAACTGAAAGTAGCACTGTTCAACAAGATGACCATAACGCCTACGTAATTGACACTGAGGACAATTGTTACTGTTGAATCTACCCCTGCCTCTACCCATGTTACCATCATAACTATATCTAACCCCATTAGTGGTGTCTTGTTCAAACTGAGAGGAGGGGGACATGTTAGTAGAAGTAGCAGCATAGGAAACAGGGGAACCAGTAGTATCAATGGAGGGTACAAAATTAGGAACATACTGAGACTGAGCTGTACTAATAGTATTAACAGGTGTAGAGAAAAACATAGCATGATTAACACAACCAGAAAAAGAAGACACCAAATTTGCCTGCCTAGCATCAGCATCTAAAAGTAAAGTACTAGAAGCATCAATAAAAGCAGATGTATTCCCAATAGTGAGAACATCAATAACATACTCAAACTCAGGTGGCAGCCCATTCAAAATAGCTGTAACATGTTCTTGTTCAGATATAACCTCTCCACAGTTAGCTAAATTGTCTCTAATGGATTTAATTTTTAACAGATAGTCTCGCATACTCAAATCTCCCTTTTTCTGAGTATGCTGTAACCTCCTAAAGTACATCAATTTGAAAGTCGTTTTCTCACTATATGTCCTATGTAAAGTATTCCAGATGGAAGATGCAGTATTCATACCAATTAATTAAGGTAAAACACTCTCGCTAACAATTGAAAGTAACCAAGTGGCTAAGGCACCATCTTGCTCTTCATAGGCCTCAAATTCAGGATTAATCAAGACTGTATTATTCCTAGTAATGTATTCAAGTGGAGGTTTAACATTGCTATCAACATACTTAAGTAACCAATGAGTTTTAATCGTTAAGTAGACATGTTGATGCCATAGCATATAGTTATTGTCATCTAAAATGACATTAATTTTCTTAGTAGAAAATAGAGGACACGTCAGATCTTGTGAACCATTTTGAGGTGAACCATTACTATTGTTATCAACAAGATTTCCAGAATCCACATCAGCAAAAATATTCTCAGGAATCATCATCACAGAGTTAACAAACAAATATCCAGATCAACACAAGATTCAAAACAACAGAGAGCAACAGAGGCAACCACATCGAAATAAGAAATGCAACAGACGCAAAATCAACATAGAGAAACAGAGGCAACTTTGACGAAAAACAAACGCAACAGATGCAAAATAGTAGATTCACAGCAAGTACATGAGAAGAGAAGAAACCACAACACAAGAGATTACAAGATCCACACAGAGAGCCAAGCAACAGCAGACACACGTAGATACAGACTAAAACAGCGAAAGAATACAATGAAGAAATGAAACGATCTCACCAAAATAGGACTAAATCAGAAGCACTGCAACTGTACGTCACCGGCAACGAGGAGACAACTCCTCAGAACCAATAGAAAATTAGCGTCGCATCAACATCAGCAACGAGAAATGCAAGACCAGAGAAGACGCAACAAAACTCGGAGCGAACTAGAAACGCCGTCGTCAACGCATCAGAAGCAACATAGATCTCCAGAAATCAACATCGCAACCGGTAAAATAACACAGTAGAACGCCGAAAAATAACTCTAATACCATGTTATGAAAGAGAGATTGAGCTTGCTGAGGCAAAGAATTGAAAGGGAGAAGAAGAAGATGAAAAGCGAAAGAACGACATAAGAAACCCTGGACGAGAAAGATGAAAAGGAAAAGAGAAACTATTTCAGAAATGAAAAATTATATTGGACTCATTATTTTCTGATTATACAAAATTACATAAACGAGCCTTTTATAGTAGCCCAAGTCAGATAACAACCCATAATGTAGAACTAAGTGTTTTGATATAATAATTGAAAAATGTTTTGAACAAATTTGAAAAGAATTTAAAACATGTTTGTAAGTCCAAACAACTTGAAAATATGTTTGAGGTATTTAAAAAGGATTTTGACAAAGTTTTTAATGTTTTAAAGTAGCCAAGCTTAACTTTTCAGCAAGCCCGTACCGATATGGTATACTCCGTATCGATACCTTTTTCATCCAAGTTTGTTTCTGCCAAAACCCGTACCGATACAGGCTTGCCCATATCAATACGGATAGGGGTCGTTTTGATACACCTCTTAAGCGTACCGATCACTGATTTAACAACCCCCAATGGCTATTTCCCAACGGTCTTTTAAATTGTAGACCGTACCGATATGCTCTCAATCGTATCGATACGCATAGGCTGACAAAGAGCCCAATGGCTAGTTCTAAAGAAGGGCGTACCGATACGCCTCCACGTGTACCGATACGGTAAGCTGCATAACTGCAATTATGGTGGGAAATAAAGTCTCCAACGGCTCCAATTCAACCTCAACGGCTAGTAACGGCTACAAACTCAATTAGGAGTATAAAAGGGACCTCCAAGCATCAAGATAAGGTTAATGCTTCAATTGTTACAACATTATGATGAGAAATTGTGTCTAGAGCTTTAATTGTAAATTCCTTGCTTAGACAACACTAGTGAGCTTAATATTGTTAGATTTGCTCAAGTGTTTAGGTTTTGGATGAGAGCTAAATAGTGCAAACAAACACCTATTAGAAGGATTTCAAGTTTGCGTAGAATTTCTCTTGTAAAGAGGGTTTACTCAAGCTTTGGGTAGAAAGCTTTGAGGGTTGTAAAGGTTACCTCCTAAGCCTAGAAAAGGGGACGAATCTTTTAGTGAATTTGGTTGAAATCCTTAGTGGGGAGCTAAAGTAGTGGATGTAGACCTTGGTTAGAAGGTTGAACCACTATAAATCATTGTGTCCGATTCCAATCTTTTAACCTCTCACTAAAACACCCAAAAATCTTATCTTCTCCGAACTTGGCAAACTCATCAGTTGAAGGAATCGAGCACCACAAAACCCAACACATAACCACCTAACCAATAAGTCTGGCCTACCATATAACAAACCCAAGTATATTCTAGAAATATACCACATAACAAACCCAAGTATATTCTAGAAATAATATTATTGCATATACTCTATCACTTAGTAAGTCTAGAACCAATATCCTCAGAGAATATAATGGAATGATAAACAGCTTGGTCAATGAACCGATAATAATTTTCTCTTACTAGTACGTATTGTCTTCAAATTATAGTAAAATGTTAAATTAGTGAAGTTATATGGGTTTGTCGCGAAAGAAATATAATTGTTGATATGGATTAAATCGTCAGTTCTCCAATAATTTCAAATGACCACCTTTGATGATCATTTCAATTCACTTTTTATGTTTTTGACCTGGCTTGTTAATTGATTGACTTAAATTAATTGACTTAATGTATTTTTGTTCAATTTTTTTTTTCAAGCTATTCATTTGTATTCATTTAAATCGAAAAACTCAACATTTTTACTTTACTATCACCGTAAGATATTAATTGTTAAAATTTCTTAAATTTATTTTTTATAGTTATTTTACGAATCCTACGAAATTAATTGTCATGTACACTGCTTTTTCACTTAACGTGACAATTATTTTTTGCATGAAAATATAACTCTCTATATCCCTTTGTTCTAAATTGGTTGAATTATTTGAATATATACTTGACTTGAGAGAGTTGCAATTATTTCAAGAGAGCAAACGGAGTTCTAATATATACTTGTGATGTGTGAAAGTTTTGGCTAGAGAGCATGGGCGGAGCCACCTTGACTAATAGGATGTCACATGGCACCCCGAATATTTTGGAGAAAATTCCCCCTATAATTTTAATATAAAATAATATTAAAAAATAAAATCAATATAATTTTAAATGGATATTGACACCCTTTATTCCCACATACTTAAAAGAAATTCTTCATAAAAATTTTAAATTTTAATACCCAAACTAAATTTTTTAACTCCGCCTCTCCTTGAGAGAGTTGTGCTTTGTGAAAAAAAATCTTATCTGCATGCAACAATATATATTAAGGAATGTAACGAACTTCTAAATTATTGAGTAATAAATTTACAAATTGAAGTTAACAAATAGGATAATATTGTGATTTTTTTTGAAAGGTAGCGGGCCTCGTTAAAAACCTCCTCTAATCCTAAATAAGGGGAAAAGAGTGCCCAATTTTATTAATATCGGATCCTTATACACGAATTAAACAAACCAAACACGATACAATCTCAACACGAACCCTTAAAAACCAATTAAACATAAAAATGATGACTACCAAATACTGACAGAACCACACTCCCATACCTCACACTGTAGGTGCCCTGAGCTTACTGTGCATGAAATCAAGCATCTGAAACCCACATCATTTCTAAGTCTCGCATTTTCCCTTCTTTTGCCAACATGTGAGCTTCCCCATTTTGCTCTCGATAAACAAATTCAACACAGTACCTGAAATTAGCGCACATCTTTTTGCAATTTGAGACTGCCTCTACAAATGTATCAGGACATCGAATGTCTTCAGTTATCCATCGAAACGCTAATTGGTTGTCTGTTTCGATGATAAGGGGAAGATTTCCACCCCAATTAGACACGACAAATTTCTTCCCCGCTTCTAAAATAGCCATGAGTTCAGCTCCTGTCGGATCAGACAAACCACCACATTTCGAGAATTTCAAGAGGTGTTTGCCCTGATCATCTCTAAGAATGCCTCCTAGGCCACTTACACCAAACGATCCTTCGACGGATGCATCCACGTTGAACTTAAGAGACCCTATCGGTGGCGCAATCCACGAGCTAGCACGCGACCTCACCATCAGATTCTTATCGATGCTAAAGAGATTAGGATGGACCACAAAGTCTAAAGTAGATGTGAACGATTCTGGCCATTTACATTTACACCAGAAGGCGATTCTCATAAGAGTTGAATCGAAGAGGAGATTAGCATTCATCGGCTTGTTATTGAAAACCCGCTCGTTCATATATAGCCAGATCGACCAAATAAAACCAAAAAGAGCCATGATCCAAACTGGCCTCGATCTCCTACCTATGTGCTGATCATACCACACCTCAATGAGTCCCCTTAGATTATCTGGCATAACTAAGGAAATCCCCCAACAATTGCACCACCTCTGCCATGCCTTCCATATAAATCCGCATTTGCAAAATAGATGGCTTGAAGTTTCTACCTCAAAAGAGCAGAACACGCATAGGCTATTCCCAACCCTATGAACACCCTGCTTCAAAAGGCCATGGTAAGTCAGAATTTTATTAAGTACTGCTCGCCAAACAAACATCTCAACTTTGGGAGGAGCCAGATTAACCCAAATCATCTTCTAAAACTTGTCGACTGGTACATCTGCTGCACTTTCTAATAAGTAGAAGTCTCGACTTTTGTAGATGCCACTGGAGGACCCACACCATTTTATTTTATCTTTATCACATGAACACGTAGAAGCTCTATTAAGGATTCATATGAACTCATCCCAAACTAATTTTTCCCATTCGAATAACTCTCTTCTGAGTGTTATATCCCATCTCCACGAATTATCAGTTTTAATACCAAACTCGCAGACAAAACCAGACGAATTAACAGCTAACCTGAAGATCCTTGGAAAAGCTTCTTTAAGAGATGGTACCTATGTCCAATAATCAGACCAAAAACATATCGAAGAACCATCCCCCATCACCCAACGTAGATTAGACACGAATCTATCTCTGGGATTTTACAAGGGTGAAGTGATATTTTTCCAAACCCACGATCCATTTCTACTCGTAGCTTTATTCGGAACCAAAGATCGCTCCTCCATTTTGTATTTTGCCACGATAATTTTGCGTCAAAGGCCTTGTTTCTCAGAGCTGAAACGCCACAACCATTTATTCAGGAGGGCTCTATTCTTGACCCTCAAATCAACTAATCCCAGGCCGCCAACCTCTTTTGGTCTACACAGATGGCTCCACTTTACCCAACGGATAGGTCTATTTGAGGTTGGACCCCAAATAAAATTGGAAATAAGACTATTAATAATAACCTCCACACCGACTGGCATCTGAAAAAGGCTTAAAAAATAAATTGGCATGCTGCACAATACTGACTTGGTCATTGTTATCCTTCCAGCGAATGACAAAAAGTTCCTTGCCATCCTTCAAGTTTGGACATCAGTTTATCAGTTATGGGTTGCCATAAGGAAATATTATTCCTATAAGCACCCAGCGGTAGGCCCAAATAAGAAGACGGAAGAGATCCCAAACTACAACCGATCTCTTCAGCCCAACTTCGAACTAAACTTTCTTCAACATTAATCCCAACCAAACTTGTTTTTTTCAAATTTAGAGAGAGCCCTGACGCCAATTCGAAGATGCGAAGTACTCTCTTAATGTTTAACACCTGTTGTTTCTCAGCTTTAGCAAACACGACTAAGTCGTCTGCAAATTGTAAATGGGAGACAGATAATCTGTTCTCCCCAATCATAGCCCCTTCAATATATCCCTTTTGCACCGCAGACTTGATTAGAGAACTAAGTGCTTTGTTGCGTGTAAAATAGTCTATCGCAATTATAGTGCAAGTATACACGACGCAAGTAGTAAAGTGATACGAAGTATCGGATATCGTCTCCACAGGGATTGGGCTAATGACTTCACCTTATTTCACTGCACGAAGTAAAAGAAATAGTTTGAGAGAATTGTCACGAAAATAGTAAGGAAAACACAAATAAAAGAAGTAAGATATCAAGATAAAGAGAATGGGCTGGTATTGAGTTGCTCGGTAGTGCAGGTATTGAATTGCTTAGGATCTCCAGTTCTGTCGTCGCACCCGTCGTCGACAGCACCTGTCGCGGCGTCTGTCCGTTAGCTGTCGCAGCAGCGAACACTAACTCCGTACTTCAAGCTTGGCAAGAATCCCAGATCTGCCTTGCCCTATCCCTAGGCACAAGTCTGTCGATGATCACGTCTTTGATGATACCTCCCGGCGTGAATCGAAGGATGAACACCGATGTGTATGAATTCTTCCTTAGCCACTTAACCTCGCCCTATCCCTAGGCACGAGATGGTTCAACTATAAACTAAAGAACGCGCTCTTATCTCTTTCGTATACTTAACTCTCCCGATGCTAAGTAAATGGATAACCTCACAATGCTCTCCCGATGCTCTTGCAAGATATTAAAACCAAGATAAAAGAACTTGAAGTTTATTTTATTGAACTTGAAAAAATCCTAAAACAAAGCAACCCTTGCAACTACCTTACAAAACAACCCGTAGCCCTAGGGGGTTTTTAGAACATATCGGTGACAGGTAAACGGCAGGGTTTAGGTTTTGGTTATGGGGTAATCCGTTATGCCCTAGGTTTAATCTATGCCCTTATATAAGCTTTGGGCTCAAGTTATCTAAGGTAACAAGGATTACAACTTTAATTAAAAGTAAGATTCTAATAAAGACTAAATCTCTAAAGACTCCTACTTTCCAGCCGCATCCTTGCTTTTAGGGATTTCCTCTCCTTGAGCTTTGGCTTGACATATCTTTTGATCCGGGGCTTGGAAAAATATTCGGCTTCCACACGACAGACGAGCAGATTTTTCTCTATCTATCGAGGTCCACTTCACTTTTCCTCTTCATAAATCTGCTGTCACCATGCTGTCACGACAGGTCCATGACAGGTTCGTCTTTTTCAGCTGCTTGTCCAGTTCAGCTCTCCTGCTTATCTGCCCTGCGCCTGCCTTCGACATCTACTGTGACAGATACCTGCAAAAATAGCCATCTTTCAGTAGAATCCGTGCCTTTTATATAATTGTGATGTTTTATTGAAAACTAACCTAAATGCAATGCAATGATGCTTGAATGCAGCAGAAATATGGGTTAAAAAGGGTGTAAATAATAGAACTTTTACACACTCAACACACCCCCAAACTCAAGTTTTTGCTTGCCCTCAAGCAATGAAGACTTAAAAGAAAACTGAAAATTTTTGTGTTGGCCTTCAAACAGTGAACTGTCCCTTACCTGTCGCTCATTCTCTATGGTGGCAGCAACCTATCGGAAAGGTTAGGATCTGTCCGGAATCTCCCTATAGCTCTCGTGCAGTGTGTGCATGCTTGTGAACAGTTATATGCTAAGATTCTCTTAGTTTCACTAGAATATTCAACTCCTTAACTCGAATTTTTATGCCAAAGTTTATTTTTTTAGAAGGCACATTTTCATGCTTCTTTTTCTTCTATTTTCAAGCTAAGTTTTTCTAGAGCCAGTTTCGGGCACCTCTAGTTAGCTTCCTAGAGCCGGTTTCGGGCACCTCTAGGTTTTTGATTTTCTTTTGCTAAACTTCTTTCCTAGAGCCAGTGTTAGGCACCTCTAGGGGCTATCCAAGTTCTAAGCTTCCTATTCTAGTTTGGCTAAAAGAAATCTAAGCAATATAACAGTCACAAAAGTGTTTAAGTTTTCAGAACTATAGAAAGGCTCTAAACTTTTCCTTAACCTGTCCTAAAGATGCTGCCACGACAGAGCCGTCATGACAGGTAAGTTAACTTCACAGTTTTAAGCCAACAGTTTAAATTTTCTAAATATATATATATATATATATATTTTAAAAAAAATAAATAACACAACAATTAATAAAAGATGTACTAAGACTCCATTAGAATGGAGGGTTGCCACCCCCAAACTCGAGGGTTGCATTGCCCTCAATGCAAAATGATATGAAAAATAAAAGAAAGAAAAACAAAGTACATCACAAAATATAAAGGCAGGCAGCAGTAAAGGAAAAAAAATAAAAACTTAAATTTTTATTCGTTGTCCTCGCTGCTGCTGCTGACGCGGATCTGATGGCGGCGTCTGCGCTGTGTAGGGGGCTGGGCAGGTTCCGGAGCAGGTTGATCAACAGGTTCATCAGCCTGTTGAGGGGCAGGTTCATCGGCAGGTTGAGGGGCAGGTGGCTCCACTAGTCGGACATCGGAACTGCTGCCACTATCCCAGCTGCTACTAGTGATGGCTTTGGACAGCCGTCTCTTGTTTGCCACGTGCTTAATACGTTTTACCCGCGTGAAGTCGCTGTCCAAATTCCTCCGGACAAGAGGGTTGTCATCAGTGGCAGCTCGCTTGGTTCCTCGAGGGGAGGTGTCTGCCGGTGGGCTGCCGGCTGCCGTCGGGGCAGGAGATGGTGTGGATGAGGCAGATTCTCCGTGGGGAGAGACAGGTGGTGTGGGAGTGGGGGAGGGGATATTGAAATAATGGGCGGGGAAGGTGGGGAAGATGACATCCGAATAATTCAAAGTATTAGTGATGAAATTTACCGTTGCATTTGAGAAGTCACGGATAAAGGTCATCAAACCCATTTGGCGCTCCTCTACCCTCAGGATGGCAGCAAGGATGTGGGCGTTCTGATCTGCCGGAGCGGTGTTGGTGGCAGCTTCTGGGGCAGGTTCGGTGGCAGGTTCATCATCGGAATCAGCAGGAGGGGCGTTGGGGTCGAAGGCATTGAGTGGCGATACGACTATGACCTCCATGAGGCTGGAGATGTTGTTGTCTGTCCAGCCGCTGCCCTTCTTGATTTTGTCGGAGGGCTCCTCTGGTACGGCAGCACAGCGGCAGAGGGCGGTGATGGTGAACGGCAGGCAGAGTCGTGAGTCTGTGCGGAAAGCACAGTCGAGGATGCTGTCCCTCATGTATCTACCCACATTGATGGGCCTGTTGTGCATAATGGAGTGGATAAGGGCCAGCCGCTGTCGGTTGACTGTCGTATGGTGGGACGAGGGCAGGATACGCTTTTTGATGAAAGCGTTCCATAGTTTTGCCTCAGGGAGTAGCTGCGCCCTATTGACGGAGTTGGGGTTCTTCTTACTGGTGCTCCATGTCGTGCCCGCCTCTGTCAACTCCCTCATGACAGCATCATGTCCAGCAGCGTCGAGGGTGTCCCAAAATTGTTGGTGAGCATCATCATTGGGGCCAAAGAAGAGGCCGAACACATGGTTGATGCTGCTGGCGGTGAAGGGAACTGCCACTCCTCGGACGGTGACAGATGTCACCGTTTTGCTGTCGATGGCTTCATAAAATTCTCGGACCAAAGTATCATTAAGCTCTGCCGGCTGCTCGGCAAAATCCTCCCAAAGTTGTGCTGTTATGGCCTGCATGATGAACGGCCGGAGTCCCATATGGGGGGCATCTCTGTCGTATATAAAGCCACGCTCTTCCCATAGCTCCTTTTTAGCGAACGGGGATGCTGCTGCTGAAGAAGAAGCGGCAGCAGCGGTCTGACGGGTTTGTCGTGATGACATTTTTGGTTGCAAGGGCCATTTAATGCCGCAACGGCAGGCGGGAATAACGGAGCGGCAGATTGAATGTAGCGTGTCTGACGCGTCTGACACGCATTTATGCGTCTGCTGTGCGTCTGCCGCACGCTTCTGCGTCTGCAGTGTCAGCCTGTTGACAGCCTGTCAAGTCCGTCTGCGCCGGCAGCTGAAACGACAGGTTATCATAAATGGGCTTTATTGGGCTGGTGGTCTTGGGCCACTTCTTCTTTCTCATTTGACTCCTTTATTTCCTAAAAACTGAAATTAGAAAAACAAAACGTTATTCGAATAAAATAAACCTAATTTCCTAATAAATAATAATAAATAATAAAATAAATAAAAATTAGGTTAAATTAGGGATGCCTTGTGGGGCATCACCTAAAGTAACCACTTCCTGTATTCCTGGGGCTTTAGTCCCCTGATAATGCTTGAGGCGTTGTCCATTGACTTTGAATTGGTGCCCGTCCTTTAATGATTGAATTGTAATGGCACCATGGGGAAAAACTTGAACCACTTGGAACGGGCCAGACCATCTAGATTTAAGCTTCCCTGGGAAGAGTTTCAACCTAGAATTAAACAACAACACAAGCTGCCATGGGCAGAACTGACGTGGCAGCAACTTCTTGTCATGCCACTTCTTTGTTTTCTCCTTGTATATTCTTGCGTTGTCGTAGGCCATCGTCCGTATTTCATCGATCTCATTCAAATCTAACAGTCTTTTCTGGCCTGCCTTGTCCAAGTCCATGTTTACTGCCTTGATTGCCCAATATGCCTTGTGCTCTATCTCGACAGGCAGGTGACAGGTTTTCCCATAAATCAAACGGTATGGAGACATGCCCAATGGAGTTTTGAAAGTTGTCATGTATGCCCATAATGCATCATTCAGAAGTAGAGACCAATCTTTCCTAGTTGGTTTAACCATCTTTTCAAGAATGTTCTCCACTTCCCTGTTGGAAATCTCAGCCTGTCCATTGGTCTGTGGATGGTATGCTGTCACGATCCTATGCTTGACACCATATTTCTTCAAGGCGGCAGCAATTACCCTATTATCGAAATGTCTCCCTTCATCACTGATAATCGCCCTAGGGATGCCAAATCTAGAAAAGATGTTTTTGTGCAAAAACTTTTGGACCGTTTTGGCATCATTCTTTTGAGTTGCGATTGCTTCTACCCATTTGGAGACATAATCCACTGCTAGGAGGATGTAAAGATTTCCACATGAAGATTGAAAAGGTCCCATAAAATCAATCCCCCAAACGTCGAAGATCTCGACTTCTAGGATGTTCTGCAGTGGCATCTCGTTTCTCCTCGAGATGTTACCTGTCCGCTGGCACCTGTCACAGTTCTTGTAAAAGTCCTGTGCATCTTTATATAGTGTCGGCCAGTAGAACCCTGACTGCAGCACCTTGGCAACAGTTTTGTTGCCTCCTAAGTGTCCTCCATATTGTGAAGCATGACAGTGATGGAGAATGTCTTCTTGTTCTTCTTGTGGTACACACCTCCTTATAACCTGATCTGCGCACATTTTGAAAAGAAGAGGTTCGTCCCAATAATAATGCTTAACATCATTTTGGAACCTCTTCCTGGCTTGATAATTAAGATCAGAAGGTAATATTCCGCTAACTATAAAATTAACGAAATCAGCATACCAAGGAAGGTCAGAAGACTTACCTGCCGCCATGGCTGTCGCGACAGCGATTGCGGCAGCAAAGAGCTGTTCATCTGGGAAGGTCTCCAGTATGTGTGTCTCATCGAATGGTAGACTCTGTCCCTTCTCCAACCTCGACAAGTGATCTGCCACCTGATTTTCTGTCCCCTTTTTGTCTTTGATTTCAAGGTCGAACTCTTGTAATAGCAAGATCCATCGTATCAACCTAGGCTTTGCATCCTTCTTTGCGAACAAGTACTTAAGGGCAGAATGATCGGTGTGCACTATTACCTTCGTTCCAAGTATATAAGAACGAAACTTGTCGATGGAGAACACCACAGCTAACAGCTCCTTTTCTGTGGTGGTATAGTTCACTTGGGCATCATTCAATGTTTTACTGGCGTAGTATATGACATGAAACAGCCTGTCCTTGCGCTGCCCAAGTGCTGCCCCGACAGCATAGTCACTGGCATCACACATGATCTCAAATGGTTGTGTCCAGTCTGGTGGCTGTACTATGGGGGCTGTCACTAGCTTTTCCTTCAGAACCTTGAATGCTTCAGTACATTCTTCATTAAAGTCAAAGGGTCGGTTCTGCTCTAAGAGATGACATAGGGGCTTCGTGATTTTTGAGAAATTCACAATAAATCTCCTATAAAAACCAGCATGCCCTAGAAAACTCCTAATGCCCTTGACTGTGGTTGGCGGCGGCAGCTTCTCAATTACCTCTATTTTGGCCCTGTCGACTTCTATCCCACGGCAGCTAATCTTATGGCCAAGAACTATCCCCTCATCCACCATAAAGTGGCATTTTTCCCAATTTAAAACAAGATTAGCTTTTTCACATCTTTCAAGTACCTTTTGTAAGTTGCCGAGGCAGCTCTCAAAATCGTCTCCAAAGACAGAAAAATCATCCATGAAAATCTCAAGGAAGTCCTCAACCATGTCGGAGAATATAGCCATCATGCACCTTTGGAAGGTGGCAGGTGCGTTACAGAGTCCAAACGGCATTCTCCTAAATGCGTATGTTCCGTAGGGGCAGGTGAAAGTCGTTTTCTCTTGATCCTCTGGTGCAATAGCAATTTGATTATAACCTGAGTAACCATCAAGAAAACAATAGTAAGGTTTACCCGCTAATCTATCAAGCATTTGATCAATAAAGGGTAAAGGAAAGTGGTCTTTTCGGGTAGCTTTGTTAAGCTTCCGATAGTCCATACAAACCCTCCAACCGGTCACAGTCCTGGTTGGGATTAACTCATTGTTTTCGTTGGTTATCACGGTCATGCCTCCTTTCTTGGGAACACATTGCACCGGGCTTACCCATTTGCTATCGGAGATGGCGTATATAATTCCAGCATCTAACCATTTAATGATTTCCTTACGCACTACCTCCTTCATCGCATGGTTTAACCGCCTTTGGGCATCTATAGTCGGCTTATGATCTTCCTCAAGGAGGATTTTGTGCATGCATAATGCCGGACTAATGCCCTGAATGTCTGCTATCGTACATCCAATCGCCTTCTTGTGCTGCCTTAACATGTCGATCAGCTGTCGTTCCTGTTCCTGCGGCAGCTTAGCAGAGATGATTACGGGCAGTGTGTCATCACAACCAAGATAAGCATATTTAAGCTGCCCTGGCAGGGGCTTAAGTTCTAAGACAGGTGGTTCAACAGTAGATGGCTTTTGGATTAAATGGTTATCCGAAGTGTAATTCAAGGGTTCGAATAACTTACCTGGACGATGGTCTAACCAGTCTACCTCCTCATGACCTTCAGTATCAGATGTATCGGATTCAGAGGAGTCGCTGTCGTCGGTGTTGTCGTCGTTGCTGTCGTCGTTGCTGTCGTCATTGCTGTCGTGACAGGTCTGTAGATGGCTGTCGCAGCAGTGACCAAATTTTATATCACGGCAGCCCGACCTGATGCAGGGTTGATCAAAGGTCACCTCAATGATGGCCTTGCATTCCTCATCCACATCAGCATGTTTCATCGCTTGGAGAACATTCAACTTAATTTCTTGATCGTTCACGCGCATGGTGAGTTCTCCTTTCTCCACATCAATCAATGATCTGCCCGTGGCTAAGAAGGGTCGCCCTAGGATGACTGGTGCGTTCTCATCTGCCTCACAATCTAAAATAAGAAAGTCAGCAGGAAAAATAAGCTTATCCACTCTTACCAAAATATCTTCAATTTTTCCTTCGGGGTGAACGTAAGAGCGGTCGGCTAGCTGTAGGGTAACTGTCGTGGGTCGCGCCTTGCCAATACCTAGTTTCTGAAAAACAGATTTGGGCATTAGATTAACACTAGCACCAAGATCACATAATGCCTTACCCACAAATCTGTCACCAATTACGCAAGGTATGATGAAGCTCCCCGGATCCTTCTTTTTCTGGGGTGGCTGCCGATGAAGAATACTCATGCAACCTTCTGTCATTTTTACCGTTTCAAATTCCCCAAGTTTAGATTTTTTCGACATAACATCCTTGAGAAATTTAGCGTAACCGGGCATCTCCCTAACAGCTTCTAACAACGGAATATTAATATGAACCTGTTTAAAAATATCATAAATCTTTTTAAGTTGAGATTCATGCTTAGTTTGCTGTATCCGTTGCGGAAACGGTGGTGGAGGACGGTAATCAGCAATGCGTCCTTCCCACTGCATGCGAATCTGAGGATGATATTCATCTTTCTTCTCCTCTGTCGCTTCTGCTGTCGTGACAGGCTCATCAGCAGCAGTCTGTTTATCACCTGTCGGGGAAGCTTCCTCGGCAGGTTTATCCAAGGCAGGTTCCTTTTCTGTTTCAGCTTCTTTTTCCGGCCCTGGTAACTTTTTCCCACTCCTAGTAGTAATTGCCTTACATTGCTCATGTGGGGGTGGTCTAGCATTTTCAGTATTGCTAGGAAAACCTCCATTCTGTCTTGGCTTAATATGCTGCGACACCTGACCCATTTGTGTCTCTAGAGATTTCAAGGTAGCCTCATGATTTGTCATTCTCATCTTGGTTTCATCCATAAAGTTTTCCGTTTTCTTGACAAACTGATTAATATTCTCCATATATGTACCAGTCTGAGACATAAAGGTGGCCAGAGTCTGCTCCAATATACTACTCGTGGCAGGTGGTGGCTGTTGTTGCTGCTGAGGCGGCAGGTTCTGCGGCAGGTTCTGTCGCGTCAACAATCTAGGACCCCCTGATTCTGATTATGTGCTTGTGGGTTCAGAGCATTGTTAGGGTTACTCCAGGAAAATTTGGGATCCTTCCTCCAATTAGGGTTGTAGTTGTTGGAATTATAGTTCGGCTTGTAATTTCCAACATATTTTCCCTCTTCTATATTTATCGGGCATTCATCCCTACTATGATTTCCCTCACAAGTAGCACAAACTTCCTCGACAGCAAATCCTTGTAATTCATCATCATTCAATAACTTTTTCATGGCTTTAGTAAGGAATGCTACCTACGATTTCATAGTGTTGTCGGCCTCATAGTCCTTGACAGCAAGTACCGTTTACCTCCTCTTCTAGCGGTTGGAAACTGCTCCTCATTCTTAGCCAGATGTTTCAAAACTTGCAGGGCCTCGTCCGGTTCTTTATCCAATAATAGTCCATTTGCTGCAGAATCAATTCGAATGCGAGTTTGTAAGTTAGCAGCATTATAAAACTTAGTTACCTGATTCCAGACGGGGAATCCATGCATTGGGCAGTTTCGAAGAAGAGTTGTGAATCTGTCCCAGGCCTCGTGCATTGGCTCGTCATCTTCCTGTTGAAAAGTAGCAATTTCATTACGTAATCGCTCAGCTAAATGTGAAGGATTAAAACGAGACAAAAATTCACGAGTTAAATCTGCCCAAGTCATAATAGAACCCGGTGTAAGTTTATTCCACCAAGTTTTAGCTCTGTCCCTTAATGAATGGGGAAATAACCGAAGCCTCAATATCTCCGGACTAACTCCTGGCAGTCTAAACGAACCACAGATCTCCTGGAACGTTTTGAGATGCTCCCTAGCATCTTCTGTCGCAGAACCACTAAACTGCCCGGCGTTGTTGATCATACTAAACATGACAGGTTTAAGCTCGAAGTTGTCAACATCAATATCCGGCAGTGTGGTCTCCAGCTCTACATGATCGTTCAGCATGTAGTCACGACATGACCGTCGTCCACCTGCCGCGGGCGGGTCACCGACAGGCGGTACATCATCACCGACAGGCTGATTACGGGCCATCTGCTCTAGCTGTTTCTCAAGGTATTCGTTCCGGTCTAAGAGGTGGCGAATCTGTTTCTTGAGATTAAAGGAACGTTCGATCTCCGGATCTAATTTATACTCAGGATCTTCACCTCTTTTCGATCTGCGAATAAACAGGAAAACCTTGTGAAAAGCAAGAGTTTAAAACACAAAAGAAAAATTAAAGACAATAAAAATAAAAATAAAAACAAAAACGAAAATAAAAACAAAAAGTGCAAGGAAAGAAAGGTGTAGTTATGTTGCCAATCCCCGGCAACGGCGCCAAAAACTTGTTGCGTGTAAAATAGTCTATCGCAATTATAGTGCAAGTATACACGACGCAAGTAGTAAAGTGATACGAAGTATCGGATATCGTCTCCACAGGGATTGGGCTAATGACTTCACCTTATTTCACTGCACGAAGTAAAAGAAATAGTTTGAGAGAATTGTCACGAAAATAGTAAGGAAAACGCAAATAAAAGAAGTAAGATATCAAGATAAAGAGAATGGGCTGGTATTGAGTTGCTCGGTAGTGCAGGTATTGAATTGCTTAGGATCTCCAGTTCTGTCGTCGCACCCGTCGCCGACAGCACCTGTCGCGGCGTCTGTCCGTTAGCTGTCGCGGCAGCGAACACTAACTCCGTACTTCAAGCTTGGCAAGAATCCCAGATCTGCCTTGCCCTATCCCTAGGCACAAGTCTGTCGATGATCACGTCTTTGATGATACCTCCCGGCGTGAATCGAAGGATGAACACCGATGTGTATGAATTCTTCCTTAGCCACTTAACCTCGCCCTATCCCTAGGCACGAGATGGTTCAACTATAAACTAAACAACGCGCTCTTATCTCTTTCGTATACTTAACTCTCCCGATGCTAAGTAAATGGATAACCTCACAATTCTCTCCCGATGCTCTTGCAAGATATTAAAACCAAGATAAAAGAACTTGAAGTTTATTTTATTGAACTTGAAAAAAATCCTAAAACAAAGCAACCCTTGCAACTACCTTACAAAACAACCCGTAGCCCTAGGGGGTTTTTAGAACATATCGGTGACAGGTAAACGACAGGGTTTAGGTTTTGGTTATGGGGTAATCCGTTATGCCCTAGGTTTAATCTATGCCCTTATATAAGCTTTGGGCTCAAGTTATCTAAGGTAACAAGGATTACAACTTTAATTAAAAGTAAGATTCTAATAAAGACTAAATCTCTAAAGACTCCTACTTTCCAGCCGCATCCTTGCTTTTAGGGATTTCCTCTCCTTGAGCTTTGGCTTGACATATCTTTTGATCCGGGGCTTGGAAAAATATTCGGCTTCCACACGACAGACGAGCAGATTTTTCTCTATCTATCGAGGTCCACTTCACTTTTCCTCTTCATAAATCTGCTGTCACCATGCTGTCACGACAGGTCCATGACAGGTTCGTCTTTTTCAGCTGCTTGTCCAGTTCAGCTCTCATGCTTATCTGCCCTGCGCCTGCCTTCGACATCTACTGTGACAGATACCTGCAAAAATAGCCATCTTTCAGTAGAATCCGTGCCTTTTATATAATTGTGATGTTTGATTGAAAACTAACCTAAATGCAATGCAATGATGCTTGAATGCAGCAGAAATATGGGTTAAAAAGGGTGTAAATAATAGAACTTTTACACACTCAACATGCTTCGCCAAAGATATTAAATAGGTATGGAGACAAGGGATACCCTTGTCGCAAGCCATGTTTGATTGAGAAAAAATTCGAGGGGAAACCGTTAACTAGCACTGCAATTTTTGCAAAAGAAACACACAATGTAATCCAATGTCGCCATCTAACACCAAACCCTATTTTTTGCAAAATCAAATCCAAAAAAGACCAATCCACCGTGTCGTATGCTCGTTTAAAATCGACCTTAAACACAACTATTTTCTTCTTTTTTTCTTCTCATTTCATCGATCACTTCATTAGCAATAAGTGCACAATCTGAAATTTGCTTACCTGGAGTGAATGCAAATTGGTTTTCTCCTACTACTTCTTTGATGCAGCTCGATAGTCTTCTTGAAAGGACTTTTGCTAGGATTTTGTACAAACTATCAATAAGTGAAATCGGACGGTAATCACAAATGGAGGTTGGGCAAGATTTCTTTGGGATCAATGTGATGTACGAGCGGTTGAATTCCTTCTCTTCTATTTTACCCTGATAAAGTTTGCAAAAAATTTCATCACGAATTTTTTCAGTGAAGGCCAGAATTTTTTTGTAAAAGTCCATGTTAAATCCGCCAGGGTCCAGTACCCGATTGCCATCTAAACTGATGATAGTATCCCAAGTCTCCTTCTCTGAGAAAGGGGATTCCAAGTCTTTCGCCGAGGTAGCACTCAACTGATTAAATTCACACTCGAACTTTTTGATCGGAATTATGCTTGAATTATTGTAATGTGACCAGAAAAAATCTTCAAACTCTCTTGCGATCTTCTTCTGTTCTGTGAACACCTTCCCCCTACTTTCCAGTGATACAAATCTATTTCTGCATCTTCTAACTGAAGCTGACAAGTGATAAAATTTTGTATTCTTATCCCCTTCGTTAAACCACTTCACTCTGGATTTCTGGTGCCATTCACGTTCGTCTCTTCTATATTTCTCCCATAACAAGTGTCTTAACTTTTGCAACTCATCAACACCAGCCTGATTAAAGCCATGAGAGCAAAGCTGATTTTAAAGAATTTCAGCTTTCTCTTCTATCTCCTGTACCATTTTTAACTCCCTATTTCTGAAAATAGCCACCCAATTCTTGAGAGGTTTTTTTGCCGAATCTAATGCAACTACCATTCCATTGCCATCTGCTGCTTCAAGTGCCTTCCTAGTTAACTGAACCAACTCAGGATTACTAAGCCAGTGCGAAGACAATTTAAAGGGCCTAGCTTTCGGCCTAATAGATTGATCCTTTAGTACTACTAGCTTATGATCAGATAAATTTCTGGGTAAAGAGACTTGCAGCAAATTAGGAAACCAGACAAGGAACTCAGGAGAAAACAAAATTCTATCAATTCTGCTGGCTGCCAGCTGACTTCTTCCCCGAAACCATGTGAAACAATCACCCACCAGAGGGAGAACGATCAGATTATTCCTTTGGATAAACACAGAGAAGGCATTCATAGACTCTTTATTGGAATCCAAACCCAACCTTTCTTCCTCACTTCTTACACAATTAAAGTCTCCTCCCAAGATCACAAGCATATTCAAACTGTCAACCACAACAGATATTTCTTCAAACAACAGATTTCTATTCGCCAAATCGTTAGGGGCATATAGATTAAAGAACTCGCAGTCTGAATTTAAATTGTCGATCTGCCCAATTAAACACACCCATCTAGTAAATGTTAATGATTTCTTGACTTTAAACCAGTTACCATCCCATAGAGAGATCAAACCTCCTGCGGCACCCACTGAGGGTGAGAAAAACATAATCACTAAACTCAGCACCTTTCAGTCTTTTCAAAATCCTAGGACTGAGTTGTGCTAATTTTGTTTCTTGTATGAAGGCTACTTTGGCACCGTTTGATTTCAACACACTGGTTAGAGCTCTCACTTTCTGGGATTTGTTACGCCCATAATGACTCGGTTTGAAGTTTATCCGAATTTAGTTAAGATTCGACCTGAAGTTTATCTGAAATCGATACTATTTGACTCGAATATCATTCAAAACCGACTTGACTTGATCTGAAGTTCACCCGAAACTGATATAATTCAACATGAACTTGATCTAAAATTGACTAACAGTACCTGTACTAGACATGATATTCAGAATGATCAAACCCGAAATCCATCCTAACTCGAATTAATTCAACAATTAACTGATTCGGCTTGGAAATGTTTTGATCCAAACATGATATTAACTCGACTGAACCGTACTAAACCGAGTTTAAATTAGAATCGACCCAATACTAACCCAGACCTAAGTCGACCTAAATTTGACCTAATTTGAATCGAACAATTAATTTGACCCTACATAACTTAAACTTGACAAGAAACCTATCCGAATATTCAATTTTACATCCTTATTCATAATATTACTGGACCGCCTTATAATTATGGATGTAAAAACAGGTCAACAGTTGGGTTTCAGGTCGGGCTCTGTCAGGTCGGGTCAAATCGGTTACAGGTCATTTCAGGCCATTTTTTGTTTTGACTCGATTCGGTTCGGGTTCGGGTTCATTTCGGGTCGGGTTCATTTCAGGTCGGTTTCAATTCAGGTCGGGTTCATTTCGGGTCGGGTTCATTTCAGGTCGAGTTCATTTCAGGTCGGTTCATTTTAGGTCAGGCCAAAACGGTTAATTGACAGGTTGATTTCAGGTCGGTTTCGTTTCAGGTCGGGTTCATTTCAGGTCGGTTTCGTTTCAGGTCGGGTTCGTTTCAGGTCGGTTTCGTTTCAGGTCGGGTTCTTTTCAGGTCGGGTTCATTTCAGGTCGATTTCGTTTCAGGTCGGGTTCATTTCAGGTCAGTTCCGTTTCAGGTCGGGTTCATTTCAGGTCGGTTTTGTTTCAGGTCGGGTTCCTTTGGGTTTAGGGTTTATTGTGTTATGTGTAGTGTAGGGACTAGGGATTAGGATTTAACATACATAATATTAGTACATTATACGTACATACATATAAGGATAATGGTTTAGTGCTTTAGTAGTTTGGGGATTAGGGTTTAGGGGTGGGTGGTATGGTCTAAGGTTTAGGGATTAGAGATTAATGTTTAGGGTTCATAAATTGATACATACATGCTTACATGCATTGTATATATACATATATTGATGGATTAGGGTTTTTATTCTTAGGGTTTAGGGTTTACTGTTCATAAATTAATACATACATACGTACATGTATTATATATATATTGATGGATTGATGTTTTTATTTGTAGAGTTTAATGTTTATGGATTAGGTTTAGGGTTTAGGGTTTACTATTCATAAATTGATACATACATACGTATATATATTATATATATATTGATGGATTAAGGTTTTTATTTTTAGGGTTTAGGGTTTACTGTTCATAAATTGATACATACATACATACGTGCATGTATTATATATACATTGGTGGATTAGAGTTTTTATTTTTAGGGTTTATGGTTTAGGGTTTAGGGTTTAGGGTTTAGGGTTTACTGTTCATAAATTGGTACATACATACGTACATGTATTATATATATATTGATGGATTATGATTTTTATTTTTAGGGTTTAAGGTTTAGGGTTCATTGTTTATAAATTGATACATACATACGTACATGTATTATATATATATTGATGGATTATGGGTTTTTAGGGTTTAGGGTTTAGGGTTTACTGTTCATATATTGATACATATATACATACATGTATTATATATATTGATGGATTATGGCTTTTATTTTTAGGGTTTAGGGTTTAGGGATTATGGATTATGGTTTAGGGTTGATGGTTTACTCTTCATAAATTGATACATATATATGTACATGTATTATAAATATATATTGATGGATTAGGGTTTAGGGTTTAGAGTTTAAGGTTTAGGGTTTAGGTTTTAGGAATTATGGTTTAGGATTTAGGGTTTAGAGAGTAGTTGTTATTATTTAGGGTTTATGGTTTAAACCCCTAATCCCTAACTTATGAACCCTAAGCACTAAACCTTAAAGCATAACTTACATGCATTATATATATTGATGGATTAAGGTTTTTATTTTTAGGGATTAATGTTTAGGGCTTAGGGTGTAGGGTTTAAACCCCTAAGTCCTAACTTATAAAGTTTTAAAACAACTTAACTTAATTTAAGGGTTTAGGGTTTAGGTTTAGGGTTTAAGTCATTTAAGTTATTGTAAAAGTTATTTAAGTTTTTATATATTCACGGTTAATTATAAAGTTTTAAACAACTTAATTTAATTAAGTCATTTAAGTTATTCAAGTTTTTATAAAGTCATTTAAGTATGTTAAGTTAATAAAAAACTTAGTCATCTTATGTTAATTAAGTATACATATTTAATTTAATAATCTTTATTCATTTAACTTAACATAATTAAGTATAAAAATTTAATTTAATAATAGTTATTCATTCAACTTAAGTTAATTAAGTATAATAATTTATCTTTGAAGTTATTTTAAAATAAAAGTTACGCTAATTATAAAGACAATTTGATTTAATAATGCTTATTCATTCAACTTAAAATGAATGCAAGTTAATTAAAGTTATTTTTAATCTTAAGTTAAGTTAATTTAGCATTAATTTATTCATATTATTTATAAAATGAATGCAAGTTTTAAAATGAAGGCAAGTTAATTAAAGTTATTGTTAGCTTAAAAGATTATTTTTATTATTTTTAATTAAAGTTATCTTTTAATTAATGATAATTTATTACCACTTGATATTTATTCATTCAATTTATCTTTTAATTAAAGTTAAGTTAGTTAATTTATTAATTCTTGACATTGTTATTAATTTAATTTTTTTTTTTTGCTAATACAGTGAAAACGCCGACGTTCAGTGCCGTTGGTCTGCAGTCAGCAGCTCCCACACCGCCTGTGGTGGCTCCGGCAGCCATACCTCATGCCGATCGTCATTCTTCAACAAACGCGACAAACAGTCCGCTACCCGGTTCATCTCGCGTCCCACATGCTGGACAACAACCTCCCAATTCCGACAAAGCAAACCCACAATAAGATCTATCAACACATCACCTCGTAATGCCGATGATTCATTCCGAAGCATGCTTGCCACCGCCATATTATCCGTTTCCACCATCACCCTTCGATACCCAAGTCTCCAAACATGCAGCAAAAGGTCGTACACCGCCCATAACTCCGCTCGTAGAACCGAGCATCTCCCCACCTTTCGCGAAAAACCAAACAACCAGTGGCCATTCTCGTCCCGCAACACACCCCCGATCATCGCACTGCCTAGGCTACCAAACACAGCCCCATCCGCATTCGCTTTGACCCATCCTTCCGGAGGACAGCACCATCGCGTCCCACGAGCACAACGCCTTGTGCCAGCGCCAACACTCGCAGCCGCCCTGGTAAATTCCGTAGCCAACTCAATACACGTCGGCACAAATGGTTTATTGTTCACAACGCCTTCGTTCATCACCATGTTGCACCGGCGTTTCCAAAGTTGCCAACAAACCACGACGAACTTCGTCACCCAACTCGATTGCCCATCTGGGATCTTTCCTTCATTACGTAAATTGTAACCAAGCCACGCATCAAAGTTCATATCCTCAAACCTGTCGATGTGTCCCGCCGGCACCACTTGACGCCAAACCTGGCGCGCAAACAGGCATTGACGCAACGTGTGATCTACATCTTCTTGACCCATACGGCAAATTGCGCACGAACCATCCGCACTCATATGGCGACGCTGCCGTTCCATATTGGTTAGCAAGCCCTTCCGCACAACCAACCACAAGAAAGTTTTGACCCGGGCAGGGATATTCAATCCCCAGATTAATTTCCAAACCTGCTGGTTCGCCCCCTCTTGCCGCTCGGACAAAACAGAGTACGCCAACCGCACTGTATAGGTTCGATTATCCGTCCATCTATATCCAGGGCGGTCCCCTCCAAACCACGGTCGTGGGGGAGGGATCGCAGCAAAAAGCTGCACAATCGGCTCTGGCAGCACTTGTCGAAGCACCTCCCACTTCCAAGTGCCCTCTTCCGAAACCATCTCAGCCACCATAGTAGGTGGCGGAATGCCCGGTAGCATGTAATGCGCACACAAAGGCCCCTCATTATCAATCCACACATCATACCAGAGGTCCGTAGATTGACCATCACGTACATTCCAACACACGCACCTCCTAATCTCCTCCCATACACGACTCAGCCCCCTCCACAACCGAGAACAACTTCCGCGATTAATACTAACCGGCACACCATCTCGCCAACCATATTTACCCCGAAGCACCCGTACCCACAGTTTATCCGGATTCGTCACAAGCTCAAACCCCACCTTCATCAAGAAAGCTTCATTTTGTCGCTCAAGATCTTTCATACCCATACCACCCTCCTCCATAGGTTGTTGCATAACGTCCCAACCAACCAACGACACTCCTCGCTTCCCTTCCGAACCGCCCCACACAAAGCGACGGATTAGCTTTTCCATTTCTTTGCACAAGCCTTTAGGTAACCACGTCGCTTGTATGACATACGACGGGATGGCTTGGAGTACCGATTTCGCCAATGTCACCCTCCCGGCTAACGATAAGGACTTCGCAGCCCAACCGGACAAACGCCTACGCATATTTTCCAGGACATACGCGTACGTGGACCTTGTCACTCTACTATGAAGCAAGGGTACCCCCAGGTATTTCCCCAAATCTTCCACAACCGCAAAACCAAGCGTAGAACCAACCAACTCCCGGATATCTGCCAAGCAGTTCTTAGAGAAAAAAACCTGCGTTTTCGCCACGCTAACACGATGACCCGAACACAAGCAAAAATCATCCAAGACTCCTCTAATAAGTTCTAACTGATCCGATGACGCTTCGGCAAAAAGAACCAGGTCATCCGCAAAGAAGAGATGCGAAATACCTGGGCCATCACGCGATAACCGAATAGGCATCCACCTTCCCTCACCAATGCAGTCTTCAATACGATGCGCTAGCCGTTCCATACATAAAACAAATAGATACGGAGAGAGGGGGTCCCCTTGTCGAATACCCCTAGTAGGCCTAAACGACTCCGTAATGTCCCCATTCCAAAGAACCCGGGAAGATACCGAACTCACACATTGCATAATCAATTCAATCAAACGGGCCGGCAAACCAATTTCACCTAACGTTTCTTCTATAAAATGCCACTCCAGTCTATCATAAGCTTTTTCTAAATCGACTTTTATCGCCATATAACCCTTCTTACCGGTTTTATGCGCCATTAAATGAATAATTTCCTGAGCCAGAATAACATTATTAGTAATATTCCGCCCCGGGACAAAGCTGACTTGATTCAACGAAATCCACCGAGGTAAGAACTCCTTCAGCCGATTAACAATGGTCTTAGTGACAATCTTATACAGAACCGTACACAGACTGATAGGCCTAAATTGGCTAATCCGCTCCGGTACATCAATTTTGGGGATGAGCACAATCAAAGTTTGATTTATCCTCTCCTCAAGCGGCGCTCCAGCAAACAAAGCTTTAACAAAATTAAAAACCGAATCACCTACCACATCCCAGTGCCGCTGATAGAAATCCACATGAACACCATCAATTCCTGGCGCTTTAAGAGGATCCATATCGAAAACCACTTTCCGCACTTCCTCCTTCGTCACTTCGCCCACCAATTTCCGCATTGATGCATCATCAAAAGAATAGAATTTACCAGTAGGCATACTTACTGTGCAATCTTGTATTCCCGCGGAAAACAGGGTGCGGAAATACTCGATGGCGTGCGCCTTCAATTCATTCATGTCATAGCTCCACCGGCCATCCTCCATCATCAAAGCTCGGACCGTATTCCGTCGGCGGCGGACCATGGTACTCCGGTGAAAAAACTTAGTGTTTCGGTCACCGCCCACCAACCATTGACTTCGCGACTTTTGGTGCCACATGCTCTCCTCTTCCGCTAACACAACAGCAAGCTCACGCTTCAATTCCACCTCAAGATCAACTAAAAATTGAGAACAATGTCTAGCCCGTGCCTTCTCGATACCTCTAATACGCGCCAGAAGTAACGATTTTCGCCTCCCTATGTGCCCAAACACCGTTTTGTTCCACTCCCCACTCTTCTGTTGAAAATTCAGAACATTATCATAAATGAAACGTTCCGGATCCCAACTATCCTTAACAAGCCTTTGGAAATCAGGATGATCATTCCAAGCGGTTAAATAATGAAAAGGCCTTAGACTACCAACTGCAGAGTCGGTCCCCGTGTCAAGCAAAATAGGCCGATGGTCAGACCCCAACATCGGCAAATGATAAACCTCAGAACCCGGATAAGCCGCATACCACGCATCATTACAAATACACCGATCTAACCGCTGCATCAGATCTCCTCTCTCCCAAGTAAACCAAGGCCCCTGAAATCCCATATCAATCAATCCAGAATCAAATAAGAAATCGCCAAACTTACCACAAACACCATCCCGTTTCTGTGATCCTCCCCTCCTCTCCGAAGTACAAGCAATCGCATTGAAATCACCACCAAGTACCCATCCAATGTTACTTCCAAGATCCAGCGCTCTTATATAATTCCAAAGCAACGCTCTCTTACCACTGTTAGGGCTTGCGTATACAAAAGTCATGGCTACTATTCTCCTCTCAAGAACATCGAACACCCATCCATGAATAAACTGCGACGACACAGCCAGCACATCAAACCGAACCGTAGGCTTCCAGAGCACCCATATACCACCTGAAAACCCATTGGCTTCAACTCTATAGGAAAAATCAAAACCCGACAAACGAATAAATCTATCCGCCTTAACCCCACTAATGCGCGGCTCCACCACGGCAACAATATCAAGCTTTTGCACCTTCACCATTAATCTAAAATAACGCAGAAACTCGGAGTCCAACACCCCTTGAGCATTCCAAAATATAGACTTAACCATTAAGAAATAACAGAAAGGCGAAACATACCATAAAAACTACTGAGGATCCGAAGGAACCCCCTCAAAGGACACATTCTCGCGCCAGACAACCTTGCGCCCACCCATCGGAGCCAAGCCCTTTGAATCGCGGACTCCCCCACTCGAGCTACCGGCTATATTATTGAGTTCCCCAGACATATTATTGATCCATTCCGCCAAAACTGGTTTGGATGGACCCTTCTCATCACGCTTCTTCGATTTGAGACCCTTGGCGCCACTACTCTTCGCCGCTAACGGATTCTTATAATTAGCTTTAGGTATATTTTTCTTCAATCCGGCTTTCAGCGTCCTTCCATTGCGCTCACTCAACACTCCCCGTTCATCCGCATCCACCACCCGAACCACCTTGTGGTTAGTTGCATCAAGAGACGGTGCTTCCACCACAACAACCTGCGACGGAGCCACCGCCACCTCATGGTCCATATCAACAACATCATCACACACCATGTCGCCCTCCTTCTCCCTCATCACTCCAGCGCTCGGTCCAGCCACATCACCGGAATCACCCCTACCATTTCCCACAAAGACCTCACTCCCCTCCTTACGACTACCCCTACCCGTCGCCAAATCACCTCCACTATCCATCGGAGCCTTCCCCTTCAATTCCCGCACGGATATACCATCCCCCCGGCCTTCAATACAATCACCATCTTTTGCATCCGAGCCCGGAGAATCAGACCCATGATCACCATCTCCCACAAGAACCGCAAAGCGCGACCCTTCCAAACTCTTAGGCGTACGACTTCTTTGCACCGACAAGGGGTGTGCCGAACCCGATTTTTCCACACGCCTACGCCTATTACTAACTTGCATCCAAGGACCATATACCTCATCGACCTTCACCTCCCCTCCCGGAATCACCGAATCCTTAACTTGTTCTTTTCTATCCTTGGGACACAACTCCTTAGCATGACCATATTTTCCACACCCATAGCAAATCAACGGCAAACCCTCATACTCAATATTCTGACGATGCCCATCAATCACCACACCAGAGATGAGAGGTTTGTCAAGATCCACCACAACCGCAAATCTCGCAAACCGTCCTCGTTTGCCTTCCAATGTATTATAATCGATTTTGACAACATTACCAACCACGCTTGCAATTTGTCGGAACATGCTTCTTGTGTAATATCTATACGGAAGACCAGGGAGCCTTGCCCAAACCACAATACTACGGGGATATTCCTCTGCCGTAGAAAAACTCCGCGACCAAGGCTGGACAGTCAGATAGCATCCGTACACCACCCAAGGGCCCCCGGATAACACTTTCTCATAATCCAATGATTTTTCAAAACGCGCAAGGAAATAACCATTATCCAAATCGATCAACGAAACCTTCCCGAAAGGATTCCAGAGCGCCTGGATTCTATTTAGTAACGCCCGGTACCCTATTTCCTTCCCTAATAACCGAACCACAAGGGAATTCGCCAGCTTTTCATCGATAGAATTATGGACCCTATCTGAAAAATCAATCTTGGGCAAGGGACCATCAAGGTTGATACGAACATCCTCCGGTGAAACTTCAACATCCAACACATCCATCTCCAATCGCGCTTCCGTATCACCGACCACCATGTCCCTAAAGGACGGTTTCACCGCAGCCTCCATCACCGGCGTCGTCCCGTCCTGCCCTTGGACATCACATGTGGCCTGCGCCTCCACATGCATTGGCGTGTCACCCTCGGAAGGGACAATCCCATCCTCACCAACCCTAACACCAGAAAGCTCCCCGCCAGGCGTGATCTCTGATCCCCCATCGACGCCCGCCCGTCTGTTACCATCAGCGTCCACCGACTCCCCAGCCTGCTGCACTGACGACACTAAGTCCGGTGGCCTCCCCACCGTTGAACCCGCTAACCCAAGGCTAGGGTTACTTCCATCACGTCTAGGGTTTCCCAAGTTTTCGGAGCCCATCGCAAGTCTTAAAATGTAAATTTTTCGAGTTTTTGATACAATCTTTTTTAAAATTTATTAATACTTGACATTATTATTAATTTTAAAATTTATTAATACTTGACATTATTTTATATTCGTTAAATATAACTTCTTCAAATGTCAGATAATTATCATTATCAGCAAATCAAATAATAGTATTAGTTCAGGTCAATATCAGTTCAGGTCAATATCAGTTCAGGTTAAGAACAGTTCAGGTCAATAATAGTTCAGGTCAATATCAGTTCAGGTCAAGAACAGTTCAGGTCAATAACAGTTCAGGTCAATATCAGGTCGGGTTCAAAACAGGTCGGGTTAAATCGGTTATCTGGCAGGTCAGTCTCGGGTGCAGGTTCATTTCGGTCGGGTGCAGGTCGGGTTCGGTTACTACAGTAACAGGTCAAATTCAGGTTTGGGTTCACTTCGGTCGGGTGCAGTTCGGGTTCGGTTTCTACAGTTACAGGTCAAATTCGGGTTCGAGTTCGTTTTGGTCGGGTGCAGGTCGGGTTCAGTCATTAAATTCTCGGGTTAAACCAGGTTCTGACTCGATCGGGTTTCAGGCAGGTTACCAGGTCGGGTCAATTTTTCACACCCCTACTTATAATAGATTCGTTCCATCTTAATTTTCTGGTCTAGGCCCTTCAATAAAAAAAAATCAATAAAATATAGCAATTTTTGAACAACTATTCAAATATAAAATCACTATTCTAAAATTCATTAAATATCAACAGGTTTTAAAATTCCACCAACAAAACAAACTCCAACGGAAGATTCTTGGATAATGAAATTCTATTTTAATTCTATTTTAATATATAATATGTTTAGAAGAAACACAATTTTTCTGTTCGTATTAAAATTTAAAAACTTAAAATTAGTTTGGTTCTGGAAAATATTTTTTATTTTTTATTTTCAGAAAATGATTTTTTTTAATTTTCTAAAAATTAAAAAACACATTTGATTAATAGAAATAATAACTTGTTTTTTAAAATGAAAGTGGTAAAAATGCGTTTGTTATCTAGTTTTTCAAAGTAAAAATAAACAAATAGTTACTCATTAAATAATTAAATAAAAATATAATATTAAAAAATGTTATTATAATAAAAATAGAAAATATGATTATATAAATTAAAGTTCTAAAATTGTCATTAGGAGGATTCCAACCCAAGTTAAATAGAATTAAAACTTAAAATTCTTTTTTTTTCTACTTCTCTAAAATATTTTCAATTGAAAATAGTAAAAACATATTTTTTTTTATGTTTTCAAATTTTTAAATATTTTCAAATTTTACGACCAAACACGTTTTCTTTAACCTTTTTTATTTTTCAAAAAAATATGAAAACTGCCTATATTCTCTAGAACCAAGCCTATAACACCCCTCACCCCGGATTAGGGGCAAGGAGCGTTATATCGGATTCGTATTAACTTATTAATCAATTAGGCAGCAGAAGAAATCGTGTGATAATTTTTTTTTTCAGAATACAACTATGTGATTTTAACTAATTAAATCCATTCATTCTACTTATAACCCATACTAATATTCTTATCTTAATTCGAACAATAGCTACGTGGGCTTATCTAATTGATTCATTTACTTGACTTGTAATTCATTTTAAATTCTAATTTAATTCATTTTTCATTCGAATACAACATATATATAATCAATTTTCATTTTTTTCATTCAATCAATTCGAAGGATTCTTTCTAACATAGTTCAATTCGATTCTGATGTAATCATCTAGTAATACTTTCAATTATAATACTAACAATTTCATATCAAGCATATATATCTATCATCATCCATAGAGTTTTTAAACGTTTCCCTTATACAAAAGGTTTCCCGGGGTATCTATCAACGGCTAAACCTATTGGTTGCCTATACAAAAAGTGACAAAAAAATCAAGCCCCAAAACATATACTAAGGGCAATCCTATACCCTATATGTACCCCCATTACTTACATAACAAAATGAGAGAAACTAATTTATAAATTTCATACATTCTTAAAATAGTAGTTCATAAACATGACGATTAAGGCGAATTGCACTAGCATGCTGACTGTTAAGCCACCCATCATGAGCATGACAAAGACAAAGAAAGACATACTTAATCTTTGAGCTATCTGATATCAGAGGTAGACCAAACACGCTACTACCTGTAGTTTTTAGGAAGGAAGGAAAAGTTCGAATGATAAGTACTTATAGTACTTAGTGAGGAAACCTTAATCTATCCAATTTCCATTCTATAATCAAGTGTCCACAAAAAGACCATAGTCTTAATTTAACATACATCTCTATTTCAAGTCGAATAGGTCATTAACAAACAATCAAGTTTACAACAAATTGACAAGCAAAAACAACCATTCGAATTGGACAGTTCAAGGCATCTATATTTTTCAATCGAACATAAACAATTTAAGGTACCAAACATATCACAATCGAACAATTAAAACCTATCAATGGTTATTTTTATATTCATATCGCCTATAGATATCATGGATCAAGTCAATTTAATAATTTTATTTTTCATCATATGAAATTCGACTAACATGATTCAATTGCACTTATTCGATCAATAACATTTCTAGATAAAGAAGCAGCAGCAAACTGTAGCAGAGAATCAATTAATTTAGCAATTCATACGTGACATGCTACATTCCAATTCATAGAAATTCACCAAGACAAGAATTTCAATTTCGAAGTACAAGGAATTTCTTTCTTATTAATTTCATTCGTATGCCTTGGTTAGTATAGTAAGTTAGGTATTCGAGTCACGTATTACAGAAATGTGAATCAAATTCACCATATAATAGGTACCCAAGTACCAATTTCATATCATCGTATCACATGTCATCTTAATGTCCACTGACATTAAGCAAGTAGGTACACTTACGTACTACACATATCGAGTACACTAACGTATCGATTCTTATCGAGCTCAAGACTTTAGGCATGTCGTACTACCTGGACAGACTATACACACCAAGGGCATTGCCAATTTACACTTTAATTTCAATCCATATAATTTGCAATTGATCGGTTAGCTTTATTAGCAGACATGGCTGTTGAGGGACAGTTTCAGCGTGTTAGGTGGGGGGTTGTTTTTCGCCGTAGCTTACATTCTTTTGAGGAGCGGCAATTACAGGATCTTCGGTCTTTGGTGTGCTGTGTACAGTTGAGACGAGGGGAGTTGGATATGTTAGTTTGGACACCTGACAAACATGGTTTTTTCTCTGTTAAGGGGCTGTCCAATTTGCTTATGATGGACAAGGCGGGAGAGAGCGAATTCGGGGATTGTTTTGCGTGGAAGGTTCTGGTTCCCCCAAAGGTCCAGGCTTTTTTATGGTTCGCTTGGCTACGTCGGCTGCCCACTTTTGCGTTCTTGCGAGAGCGTGGGATCGATTTGGGTGAGCGGCAAGGCTTGTGTAGATGGTGCCGCGAGTTGGAGGAGGACATTGAGCATCTCTTTTATTCGTGTCCGTTTACTCAAGGTTTGTGGAATTGGTTTCGAGGGTGGTGGGCGATTGCTTTGCCGTTGCCTAAATCTCTAGCAGATTTTTTGCTTCCGGATATGCACTGTTCTTTCACAAGTACTTTGAGGAAGTTGTGGGTGTCGAGCGTCGCGGCACTGATGTGGTCCTTGTGGCTTGCGCGCAATGACCTTGTATTTAATGGGAAGCTTGTCTCGGTAGCGGAGATTGGTTTTTTGGTGAAGTTACGTTCATTCTATTGGGTAAAAACCCTTAAGGAGGGGCTCTCGGTTAGTGAAGCCCTTTGGTGGGACTGCCCGAGTTTGTATCGGGAAGGGCTTGCTAAGCCGCTGACTCGATTGGGAGTTTTTTGGGAGCCACCGATTGGGGACACTTTGAAATTTTCAGTGGATGGTTCTGCTCGGGGAAAGCCGGGTCCAGCGGGTTTTGGGGGAGTGTTGCGGGATGCTCAAAGTCGTATCCTCGCCTTGTTTTCAGGGCCGCTTGGTGTGCTTGATTCAAACGTCGCCGAGGTTCAGGCGATAGCTTTTGCTTTGGAGTTCTATGTTGCGTCGAAATGGGCTGGTCGTCCTCTTATTGTAGAGTCGGATTCCAAGGTGGCAATTGGTTGGGTGTTGCAGGTGGAGCGCCGACCATGGCGGTTATGGGAGTTCTTTCGAGCGATTGACCGCGCTATTTTGACGCTAGGATCTGTGTGCTTTTCCCATATCTTTCGGGAGGCGAATGGACTGGCTGATGCGTTAGCCAAGGAAGGGGTATCTCGGGTCTCTCTTTTTCATGCCTCGGTCTGACTTGTACAGGGAGGGTTCTTGTATTTAGTCGACATGTCGTACTCTTTTCCTCCGTTAGGTTTAGGGAGGTTTTTAACGAGGCGCATGTTTCGACTTGCGATGTACATTCTTTTCTTTAATAATATACATCGCTTGCTGATCAAAAAAAAACATAAACTATATTTAAGCATGTAACCAAGTGTATCACAATTTGTAGATTTCCAATTTAGCATATAATACCTCAATTTCACATCACATAGTTCTAACATCAATTGAATTTACCAAACATATAGCTTGTAAGATCAACAATTGATCACTTATCATATTAAGCATTATCTTCAATACACCAACCAAACACATATAATTTCAATAAATCCAGCATCCAGCATCAAGAAAACATCAATAATCGAATCAACATGATTCCAATCAGATTTGAAATTAAGCATGGAACTATTAAATTTCAATTCAAGGCATATACCAATCAATCACATAACAACATGCATCCAAACCAATTTTCTTTAATCATTCTTCCCTTATCAAATTATCAACCATTAATTAGTCCAATTTCTTGCAATTCTAAAGTAAGAATTTAAATTAAAATAGTTGAGACACTATTCTCAACTCTAGGAATTGTTCCACTCACAATCGTCAAGTTAATTTTGGATTCGGAGGCCTTTTCCACGATCCGACGCTGCTCCAGCTATAGGTTCCTCATCGGTCCTTTCTCCTCTAGGATCTAGCACATTTTAGGCAATCATAGAAGAATTTCAGAATCAATTGTTCAATTTAAACCTTAAATTTCCCCACATTTCAGTTTTGGCCCTCAAATTAAATTAACCTCGAACATTGTCGAATTAATTTACTAAATCTCTTCTAATTCTTGATTCACTGTTCGAATTGCTTAATTACTCATGTGAATTAAGAATTAGCAAGTCTATCTATTATTTTACTAAATTCCTTCTTATCCAATTTTATCAACTAAATTTTTAATTGTCATTCAAAGTCCACATTTCTATACTAAACTGTTTTGACCCTTCAATTTGATTAAATTCCCATTTTCAGTATAGAACTCGAATTTAAGCCATGTTTGTTTCTAAATGCAATTAACATCCCCAATTAGATCCTATTAAAATTTCAGGGCAAGATACTAAGTATTTAATTTTCTTTGAATTGTCAAAGTTTGTTGCCCAGTTAAGAACACTACTGGGCAGATTTGAGTGATGTTCGAATTTCTTTTTCAGATTTTGCTAGGAGTCTTTAAATTCAATTTTATAATTTTTCTATTAAAATAGACATGTCAAAGTGTGTTGTGTTAAAATTTCAAACTCAGATTCCAACTACTCTATTTTCTAATTTTTTCCAAAGTTGAGTGTTTCAACTAGTATACATTCTGGCCAGCCTTAAACTTAATGTGTTTAAAATCTTTTTGTTCTTTTTATCTCCTACATCTTCCTCATCCTAGCTCATTACTCTTATCTCAAAATTTCCAGCAACATCACATCTTTTAACTAACCATTTTCTATGATTTATCATTTGTACAAACAACTTCTTCCTTAATTATTTTTGCATATACTGATAGGAGATGAAGAATGCTACTTACTTTTGATTTTTATTTTGAAATCCTAAGCCAATTATTATGTCATGCAAGCCTCTTCTTCTTCACCGTGCTCTCCTCTAACTCTCTCTCGATTTCTTATGTTTTGTAAGTGTGTGTGAAAGTATGGTTTCTTAGTAGAGTGGTTTTGGACAGCCGGTGGAGATGGCAAACATTAATGAGAATTGACATTGTGTCAATGTCTCATATAATGGATGTCTAATTTGCCCCTAGTTATTCCATCATTTTTATTTTAAACAAGGGTAAATCAAGAATGTTAGATTTTAACATGCAAACACTTTTCTTTCCTTTTAATTCGATTTGGTCACTTGGCTAATTGTCAAATTTTCTCAAACTTTTCCTTGAATTCCGATTGAGTCCTTATTATAGCTACTTTTGATTTAATTATTTAAAATTTCTACTCTAATTAAATTACTAATTATCCAATTAATTTTCCAAAACTTCTAGGCTAATATTTGAGATGTTACATTTCTCTCCCCCTTAAAGAAAGAATTCGTCCTCGAATTCTTACCTGAACTCAACAAGTAGGGGTATTGATTTCACATTGTTTCTTCTGGTTCCCATGTTGCCTCTTTCATCTTGTGATTGCTCCACAAGACTTTAACAAGTGAAACATTTTTGTTTCTAAGCCTTTTGATTTCCTTGTCCAGAATCTGAACTGGTTCATCTTCATAGGAAGAGTCAGGATTCAGCTCTATTTCTTCCGGTTCTAGAATGTGAGATGGATCAGACCTATATCTCCTGAGCATTAATACATGAAAGACATTGTGAATCTTATCGAACTCACTAGGAAGTGCAAGTCGATAAGCCACGGGCCAATTCTTTCAGAAATTTCGAAAGGTCCCATAAAGCGAGGATTGAGTTTTTCCCTCTTTCCAAACCGGAATACTTTCTTCCATAGAGAGACTTTAAGAAAGACTTTGTCTCCCACATTAAACTGGATATCTCTTCGCTTCAGATCAGCATAGGCTTTTTGTCTATCGAAAGCCTGTTTTAACCGATAGTGGATAATTTGAACTTTCTCTTCTGTTTCTCTGAGCAATTGTGGTCCCAATACTTTATTTTCACCAAGTTCAGACCAACAAAGGGGAGTTCTGCATTTCCTGCCATACAATGCTTCAAAAGGAGCCATCTGAATAGATGACTGATAGCTGTTGTTGTAGGCAAATTCCACTTAAGGTAGAGATTTTTCTCAATTCTTTCCAAAGTCAATAATGCAAGCTCTAAGAATATCCTCAAGGATCTGAATTACTCGTTCAGACTGTCCATCACTTTGCGGATGGAAAGCAGTGCTTAGGTTCAATTTAGTCCCCATAGCTCTTTGCAGAGTTCTCCAAAATCGGGAAGTAAATCTTGGATCACGATCAGAGACAATGGAGATAGGAATTCCATGTAGCCGAATTATTTCTTGAATGTACAATTGGCTAAAGTCTCTAAACTGTAATTGATACGAATTGGAATAAAATGTGCCGATTTGGTGAACCGGTCAACAATCACCTAAATAGCATTATATTTTCTGGGAGAACAAGGAAGACCAGTCACGAAGTCCATGGTAATTCGTTCCCATTTCCATTGTGGCAATTCAAGTGGTTGGAGTAGTCCGGTGGGAACTTGATGTTCAGCTTTGACTCTTTGACAATTGAGACATTTAGATACAAATTTATTGATAGCTGCTTTCATACCAGACCACCAATACAATGATTTGAGATCTTTATACATCTTAACCGATCTAGGGTGGACCGAGAAAGAACTCTGGTGTGCTTCTTCCAGAAGATCTCTTTTAAAATTCTCATCATTTGGAACACGGATTCTATCTTTAAATTAGAGGAGACCGTTTGTGTGAATACAGAACCCTTCTCCAGACTTTGTATCAAGCTTGGAAATAATATCATGAAGTTCTGGATCAGCTTGCTGAAGATTTCCAATCCTTGAAATTAGACTGGATTGGATTTGAAGTTCGGATAAAAATCCTTGCTTTTGATACACTCGGAGATGAGCGTTGATAGCAGTTGGAGCTACAGAAATAAATTAGACAATTTAGATAGAAATATCATTAAAGGTATATTTACTTATTCTTATGGATTAAGGATTTGAAAAATTACCCAATGTCGGTTTACGACTCAAGGCGTCTGCAACCACATTGGCTTTTCCTAGATGATAGTCAATAACTATATCATAGTCTTTCAACAACTCCATCCATCTGCGTTGATTCAAATTCAGATCTTTCTGTGTCAGTAGATACTTTAAGCTCTTGTGATCGGTGAATAGGTAACATTTCTCACCATACAAGTAGTGTCTCCATATTTTGAGAGCAAATACTATAGCAGCAAGTTCAAGATCATGCGTTGGATAGTTCAATTCATGAGATTTCAATTGGCGTGAAGCATAAGCTATCACGTTGTCACCTTGCATTAAAACACATCCAAGACTCGCATGCGAAGCATCACTGTACACTATATAGTCTTTGCCCGGTTCTGGGTGGATCAAAATTGGGGCATGAGTCAAGGCTGCTTTGAGTTGGTAAAAGCTTTTATGTTGCTTCTCAGACCATTCAAATGGTTGGTCTTTACGAAGAAGCTTAGTCAAAGGTAAGGCTATAGTGGAGAACCCTTTGACAAACCTTTTGTAGTAACCAGCTAGACCAAGAAAACTCCATATTTCACTAACATTTCTGGGAGGTCGCCAATCCATGATTGATTGGATTTTCTTTGGATCTACTTTAATTCCTTCTGCTGAAATTACATGACCAAGAAAAGAAACTTCCGTTAACCAGAACTCGCACTTGGAAAATTTTGCGAATAAATGGCGTTCCCGGAGAGTTTGCAAGACAATACGGAGATGATCATCATGTTCTTCTCAATTGCGAGAATAGACTAGTATGTCATCAATGAAGACGACTACAAATTTATCAAGGTAAGGCTTGAATACTCTATTCATGAGATCCATGAATGCCGCCGGAGCATTTGTTAATCCGAAAGGCATTACCAGAAATTCATAGTGGCCATATCGAGTTCGGAAGACTGTTTTTGACACATCCTCCTCTTTGACTCTCATTTGATAGTATCCAGATCGTAGGTCGATCTTTGAGAACACCGAAGCACCCCTAAGTTGATCGAACAGATCTTCTATTCTTGGGAGTGGATATCGGTTCTTGATTGTGATCTTGTTCAATTGACGGTAGTCAATGCAAAGACGCATTGCTCCATCCTTCTTCTTTACAAACAGAACAGGTGCACCCCAAGGAGAAGTGCTAGGTCGAATGAAACCCTTGTCCTGAAGCTCTTGAAGTTGTTTTTGCAATTCTTTTAACTCAAGAGGTGTCATCCAGTACGGAATGATAGACACCGGACTTGAGCTAGGCTGTATTTCAATCCCAAATTCAACTTCTCTAGTCGGAAGGAGACTAGGTAGTTCCTCAGGAAACACATCAATAAATTCAGAAACAACATGCATCTCAGATATTCCAAATTCAATTTGATCTCGTAAGACCATGAATGCAAAAATGGATTTGGGCTTTTTATAAATTAGGAGTATGGCTTCTTTTCCTAAACCCTGAAGATATAATCTTTTATTTTGACAATCTATCCAAGCCTCATGTTTACTTAACCAATCTAAACCCAAAATTAAATCGAACTCACATGAGGGTTTTATGTAGAGATCAATAGAGAATGGCAAGTTGCTAATATGCAATGAACAATTTCTACATATTAGGTTAATATTTGAATTTCCTCCTAAAGGGTTTGAGACTATCAGACTTGTTTTCACAATTTCAGGTTCTAAATTCAACCTTTTTACTACAGATAGACATGTGAATGAATGAGTGGATCCCAAATCTATTAAGGCATAAACAGGATGTGAGTTTAACTCAACAGTACCTGCAATCACTTCAGGAGATTCTTCGTCATCCCTACCACGAATGTGGTAAACTCTAGCAGGAGCTCGAGATTCATGATGAGTAGTAGCATTAGAATAAGTACCCTTGCCTTTCTTCTGATAACTCGGCGGGGCTGACTTGGCATTCCTATTCTGATTAGATGATGTCGGACTAGGAACTACAGTGTTACGGGCTGCATTGATTCAGGCTTTTGAGGACAGTCTTTAATGTAGTGATCATCGCCACCACAAGCATAACATAGATTTGCCTGAAATTTGCACTGACCCTGATGTGGTTTCTGATAGAACTTACAATGAGGAATCTTTTCAGAATTTCCCGTGATATTGACTGATATAGCCGGTACTGAGGATCTGATCATTGTGGATGGTTTCAAAGTATAATTACTCCTCGGAGCAGAAGTGAAATTATAAGACCCTTCATTCTGAAATTTAGTCTTCTTAAACTGCCATTGAGACTTGTCGTCTCGTTTCTGCTTTTTGTCAGATCGATTGCCCCCTTTTCTCCTTTCAGCAGCTTTCATTCTAGCTTCTGTTGCAATGGCCCGATTAACAAGATTCTGGAAATCATTAATTCCCAGAGCAGTGAAGATTGGACTCAGTTCATCATTCATACCTTCAATGAACATCCTGCATTTATCAGCCTCAGTTTTAATGTACTCTGCACCGTATTTGCAATATTTGCAAAAGTCTGCAACATACTGCTCAATAGGTCGATTGGCATATTTGAGGTGCAGGAATCTCTTTCTTCTTTCGGCCAAGTATTGTTCACTGATATACTTCTTTTTGAATTATTCAATGAAAAATTACCATGTCACCAGTTTAGTTGGGACAGTTAGAGTAGTGGTTTCCCACCAATTCATAGCTTCATCTGCTAACAGAGCCACATCACACTCAGTTTATGATCATCGGAGCACTGTAATTGTCTGGTTACCACCTTGGTGGTGTTTTCAAGCCAATACTCTACATCTTCTAGTCTTTCTTCATTTGTACCAGCAAAAGTGTAGGGTCGATACTGAGCAAGTTTATCTATCGGTGCTCTGCTAGGTGCAACAGTAACAGAAGCAGCAGGTTGCTCTTGTTTCAGATTTGACAGAAGTTGATTGAACATCTCCTTCATACTAAGGAGACATTCCCTTTGAGCAGATTGAACCATAGGATTTTCAGGTGGAGGCTGTTCGCGCCTAACGATCTGAACAGGCTCTCTGTTGAACTGTTCTGTGATCTCAATAGGTTCTTTATTGAATTGCTCGGGGATCTGAATAGACTCTAGATTGGTTCGCTCAACAGTCTGGACAAGCTCTTTAGTGATCTGTTCAGTGACCTGAGCAGGCTCTTTGGTGATTCGCTCAATGATCTGAGCAGGCTCTTTGTTTTTCTCCTTTCTTGAAGGTTCAGTTCGGGCTGGTGGATTATCACCCAGTCTCACACTTTCACCTTCACTCGAAGATTCATGTGAGCTCCCATTCTTTTGGCCCGTCATTTTCTATCATACATTTAAACAAGAAGATCAGAAAAGCTCAATACAATTATCTTAGTATGCAATTCACGGATAGCATACTTAAAAACAGTACGAATGCATGCAGACTCGATTAGACTTTAGGAATTAACCTAAAAAGCTCTGATTACCACTTTATATAACACCCCTCACCCCGGATTAGGGGCAAGGAGCGTTATATCGGATTCGTATTAACTTATTAATCAATTAGGCAGCGGAAGAAATCGTGTGATAATTTTTTTTTTCCGAATACAACAATGTGATTTTAACTAATTAAATCCATTCATTCTACTTATAAACCATACTAATATTCTTATCTTAATTCGAACAATAGCTAGGTGGGCTTATCTAATTGATTCATTTACTTGACTTGTAATTCATTTTAAATTCTAATTTAATTCATTTTTCATTCGAATACAACATACATATAATCAATTTTCATTTTATTCATTCAATCAATTCGAAGGATTCTTTCTAACACAGTTCAATTCGATTCTAATGTAATCATCTAGTAATACTTTCAATTATAATACTAACAATTTCATATCAAGCATATATATATATATATATATATATATATATATATATATATATATATATATATATATATATATATATATATATATCATCATCCATAGTGTTTTTAAACGTTTCCCTTATACAAAAGGTTTCCAGGGGTATCTATCAACGACTAAATCTATTAGTTGCCTATACAAAAAGTGACAAAAAAGAAATCAAGCCCTAAAACATATACTAAGGGCGATCCTATACCTCATATGTACCCCCATTACTTACATAACAAAATAAGGGAAACTAATTTATAAAGTTCATACATTCTTAAAATAGTAGTTCATAAACATGACCATTTAGGCGAATTGCATTAGCATGCTATCTGTTAAGCCACCCATCATGAGCATGACAAAGACAAAGAAATGCATACTTAATCTTCGTGCTATCTGATATCAGAGGTAGACCAAACACGCTACTACCTGTAGTTTTTGGGAAGGAATGAAAAGTTCGAGTGATAAGTACTTATAGTACTTAGTGAGGAAACCATAATCTATCCAATTTCCATTATATAATCAAGTGTCCACACAAAGACCATAGTCTTAATTTAACATACATCTCTATTTCAAGTCGAATAGGTCATTAGCAAACAATCAAGTTTACAACAAATTGACAAGCAAAAACAACCATTCGAATTGGACAGTTCAAGGCATCTATATTTTTCAATCGAACATAAACAATTTAAGGTACTAAACATATCGCAATCGAACAATTAAAACCTATCAATGGTTATTTTTATATTCATATCGCATATAGATATCATGGATCAAGTCAATTTAATAATTTCATTTTTCATCATACAAAATTCGACTAACATGATTCAATTGCACTTATTCAATCAATAACATTTCCAGATAAACAAGCAGCAGTAAATTGTAGTAGAGAAACAATTAATTTAGCAATTCATATGTGACATGCTACATTCCAATTCATAGAAATTCACCAAGACAAGAATTTCAATTTCGAAGTACAAGGAATTTCTTTCTTATTAATTTCATTCGTATGCCTTGGTTAGTATAGTAAGCTAGGTATTCGAGTCACGTATTACAGAAATGTGAATCAAATTCACCATATAATAGGTACCCAAGTACCAATTTCATATCATCGTATCACATGTCATCTTAATGTCCACTGACATTAAGCAAGTAGGTACACTTACGTACCACATATATCGAGTACACTAACGTACCGATTCTTATCGAGCTCAAGACTCTAGGCATGCCGTACTACCTGGACAGACTATACACACCAAGGGCTTTGTCAATTTACACTTTAATTTCAATCCATATAACTGTTGCAATCAATTTTCAGAATTAATTCATTAATCCTTTCGATTAATTGCTTGTAAAATCTCAATTCCAACATCACATAAACTATCACATTTAAGCATGTAACCAAGTGTATCACAATTTGTAGATTTCCAATTCAACATATAATACCTCAATTTCACATCACATAGTTCTAACATCAATTGAATTTACCAAACATATAGCTTGTAAGATCAACAATTGATCACTTATCATGTTAAGCATTATCATCAATCCAGCATCCAGCATAAAGAAAACATCAATAATCGAATCAACATGATTCCAATCAGATTCAAAATTAAGCATGAAACTATCAAATTTCAATTCAAGACATATACCAATCAATCACATAACAACATGCATCCAAACCAATATCTTTTAATCTTTCTTCCCTTATCAAATTATCAACCATTAATTAGTCCAATTTCATGCAATACTAAAGTAAGAATTTAAATTAAAATAGTTGAGATACTATTCTCAACTCTAGGAATTGTTCCACTCACAATCGCCAAGTTAATTTTAGATCTGGAGGCCTTTTCCACGATCCGACGCTGCTCCAGCTATAGGTTCCTCGTCGGTCCTTTCTCCTCTAGGATCTAGCACATTTTAGGCAATCATAGAAGAATTTCAGAATCAATTGTTCAATTTAAACCTTAAATTTCCCCACATTTCAGTTTTGGCCCTTAAACTAAATTAGCCTCGGACATTGTCGAATTAATTTACCAAATCTCTTCTAATTCTTGATTCACTGTTTGAATTATTTAATTACTCATGTGAATTAAGAATTAGCAAGTCTATCTATTATTTTACTAAATTCCTTCTTATCCAATTTTATCAACTAAATTTTTAATTGTCATTCAAAATCCACATTTCTATACTAAACTGTTTTGACCCTTCAATTTGATTAAATTCCCATTTTCAGTATAGAACTCAAATTTAAGCCCTGTTTGTTTTTAAATTCAATTAACATCCCCAATTAGATCCTATTAAAATTTCAGGGCAAGATACTAAGTATTTAATTTTCTTTGAATTTTCAAAGTTTGCTGCCCAGTTAAGAACACTACTGGGCAGATTTGAGTGCTGTTCGAATTTCTTTTCCAGATTTTGCGAGGAGTCTCTAAATTCGATTTTATAACTTTTATATTAAAATAGACATGTCAAAGTGTGTTGTGTTAAATTTTCAAACTCAGATTCCAACTACTCTATTTTCTAAAATTTTCCAAAGTTGAGTGTTTCAACTAGTATACATTCTGGCCAACCTTAAACTTAATGTGTTTAAAGTCTTTTTGTTCTTTTTATCTCCTACATCTTTCTCATCCTAGCTCATTACTCTTATCTCAAAATTTCCAGCAACATCACATCTTTTAACTAACCATTTCCTATGATTTATCATTTGTACAAATAACTTTTTCCTTAATTATTTTTGCATATTCGGATAGGAGATGAAAAATGCTACTTACTTTTGATTTTTGTTTTTTGAAATCCTAAGCCAAATACCATGCCATGCAAGCCTCTTCTTGTTCACCGTGCTCTCCTCTAACTCTCTCTCAATTTCTTATGTTTTGTAAGTGTGTGAAAGTATGGTTTCTTAGTAGATTGGTTTTGGACAGCCGGTGGTAATGGCAAACATTAATGAGAATTAACATTGTGTCAGTATCTCATATAATGGATGTCTAATTTTCCCCTAGTTATTCCATAATTTTTTTTGATCATCAACTGTATGAATTTATTAAGAATAAAAGTCATACAGCTCGACGCAGCCCTTACGCCTCGTTAAAAACCTCCCTAAGCCTAATGGAGGAAAAGAGTACGTAAGTGCTCGTCTTAAAAAGAAACGCCTAAATACAAGCTAAGAATAAAGAACTCCTATCCACTCCCTCCTTCGCGAGAACATCAGCAAAACCATTTGCTTCCCGCGGTGTGTATTGAAAATGAATCTCCGAGATGGCTTGACACGCTTGATCAATTGATACAAATGAATCCCATAATCGCCACGGGCGTTTAGCCAAACCCGTTACCCACCTCAATGCAACTTGTGAGTCGGATTCAATCACCACACACCTCTCGCGCCAAACCCCTTCCGCCACCACCCTTACTGCAAGCTCGATAGCCCTCACTTCCGCCACGTTGGAGTCCAAACAGCCCACAGGTCCGGAAAATATTGCCAAAATGCGGCTGTCCGCATCACGCATAACTCCCCCGATGCCCGCTGGTCCGGGCTTGCCCCGCGCCGAGCCATCGACGTTGAATTTCAATGTTCCCACAATAGGTGGCTGCCATACCAACCCAGCTCGCACCTTCTTTAGTCGCCGACTAACTACACATGTCGATGGGCACGACCACCAAACCGATTCAGGCATAATGTCGCCATCGGCATCTACTTTTATCCAATAGAACGATCTAAGTTTCACAAGAAAGCACACTTCCGCTACCGTCGATCGTTTGCCTTTAAAAATGTACTCATTCCAGGCAAGCCATAGCGACCAAAGCATAGCACTTACGCTAGCCACCCACCACTTTAGATGACAACCATGAAAGGAGCTATGAAAATTCATGACGAAAAAATCTGAAAAACACGATGGTAATGGTAATGCAATACCCCACCAATCACGCAGCCAGTCCCAAATTTGTTGAATACATGGGCAATCATAAAATAAATGGGTGATCGACTCCTCCACCCTTACGCACCACGGACACAACCCTTGTCCTTCCGCCAAAGGTACTCCTCTTATACGCAAAAAATCCGCAGTCGGTAATCTTTTCAACCAAATGAACCAGAGGAAAGCTTGTACCTTTGGTGGAACAAGAACCTTCCATGCGAAGCAACCTCCGAAATCACCATCTCCCACCCTCTCTAATAGCAACGCCTTAGTCATAGCTTGCACTGAAAATTCCCCATGTTCATCCGGAGTCCAAAACAGCGTATCAATACAATCAGCTCTTAAGCGAACTCTACGCACCACATCACACAAAAAACTTAATTGTTCCTGTTCGAAACTCCATAGATGCCGCCGGAAAAACCCATCCCAATTAGCATGATCGAAATGACCATCCGTTGTGTAATCCTGCACCCAAGCTAATTTATTCAACGCCAAGGCAAATAAGCGTGGAAAAGCCTCCTTTAAAGGCTGTTGTATCGCCCAAACATCAAACCAAAACAGAACAATCTGTCCACTGCCGATTTTCCACTGAAAATTACCTCCCCCCACGTGTGAATCAACAACCGGACAACAAGCATTTGCTACTATTTGACGCCAAACAACCGACATAGAAGATAAATTTTCCGTGTTAAATCTCCACCATTGAACATTTTCCCCATATTTGGCCGTTATTAGACGACGCCAAAGGGAATTGCGGTCACGCGCATAACGCCAAACCCATTTAGATAGCAGCGCCATATTCTTCACTCGCAAGTCCGCCACCCCCAAACCCCCCAAATGTCGTGGCCGACAAACAATGTCCCATCCTACCCTACTCATCCGTCTCTCAAGATTAACACTACCCCAAAGAAACGCTCTACGTAATTTATCCAGCTTCTCAATGACCCCTTTAGGCACAACAAATAAGCCTAAGTAGAAAATAGGGAGTGACGAAAGTACCGAGTTGACAAGAGTCACCCTAGCGGCAAACGATAGAGAATTGCGCTTCCACCCTGCTAGCTTGCGTCTGAAGCTTGCAACAATCGGATCCCACACTGATATACGCCTCGGATCAGCTCCCAACGGAAATCCTAGATAGACAAATGGTAATTCCCCCAGCCTACAACCCAGAACAGTAGCTACCGATGTACTCAACTCCTCCGCCACGTCGATCGCATACAAAGAACTCTTTGCAAAATTTATTTGTAACCCAGAGCATATCTGAAAACGGTGCAGTATCCGCTTTACATTACGTGCATACTCGATATCAAAATCAATAAATAATATCGTATCATCGGCAAACTGGAGGTGTGTTAGCCGTATGTTTGAAACCACCTCCACTCCTCTAATCAACCCTCCCGTTTCCGCGTTGATCAACATCAAATGCAAAGCTTCCGCTACTATCACAAACAGTAACGGTGACAAAGGACAACCTTGTCGCAAACCGCGACCCATTCTGAATTCATTCGTAGCGCTTTCATTCAGTAAAACAGATAGACGTGCTGAACTGATACAAACCTGTATCCAATGACGCCATGTTGCGCAGAAGCCCATCTTTGCGAGTACAGAATCCAAAAACGACCAGCTCACGCAATCATATGCTTTGGCGAAATCTAGCTTTAAAATGAAACCCCCCACGCCATTACACCGAAGAGAATGTATTACCTCCGTTGCTAACAAGACACCATCCACCAATTGACGGCCTTTAATGAAAGCCGACTGAGTATCGCTAATCAAAGAATTCAGTACTGATTGTAACCGAGTCGCTAGGCATTTGGCTAGTAGTTTATACATTGAATTAACCAATCCAATCGGTCCATCATTTTTATTTTAAACAAGGACAAATCAAGAATGTTAGATCTTAACATGCAAACACCTTTGTTTCCTTTTAATTCGATTTGGTCGCTTGGCTAATTGTTAAATTTTCTCAAATTTTTCCTTGAATTCCGATTGAGTCCTTATTATAGCAACTTTTGATTTAATTATTTAAAATTTCTACTCTAATTAAATTACTAATTATCCAATTAATTTCCCAAAATTTCTAGGCTAATATTTGGGATGTTACAAAACCCACCCTAAATATTCTTTAATCCAACAAGGGATCCTTGTAAAATAAGATAATGTTCATTTTTATTATATACTTTTAACATGATGTATCTTATGATTCACTTATTATGTATGAATCAGTGATGTTAGTAGGGGTATTTGTGGTCGGTTAACCGCACCGTTTAGCCTAAACGGCCTGTTAACCGTTATAACAGTTACAAAATATTGATAATCATAATCTAACCATTAAGAAACGATTAACCGCTTACGGTTAACCATTAGAACATGGTTAACCAACGGTTCAGTTATAGTTTAACTTATAACCTATTACAATTTTTTTCGCATGTTTACTAGAATAATAAAATTATCTCTCCAATAATTATTAAATTAAATGTTCAGAAAAATACTTAAATAGAGAGATTACAAACACTAAGTCCATACTTAAATAAAAAAAGTATATACATACTATAGAGTTTCAACACAACACACACACAAGTTTCAAATAGTTTAAAGTTCTAAGTTTCAACAATGTTCATTACATCTATTCAAAATAATAAATAATGTTTACTACATAACAATACACCATCAAAGTTTTAAACACAAATATTTAACTAAAATAAAGCAAATGAAACTTCCATGAGTTAATATGATACAAGTCGCAAAATAATTTAATAAATATATATAAATAATTTAATAACGGTTAATCTATAGGTTAACTATCGATTAAAATTAATAATCGTAACCATTAACTATTATTTTTAACGGTTCGACTAACCAAAACTGTTAATTTTAACGGTTCGACTAATCAAAACTGTTAATCTTAACGGTTCGATTAATTAACATGTAACATGTAACAGTTATACCTGTTAATGGTTATGTTTAATTATGCACACCCCTAAGTGTTAGTATGTCTACAGTCACTTGAATCTCAAGCCGTTTGTTTCATTCGACAAATCTGGTAAATACCAAATTACAGGAAAATTTACCCAAAAAGATAAAATTTTGGTGCAGAGAGAAAAGCAGTGGCCAGAGGAACACAAAGATTTGCATGTTTATCCACAGTGGATAGGGTTTGGACCACCAAAAGTAAAAATAATAATGGCACCCAAATCCACAACATCTAGCTATGCCTATGCCCTATCCTATGGTACCTATGAATATGATAATTGTCCGAAAAAGACCAATGCAAATTTTGTCTTCCTTTTAAGATCTCACAATAGTTGCAATCCTTGGCTCTTTCGGGGCCACATGCTTTGCTTGTGGAGTTGTGGTTCTCGTTTCACTTCCCAATTCCCCTTCTCTCATTTAAAAACCACTTTGTCTTTCTCTCTTTGTTTCAGATTTCAATCTTTCAAGGTCAAGCAACTCTGTTTGCTTTCAACAGGTTGGTTTAATTCTGTTTCCTTCTTTGCACTCTTCGTTTTATTGTTTATGTGCAGCTATTTTATTGCTTTTTTGGGGGGGGCTATTTTACACAGTTTTTCTTACTGTTTGATGACAATAGTTGATATCGAACGATTAGATAATTGGAAAATTTGTTTTTGATCTATTGATTGTTTCATTTTAAATCATTGGACTGTATCTTAATTCTTACTATATGACAAGAGAATCTCTTACCCCCCCCCCCCCCTAGTGTTGGTATTCGTTTTCCAAATGGTTCAATTTGACTATTTAAAGATAATTTTATGTAGCCCTAATTTAGATATTTTGTTTGCCTTAGCTTTGAGCTGTTGAAAGGGTGTTTCTAGGTTGGAGTTTTTCATTGCTGTGTTGATTCCTTCCATGGCATTTACTTCAAGCAAGGTCCCAAGTGGTTCAGTTGTGACTAAGAATGTTGGTAACACTAGGCCACCTGGTAAAATCTATCCTATAAGTCGAGGGTTCGAGTGTCGGAGACTGAGAAATACACCTCTTTTGTTGGCAAAGTTGAGTTTTCCGAATGAATGTTTGGGAAGCATATATGAAAAAACAGGTGGTTTCGCTGTCACACGAGGATCCTCCATGATATGCTTGTCTTCAAGAACTCGGAATTCTGAAACAACGGAATCTGTTAAACCTTGTACCGATTGCCCTGATGCATCTGGGTAAGATTTTTTGTTTTTGGTTGCTTTAACATCATGATTCTTGTGCTTCTTGATATGGACCCATCCTGAACTTATTGTATGCACACTGTTGCGGGTCAGTTCACAGATTGCAGAAGATGAAGTTGGTCATTCAGGCATGCCTGGGGGAAAAATACACTCAATTCAAGGACTGGCTGAAGCTTGTAGATATGCATGCAATGATGCAAAGTTTGTAAATGAAAGGGCCCGTAATGACATTGTTCTGCTTTCTCGGTAATAATCAGCAATGCCGTATATATGTCAAAATAGCTTGCCATTATAATAAGATGTCGGTATAATTCTCGTGTTCGTATTACATTCACATGTTGACATGTTCTATATTCTTAGTTACTTTTATTTCAGTGCTAATGCAAACTTTGCAAACCCCCTGAACTTAATCTATTTCAGTCCATGAAAATCGTTACAGCTCTAGTTAGTTGGTTAAAATTATTGGTATTCACATCTTGTTGAGTATCATTGCATGTTTCACATACCTTTTTTTTATCATGTTGGTCATACTCTAGTTTACTGTTTTGCTATTTTCCTGTTTTCTTCAGTGGAATAATGAGGTTGGACGCTCGTGCTCGTCAGGATGTTGCTATTCTTGGGTCAGGATTTCTTAAACTCGATGGTATGATCTTAAAGCAGTAATTTCATAAATTATTTAAAAGAGTTCTCATTATCTTTTACAATGGGAAACAACACTGTAATGAGGCAGTGTGTGAAATGAATTTGGTTTGTAAACATTGTTTTCAACATAATGTTTCGTTTTGTATTTATGCTATGCAGCTAGGGCAAGAGAAGATACGGAAAAGATCGACCGAGGTGTGAAGAAAAAGGCTGAACGTCTTCATCATATTGCCACTGTATGTATATTTAATTAGTAGGTTCTTTTTCTAGGAAGGTATCATGGATTTAATGTCATAAAGGCCTTGTATCTTTCCAGATCTTAAAAGACGAGGCACAAACTAGATTGAAAACTGCAGCTGATAAACATTGGAGTGATGGTGCGTTGGAGGTACTTATGTTATGCATTTTTCTAATTCTTTAATTTCCATTTACCGAAAAGTTGAAGCGCTAAATGTCTGGTTACATCTCAGGAAGGCAAAACATTAAATAATTTGCAATAGTGTTTTGAATGTAGTCTACTGGTTATGAGTAATAAAACATATGGGTTGCTGTCTTCCAGGCTGATCTACGCCGTGCTGACTTCCGTGCTAAGCAGCGTGCGATGGAGGATGCCTTCATGGCTTTGGAGGTAAGGGACAACTATTTTTTTAATATTATGCTGATTATTTTGTTGGATCTTATAGGACTATATCCGAATCATAGTTATAGAGTAGATGTAATATATGGTGCTGAATAACTCAGCCTTTTCTCTGAAGAAATCCCATATTTTCGACGAAGAAGGTAATCGATTCTGCATTTCTATGCGTCCATGGAGCATTTATGTTCTTTTGATTTTGTTGGTTGTGCAGTTTATGAAAAATATTCATGACATGATGGTGAGCAAGGTGTACAAATTGTAAGTTCCTTTCATATTGACAAGTTTCCCACTGTCTTTTTGCTTCTCTGTTTTTCTACCCTCTAAATGCTGATGAAGCCTTAATGTTTGACGCTTCTGTTTGCACGTGTATGTATGTCTTATCCAGCCCACTGCGATGGGAAAGTTCGCTATCAGCTAACGACTTGATGCTTGAGAAAAACGGGAAGACTCTGGATTTCTTTAATGGTGAAGTGTCTACCGATCGCATCAGTGCTATTCAGGTCCTTTGTGATTGCATTTATCCTACTGCTTCCTTTACCAGTGGCATCAAGAAGCATAACATCGAAACCATTTATGTTGACATTCAGGAGGCTTACTGGAGTATAGCATCTGCACTTTCCGAAGCTGACGGAATTGACTACACAGATCCCGAAGAGGTCCAAACTGAACATTCGTATTCCTCGTGTAATGGATCATTTGATCTAAGCAAAGCTTTATTGCCTGTTCATTAACTTGCTCTTTCCTTTCTGGAGCAGCTCGAGTTGTTAATAACAACTCTTATAGATCTTGATGCAATGGATGGTAAGAGCAGTGTTTCACTGCTGGCAGAGTGTTCGAGTTCTCCCGATGTCGGCACAAGGTATGCTCTGTGGAGTTTGCATTGATAAATCATCACCTTTCATATAGATAAAGGGGTTGGTTTCTGTTTTGTAATGTGGTGCAGACAAGCATTGGCTAATGCACTGGCAGCAGCTCCATCCATGTGGACTCTCGGAAACGCAGGCATGGGCGCATTACAGGTAATTTTGCCAACTTTTAACCCTCATACAAACAATGATTGGCATTTATCGGTTGGGATTCATCCGTGTAGAGGCTGGCGGAAGATGACAACCCTGCTATTGCAGCGGCAGCATCGAAAGCGATCTACGAACTAAAGAAACAATGGGAAATAGAGGAAGGGGATAGCTGGAGGTTCATGATGAATCTGAAGCCATTGGATATCACAGATGGAGATGATGCAGATGAAAACTAAGGAGCAATATTAAAATGGAATTTATACTGTAGATATCGACACATAGGTTTTAACTAGTTGCAGGCAAGTGATGAACTTATCTAATGGTTGATGTTAGATTTCATTACTTCCTGGAAAATCTGTCGACGTAGCTTGCATTATCCAAAGTAATGTAAGATCAGACATTACTTTTTTTTTCTTTCTCAATGAAGAATCTTATTAATGTGCTATATTCCATTCTCTTCTTTGACATCTGATTATGAGTAGTAGAATCACTTACGAAATTATTGTAAAGAGTAAATAGTTAAAAATTGGTGAAAATTGGTGATGTAGTGGTCGAGAGTTTGAGACCGTCTTTATAAATGGATTAATTTTGTGTTGGATATAAAAATTGTATTAGATAGTAATAAGTCTAAACATTACGGTTCGAATCAATTTTTGAATTACTCATATGATCTTATGGTTGGTGATGAGTAAAATCGTTTGATGAGAATTGAATCTCATAATGAACTCAGTTTCTCAGTTTGTAAATACTGGATGTTATCCATGTGGTATTCATACATTCAGGGTACTTGAATCTCTCTGTTACCAGAAAGCAATATCAAATGTTACACTTCTTCCACCATGGGATTGAACACCTAACAACATGCTATAGTTCTTCCACTTGGATTGAAAATCCACACTCGCATCGCTTTGTTCGGACTGAGTTCTCCACATCAAAACTTTCGTTTTCGGTTAAATATACATGTTCATGCACTACCTCTACTACTCCCGATGAAGCGGTATACATTGTATCTCTGTTATCTCCTTTCAGATGGCCCATAGATTGCCTACCATCCTGGATGCTTGCGACTGGACCTTCTATCTTGTTATTTTTATCTTGGACATCTCTGGATGCTTGTGATGACGAACCGTCTCCATAATAGCTGTTTAACTTTTGTCTAGTTATAATGGAAGACAGAAGCTGATACCATCTCGAGATAGCTTGTGCTTCATTTCGTTTCTTCTCTTCGGCCTCTCTTCTCTCTTCTTCTTCAGCATAAGCCTAGAGGAAAGGGGAGGAGCCACAACTTTTAATTAGGGATCGAGTTTGGATGGATTTTCCAAGTTCAAGATTTGATAGGTCTATGTCTAGTAATTTATCTCAACCATTAGGTTCAATGTAGTTACCTCTAATATTGCATCCTTGAACTCTGTACAGACCACAATTCCATCAAAGACAGGAGTAGCATGACCATTTCTAAACTCAAAACCAACCATGGCCGGCGCATAATCAATTTCCAGCCTCTTGGCAACAGCAAATACCCTCGGCAACCGTAAGTGAACAGTCCCTGGCGGAAGGCACTTCTCAGACCACACCTCAACTTGACCGCGCTCATTCTAAAATCAAACATAGAGATCCAATGTCAGAAGAAAAGATTCGAAAAATACTAAAGAGGAAAACCAAAATGAATTTCTAAGACTAATGGTTATGTGGACTGGAATGCCTTGAATGTCCTATTCATTTTCTGATTAGTTTCAGATAGGATTTGCGCCTTTAAACATTGAGATGAAAATATGGAAAACTATTTGTCTTGCAGCAATATTTTCTTGCATAAAAAAACTGGGTTCATCAGCCATAGAAATGAATCTTCACATTACGAATCCAAGTACGATAGGAAAACAACACTAGCAGAGGTAACCATAAAAGGAAGGGAATTAGCAACCAGTTATTGATTGCTTCAAGGAGAAACAAATGATTAAGTTAAGGTTCATTCGAATATGCACTTCCATGGATTCCACAAGAAAGTAAAAGCAATCACCTTTGGCACAATTCCATCAACAGCATGAGGGAGACGCAGTGGCTCAAGCTGCCACTTCCCGTAAAGTTCAATACCTTTGGAATCAATCTCATCACAGTCATCTTCTTCAGAAACTCGAGCTTTCTTTAGTTTTGCAGAACGCTTCAATATCTGAGGAAAATCAGTTGTGAGTTGTGATTTATACAGATTAACCGAAATGACAATTAATGCAGAAGCAATTACGAATATAGATTCGAACCTTTGCAGGTATCTCATTGCCTTTAATCTGCAGCCCTTCGCGCAGCCATCTTTCTCTTGTCTTGAGAGTTTGCACAGAGGTGCGAGGATAAACTGGATGACCAGAGCAGAAACCAAGAATAGGACCTTTAGGATGTAGAATCTGATACTTTGTAAGCCATCTTTCAAGTGCATACAATGCATGGTTTTTATAGGCCTGTTAAGTATGGTCAAAAGTTAAAAAGAACATCTAGGCTAGCAACTCCTAAGAACTACATTGATTGGACCAACCAACCACTATACCTGCTGATTAGTGGGAAGGGGTTCAGTTAGTGCCCTAGTTTCGAGTTCCATATCTTCAAGAGAGCTCCTGATGGCAACAGAGTCCTTCACAGAAGATTCAACTTCGATCTTACTACCGCACTCTTTGGAAGTTTCTTGACCTGACCTCTCAGGTAATATAACGTGGTTTGAACGACTATCTTCACCTGAATATTCAGATGCTTTGATTTTCTCCTGCTCATCTGAGGCATTATTATGGAGCTTTTTCAAATTAATTGCACCCCCAGTTGCTCCCGACTCTAACTGCCTCAAAGGGGCCAACACGGAATCCCACCACATTGAATTAACTCGTTTTGGGGCTATTTTATACCACTTCATGCAATACCTGTACTATAAATGTATTAGCAAATCCAATAGGTAATAACATACAAAGTAAATGAAATCCCTTTCAGGGCTAACTAACTGGGTGGTAGGCAAAAGCATTTGAGAGCTTTTCTATTAAATATTAATCCCCAGTCTTATTTCAACACAAATGTTTTCATAACTATATAAAACTCCAAGAAAATACATCTTAATTCAAAAAGAGAGGTCCATTGAGGAGCTATCTTAATCCATTAAGAGCAGAAAATTAGTCAGAATGTCATTTGAACTAGAATAGATGAAAACTTCAAAAGTATGCATTAGAAGATATATATATGTATATAACAATGCAAACAATTACCAAAATTCTCTCTTAGAGTGTCACATGCATCCCAATGTAAAAAACAAACGTGTAATCAGGAAGAAATCAAAACCTGCGGGTCACATCTTTCGCCCCACAGCCTGCAAAAGCAACTACATATCTCAATGATGTTTTGCATGCAGCAGCTGCTTCTTCTACTTTCTGCTCTCCATCTATAATCGCATTCACAGCATCCACATGCACCCACTTCCCAGTCAAGTTCTCCCCATCACAGTACACTTCTGCCCAAAACAGTGGAGACCCTACTTTTCTTGATCCAAGTGCAGTAGAAAGTCCTTGGGAGCAAGAAGCAGGTTCTACTCTTTCGATCCTTTTCCATCTCTTTGTAGGCGTAGATGCTTCTAATGAGTTATTATCATTTAATATTTTCACATCTGATGACCCATGAATGTTTTCATGAGTTTCAGCACTAGTAGCAGAAATAGCCATTGCCAACTGCATCTCAAACTCAAGATCCCCTTTCCTCTTCAGCCCCTGAGAATTCATAGGAACGGGTTGTCCAGATGTATCTGATTTCACCTGACATATTGATTTTCCATCAGTCAATTCATCAACAGAAGTAGAACATCTGGATTCAGCGACATTGCCTGTTGAGCAGCCACCCTTACTTCTTTGTGAACTCAAAGAATTTTCACCACAATCATCTTTTTCACTGCATGGGGATGATTTAACTGGAGATGCAGCAACAGAAGCTCCTTTAGGATTAGCCACCATCAATGTTGAAGTACTGAATATCCCTCTACCCACTCTGTCTGCCTCTTGGCTTGAAGGTTCATGTTTATCAGCCTTGGGTTTTAAGGAGGCGACATCCAAAATGGACACAAACCTGAAAGAGGTTATATGACTAACATGAGAATGAGCATTGTTTTACCTCAACCAACTCTACAATTTGGACTTTGGACGGACAAGATTGTCACTTTAAACAACTTGACAACTGACTGCACAACAACAAAGAAAAGAGCACACTGACCGATACCAAGAGGCAGGCAATTGAGCTTGAATAAAATGACAGAAAGAAAATATCAAACAGAAGAGGCAGCAGCAAAACCAGATAAAACCCTAATAGCATAGAGAAAACCATGGTACGAGAAAAGCTCTATGGATCACAAAGGAATGAGTTTAGAAGTATCAAAGTGGTGGCTGCCAGATTATAAACTTCAATAAAAGAAAAGTATACTCAAGACAGACAAAAAGAAAGAACTTAGAAGTATGGGAACCGTTTGTGTGGCTTGAGAAAGAAAGATATTTAAAAGGTTCTTTATCCTTGTAACTTACAGATCTTCACATAAAATCTCAAACAAAAAACTCCTACATCTTCCATTTGCAACAAGACACTGTATGAAAAAGATGGAGAATATGCATAAGATGTTTATATCTCACATCACTAAGAAATAAGTAAAAAGTTTCATTCTAAAAACATCATAATGCTTGAGCAGATTAAGCACTGGTTAAATCTTGTAAAAGTAGCATGTTTATAAAAATGCAGGAACGTCACCGATCTTTTCCCATCTTCTTCTCAAATGCAAGAAATGGGTAGAAAGGTGCAGTGATGGCACAATAACAGAGCACTAATGAATGAAATGAACCTAAACCCTACAAGGAATAGAGAGAGGAGAAAGAAAAAATCTCAACCAAAAAAGACAAAGATCACTCGAGCCTAGGGGTGGGAATTGGGTGGGGAATATCATAAAACCGTGGGGATCCGAACCGACGGGTATGGGGAATAGCCGAAATCTTTACCCACCGGGGTGGAGGCGGGGGAAGTTTTATCACCAAAGCTCAAATGGGGATGGGGACGAGGATTGTTATATCCGAACCGTATAAATAACCGTGGGATCCCCAAAAAATATCCGCAAGGATCCCAATATTTTACAAGATTTTTAAAAATATATAAACTTATTTATTTATATACCTGTAATATATATCTTAATAAAAAAATCCTGACTATATTATTATCACTTTAACTTTCTCTCAAACCTAGCCACACTCAAGTTTCTCAACCTGTTTCTATCATAGTTTTTAGATATAAGCTAAAACCCTCGTTTAAATCTTCCCCAACACAACACCCTTTCAATCTTCATCATCTCGTAATTGCTTTCAATCGAAGTATCCAAATTTTATATTTTAAACTGAATTGGCCATTTATTTTTGTAAGTAAAATAGTAAATTTGTTTAATATTTTTGGGCATGGGGATTCCCCGAAAACTGTGGGGATCCGTGCGGGGAGGGTATGGGGACAAAAAAATCTCTGAAACATTTAATGGGGATTCCCCGAAACCGTAATCGCAAGTGTTGGGGACGGAGTGGGGAATGTAAAACCGTCCCCGCCCCACCCGATTCCCACCCCTACTCGAGCCTAGATCAATTAATCATAGGCTTCTTTCCTCAAAAAAAATCACAGGCTTCAGCATTCTGATCATCAAAGCCCTAAATCAATTAGTTACATATTTCAAAGGATAACAAAAGGAGTCTGAATTCTCTTGTTCAAATCATTCATCGTTCATCTCTATCCTCTTTAACCCTAAATCAATTTTTGCTAAAGGTAGATCACCATCAAAAGGTCAAGTTGGTGGTTTATAAAATTCGAAGAAATTAAAGAACTTTAAATAAGTTGCTCAGGTGCACTATCAATATCCAGAAAACAACACAGTTTGGTAGGGACATCATACCGTGCTGTAAACTTCAAAGCTCTAAATAATGCCACAGATAACGCTGCAATCTATAAGAAAACAACCTGTGAGTACTCATCAATAGAGCTGTTACAAGGATACTTATGTAACATGTAGCGAACATATTTATCATAAATTACAGTATTTCCAGAAACAGAGTTAATTGCACCAGCCGATTCTGCTCCATCATGCATAAGTGAACACTACAAGTCTACAACATTCAGATTACAGAACAAGATATCATGAAACTACCTCTTCTGGAGTCCCTTCATGAGTTTCAAGAGCAATGGCCAAAGCAGTATGAAATGATCTTTCAGCACGAACCAAGCTTCTGACATGAAAGTTATTATGGAACTGCAAGTTTTATGTCAGTCACAATCACATAATAGCTAATTAAATAATCTAAGTAGTCTCTAGACCAAACTCAAAATACACGCACCCAAGTGACAAGAGGGGACAAAGCATTTGCAGTTACATTTGAGATCTCTGATATCTTCAATAAGTCAGTAGGAAGTATAGAAAGTAAAGAAGCCTGTCAATGCAATCAGAATTCTTTTTAGAAATAGGAATCATTTTGAAAAATTGTCTTGGGGCATAATACAAGGCACAAAAAAATCAACCTGAATGAGAGAATCGTCACAGGCATTGTCAATTAATCTGCCCCTCGCAAGTAAACAAAGCAAGTGGACCTTATGCACAAGTTCAGCCAATTCCTGTTTGGAAAAGCAGACACCTTTTTTATTTCAAAACATGAAACTGCAAAGAATTGTCATCAACTAAATCCTATGTGTAGTATCAATAGAAGAAATGTAACGCACCTTATCTTCGGCAGAAGGTCGACGTACAGGCTTCCGCCCAGCTGAACCTGATGGTTCATCAAATTCAATAGTTAGCCCCTTCATACGTTCATTTGGAGAATGAACTACAGGATCCAATTTGGGAATTGAACCATCTTCCCAATCTGAGTCATTCATGTCTTCACTATCATCGAAAAGAGTATCTTTATGACTTCTGACATCAACTTCTAATTGAGAACTTCCTACAGCATCTTTACAACAATCTTCAGAATTTGAAGCATTCTGTGCAACTGTTGTATGCAAAACTTCTTCATTTGTTTTTAGGTCATTGTCCGGGACAAATTCATTTTGTTCATTATTCTCCGAAGAACAATGTTGACCGGAACGTCTTAGAAGTTTGTTCACTCCCTCCTGTGATTTCCCAGCAAGTGCTTCTGCACTCAAGAGCTCTTATTTTAGTTTTCAGCAATGGATTATAACAGAAAAAAAGAAGCTAACAAGCAATAAATAATTAAAATATATAAATAACATTGAACAAACCAGTATCATGAGTTGACCCCAACTGATTCCCATTTTCTGATCCACTCATAGCTTTCCTTTTACACCTCCCTGCTCAAAATTGGAATAAAAGTCAATATAAATGTATCAAATGATAAAACTCATTAAGCTCAAAATTTCTAGTTTCCCCATTTTTTATCGACAAACTAATCATCTAGAAGAAGAAATACACAGCTAATGAAAACATAAAACTAAAAAGTTCCAAATTTTATTTTCCAATACCTAAAAGCACCATAAACATTTAAATATTTCAAAATTCCACCTTCCCTAAAAAATAGTAGAATTCCAATAAAATTTGCATTTTAATGTATTTCACCAAAAGAAGAAAAAGAAAAACACTTTCCACCCATTTACCCCATAAAAAAGTAAACCCATTTTCCATCTTAATTTGTATAACAATATGAAACATTTTATGACAAGTAGAGTTTCTTCTTCTTCTTCTTCTTTTACATTTTTGGAAACCCAACAAATAACCAAATGATTGAACACAGGAACGTTTAAAATTTTGACATAAAATAAAATAAAATTGGAAAATAAATGCTTACCAGAAGATCGGGTCGGGGTTTTAGACTTATCTCTGTTTCTCATTTTTCTGGTATGGAGGAAAAACAGAAGAGAATAGGGAAAGAGAAGAGTCCCGCGAAAAACTGTCGACAGGGTTTTGTTAGGGGGTTTGAGTGATAAGCTACATGCAGGTGTATTTACTCCGCTCTACGGACGCAACAACAAGTAGACCTCTTCACCGGTCAAGACCAGTTGGTGTAGTTGAATAAAGAATTAAATTTTTAAACAAGGTCAAATTTGAATTTTAGTATTATGAACGAAATAAATTAATTTAGTAAAATAAGATATTAAATTTTTAAAATAGTACTTAATTCGGATTAACAAGTTAGTAAATTAAACACCAGTGATGAATTGTTCCATGAGTCTAGCTTGAATATGTTCCATCAAGATTTTTAAATGTACTTCACACCATCGTACATTAAAAACATATAGAAGAAAATATTAATATACTAATTAATATATTATAAGGTAATATGTTGATACACAATTTGAGTAAAAATATTATACAACTCTTTTTTAAAAATTTAAAATCTAATTTTTAACGTTGAAATTCTTAATCCTAAACTCTAGCTCTAAATATTAAATTATAAATTATATAATATAAATCTCTTAAACTCTAAACTAACCCCTAAATTTAAGAAACTTTAGTAAAATGACTTGCCTTTTAAAGTTTTTTCATATAAAATATCTTATTTAAACTTATCATTTTAAAATTTAAAATATAGATTTAAAATGTCACAATTATTTTAAAATAATTTTTAGACATTAAATTTTCAAAAATTATAAAATATACATTAGACTTAATGATAAAAATCATCTGCCCTTTTTGGTGTCCATACTAATGCCCTAACACTAAAAAATACTATAAAATTAAATTTCAAGCCCTAACCCTAAATTTTAAATCCTAAACCCTACACACTATATCCTAAAAATACACCCTACTCTAACTCCCCAAACCCTAACCATAAACTAAAACCCTAAACCTAATTTTGAGCGTGGAGGCTTCCATCCTACACTTAGAGTTTTGTTATAAAATATATTGTTGAGTGGATCAAATGATCGATATAAACCAAGAGGGGTGAATTGGATTTTTAGACTTTTTGGTAGTGGAATTGACAAATAAAAAGATAGACAAGAGGATTTAGAGTGGTTCAAGTTCCAATCGAACTCTACATCCACTACCTTAGCTTCACTAAGGATTTTCCAACAATTCCACTAATTGTTCTTCCCCTTTTCTAGGCTAAGGAGGTAATCGTTACAATATCGGTCAAATTTTCTACCCCAAATTTGACCCAATCCACACACAAGAATTACAAAGAAGATGATGGCTAAATAAGTGCCTCTCAATACAAAATGTAGCCCAATTACAAGCACTCAACCCAATCGAAAGGATAAGAATGGAGATTACGATTTCACAATTGGGGTTTACAAGAAATATTGGGATTTAGGCTCAATTGCTTGGATTTGATGTTTGGATGTTTCTTTTGAGATCAATAGTTGTTGCTGAAGCTTTTAGAGGTCCCTTTTATACCTTCTCATTGAATTCTAGCTGTTGGGGTTGTTGCATTCATCAATAGAGCCGTTGGGATGTTATCTTCCCTCCATAAATGCAGTCTGCAACCACCCGTTTCGAAACGCTCGATCTTGTTTCAAAATAGACCAAAAAAGAAAGAGTCGTTGGGGTGTATTAAATAGACCGTACCGAAACGGGCACGATCGTTTCGATACGCTAAGAGCCGTTTCGAAACTCGTTTCGAAACATTTAGCCATTGTCAAAGCCCGTATCGAAACGGCTTGGAAGCGTTTCGACACGCCTTAACGACAAGTATAAAAATAGTTAAAAACTTCAACGGTCATATTTTTAAAACCATGTTTGAATGTCGTTTTCAAAACGTTTGAGGGCGTTTCGATACTACCGTATCGAACGGGTCAAACCGTTCCGATGTTCTTCATCCGTTTCGAAACATAGGTTAACAGTTTCAAAAGTGTTCCGGAACGCCTAATAGCCGTTCCGAAACGGTGACTCGAAAATCACTATTTTGGCTTGAAAAACACTTAGAAAAGTTTCGACAAGTTGAGTTTTTAACTTAACCATTTTCCTTTAAATATATTGAGAGGTTTGAGGACTTAAAAATTTGTTTTCTTTTTTTCAAATTAGTCCTTAAATTCTTTAGTTATATCAAAATTAGTTTATCGGCTTCACAATCTCCCCTTTTTGATATAACAAAACCAAAGTTAGAATTTTTAAGAGTTTTGAAATCTTGAAAACATTCTAACTCCCCCTCAATTTAAGATGGGTTTTAAAGTTTTGAAAAGATTTAAAATTCAAGTTTTAAAACTCAAAACCACTTAAAACAAATTTTGGCTCTTATATTTTCTCCCCCGATTTTGTTAGATCAAAAGGAATAATAGACAGGGCTTAAAGAGAAGAAGCAAGGTTAAAAGCAATAGGCAACATAATATAAATTCATATAATTCAAATATCCAAACATAAAACTTAAACAATAAGGTTCAAAGCTTAATCCCAAACAAAGTAATCAAACCATAGGTTCATAAAACATAAAGAAAATAAAGATGCAAACTTAGTCCTAATATGATAAGCTAATATGATATGACATGAAAATCCTAAGCCTCGTCGACGTCACCATCAACATCCGGGGAATCATCATCGTTCCTAGCTTGAGAGCGACGAAAAGCCATCCATTGACCATAGAATGTAGAGAATGACAAGTCCATTGATTGATGTTGATTCTCAAGGGAGGTGAGACGATTCTCCACGATTTGCAAACGATTATTAATAACACCAAGACCCGACTCCATTGTGTTGAACCGCTCGGTGAGAAAAGCCATAAGAGCTTCATTGTTAGGACCCGGAGCTTGTGGTTGAGGTTCAACTTGAGGTGGAGGGGCATCCCTATCAACTCGTTCCCATCGGCTAAGGTTGTAATGGAACCCGGACTTGTGGAGAGAAGATTCACCAATCTTTTGCTTACGGGGTTCCAGAGAGTCATATGAGCAATCAAAGTTTAGCACTCCAAATATATAGCTCAAAACAATCCCAAAAGTGAAGGATTTGAGAGCATCGGTTTCACGAAGCTTCACATTATTGACCATCTCGGCGAACATAATCTTGACAAGGTTTGGTTGTTCTCCTCGGCGAAAGCACTCCAACCAAAAATAATCAACTTGACGAATATGAGAGAATTTACCTCCGGAGGGACGAATAAACCGTGAGATCATCAAGTGGAGGAATCGATCATGAGCATCCAAGGAAAGCACGGAACCGGTGTGAGCACCAAAATGAGTCTCATTCTCGATGCCTTCGTTCTTAAGGCCAAGAGTAGTCTCTAAAAAGGGTATGTCGATGACGAACCTCTTCCCCAAGAGAAAGGACTCAATGCCAACAACTTCGGAGTGATCCTCATTATCAACAAGCTGAGCATTTGAGTAGAAGATGAGAACCATGTGCTTGTAGACAATATCTGGTATGCTCAAGAAAGCCATGAAGCTCCATTCTTGTAAACGCTCGAGATAATGGAAGTGAAAGCGCTCGAAATCAAGGAACGAGATATCAACAAGACGCTCACGTCGAACGGCAATGTCCTTGACATAAGTGAAACTCTCCTTCATCGCTGAAGTTTTAAGACTTTTGAGAAAGAGTTGGGTGAGGTTGGGACGGATAGCAGCTTGGTTTGAAGCTTCACCCGATTGAGGTGCCTTGTGTTTCTTGTTAGCGGGTTCCATTGAAAAATCGTAAAAACATAAAGCAAGAAATTTGTAAAAAAAAATTGAAGTGTATGCATGAAAATCCTTAATTCAATCCAATGACAAATCTCATTTAGGTTTAAAAAAATTAAGAACATAGATACATATAAATTTTTTTAAGAGAAAACAAATTTTAAAAAAATAGTAAAAAATACGAATGAAAAATAATATATTCGAACCAAAAGTTTGAAGATTTTGAATTTTTTTTGCAAGATTTGAAAAACCTAAGTTGCAAAACATATAATCTATAAAAAAAATTGAAATTTTCTAACCTAAAATTCGAATAAAAATTAAAGGAAAAAGAAAAAGATGAAAATATACCTTAGATGAGGATTTTGGATGAATAAATGGAAAATCTTGCACAAGATTGTTGATGCTTGCTTAGACTTGAGTTTGTGTGTAAAAGTCCTCAAGATTTGATGAAAAACAATGAGGTTTTGAGGGTTTTTATAGGGAAAAACTGGGTTGGGGTTTTTAGGGTTTTGAAGGAGTTTTAATTAAAGTGAATTTTAACATTAAAAGTCCTCTTTAAAGTTGTCCGCATACCCATTTCGGAACAGGCTCGATCATTTCGGAACGCGGGTATCAAAACGTTAACTGACGTTTCAAGTCCAGCTGACCGTTCCGATATGGCTTTGACCGTATCGAATCTCACGTTGACCCGTATCAAATCTCGTTTCGATACACCCTTTGGTAGTGGCAAAATCGTTTCGAAACCCTACGAAGGCGTTTCGAAACACCCTACTCACAGATTGATCTTTTAAGGCACCCGTATCAAAATAGTTGGACCCGTTTCGATACACCTGGGCCTGGAAGTGCATATGAGGCTCTAATATTGCAGAAAAATGGATTTCATGAAGCCCTATATGCATAAATGACATGAATGAGCAGGAAAGATATGTATAAACAAAAAACACACTCCCCCTAACTATTAGCATGGATGAAATTAGGAGTAAAAACACATAAACATGGCATTTTCAAGAAATCGAGCAATTTAAGCACAAAAAGGGTCATAAAATGTCAAGATAGGCTAGTTAGACCTAACTCTCTCCTAAGGGACCAAAAACGCTCTTTATCTAAAGGCTTGGTAAAATGTCCGCTAGTTGGTTTAAGGTGTCATCGTGCTCTATAACAACACCTTCCTTAAGGGACATGATCTTTAATGAAATGATGCCTTATCTCTATATGTTTGGTTCTAGAGTGTTGGATGGGATTTTTAGTTAAGCATATGTCACTAGTGTTATCACACTTAAGGGGTATGGTTTCAACTTTAATACCATAATCTAAGAGTTGTTGCTTCATCCAAAGGACTTGAGCACAACAACTCCCTAAGGATATGTACTCGGCTTCGGTGGTAGAAAGAGCTACACTATTTTGTTTCTTAGAGAACCAAGATATGAGCATACTACCTAAGAATTGACATGTTCCTGAAGTACTCTTCCTATCAATTTTACACCCCCCATAATCCGCATCCGAATAAGCATGAAGGTTGAAGGTTGAGTCTCTAGGGTACCAAAGACCTAGACAAGGGGTATCTCTAAGGTACCTAAAGATTCTATTAACGGCTATAAGGTGAGACTCTCTAGGACTAGCTTGAAACCTAGCACACAAGCAAACACTAAACAAGATATCTGGTCTACTTGTGGTAAGGTAAACAAGCATTCATCAATAGAGCCGTTGGGATGTTATCTTCCCTCCATAAATGCAGTCTCCAACCACCCGTTTCGAAACGCCCGATCCTGTTTCTAAACAGACCAAAAAAGAAAAAGCCGTTGGGGTGTATTAAATAGACCATACCGAAACGGGCACGATCGTTTCGATACGCTAAGAGCCGTTTCGAAACATTTAGCCATTGTTAAAGCCCGTATCGAAATGGCTTGGAAGCGTTTCGACACGCCTTAACGACAAGTGTAAAAATAGTTAAAAACTTCAACGATCATATTTTTAAAACCAGGTTTGAATGCCGTTTCAAACGTTTGAGGGTGTTTCGATACTACCGTATCGAAACGGGTCATACCGTTCCGATGTTCTTCATTCGTTTCGAAACATAGGTTAACAGTTTCAAAAGTGTTCCGGAACGCCCAATAGCCGTTTCGAAACTGTGACTTGAAAATCACTGTTTTGGCTTCAAAAACACTTAGAAAAGTTTTGTCAAGTTGAGTTTTTAACTTAACCATTTTTCTTTAAATATATTGAGAGGCTTGAGGACTTAAAAATTTGTTTTCTCTTTTTCAAATTAGTCCTTAAATTCTTTAGTTATATCAAAATTAGTTTATCGGTTTCACATATACTCATGACTCATGAGTGAGAATTAGGGGTGTTTAAAATTATCCGACTCGATTACCCGACGACCCGGTAGAAAATAGGCGAGTATTTTTAAGATTTTTATTTTTTATCGGCCGGGTACTTGACTCGGTACTTTTCTCGGGTACAAAGGTCGGGCTTGGACCGAATTTTTTCCCTTACCGGGTACCCGACCCGACACTTTTAATATATATATATATTAAAATATATATTTATTTTAGGTTTTTTTAATATTTTTACTCCAAAACTAAATTCAAATCCCTAAATTTTTTCTATGTTTGTATTATATAGTTGGAAAAAAATCACGATCGAGATTAATCTTTTTAATATATTCTTTTGGTGATAAACTTTAATATATATCTAAATATGTCACCCTTCAAAATTAAAACTAATTTCAAATCACTAATTTTTTATTTGGATTATGTATTATAAACTTTTAAATTTTATGTGTTCAATATGTAATTTTTTTAATTTTTAAATTAAGAAAAAAAAATTATAAACCGGGTACCCATTACCCAAGTACCCGGATTTCACGGGTACCCAAGTAACGGGTATTCAGATATAGCGGGTCAGGACACGAGCCGGCAAAGGAGGTACCCAGATGAATCGGGTATCCGATTTTTTGGGTACCAAAAACTGGGTACCCGAAACAGATAAAAATTTTATGCCCTTTTTCGATGCCCCTATTTATGTTCCCACACTTAAAATTAGGTTTAGAGTTTAGGATTTAGTGTTTAAGGTTGGATTTGTGGTTAGGGTTTAGGAAATTTAAGGTAAGGTGTGTTTTTTTAGGATATAGGGTGTAGGGTTTAAGATTTCGAATTTAAGATTAGAGCTTAAAATTTATTTTTTTTGTATTTTTTAGTGTTAAAGTATATATAGGCACCGAAAAAGGTTTCAGGATTTTTATCCACCCGAAACCCCTGATCTTACAATTAAGAAATAAGATGTACAACCTTTTTCTAAACAATTCAACATAAGTTTTATCACGTAAGATAAAGCTTGAGACACTTTTTTTTACTTAAGGCTTGAATATGAATATGAATGATAATACTAAGGTTCTACATCTTCCAAGATTGCCGAGAAAAAAAAGGTAATACCCTTCTAACAAGTTTAAATAATTTTTTTAAACTACTTAATTTTTTCTAAAAAAATGACATCCAACAAGTTTAAATAATGACCTCGTGCAAGCATTGCTTCTTATCTCGACATGGGGAAACCAACTTTTTTTTAAAGAGCAACCATTTACAGTTATTTTCTGTATAAACCCAGTATTGAAAATAAGCAGTCAACTTCAACTACAACTACAGCTAATGAAACCTCTTATAGATTATACAGTAAATGGTGAATATTTGGAATATAACCCATTCACATCCTTCATTCTAAAACTAAAAACAAAACTCGGAACAAGTGATGTAAGATCTGTGTTCGCTCTTGGATTTCTATACTCCAATATTCGATCACCTCGACCATCTGACATGAAGTGTACTCCGAAATCAGTAGCTTCAGTGAACGACCAAGTCAAGGTGACCCGGTCACTCCGGGGAACAGTTCTGATATTTTGTTGAATACATCCATAACCTGAAACGCATAAACAAATCATATCAACAATCAGTCTTACCATGAAATCAACTTTAGAATCCATATGACCAAGAGACAGAAAGTGGCAGAGCAAAGATTAAACAATAATCAGATGTGCCACAGATGGAATCTTAACAAGTATTTTGCAGCCCTCATTGGAACACTAAAAGAAATACATTTGCATGTAAGTAAAACATGTAGGTGGTATCCACACTTATATCAGACAAGTGAACTCGGACGAAAAAACAACCTGATCTTTGAACAAAAAGAAGTGGCCATTGTCAATCGGTTCAAATAAATTGGCACTTGTAAACATCGACAACATACAGTTAATAACGAAAGAAGAAAATTTTGATGAAAAGGGCAGGATAGATGCAATAGCCCCTCCAAATGATTCTCGGTTAGCCAATCAATGAAACTTTAAATATTAAACATAAAATGTGGATATAAGGCCTACCTCCTTGTCATTTTGGTATTTTGCAATGCTCAGTGGGTTTTGCGAACACTGTGAAAGCATCAAAGAGAAAAGAACATTAATACTAAAGATTTAGTATTCATGCATGACATCAACAGAGATAATTAACAATTCATCAATAAACCGGATAGAACATACATCCATGATAGCTGCTTGAACTCTAGGGTTTTGGAACGCCATGGCAACTTCAGGATTGGCCATTATTTTGGATATCACTTCTTCAGGTGTAAGCCCAATCTGGTCTGCAAATGGGAAAGGAAGATATTAAAACCCCTATTCAGGTAATAAACTATATTCAACCATGAGAGAACTAGACCATCTAAGAACTACGTATATATCACATATAAAGAATAAAAAATAGTTCAAATATACATCAAGGAATTAATATCGTACCCCATGCATTTGAACACTTCAATAAAAGGTTCACACTCACCGAATTGCTGTTTTACATCAGGGCTGTTGAGATCAAAATTTTTCAAGGAATCCATCATCCTATTGTCCCATTCAGAACTTCCACCCATATTATTTCTGAAAAAAAAATTGTCAAGGCGTACATGCATATAAGTATGTGAATTGGCCATAAACTCAGCCAGTTCTAAATAACACATGTAATAGGGGAAAATAAACAGAGATCATCATCAATTCACATCAAGGTAATAAGTTTCATCTTAAATCACAACACTTATCTTTCAACATCAATTGCAAGAAACTCAAGCAGAATGGTATGGAATAATGTACACATATAATGGAGAAATTATATTATAGGTCATTCCCACCACATCATCCATGGGACCAACCAATCAAATGCATCCATTTAATTAATTTTTTCCATCTCATCTTTTTACCAAGTGAATCTTTACTCATATTTACTGTAAATCAAATTTAAAAATAGTTTTTACCAAGTGAAGATTAATGAAATTGATGCATTTAATTGGTTGGTCTCATGGATGACGTGGTGGGAAGGACCCAAGATATAATTTCTCCAAATAATGACTCTTTTCAGCAGAGTAAGAGTATATCATGATTCCCTTTATGTATAATATAGATTTTTTTTAGCATCAATGAACCCCCAAAGATTCTGTCTTCCTGATCGATTGGAAGTCAATGAAAATCAAGAAAAATTAGACAAGGCATAAAACTAAATACTTGGCATCTAATAAATTCATAAAATACGAGATGTGACAGCAGAAAAATAGAAAATGTGCATTACAAGGTAATCAGAAAGCCGGTTTTCACTATGTATTGTGTTAATTTCACACATGGACTCTAGATAATTATCATTCCTAGTTCTTAACCTTCAAGCCGATTTTAAAATTGTACCAAAACAGAATCATTCTGGCTCCACCTATAATTTAACAAGAATGCGAAGAAAACATGTTAAATTTTATGGAGTCAATGCTTAAAAGTCTAAATCAAGAGAAAGACAGGCTCATAGAAATAATCAAATGCAGAAGTCAGAAAAAGCTTACAGCATGTCTTGCAGTTGTTGTCGGTATTGAGGATTTTGTAGCATCCCTGTAAAAAATGTGCAACAGAGACAATTGATAAATATTAAAAAAAAACCATCCATAAAATTTAAGCATAAGAAAACACTTTTAGAAAAGCAAATAACTCCATTCAGGGAAATAAAACAAGCATTTCAGGATTCAGAAACCTGGGGAAATTACTTAGAACCGACTCTGAAAAATAAAAGTATACAGGCATCAAATCCCTTGGCATAAAAAAGGTTTTGTAAAAGCTGAAAAGTCCGATATCAAATTTAACCAGACTGAGGATAGAACACCATCGATGCTTTTAACATATAAATTTTATAGAAACCACAAAAACCTGTCCTCTATTCCCACCTCCCCACCCATCCTCCTCAATCCTCATCCAGAAAGGAAAAAGAACAGAAAAACAAAGGAAAGAGTGGTTAAGCATGGACTTACATTTAAAAGTCTCAGGGTTCCTCATTTCCTCAGGCAAATATCTGTATGAATAAATAAAAGATTAAATTTCCTTATGAATAAATAGCAGAGACTGCAATAGAAGGGTTAATTCCGTCACAAAAAATAACTACTAGAGCACCAGGAAGAAATCTGTGTAAGAGCATTTTTAAAACACAGAAAGATTTTAATTGGGGGAATTATATTTTTAGAGGTGCTATAAGGACTCAGCTGAAGGCAGTAAAGTGGAATATATCATTTCCCATCCATACACCCCCTCCCTATCCTTTCCTTCTCTCCATAGTTATATCAACCCTAAAAAACAACCAGACAACCAGCTTCTAATCAACAGTTGATCTTTAGATAGAACAATTCATAATACTTGGGGCTGAATTTTATCCCATAAGTACAGTGACAAATGACTTCCAAACGAGAAAACCATCTAAGGAAGCAAAAAGGAAAGTTAGGTTTGCTTATCTAAGTTTTAAGTGAAAAAAAATATTATACTATGATTCAGAGCTTCAGAGATTTTGTAGGTTTGCTTATCTAAGTTTTAAGTGAAAAAAAATATTATACTATGATTCAGAGCTTCCGAGATTTTGTAGGTTTGCTTATCTAAGTTTTAAGTGAAAAAAATATTATACTATGATTCAGAGCTTCCGAGATTTTGAGGGAGTTTTCAATGTACTCAAAAAGTTAGTTTTCAATGTACTCATTATTATATCTAATTCAGGTCATTCCATGTACTCAAAAAGTTAATGAAAGCCTACAAGCTTTAAAAGATTGAAATCTTGAAGCTGTAAATTAGCTCCATGTTCATTCATCACTACATTTGAGATACCAAGCCTAAAAAATTTATATGTTGGAAAGATATACCATTGACTAGTTAGTTCTTTGTTACTTCTTGTAAGCTTATCCGAAAAGTATTACAGTTTTACTTAATGTGTAATTACAGTTTTTACTTGTTGTAAATAGTCTATCTAGAGTTAATCTCCTAAGAGGATTAGAGTTAAAAGTCTATTGTAAGTAGGACTCCTAATGTACTAAAAGTCCTATTCTTTAGTCTTTAAATAGTCTGTAAACTAGTTGTACTTTTTTCATGACATAATTCTTTTAATAACAGAAACTACTTTTCTGTTTCTCTACATGGTATATCGGAATTTGTTTATTCATGGAGAATAAATCGACATCTAGTGAGATGCAATTTTCACCAGATATTACTGTCAGTTTGGCAGATTTCTCAGAGGCAGGAAATTCTAGGGAATTTTTCTCTACTGCAGCAACTGTTTTCAGCAATTTCGCCAGGCAGCAAATGGATGAGCTTCAGAAGCTGTCCAGCAAGTTTAATGGTTCTGGTGAGGGGAATGTTGCAAATCTAGAGAATGAAGGTACTAAAGACCCTTCTTTACTTAATGCTCTTGCTTCTACCAAGGCTGCACCAACATGGATCATTGATTCTGGAGCTTCTGATCACATGACTGGTAAAAGGGAGTTGTTCTTTAAGTTTGAGTGTTCATCTTCTAAAGTTTTCATTAAAGTTGCTGATGGTTCTTTATATCCTATCGAAGGGACTGGTTCTATTTCATTAAATGATAACTTGGTTCTTGAGGATGTATTATTTGTACCTAAACTTGCGTGCAATTTAATATCAGTACACAAGCTTTCTAAGGACTTAAAGTGCTCTGTACAGTTTACAGATTCTACTTGTTTCTTGCAGGCACTGGATTCGAGAAAGATTATTGGTTATGCTAGCTTGCAAAATGGTCTCTATGTTATTCATGGCCAGCCACAATCTGTTTTTTCCCATTCCCATTCCTGCCTTACTTCTTCAGGACAGGTTGATTCTGTAATGTTATGGCATTTTAGGTTAGGTCACCCTAATTTTTCTTACCTTCAGAAATTGTTTCCTGCTTTGTTTATTAATAAAAATCTTAATTCTTTTAAATGTCATATATGTCCTCTTGCTAAACAGACTAAATCTTTATATTTACCATCTACTTATAAATCTTCAAAACCCTTTACCTTAATCCATAGTGATGTTTGGGGTCCTTCTAAAGTGAAGAATGTTACTGGTAGTAGGTGGTTTGTGACCTTTATTGATGACCATAGCAGAATTACTTGGACCTATTAGCTCAAAGAAAAATCTGATGTTGCTCCTATATTTGAGAGATTTTATAATATGGTTGTTAATCAATTTGGCAGCAAAATACAAATACTTAAATCTGATAATGGGGGAGAATATTTCACTAACTCCTTGGGAGAGTTTTTTCAAACTAAAGGGATTGTTCATATTAGCTCTTGTGTAGATACCCCACAACAGAATGGGATTGCTGAAAGGAAAAACAGACATTTGCTAGAAGTTACCCGAGCCTTGTTGTTTACTAATAATATTCCTAAATATTTGTGGGGTGAAGCCTTGTTGACAGCCACCTATCTTATTAACAAAATGCCTAGCAAAGTCTTGAACTTTAGGACACCGAGAGATGTTTTCTTAGAGAGCTATCCCAACTTTAAACCTATATCTTCTGTTCTTCCTTTCAAAGTGTTTGGCTGCACTGTTTTTCTAAGAAATTCTGATCCTTCTCGGTCCAAATTGGATCCTAGGGCTTTAAAGTGTGTTTTTATTGGGTATTCTTCACTTAAGAAGGGCTACAAATGTTACCATCCTCCTTCTCATAAAATTTATACTTCATTAGATATAACCTTTTTTGAACAAGTACCATACTTTCCTATGGCTGAAAATCAGGGGGAGAGTTGGGATGATTTCCAGCTTCCTAAAAATCAGGTTTCTCCTTATTTACCTTCCACTCTTGTACCTACTGATATTTCTTTTGAACCTCAAACTTCTTTCAAACCTGCTTCTCCTTCACCTAAAAATTCCTCACCTAAAAATACAGCTCTGCCTTCTTCACCTACTATTACACCTACAATCCCTCATACTTCACCTAAATCTATTGTTCAGCCTCCTAACCAATTGCAGGTTTATACCAGAAAGAAAAAAGTCATTCCGGAGACTGTTTTGCAATCTGACATCTGCCGAGAATTGGACTTGAGTCCAGCTGCTTGTGAGGATGAGGGAGGTAATATTGTTGATGAAATTCCTTCTCACTTACTTGAACCTGAGTTTTTGCCTATTGCTAAAAGGAAAGGGGTAAGGCAGTGTACAAAACACCCTATCCAAAGATATGTTGCTTATGGAAATCTAATGCCTTCTTTTAAGGCTTTTACAGCTTGCCTAGATGGAGAACAGATTCCAGATTCTATTGAAGAGGCCTTAAAAGATTCTAATTGGAAGAAAGCTGTTGAAGAAGAGATTAAGGCACTAAAAGAAAATGGTACTTGGACCATAACAGATCTCCCACAAGGCAAGAAACCAGTGGGATGCAAATGGGTGTTTGCCATTAAATACAATTCTGATGGAAGTGTGCACAGATATAAAGCAAGGTTGGTGGCCAAGGGCTTTACACAGACTCATGGAGTAGACTGAAGATAAACAGAAAATTCTTCTGTTTTATTAGATGATTGAAAAATCTGATGCAATACACAGATACTTACAGCCTTATATAGGCTAGGACTTTAATTTAGATAAAGAGTCCTACTAGGTTTAGTCTTCCTACTCTATCTAAAAAACTTAGAATACTACTACAACAATTAAACTAATAACTTAACTCCTATACGGATTAGGATTACTAAACTAATAAATTAACTCCTATACGGATTAGGATTACTATGCATATTCTTACACTCCCCCTCAAACTGGTGAATATACGTTGTATAATCCCAGTTTGGACAAAAATTTGCTGAAAAGAGCTTTTGGCAGAGGCTTTGTGAGAGTGTCTGCCACTTGTTCTTCTGTAGGAATGTAGTTGAGAGAGACTGTCCCTTTAGCCAACTTCTCAGCAATGAAGTGCCTGTCGATTTCAATGTGCTTTGTCCTGTCATGTTGTACAGGATTCTTGGCTATCTGAATAGTGGATTGGTTATCACAAAAAATTTCAAAACTTTCATCTTGTGTCATTCCCAACTCTCTAAGAAATTTCAATAGCCAAATTCCTTCGCATATTCCCAAGGCTAGGGCCCTGAGTTCGGCCTCAGCACTGCTTCTTGAAACCACCGTTTGTTTCTTACTCTTCCAAGTCACCAAATTTCCCCAAACAAAGGAACAATATCCACTGGTTGACCTCCTGTCAGTGAGCTCTCCTGCCCAGCTTGCATCAGTGTAGATTTTCACAGTTCTGTCTTGACTTTTCTTAAAAAATAGGCCGTGTCCTGGTGTCCCTTTTAAATACCTCAAGATCCTCTTTGCTGCATCCATGTGTTCTTGTCTAGGCTCTATCATATATTGACTTATGACATTTACTGGAAAGGAGATGTCGGGTCTGGTGAGGGACAAGTAAATCAATTTACCTACTAATCTTTGGTAGAGTCCTTTGTCAGCCGTAAGACCAGTTCCTGGTTTGTTGAATTTTAGGCCTGCCTCCATTGGTGTGTCTGCAGGTTTGCAACCCAGTAAACCTGTTTCTTTAAGAAGATCCAGGATATACTTTCGTTGGTTGATAATTAACTCTTTGCTGGTTCTTGCTACCTTCATGCCTAGGAAGTATCTCAAACTCCCAAGATCTTTGATTTCAAATTCTCTACTTAAGAAGTTCTTCAATTTGCTAACTTCTTCTTCATCATCTCCTGTCATAATTATGTCATCCACGTACACAATTAAGATTACTCTTTTATTGAAAGAAGTTACCTTACTGAACAAGGTGTGATCGGCCGAGGATTGCTTGAACCCATTCTTCAATATAACCTTGGTGAATCTCTCAAACCAGGCTCTAGGAGATTGTTTAAGTCCATAGAGTGATTTTGCTAGTTTGCAAACTTTTTGGAATAGTCTTCCTTTTCCGAGTATAGACCTGCAATTGTTTTGGAGGCTGTGAAGAAGTTTGAGTTGACTGTTTTGATGCAGGAGAAAGGTATGGGTTAAGTGATGAGTTAGGAGGAGTATGGGAAGAAGTTTGAGACTCAAGTAAGGGAGGATAATGAGAAGGTGAAGAGAGAGGAACTTGTGTAGGAACAAGCTGAAAATTATTACCAATTGTCTCCCCCTTAATTTCAGTCTTGGAGAAATAAGGTTCCTGCTCAAAAAAGGTTAGATCCATAGTAACAAAGAATTTTTTAGAAGGGGGATGGTAACATTTGTAGCCTTTCTTGAGTGAAGAATATCCAACTAAGACACATTTCAAAGACTTGGGATCAAATTTAGATCTCGTAGGACTGAAATTCTGTACAAACACAGTGCAGCCAAAGATACGCAAGGGAAGATTAGAGTTCATAGGTTTGAAGGATGGAAAGAAAGACAAGAATACATCCCTGGGTGTTTGAAAATTCAATACTTTACTAGGCATACAATTAATAAGGTAAGTAGAGGTTAATAATGCCTCACCCCACAAGTAATGAGGAACATTGTTGGAAAGCATTAGAGCTCGGGTTACTTCTAAAAGATGTCTATTTTTTCTTTCCGCAATCCCATTTTGTTGTGGAGTATCAACACATGAACTTATATGGACAATGCCTTTATCTTTGAAGAATTCACCTAAGGACTTAGTGAAAAATTCCCCCCCCATTGTCAGACTTAAAGATTTGAATTTTAGTCTCAAATTGGGTTTCAACCATACTATAGAATTGTTCAAAGACTTGACTAACCTCTGATTTTTCTTTTAACAAGTATGTCCAAGTAAGCCTACTATGATCATCAATAAATATGACAAACCAACGACCCCCAGTAATATTCTTCACACGAGAAGGACCCCAAACATCACTGTGGACAAGGGAAAAAGGATGCGAGGGTTTATAGGTAGAGGGTAAATATGAATTTCTAGTTTGTTTTGCAAGAGGACAAACATGGCATTTAAAAGAGGAAGGTTTTTTATTAATAAATAACTTGGGAAACAATTTGGAAAGATAGAAAAAACTTGGATGGCCTAACCTAAAATGCCACAACATGATATCATCTTGTCCTAAGGAAGACATACAAGCTGTAGAAGAAGGGTTTTGAGGGAATTGAATACTGGAGAAGACATATAAACCATTATGCAAGCTAGCACTGCCAATCGTCTTCTTCCTGTTCAGTTCCTGTAAAACACAATCAGAACCCTTAAACTTCAGGACACAATAAGTTAAAATCCTTGGATAATTTACTCACTGACAATAAGTTGCACTTTAGATCAGGCACAAATAACACATCTTTCAGAAGTAAATCTGGAGTAAGAAAGACAGAACCTTTTCCTAGGATTTTATAGTGAGACCCATCGGCTATCTTAATGGAGTTTTTAAAGGAAGAGGTATGGAGATCAAAAAACAGATCCTTATTACCAGTCATATGGTCAGTGGCTCCAGAATCAATAATCCAAGTAGATATATTTGAAGTTGAAAGAAAAGCAGTAGGGGAAGGATTGTAATCCATACCTTCAGGTTCTGTACTTGCCAAATTACCTTCAATATTGCTGGTTAGTTTACTAAACATTTTTTGTAACTGAGCCATTTGTTGTTTAGTAAAACCACCTGAAGTAGTAGTTTGACCATCATCAGAGGAGGCAGATTTGTTTTTATTATTGTCAGGCTTCCAGTCAGAGGGCTTCCCATGTAATTTCCAGCAATTTTCCTTTAAATGGCCTTGTTTTTTGTAGTAGTTACATGTAGCTCGTCCCTTCTTTGTTCTAGGGGTGGAAGTGGACTGTGTGACCATGGCAGAGCTGTCAGGAACAGGGGCTTCTGGAATCATGTAGAGGCGACGGCTTTCCTCTCTTCGAATCTCACAAAAGACCTCTCTCAGTGAAGGAAGGGGATTAAGGCCAAGGATCCTAGATTTGACTGGATCAAAATCCCTATTTAAGCCATTGAGGAACTTGAAAATTCTTCTCTGCTCGTTAATCTTTCGAAATAGTGCAGCATCAGTTGGGGTCTCCCATTCATGGGCTTCATACATGTCAATTTGCTGCCACAAATTGGTGAGAGTTGTGTAGTATTGAGTAGCAGTCATCCCATCCTGTTTCAGTGCAGCAGCAGTGCTTTCGATCCCAAACAACTCTGAGTTGTTGTTTGTGTTGGAGTAAGTATCCCGAGCAGCATCCCAAATCTCCTTGGCAGTCTCATAGAGAAGAAACTGAGAACTAACTCCAGGGACCATGGTATTGATGAGCCAAGACATGATCCGACCATTCTCTTGGATCCACTTTTCCAGACCTTCATCAGCTGCAGCAGGTTTTGAAGTTTTCCCAGTGACATATCCTAGAGTTCTTCTCCCGATAAGGAAGAGTTTAACGGACTAGGACCATTGAACATAATTTGTGCCTGTGAACCTATGGCACAAAGAAGTCGAACCAGAAGGTTCCAACAAATCTGCCATCGAGGAAGCGGATGTAGAGGATAAAGAGCGCATGTCACTTTAACCGAAATTTACCATTAGAGAAAGAAAAGAAAAAAAATCGATTGGATCGAATTTAAGCTCTGATACCATGAAGATAAACAGAAAATTCTTCTGTTTTATTAGATGATTGAAAAATCTGATGCAATACAAAGATACTTACAGCCTTATATAGGCTAGGACTTTAATTTAGATAAAGAGTCCTACTAGGTTTAGTCTTCCTACTCTATCTAAAAAACTTAGAATACTACTACAACAATTAAACTAATAACTTAACTCCTATACGGATTAGGATTACTAAACTAATAAATTAACTCCTATACGGATTAGGATTACTATGCATATTCTTACATAGACTACAAGGAGACCTTTGCCCCTGTAGCTAAATTGAACACTGTAAGAGTTCTATTAAGCTTGGCTGTTAATTATGACTGGAAACTCCATCAGCTTGACATTAAGAATGCATTTCTTAATGGAAAATTGGAAGAGGAGGTTTATATGAAGATTCCACCAGGTTTAGAATCTGAAGAGACTAAGCAGAAGGTTTGCAAGCTTGACAGATCACTCTATGGGTTAAAGCAGTCGCCTAGAGCATGGTTTGATAGATTCACCAAAGTTGTTTTGACAGGTGGATACAAGCAGTCATTGGCAGATCATACTCTATTCTCTAAGGTAACCTCCAATAACAAAAAGGTTATCTTAATAGTATACGTCGATGACATAATTTTGACAGGGGATGATGAGGAAGAAATAAACTACTTGAAAGCTTTATTGAGCAAGGAGTTTGAAATGAAAGACCTAGGAAAGCTCAGATATTTTCTAGGCATGGAGGTAGCAAGATCAAGCAAAGGTTTGGTTATTAACCAGAGGAAATATGTTCTGGACCTACTTACTGAGACTGGAATGTTGGGCTGTAAACCAACTGAGTTTAAAATTCAGCAAAGAAGAGTCAAGTCCTAAAGCTGACAAGGGACTTTATCAAAGGTTGGTGGGAAAATTGATCTATTTATCACTGACCAGACCAGATATTGCTTTTCCGGTAAACATTATCAGCCAGTATATGACAGATCCTAGACAAGAACATATGGAAGCTGCTACTAGAATTCTGAGATACCTTAAGGGTACACCGGGACATGGCTTAATGTTCAAAAAGACTCTTAACAGATCAGTAAAAATTTTCTCAGATGCAAGCTGGGCAAGTGAGTTGACAGATAGACGGTCAACAAGTGGTTATTGTTCTTTTGTTTGGGGAAATCTAGTGACTTGGAAGAGCAAAAAGCAAACTGTTGTGTCAAGAAGTAGTGCAGAAGCTGAGTACAGAGCTTTAGCTCTTGGAATGTGTGAAGGAATTTGGCTGGTGAAGCTACTCAAAGAGCTAGGAATGGTTCAAGAAGAGAAGTTCGAAGTGTTCTGTGATAACCAGTCTACTATACAGATTGCCAAGAATCCTATTCAACATGACAGAACCAAACATGTTGAAATTGATAGAAACTTTATTGCAGAAAAACTGACAAATGGAATAGCTTCCTTAAACTATGTTCCTACAGAAGAGCAAGTAGCAGATGTTCTTACAAAAGCTCTGCCAAAAGCACTTTTCGATAAGTTTTTATTCAAGCTGGGATTATACAATGTATACCAACCAGCTTGAGGGGGAGTGTAAGCTTATCCAAAAAGTATTACAGTTTTACTTAATGTGTAATTACAGTTTTTACTTGTTGTAAATAGTCTATCTAGAGTTAATCTCCTAAGAGGATTAGAGTTAAAAGTCTATTGTAAGTAGGACTCCTAATGTACTAAAAGTCCTATTCTTTAGTCTTTAAATAGTCTGTAAACTAGTTGTACTTTTTTCATGACAGAATTCTTTTAATAACAGAAACTACTTTTCTGTTTTTCTTCTTGTTCTATTTCTCTACACTTCTGTATTCCAAAGAATAAGAATGGTTCCAAAGAATAAGAATGGAAGAATGGACATTAAGAAAGAAGTTAAAACTTACACTACTACACCTCAGGTACACCAAGATGACATCAATAAAAAAAATCAGAAAAAATAAAATGTTTGAGAAAAAGAAGTTTTATTACGGAAAAACCATCTTCTGCACTGTTGGATCTTCCATCATTTTCTCTAATGCATCCACAGATAAGCCAGGACCTGCTCTTCCTGCAAATGTAACAGAATGCTTTATAAAATATTGCGGAGAGTACTAGAACTAAAAGCATGCTCAAAATGTGTACATGCATGATTAAAGTGTTGGCTATAAATAGGTACAAGTATACTATAGGCAGAGGAACAATGTACACTTAATCATAAAGCAACCGAAGTGCTACAAAAGAGAGCAGCAGAATTGCAGCTGCATCAATGAGGTAATAGAACCACCTATTTGTCACCATTTAGCTATGTTAATATATGCATCAGCAAATGTCTTTCAAAAGAGCTAATATTGAACAAAACAGCATTAATTACTATGAAAATTATATGCATATCAACCCATGAAAAATCAAGTGATCTCAAGCCCTTCCCTATTACTAGGCTGCTTAGTGCCTCCTATTAATGTTCCTTTATGTTAACATAGATATCATAATTCAATCTATTATATCCCTCAATGTCAGAAGATTTATTGATCTCTAACATATTGGAATAACACTTTTTTTCCGTCATTAAGCTATAACCTCCCTTGGTCCAAGTAAAATTTTAAACCAATGGGAAAACAGCAGAGTTTGCAATTGATACAAAACTCTCCATATTTTTTCAACCTTTTCTTCAGAGAGTTGTTACAACGACTACAAACCAAAACGTGTCACACTTTCATTTCAAATAATCATTTGATGTCAGTTACAACTGGCTCTTTACATACCAGTTGACTGATAACCGCCAAAAGCACCATTATCCTGCGCACCAGCATCCTGCTTCGATGCAGCTCCATTGTCAGAAACCTTCAGACATCATTCAAAATTTTAACTTTCCAGGATATATGCAATGAAATTACAGAAATTAATCCATACAACCAGTCTCACAGGAAAAGCTTAAAAAGCTTACATCCTTGGGAATCTGAGCATTGTCTGATGAACTTATCTCTGCCACATCTTCAAAAGCATTCTTCTGTATGCTCTCTTCTGGAGAAACATCAACAAAAGCTGCAAATAGAACTTTAAATCAGTCTTAAAAACGATCTCGAGAACAACATCTGCAATTGGAATGAAATGAGTTGTTAATTGAATCTAAAACCATCATTTGAAGTAGAAAATTCCTTTGATACTAATGTTTCATATACATCAACGTGTCATATATGTTCCATTTTACCTCAAAAAAGGAAGAGTTGCATAATATACAACATCATGTGGAAGCAGTAAAAGTTCTATTTTACCATATTTCTTTGGTTCTGCAGTTTCTGTTTTACTTTTTCCTTCTGTTGCTGGATCAGTTGCCGGGGCTGCTTCAACTTTTGTTGCAGGTACATCAACTGTAACTCGGCTTTGAGAAGAAGGTGGAGGAGGGGATGTGACAGGGCCTTGTGATGGAGGTGTTGGAAAGGAAAACGGGGATCCCGAAGGAAAAGCAGCATTGCCAAATTGGTTATTTTGTGTATTCATCTGGCCCATCTGGCCCATCATGGTTTTAAAAGCTTGCTGCATTGCATATTTCTGAATAATGGAAAGGTGGATATCATAAATCAACGAAATAACATAACTATTCAGTGACCTCCTCCACTAAGTGTCAAAGTTTAAGCCATTTACCTCATCTTAAGCACATAAAGAAAGTTAATCATGCAATGACCAAATTTAGGTAAATTAAGGGACAACTCAGGAACAACTCAAAGGCCATAAAAGAGAGTTATATATCTAAGAAACCATGGTAGGGCTCTGATATGACAACCAAGAAACTTACAGTAACACAAAATCTATATATACTGATACGGTTCCACTACCCTTGCAGACCTATTCAAGGAGAAACCTGAAAGCAAAAGACAAGGTGCAAATAGTGGAAGACCAAGTCCAACTTTCTCAGCTACTTGGACTACACGATCCCCATGATCTACATGATGCTAATGAGGAGTTGCAAATCTTACCTTAACAACCTGCATGTTCTCCATGTTTCCACAACTTCAATTCTGCCATGTTATCCATTATCTCCTACCTTATAGGAATTTAGTTATGCTTTCCAGAAAATAGTAGTGCAGGCTATTTATTACAAATATCCTAGGAGTTGTTCTAGTTTCATATGTGATTTTGTTATTTGAATTTCAAGATTATTGGTTGTAAGTGTGTCAAGATTCTTACACTGCTACAGCTAATAAATATTCCTATTTTGTTCCTTATCTTCTCCATTGTTATCTAGATACGTCTACTTGTCCTGGTGCCATAACACAGAAAGGCATTGAGTCGTGCCATGTAAAGATAATGTCAAGGTAAGCTGCCCCCATTAGGTAAACTTCTCAACACATCCAATTGAGATCTGACAGAAATTTAGGAGGCACAAATTATACAACTAGCTCTTATTTTCTGGATTGGACTCTACACCTTGGATTCATAATTTCCATTAAAACAACTTTATTGTCAACAAGAGCCAGCACGCCCCCACCCTATGCGTCCCAAGAAGGGATCATCAACCTTTGAGATGGATGAAGTGAAAGTTTTACAAATATCAAAAATACAATTTTGCAGGATAACTATAGTCCCTGTAAGCAAAACCTGTATTCTCTTATCTTGTTTTGAACTATCACTATCTATTACAGCCTTGATTATTGGATTTCAAAGAATGTATAGTGAATAGAATCAATTACATAACCAAATAGTTTGTTCAAATTAGTACTGCCCTTCATATCCCTAAAAAAATAACTTTAAAAGATAAAAGAAGGCACCTTGACACAGAAACTTGAAAAAGTAATGGAAAGCCATTAACTTCGACTTATAATAATTTGGTGAAATAACAGTCAATACAAAAGCCAATTTGACCCATAGTTTCCCCACTCGCATGCCAATTTCTGTTTTCAAATGCCACAAGAAGCATAATGAAGAATAAATAGTTTTCTACCCGTTGCCATTTTTCCATTGCTTCATTGAAGTACCCAATTCTACTTCCAAAACTATAACATAAGATCCAATCATACAACTTACAGGCAAAACAATACAACCATACCTCATAGGAAAGAAACCCTCACCTTTAAGCTTGAAGCTACCTGTCATTTCAATCAACTTCATTAAGATATATACAAAAAATAGACAAATTCCATTTAATAGAATAACACTAAATGTCACCCAAAAAGATTGAAAAGAAAAATAGAAGCTTTGTGCTCACCCATGTAAAAAGTGCTGAGAGCCCAACACCTACTCCAATCCAGAAAAGCGGTGACCCTCTGCAAAATATAAACACATAAACAACTAAGCAAAGAAATAAATGTTCATAAAACATACTCGCACAATAAAATATATATTTGGAATGTCCGTCTAATCATTATTCTCTTTCACTAACCCAAAACTGCTATAAAGTAAAAGTAAACAATTAAAAACTATCATTATTTCACTAAAAATTGTGTAAATTGTTTGAGTTTGATATCAATTCATATACAGTTGTTTCACATACAAGAAAAATAATACAGTATTTCATTATACATGAAAACTATGGCTCTGTTTGATCACAGTGCTCGGTTTTTGCTAATTACAAAGTTACTAAGAAGAAAAAAAAGATTAAAAATGGATAAATTGCGTTGAAGCAATATCAAATGTTTATTTCCTCCTAAAAAGTCAGCTCATTTTTTCCCATTTTCAAAAGCAGGAATTAGAAACCAAAGATAATAAAGAGAAAAACGATGGACCGAATTACATTTGAGAGGACGGCGGCGGCACAGTTGGATAAGGGTTGACTCCAACCGAAGAAGTTTGTTGATTACTTGAAGAAGAAATGGTGGCAAACCTTTCGTCTCTAGATTTTCTGAGAACTGCATTAACAAGAACAGAATAAGATCAAATTCTAATAAACTTAAAAAATAAGAAACAAAGAGAAAATAAAATACCAATTTGGGGGAGGCGTCGTGGAGGAGTAGAGTGGGCGGAGCAGGAGAATCTGGAACGACGAGGAGCAATCTTGGGAGTTGGAAAAGTGAAGATTTTGGTAGGGGTTTTCAGAGTATAAATAGGATTAGTGTGTCCTAAGAGAAAAACCTTTGGAGGTGAAGAAGAGGACGAAACCAACGCCATGTTCATATTTTCCATTGAATTTTACAACCCCCCGATGAGAGTGAGAAAGGAAGGGTGAGAGTTAGTGAGAAACAGGGAACGAAGAACACAATGAGAATGGGATAAACGACGCCCCCAAATGTTATAGGTTTGATATTAATACCTAAACTATAATTTTGGGTAAAGTTCATAAATGGTAACTAAATTTTGGTCTATTATTTTGGGTAAAATTTATAAATGGTAACTAATTTATTTAATTTGATAATTAAACTTTTAATTATTTCAATATGACCATTAAATTTTATGTTTTGCTTTAATGTTATCACTCACCGGTTAACAGTTGTTAACAACCGTTAAAATATTTAATATAATAACACGCTTAATTCTCTATGTTTGCATATTCAAACAATTTAAGCACTTTTAAGTAAAAAATAATTTAGTCCTCTTATCCAAGAATCATCGTCGACACTGATGCTTCTCCCTGTTCAACAATGGCAACACTTCGGTAAAAATTTTGCTTCCATTTTCTTTTTTTTCTCAAGATAAGCTTGTTTGTGTCACCAATGGTGTTTCTATCTTTGAGCTTGCCTTGGTTAATAGTTTCTTGCTCCATGGATTCCCTGTTTGAATCCTCGTTGATAACTAAGGTAACAATTTTGTTGTTCGAAATAAAATCCTTGTCTAATTTAAGGTTCTTGTCAAATGTTTCACATTTCCAGAAAAGATATTAACTTAGATTTTTTGGGTTTGATCTAAAAAAATATTGCAAAAGATGTAGAGAAGTTGAGGGAGATGCAGTTTTCAGGGGCTTGTAACAATAAAATATTTGGGTTTTCTTTTTTTATTGATGCACACCAAGTGATTGTAATAATGTTTCAAAGGTAATGAACTGAAAATATGTTTTAGCATACCAATAAACATGTAAAATATGTGCATTGCAGAAATCTTTGGAGGGGACATGGAATACTAAAAAATTATTTGCTTTGCTCGGTATTTTCTACTACACTATTGGAGCAGTCACTATCAGAATTTGTATCAACGTCGTCGTTTGAATCCTGACTTCCTTCATCTTCAACAGTAGCTTCATTTTTTCTGTGTTAATCGATTATAAATTTCAAGTCAAAGAAATAGCCATCATCGATATCATCACTGTCATTCATGCCCAGTGCCAAATTAAGTGGTGGTAACCGTCACGATCATAGTAGTGCAAGTGGCGGTGGAGCGTGTATTAACACAAACAATAGTACCACCTCCTCGCCAATACTTGAGCAAGCTAAAAGCTTCCATGGTTGGGAGATCCAGAATAGAAGAAACTCGGGATTTGAAGGGGTTTTTAGAGTAGACGGGTAAAGTAAAGAAAAGGAGGGACATTGTTTTGAATGTGAGAAAGGTTAGGTTTAATGGAGAGTATTAAAAATGAAGTTTGACAGAGATAACGATTAATCTTTTTCTCGCAAGCAAGAGGGAAGGAGGTTAAATTTATTTTTTTAAATTAGGACTGAATTGTTTGAATGTGCATATGTAGAAGACTAAATGTGTTATTATACAAAATATTTTAACAGCGGTTAACGGATGATAACGAGTCAGTGATAAAATTGAAACAAAATTAAAAGTTTAATGGTAACACTGAAGCAATTGAAAAGTTTTGTTACCAAATTAACTTCTGACCTTAAGCAAATCTGGCATCGGTAACAACTTCTGACCTGCTTCGGCCCAACAAATCGGAGTTCTACATTTTCTACCATACAGTGCCTCATATGGAGCCATCTGAATGCTCGATTGAAAATTGTTATTGTATGCGAACTCAACCAACGATAAGTGTTTCTCCCAAGTACCCTAAAAATCAATAATGCAACAACGCAACATGTCCTCTAAAATCTGTATAACCCTCTTTGACTGACCATCTGACTGAGGATGATACGACGTACAAAAATTCAATCGGGTACCCAAAGCAGTATGCAAACACTCCCAAAATCTAGCTGTAAATTTCATATCTCTGTCAGACACAATCGACTTTGGCACACCATGAAGTCTCACAATCTCACTGATGTAAAAATCGGCCAACTTATCTAAAGAGTAAGTCGTATGAACGGCTATAAAGTGAGCACACTTTATGAAACGGTCAACTATAACCCATACTGAGTTCTTCTTCGAAGAAGTCAAAGGCAAACCTGAAACGAAGTCCATGGTGATATTTCCCCACTTCCATTCAGGAATCCTCAACGGTTGCAACCAACCTGATGTTCTGCCTTAACTCTCTGGCATACCATACACTTACTCACGAAATCGGCTACGTCTCTCTTCAAACCAACCCAGTAGTATTCATTCTTCAAATCACGATACATCTTTATATTACCAGGATGCATAGCAAACGAACTACTGTGTGCTTCGGTCAAGATAGTACGTCTCAAATCATTGTCATCCGGTGCAACTATTCTATCTCTGAAACACAAGACCCCATCAACACTGAAACTGTAATTCGGTGGTCTACCCTCGGCTATATCTTGTACGCGAGGTGCCAAAGATCTATCTAACAACTGTTTTTCTCTAATCAACTGGCCTAAGGTAGGTCTAACCTGAAGCTTGGCCACTAGACCACCATCACCGGACAAGCTCAAACTAGCAAACATGGCTCTCAACTCAACGACTACCTTCCTACTCAAAGCATCTGCCACTACGTTGGCTTTACCCGGATGGTACTCAATCGTGAGATCATAGTCCTTAAGTAACTCTAGCCACCTATGTTGTCTGAGGTTCAACTTTCGTTGTGTCATTATATACTTCAGACTCTTATGATTCGTATACACTGTGCATTTCTCACCATATAAATAATGTCTCCAAATCTTCAAGGCGAACACAACCGCGGCTAGTTCTATGTCGTGTGTCGAATAATTACGCTCGTGATTCTTCAACTGTCTCGAAGCATAAGCTACCACTCTACCATCTTGCATGAGCACACAACCTAATCCTACGTAAGAAGCATCACTGTAGATCACATATTCTTTCCCCGACTCTGGCTGAATCAAAATCGGCGCATCTGTCAAAGCTTCTTTCAGTTTCTCAAAGGCTTGTTATCTCACATCTGACCGCTCAAACTGAACATTCTTCTAAAGCAACTTTGTCAAAGAAGCGACTATCTTCGAGAATCCATCCACAAACCTCCTATAATAACCTACTAAGCCTAGGAAACTACGAATATATATCACAGACTTTGGTTGCTTCCACTCAACAATGGCTTCTATCTTCTTCGGGTCAACTCTAATCTCCTCGGCTGACATTACATGTCCTAGGAAGACTACTTCTCTGATCCAGAACTCACACTTACTCAACTTTGCGTACAACTGGTTGTCTAGAAAAGTCTGCAATACTAACCTCAAATACCGGTCATGATCTTCCTCGGTACGCGAATGCACCAAAATGTCATCTATGAAAACAACCACAAACTGATCTAAGTACTGATGGAAGGTTCGGTTCATCATGTCCATGAAAGCAGCTGGTGCATTTGTCAACCCAAACAACATAACTAAGAACTCGTAGTGACCATATCTAGTCCTAAAAGCTGTCTTCGGTACATCAACCTCTTTTACCTTCAACTGGTAATAACCAGATCTCAAATCAATCTTCGAAAAGACCGATGCCCCTCTCAACTAATCAAACAAATCATCGATACGCGGCAAATGATACTTTTTTTCACTGTCAACTGATTCAACTGTCTATAATCGATGCACATCCTCATACTACCGTCTTTCTTCTTCACAAATAACACTGGAGCGCCCCAAGGCGAAGAACTCAGACGGGTAAAACCTCTACCGGACAACTCTTGTAACCGAGTCTTCAACTCTTTTAGTTCTTTCGGTGCCATACGGTACGGGGCAATTGAAACGGGAGCAGAATCTGTGTATGTCTCTATAGAAAACTCTACTTCTCTGTTAGGCAGTAAACCCGACAATTCTTTCGGAAACACACTCGAAAAATCACACATTGTTCTGATATCCTTAGGTCTAACTTCATTTATATTCGGATTCATCATGTAGGCCAAGTACGCCTCACAACCTAACTCAACTAATCTCTGAGCCTTTAAGGTCAAAACAACATTCGACAAGAATTTTACATTCTCACCTACTACCACAATCTCGTAGTCATCCGCAAGCTTCAAGTAGACTCTCTTTGTTTCGAAATCTATCCTAACTCTATGTTTTGTAAGCCAGTCCATACCCAAAATCACATCGAAGCCATAAAACGGTAACTCCATCATGTCCACTGGAAATATATTCCCCTAAACCATTAACGGACACCTTCTGTACATCTTCCTAACCACTATTGTATCTCCGAAGGAACTAGTAACACTAACACCTACCTCTAGTACCTCACAAGGTATATTCAACATCTTTGTATGCTCACTCAAAATGTACGAATGCGTAGACCCGGAGTCAATCAAGGAAAGCAAACTTAGAGACTGTATCGAGAAATTACCTGCAATCACATACGTGTTGTTCTGTCCCTCTCGCTGAGCATAAACTCTAGCCTGACCTCCGCCCTCTGGCTGAACCACAATTACATGAGCTACATTTCGCTGGCCATCGTTCCTCGGCTGGAAGTTTCCTTGACCGTGCCCACGACCTCTCGGATAATCAATAGCTCTAGTAGGAGCCTGAACCTGAACTGGTGCAAACCCAGCCTGATGTGGACAATCACGCCTAAGGTGATCTCTAGCTCCACAGTTCCAACACGCATGAAAGTTTCCCAGTACTCCCCGGTGTGATGCCTCCCGCACCTAACAGACTCGGGCAAATGCACACCAGCTCTCTAGCCCTGATGGCCTCTTCCGTGGTTACCACCCCCACGTCTGTGATCAAAATGATGCATATTGTCCCTATGCCTCTTGGCATCACCTCTATAAACGTCAGCAAACCTCTTCCCTGAACTAAAACCACTTGAACGTTTGGTCAGACCCAAACTGTGCTCTATGTCCTTGGCCCTAACGACCAAGACATTGAAGTCCGTATAATCTATAGCCAAAGTGTACCTCTTTACTTCCTCACTCAACCCGTAACGGAAACGGTCGCATCGTTCCCTCTTAGTATGAACTAGCTCGGACGCATACTGACTCAATCTGACAAACCGTATCTCATACTTGGTCATTGTCATGTTACCCTGAAGAAAAGCCATAAACTCTCTCTTCTTCTCATCAAGATAACGGGGACCCAGATACTTCTTGCAAAAAGCGGACTCAATGAACTCCCAAGTAACCTTGGTATCTGGCATACCTGTAGTAATGGTGAGCCACCAAGTGTAGGCATCACCCTGAAGCAGAGAAACAACACACCCCAGTCTGCGTGCTCCAGTACAACCCATCTAAGACAAGATACGAACAGTCTTATCAAACCAAGCCTCTGATCTCTCGGGCGCCAACCCTCGGAACTGTTCACCTCCCAAACTACGAAGCCTCTCAAGTGGCAAACCGGTGCCCTCACCCTGAGGTTGTGCCACTGCTTGACCCCCGACCACAGCTGCTTGGAAAGCCCCAGCTATAGCCTGAACCAATGGAGCTAGATCTATATCGGCCGGACCTTGGCCAACCTGAGGTCCTACGCCCTCAGCTCTCGCCTCACCTCCCTCTTGACGAGGAGGAGAAGGAGAAGGTGGAGGGCCTCCGCCTCTACAACCGGCTTAACTTCCAGAGCTGCTGCCCGTGGTTCCGGATGAACCACCCTAGGCCTGCCTCTAGGTCTCATCTTACGGCTAGCAAGATATCAACTACAAACAAAACTGTTGAGTGGATCGAATGATCGAAATGAACCAAGAGGGGGTGAATTGGATTTTTAAGGTTCTAGGTGGTGGAAATTGCAAATAAAAAAGTAGACAAAGAATTTTAGAGTGGTTCAAGTTCCAAATGAACTATACATCCACTACCTTAGCTTCACTAAGGATTTGCAACAATTCCACTAATTGCTCTTCTCCTTTTCTAGGCTAAGGAGGTAACCCTTACAATTTTCGGTCAAATTTTCTACCCAAAATTTGACCCAATCCTCACACAAATAAAACAAAGAATTTGTTGGCTAAACAAGTATCTCTCAATACATAAACTAGCCAATTACAAGCACTCAACCCAATTGAAATGATAAGAATAAAAAATATAATTGGGGTTTCTAGACAATAATGGGATTTAGGCACAAATGCTTGGATTTGATGTTTGGATGTTTTCTTTAGGATCAATAGTTGTTGCTGAAGCTTTTAGAGGTCACTTTTATACCTTCTCATTGATTTCTAGCCGTTGTGGTTGTTGCATTCATCAATAAAGTTGTTGGGGTGTTATCTCCCCTCCATAAATGCAATCTGCAACCAACCGTTTCGAAACGCCCGACCCTGTTTCGAAACATACCAAAATAGAAAGAGCCGTTGGGGTGCATTAAAAAGCCCGTATCGAAACGGTTAGACCTGTTTCGATACGCTAAGAGCATTTTCGAATCTTGTTTCGAAACATTTTGCCACTGTCAAGGGTCGTATCGAAACGGCTTGAGATCGTTTCGAAACGCCTTAACGGTTTGTTAAAAATCAGTTAAAAACTTTCAACGGTCATATTTTTCAAATCAATTTAAGAACCGTTTCGAAACACTTCATATTGTTTCGATACGGTGTCTCTTTGTTCTAAAGCCGTTTCGAAACTTGTTTCGAAACATGTGTTGGTAGTGTTGAAATCATTTCGATATCCGTTTCGAAACATGGGTTCACAGTTTCAAAACTGTTTCGAAACGCCTTAGGCCGTTTCGAAACAGGGACTCAAAAATCATTGTTTTGGCTTTAAGAACACTTAGAAAATATTTGATAAACTTAGTTTTTAACTTAGGCATATTCTTTAAATCATATAGTGATGTTTGAGGACTTAAAAATTTGTTTTTACATTTTCAATTTAGTCCTTAGGTTCTTTAGTTATATCAAAATTAAAATATCGGTTTCACAAAAACAAACATACACGGATTAAGTTAGCAAAGACAAGGGTCCAAGGTGCTCAAGTATTCCTTTACAAAATTCTTTCAAATAAGGAATAGTAGCAATGGGAACTCGACACTACGCCTAACACAACAATCATGCAAGCAACGAACAACAAGCATACATAGCAAAACATTCACCGTATAACATACACCGAGATAGCAAAATAACACTTCAAACTTACCTTCCCGAGGTCGCGAAAACCTCAGGCTCTGATACCAACAAATGTAACCCCCTCGTTTCGGGCTAGACGAAAGATCGGTCCGAACAGGTTACACAGGGAAAACTGAAGCGAAACCCGTTAAGGTTCCACTCTGATTAGCAACCTTAGAAAATTCATTTAATTATCTTGTCTAAATATTATATTTAGTCCTATATGAGAAACAACAGCGGAAAAAGATATAGAAACACCCAAGCAGACATAAGGTAACTTAAATTTTACCAAGTGACAAGTTAGTCCATTTGCATGCTTGCGAAACCAAAACCATACGTAAAAGATGCATATAAACTTAACAAGGAAGAAAACAAAAAAACGAGACTAAAACACAACAATCGAGAACTTTTGAAGATGCCAAAAAGCCCAATTTATAGGCCTGCATTTCGAAACAGGCTTCCCCGTTTTGATACGCGGGCTCCAATTTAAAAGTCAGACCAGGTCGTACCGATACGGTCCACCTCGTTTCGGTACGGGGGTCTCTAGTGTCGAAACGTTTCGAAAATGGTTCCGAAACAGGCACTCACATAGGCAAACCGTATCGAAACGCGTACCGAAACGGGAGCTCACAGTGTCAAAACGTATCGAAACGGCACCACCCCCGTTCCGATACGAGTATCCCTGGAGCTATAATCGTTCCGAAACAACCATAAGCGTTTCGAAACGCCTACACACAGAATGACCCTGAAAACAGTTTTCTACATCTCCAAACATTCCCAAACATGCTCCAAAACAACAAGGATCATAAAACAACAATCATGCATACAATCTATAGGCACCACCTCCTACCACAAGCATGATCAAACATATAAACATGCAAAACAAGTCCATTTCATTAATAAGAAACATGCATCCACATAAGCATTGCATAACAAGGTTTACATGTTTCTCATACAAACATAAGCATCCACAAAACATGGTTTACACTTTTCAACACAAAAGCATTAACAAAATATGAGTCTAACACATGCTCCTACAACACGTAGCATCCCCATTGCTAACTATTACATCATTCAATAAAACCATACTTGAGCAACCACACACGCGCTTGAATGCCCCTTCCTTCCTCCTTGCTAGTATCCACACTAATGACATGTATTGTCGAAAACAAGAGCGTAAGCTAGAAAGCTTAGTGAGGGAGCTCAAAACAAAACATCGACAATGCAGGGTTCAAAGCATTGATATTTACAACTCATCCACAAAACATACATTAACACCAACATATCAACTTAGCCAACTACTACGAGAATGCATGAACATGGCATCTTACCTCATGTTATGCTAAGCACAAATGCAATAGATTGCTACAAAACATCTTACTCATCAACCACACATAAACAAGTATATTGACAACTATATAGCTTACTCGGATATGCGGATAACTTCCGTTGGGATTTCCATCCAACGTACTCAACAACATTATTACCTTCCGGTGGGATTTCACACATCACTGTTTCTTTTTATGGATGAGATTTCACTCATCATCACATACAAACACTTTCCAGTGGAATGTTACTTCACCGTACTCCTCCTTGATGACTACGCGTCACCAAGACCACACGTGAATTTGACTCTTACCGTGTGCACACTCCTCCTAATGATCGATCATTTATACCCGATAATTATAACTAGTGCCAACATACTAACCAAGTCACACCATGATTTCACAATCATGCAACACAACATTTAAATCACCATCAAGCAACATCAATATATCGCAACATGTATGAACGAACACATATCACACAAGATCACATAAACACATTTAACAATAACTCATAAAGTCAAAAAAGAGATTAAGCTACCAACTTAATCCCCACATTAGATTGGCCTACCAAGCACAATCTAATACCTCAACTACACACTTTGAACCAATTTAAAACTGTTTAAAACAATCCACTCACCGAACACCTTTAAAGCAAACCGAGATAGCTTATCAAGCCTCCAAATTTCCTGGAATCGAGCCCGAAGCTTCTCCAACGGTTTCCCTTGTTTCTAATCAACCAAAAACAATATATTACTAAACAAATCTATTGGGATTTTAGGGGCTCGATTCGATCAACCAATTTAGCTCACCAAGTGGTGGAGAGGTGGATTTTTGGGTGGAAGGGTTTAAGAAGCTAAAAAGAATAATGACACAATGATTTATAGTGGTTCAACCTTCTAACCAAGGTCTACATCCACTACCTTAGCTCCCCACTAAGGATTTCACAATCAATCCACTATTGATTCGTCCCCTTTTCTAGGATTAGGAGGAAACCCTTACAACCGATCAAGCTTCTACCCAAAGCCTTGATCAAAACCCTCTTTACAAAGAGATAAAGAAAGCAAACTTAAAACCCTCTAATAGGTGTTTGTTTGCACACTTAAGCACTCACCCAAAACCTAAAACACTTGAGCAAATTTGACATTTTTGGCTCACTAGTGTTTGTCTATACAAGAATTGACAATTTAAGCACTAAGACTCTTTTTGATCATTTGATGTTTGACAATATGAGCATTAGCCTTCTCTTGATGCTTGGAGGTCCCTTTTATACTCCCAAATGAGTTTGTAGCCGTTACTAGCCGTTGGGGATGAATTGGAGCCGTTGAGAACTTTATTTCCCTTCATAAATGTTGTTCTGCAGCTAACCGTATCGATACGCGTGACACCGTATCGGTACGGGCTTCATAGGAACTAGTCGTTGAGCTCTTGTCAGCCGAGGCGTATCGATACGCTTGAGGGCGTATCGGTACGGGTTCATATTTGAATGGCCGTTGAGAGATAGCCGTTGGGGTGGTTGAAATGGGATCGGTACGCTTACCTGGCGTATCGAAATGACCCCGATCCGTATCGATACGGCAAGGGCCTGTATCGGTACGAGTTTTGACAGTGGCCAAACTGGGGCAAAAAGGTATCAGTACGGGAGTTTACCGTATCGATATGGGTACGTTGAAAATACGAGTTTGGCTATTAAAAACATGAAAAATCTTTGTCAAAAACCTTTTAAAATACCTCAAACATAATTTCAAGTTGTTTGGACTTAAAAACAAGTTTTAAATTCTTTTCAAATTAGTCCAAAACATTTTTCAATTATTATATCAAAACATTAGTTCTACAAAATCATCCACAAAACCACTGTCACAAATCAGATTACAACCACAAGACCATTTCTCTACATTTCCAAGCCATGAACTAACCCAAAATCCTCATTTTCAGACTTGAACTTAACCCAGCAGAAACCCATCAATTCCAACACCCAAATCATCACTAAACACGTTCAAAACAACCCCAAGCATAACCATATCATCATCCCAACTTTCCCACATTAATCTACCTCAAAAACCCAAGTTCTCTACCCTTTAACACACCTTCAAAAACCCATTTCGGGATTTTCAACAAAACACTACTATTTTAAAATACGATACACCTAAGGGCAAGAGTATAACATAAATTAACTTTACAAATCAAAAACCAAATGAAAATCCATTAAAGCTTCCACCTTTTTCTTAAAACTTGAAAACTTGAAATGTCACAGAAATGAGGTTTATGAAAATCTTAAGCTATAGAAATGTTAAGAATGATGAGGAGAAGTCAAAAACATATTTACCTCGTTGAAAACACTTGAATTCGATGAAGAAATGGATGGAACGATGTTTTGGGGTTTGAGGAAGTTTTGTGTTGTGAAAATGGTTGAAGGAAGAAGAAGATGGTGACTTTTAAAGAGTCTCTTTTCACTTAGTTTATTTCTTTCATTTAGAATTTTACCAATTTGCCCTTAATGAACCACAAGCCTTTTTAAGTTTAAAAACAAAGTCCATTTTATTTAAAACAAGCCCAATGACTCGAATATGATACACACACTTAACTCCCGACCCCTAAATCCGGGTGTTACATCAAGGGCCATCATGCATTCTTGAATTGAGTTAAAATAAACCAAATCAATGCAGGAAATTGAAAACTTGAGTTAAAATTGAGCTATAGGAGGGGTAATGAGTTGGCGGCGGTGGGCGATGACACCGTTAGCGGCATGCGATGTTGTCGTCGACGACAAAGGGAGTGGTGGCCGCCGGTGAGAGTGACGCCGGTAAGGGTTTAAGAGTTTGGGTGTTTGTGATATTTGGGGTTAGGGTTTTTATTTTAACTTTCTTTTTTATTTATTAATAAATAAAATATAATTAATTTTTATTTTAAATTATTTTTTATATTTAATAATAATAAAATATGCCATGTCATACCTAAGTATTAATAAAATAATTCAAAGTGACCAAAATAGGTCAAAAAATAAAATTTAATGAGTAAATTGAACTTTTTAAAAATTCAGTGACCAAAATAAAACCTAGAGCAAAATTGAGTGATAATTTAAGTATTTTACCCTTATATAAAAGATTTGTCTTCTTAATTGATGGAACATGCAACTTTTATATGGATTTCAAAACAACATCGTTTTAGTGTGAATTTGACATCTTTAAAACGATGTCGTTTTGGTGTCGTATGCCATATCATAACGCCATTAATTACTTAACGGTGGAGTGATTAAAAACATTCAATGTTAAAAGTTGAGTGAGTAAATTGATCTTTTTTAAAGTTCAATGACCAAAATAGGTCACAAAGCAAAGTAGAATGACGATTTAAGTATTTTACCCTTTTTGTTTTGTTTAGGTTTGTAGGTGTGACAAGCCAACAGGGCAATCTATAACAATCCTTCAAGTAGCTGCTCAACCAGCAGAATTTCACCATGTCATCCAGTTCCAAGTTTTACAAAATTGTATGTATTCCTTCAAATACAAAATTAGAGAAAAAAATAGCATAGTATTACTAAGCAAATATACTACTAATTAAGCAACTACCTGATCCTCAAAGTATGCAAAGATGAACCTGGAATATGTTCAATTTGATGCTCCATTGATGGTTTCAACCCTACTACCTGATTCAGCCCTAGGCCAGAATTTTTGAAAGACGAGTTTTCTCTCTAACTATTTCGTCTTACAAGCTCTGCCATGAAAATCCTTCGAAATCGACGTCCACAAATCACCACCGGAAAAATTTAAAGCTCGCATGTAACCATTGTTGATTAGATGAAAATTCCATAACCCGATATGGTTGCAACTTGCGAGAACTTTGTCCTCTCACTTGCACTTTTTTTGTTTTGTCTTTAAACCTGTATGCTGTCTAAACACTGGCACGTAGTTATGGTGCCGGATAAGCAGGATCAATATGAAAGTATTAGCAGCCAGAAAAAGTAAGCTTGCCATCCAGAGCTGTAGGAAGACATTCTTGCCTTTAAACTCGAGCATGTAACCCCACAACAGCCAGTGGGTTTGAGCTCCCATCCACAAAAGAATACAGCATAGTCCTTGCCATTTAAACTTCATATTGGTCCACGGCAAAATAAGAGGCAAGAGGCAAAAGAACCAGACAAAATACTGTGCTGTTATTACCTGTCCAAGAAGTAAATAGAGAATTAATACGAAATCACAGATTTGTGTGTTTACGATGATATGTCCAGGTCCATAAAGTGAAGCTAGGAATGGTTAAATTTGCATACCTTATTGAATGCTACAAATGCCACCGTTTGTACGAAGAAGCAGAATACGAGATCCTTTGCGAAGCAGAAAACAAGAACCAACTGCACTATAAATTGAGGCAAAAAGGAGATGAGCTTTTCCAGAACAGAAAGATCACGTTCATAGTTAAGATAGATATGGTAGAAATAGATGGAAAAATTATGTCTTGGATCTGTGCGAGTAAGATGATAGAGCAATGCCTCGTGTAGAAATTCCCATCCATATAATTGGAAGAAAAAACCAGTACAAAGGAGGAAAACACTCCCTGAAACGAGACCAAACAAAATTCTTGACCTTGTGAATATGCTTTTAAATGCAATCCATGCATCAAACTGATTAGTCACTTGTGAATTAATTTGACGAATCTTCCCTTGATCAGAGGTCCAATCACAGAGCAAAGGCTTCACACCAGGTTGAAAAAAGCGTGGATCAAGAAAAAGGACGATGGGAAGCGCATAGATTATAGGATAAATTCTGAAGTGAACAATAAGACCATACCAACATGCAGCTTGTACCACATTACCTATCAAGAAGAAAGAAGGAAATCAACAGAGCCAACCAGAATAAATCAAGTTGAATTGGATTACAACAGGATTCCTCTTAATGTAGTGCCCAATCATCGATGAAAAAAAAAAAGACATTAGATATATAACATACGAGAAACTACTGTAATGAAAGCTTTCCCATTTGACACCTAACCCATAACTTTCCGAATGATTAATCAACTGAAATCAAGCAGGCAGACTTATGAATGCTATCTCGGTAAATCTTTCCCACTAAGCCAGTAGTTCAAGTCTTTTCACTCTCTAAAAAGATGAGCTGGACCATTACAAGTAAAATCATAGAGTGGGTTGCATTAGAGACATAATTCAAATAACAATATCATCTTTTCGAAACACCAAACTTCCCAAGGAACAGCTTAAGCTACCTTACAGTTCCATTGTTAGCATTTTCAGTTATCACTTTCTGTTTCTTATCGGAACTGGAATCAGCTGTATATAAACAATGTTTACAACGAAAGTAGTGTGCGGTGTTGACCTCTAAGATGGATCACCACGTATCAAAGCTCTCTCAACTATTTCTCTTAAACATTTTATCGATCACCTCGTAGTCATTTGTTTCATCTTCTTCATCTCTAATCAATTGTCCATTAAAGCAAATATATTTAAGTTAAAAAGGGCATAACAAGTCCACATACCATTAATAAGACAGATAATAATCCACAAAATCATGGCACAAACAATAGGTTCACAGTTTCCCCGAGTTCCAATTGTGAAGGTAAATGGGTTGAAAAGCCATATCAACATGGAATACGTGCATATATGATCAGGCACCTTACGCTGCTTCAATATGATACGGATAAACAACCCAACAAATAAATCTGCGAACCAAAACGCACAATGAAATTCAGACATGGGTTTTATCTAAAGAAAAAGGCAGCATCTGCAAAAGCAACAAACTAAATTCTAACATGGGTAAATTTTAATGTACTACAATTGGTGTTGAAAACTGAAAATAAATACCTGAGGCTGAGAAGAGAAACTTGCCCCAAGAACCGGCAATAAAAGAGTTGGGGATTAACAGAAAAGCAAGTAGAGGTGAATAGCGGTAAGTGGTTCTTTTATAGGGAGACTGACCAGAAGCCATTAAAGAAGCAGCGTCGGAAAAAACAAGGTAATCCACATCTGTGTATCTAACTTCCATATGGGCATCTTGCCATTCACCATACAGGATTAAACCCACACGGAAAATGGCTGATATGAGGAAAATCGAACCGGGTTTAAGTGAAATCATGGCTGAAAATGTAAACTTTGAGGAAAGAAAATTAGACCCAAATCAAATCCTTTTTGCAATCTGATGAAAAGGGGAGGGAAAGTGGTATTAGGGAGTGGACAATCTATGAATCTATGGAGATGAAAGGAAAGGAAAGGAAGTGAGAAAATGTAGATCCATTTGAAGTGATATTCAAGATGGTTATCGCGATCAGATTAGTTAACATAGGATAAATAATTATGATAAAAAAAAGTTAACATAGGATAAATAAATAAAAGCGTAAACTACATTATTAGTCACCTAACTATTTATCATTTCTATTTTGGTCACCAAAATAATTTTTTTTTTCAAAACCATTTAATTTATTTTTTCACATCGTTTTCTCTCTCCTTGTCATGGTCTCACATGTTATTTTTAATTATTATATTTGATCAATACGATGGTGACACGTGACACTATCTTATCGACTAACTAAAACCAAAGGAAATAAAAAAGAGCCAAATTTGCCCTTGTAGTAATGGAAACGTCTTTGACTGTTTCTGGTTATGCTAAGTCAACTAATACTCATTGAACATATTTACAATGGAAGCGTCCATTCATTAGAGTAGTGATAAAACTTATCAAATATTAATGAGCATCAATTTGATGTAGGAAAAGTGAAAGAAAATTTGATGAAGTTGTTCAAAATTTTAATACTTTATAAATACTTTTAATTTTATATTTTATCATTTTATAATTTTTAATACATTTTAATTTTCATACTATTTTTTATTTTTAATAATTTTTAAATATCTTATTTTTATTAGTTTATATATTATTTTAAAAATTGAAGAATATTTTGATTTTTTTAAAGTTCTCACTTTTGTTTATTTTTAAAACTACCAAATACCTAAAGAATATTTACATCAATTTGTTAGTTGTTATGAATATTTATCTATGTGGATGTCTATCATGATTAGAACTTTATCAAAGGAGTTTGATTTATTTATTATTAGGAATATTATCGCTATGAATTAGAGTTTAATGTATTATGTACTTCTTATGCCTATAAATAGATGATTCATTGAAGACATTATATACAAGTCTATATTTGAGAATAATACAAATATCCCTCTTTCTCTCATCTCTTTGTTCTTCTTGTACTTATTCTTGTTCTTCTTTATTTTATTCACAATACGTTATCAGCACTAGACTCTAATCAACTGAGGTCTTCATCATTATAATTCAAAAGAAGTTACCGGGAAGAATTCGATTATAGAATAAACCAAAGATAAGTTTTTTTTCTCCTTATTTTTTTTAGTTACCGATTGTCTTTCTCTTTATATTTTAACTTTGTTTTAATTTTTGAAAATTTTGGAAGTATGTTTGATTTTATTCGAACATTGGAAAGAGATAAATTTGTGGCTTCTCACAAACCAAAAGACGAATCGACAGAGACGAAGAGGTTGCGTTTGGTGTAAATTACGTGTGTTTTCTCTTGTTTCTAAAAGGGTTAATTAGCGGTATGCTTATTCATACTTTTACTTATATGATTATATTTGATATTTTTCATATTATTATTTATGTCATTTTATTTGGTAAAAGTTAATATTTTTAATCGTGTTTTGAGTTTTACATGATATGCTTAAATGACTTGGAAAGAGATGTGATATAAAGGGACTATGAGAAGCTATCTTGGTCATATGTTATGTCTCCATTGTCCACGAGAGAAAAATCAATATCGGTAAATTTTGGTTTTATTTTTATTCTTTATATTATTATTTTAAAGTGCGATAAATCATGATGATTTTGAATTTACAAGAAGATTATTATAAAGTCTATATTTGCTCGAAAGCAATATTTCTTCTTCGTTGAAAAACTTGACCATAGACTTCTCCCAATTTCAAGTTACGAAAATTCTTCTTGATCCAAAAAGTTTTATGGGAGGCATTCCTTGAAGTGAATGCAAAGCATGATGTTTATTCCATGCGATTATCAATGATGGGGCATTCCCTGAAGTGAATGCAAGCATGATGTTTATTCCATGCAATTATCAATGATGGGGCATTCCCTGAAGTGAATGCAAGCATGATGTTTATTCCATGCGATTATTGGATCTGTTTTATTCCCTGAAGTGAATGCAAACATGGTAAATCATTATTCAATTAGAGACATAATTTCGATATAATCCAAGTATAATTGGCTGGACATCCCGTTCTACGAGGCTACTGGTCTAAAATGAGGTTTTTAAAGGACCTTGTGGACAGGTTTAACAATGCCGCGTACGAGGATTAAATCTTTGTTCTCTATGATAAGGATATATGAAAAAGGTTTTAAAGGCCCACTGGCTCTACTCCATTCCCTGAAGTGAATGTGAGATTATATTATGGAATGAATAAAAAATCACATTAAAAGTAGTGATCGTGGTCGAGACTATGAATATACACATGAAAAATATAGTCGTATTAAGAATACTTCTACCCGTTGGTAGCAAAGTTATAAGGATGACAAGAGTGATAAAGATCATTCTAAGGAAGTGAAATCCTTTTACCAATGTGATGTTATAAACCATTGGTATCGTACTTGTCAAACGCCAAAGTATTATGGACTTTATCCATAATCATGAATGATAAATGAAATAAAATATAAACAAAATTTGTTTATGGCGTTATTGATCCAACTCAATTGGATATTGTTAATTTTCTCATAACCTTTGAAGGGAATAATTTACCATTTATTTTATTTCCCTTATAACCTCTAATAGGAATATTTGATTTTTATTTTATTTTATTTTATTTTTATGTTAATTGGTTTTATTTATTATTTATTTATGTTAGTTTGCTTTATATTTATTTATTTCATATATTATTTATTTACGTTTTATGTTAATTTATTATTTGAAGAATATGATTACTTCTGGAATAAAATATACAATGAATTGTGGCTATTTATGCCTAGAATTGTGGCTATTTATGCCTAGCAGATAATGCAAGTACTCATATTGTACTTAAGCATAAGAAATAATTTTCTCATTTAAATGCAAGGGAAAATATGAGTAGTATTTCTCAGAGTACTAAAATATCAATACTTCGGAAGAGCACTTGAAAGTTTATCTCTGATAGATAATCGACTTGATATAATGTGCTATATTTTATATTTTTCATTCCTCGAAGTGAATGATACAAAGTACATATTTTCATTACCTGAAGTAAATGAAACAAAGCACATTTTGAAAGGTGCACAATTATGCATTTCTCGATTAAAATGCAAGGGAATAATGTGAGTACTATATCCGGAAGTACTAATATCACAAAAGGCTCTGGTTGAGCAAATATGTTATTGTCAAATGGAACTTTATTCCATATTCACAGTGCGTTATACTCGTCAAAGTCATAAAGAGAGCAATATGAGTTCGCAAACTATACCTTTGGGAATTATAGATAACATATGTTATCAATTGGCATTTGAAATAAGCCAATATTGATATAAGTTTTGGTAGCCAAAAAGTCAGTTGAAAGCTCTAGAAGAGCTATATATTACTACCAAAAGATAATTTCAATTGAAAGCTCCGAAAGAGCTAAATATATTCCTATTTAAAGGAAAAATTTTGATGGTCGTACTAGATATGTACGAGTGAGATTGAATTACATGTTATGGTAAACAAGGAGTTTACAAATTCAGAGATATATACACACATATATATAGTTGGCATGATCGGTTAGACCATCCTGATCAATGGTGCAGAAATTATTGAGATTTACATGCACATGTATTAAAAGAACATGTAGTTCTTGTGGTGCTTATTCTCAAAGGAATGTATTAAATTCCACTTATTAAAGAACGTGAAGTTCTTGTGTTGCTTAAAGGAATTGATTAAATTCCACTTACTAAAAGAACCTGAAGTTCTTGTGTTGTTTGTTCTCAAAGGATATAGATGATCCCACTTACCAAAAGAATTAGAACTTAAAGTTCTTGTATTGAAGTTGAGACTGTATGTCTTGCATATCTGAACGAAATATGGGCCCATATATCCACAAATGTGGAAAGTTTTATATGATTTTAGTAGATGCATCTACATTGTTTTATCGACTTACAACCAGAAGTTTGTGAGATTGATTCTAAAAATATTCAGATTATGCAGTTAGACTATTCGTCTTGAAAAGCTAGTGGGTTTATATTTTAGGCTATATCAGTTGTTACAAAGCCTATTGATTATGAAAAATATAGTTTAGCAAAATTTCAATTGGATGCCTCATATTTAATAGCTAAACTATGAGAACAAAAGAGTTATTATTTATATGGTGTTTCCATATAGCAACACTTATACGCATCAAGCCAACGAGTTATAATAAACTCCCCGTTATGATTGGTTTTTGGTCAAAAACCATACATTTCCCATTTTATGATTTTTGAATGTGCGATATGAATTGCTCCACCACAACGCACAAAATGGGTAAATAAAAAGGGTTGAGAATATATATTGAGTACGAGTCTCCTTTTATGTTTAAATTCTTAAACATTAATTGGAGAATCATTTATGACATGATTTTTCTCAACATCACGAGGAGATAATAATCAGCTGGATAGAGGAAAATGAATTATCATTATCTAGATCCTCGTATATGAACTAGAAGTTCATAAGATAATTCATGTTATTACATGTCAACTGCCAGACATATTTACTGACCCAATGAGAGTAATTAAGTCTCATATACCAGCTGAAATGCTCTAAGTTTAAATTACATGTTAGAGCGAGAGAATGTAAATCATGCCTGAAGCATGATAGTTGAAATGGTTCCAATGATCAAAATTCTCGTAAATAGAAAGTAATATGAGATGGTCATATATTAGAGGCGGGTGCTCCTGAAGAGACCCAAGACATAACAAATAATAAAACTCTTGAAGAGTTTCAGGTACCTGAATAAAGATTGAAATCTTGAAGAGATCTCGATGAGTTATGTCATTACGAGAATGGAACTAGAAAAATTGGAAAGTTGTCGACAACGATTTTACAAACAATTTTACATAAAATACTTCTATAGAAGTAAAGAAAGAAATCGAGGATCTTGTATAAAATCTATCCAGAAGTATAGATATTGAATTGGCCAATGTTGAAAGACGCTTTGAACTTCTAAAATAGAAGTATTTGGACCACCAGTCCAAACACCTAAAGGTGTAATGCAAGTGAGGCACAAATAAGTAGTCGTAAATACGACTTGAACTGTGATTTATGAAAAGTTTTAATTACTTCATGGTGGATGCAATTACTTTGGCAGTTTTGAAAATTTTACATGCGTCTAATTATTTGTGGATCCATATTTATCCTTGAAGGATCTAAAATGCTATAAGCATTTGGAAATTTCTGAGGAAATTTATTTAGACATGTCTCATGAATATTTTTGGCGCATTTGGTATAATCGCCTTAGTGAATACTAATTGAGAAAATACTATAAGAATGATCAGATTTTCTTATGTATTTTATAAAGGAGTTTGGATCAAGATCCATTATGATAATTTTAGAACTCCTAAAGAGCTTCAAATTGGAAACTCATTAAGTACTTTCAATACAAGTACTTGAATCTTGACATCAAGTTTATCTCGACCTGAAGATCGAGCATTTTTATATATTTCTTTTGTCTATGAATAGACATAAGCTGAAAGAATCTTAAAGAAGATTCAATATGAATATAGCATATCTATTGAGTATCCCAATAGTTGTAAGATTGTTGGATGTTAATAAAGATAATTATATCTTTTCTTGGTCTTGAAGCACTATATATTAGTTGGTCAAGAAATATCTATGAATATACAAAGATCATTACATTTAGATCTTCAAACATTCGTTGATGCCTTTTCAAATGTCGTAGAAATAATTGTTATGCACGAGGCAAGCCAAAAAAATGTGTTTGGCTAAGATTATTGACCCAACATATCCAAAAGATATGTCGATTTACTTTTACAAGATATGATAAAAGCTATCTTGTGTGAAGATAAAGCAAGATGTATATCTCAGTTTGAAAGTTGATACATCATGGAACATATTACTCCAAAGTTTCATCCCTCGCGATCTTTAGAAAAATGATATTCAAGATTAAATTATGAAGATTCAAAGATCTTCTGTGATGTTTTCATGAGGGGGAGTAAATACGCGTTGCACTCTTTTTCCCTTAACCGAGGTTTTGTCCCAATGGGTTTTCCTGGTAAGGTTTTTAATGAGGCAACAAGTTATGCGTATCAAAGATGTGTGTACTCTTTTTCCTTCACTAAAGAATTTTTTTTCCCACTGGGTTTTTATCTTAGTAAGGTTTTAACGAGGCACATTATCTCCATAGACATCCAAGGGGGAGTGTTATGAATATTTATCTATGTGGATGTCTATCATGATTAGAACTTTATCAAAGGAGTTTGATTTATTTATTATTAGGAATATTATCTCTATGAATTAGAGTTTAATGTATTATGTACTTCTTATGCCTATAAATAGATGATTCATTGAAGGCATTATATACAAGTCTATATTTGAGAATAATACAAATCTCCCTCTTTCTCTCATCTCTTTGTTTTTCTTGTTCTTATTCTTGTTCTTCTTTATTTTATTCACAATATTAGTCGATTTTTCATATATATTTTTGTTAAAGTTCATTTCAAAAAATCAAATTACTTATCTAATTTTATTCAAAAAATAAATAAACCAAGGGTAAAATTGCTTCGAGGGCAAACAATGCTGCAATTAATGACTTCGATGATAAAATTGCACGAATGACTTTGAGGGCAAACTTGCTCTGTTAGCATCATTAACAGCCACATCAGTATTTAACGGTCAAAATTGGTCAAAGGGCAACATTGCTGTAATTTGCTAACTTTGAGGGGAAAATTATGAGAAAAAAGTAGGGCATTACTGATTTCAGATTATTATAGGGGTAAATTTGACCCTTTAGCAAAAAAAAAAGTGTTGGGAAAAGGAATTGAACTATTTTGTTAGATGATAAATGTTTTAAGGCTAAGGCCCTGTTTGACAATTAGCGTATATCTAATAGTGGTTTATATTAACTGATAGTTAATAGTTGATTGCATTAGCTGATTTAACTAGCGGATTGTATTAGGTGATTGTATGAAAGTGTTTGGTAAAATTAACTAATAACTTATAGTTGTTTGACTATTTTAAAAAGTAAAATGACATATAAGGACATGATTATATTCAATACTTATTTGAATAATTTATTAGTTATCAATATTTTGTATCTATTAATATTAATTAGATTATAATTTTTTAATATAACATTACTAAGCATATTTGAAGGATCTATATATATTAATTTATTATTTATATAATTATTTTTAATACAATTGAATTAATTATTAAATTTAAATAAAAATATAAATATGTGAGAATAAAAAGAAAAAAAAATATTAGTTTACAAATGTCACAATATAATACGTGAGGTTGAAGAATTAAAATAGAAATTGTTATATTTAGGTTATTTGGAGATTTTTTTATAATTGTTAAGAGTAAAAAGGTTTTTATAACTCTTATATCAAAACTTCTACCTTCAAAAGGCTCATATTAGCAACTTTTTTAAAATTAGAGGTTTCACCCCAATCTGCTATTCAATTCGCTCTTTACCAAACATCTAAATTAGCGATTTGAACGGTCAAACCTCTAATTTTGGCTCAAACCTCTCTTTACCAAACATGACCTAAATGTTTATTAAAATTTTACTAAAACTTTTATCTAATGTATAATGTGACACTGAACTAAGAGGATTGGTGTCCATGCTTCTATGGAAAAACTCACCAACCTTCATATTTTGGACATAAGATATTGCCTAAATCCGAAAACTTTGCCTCAAAACCTCATTACATTAAGAAATCTAGAGGATTAGGAAATTTGACACAATTGAGGCTTACTTGAATGCTTTTGATTCTTGAACTACTGTTGTGATTTAGGCCTGCAAGATCTAGTCATGGGTGTCGTATCAGAGAATTAGGAAATTTGACACATTTGAGGATACTTGGATCACATCTAACACATGGTGATGAAGTTAAAGGTAACGAGCTTAATACAATGGTGAATCTACGATATTCGGAGAATCTATCGATAAGTTGTTTCCGACACACTTCAATTCACTTCATTTACATTTTAATAGTATAATTTTAAGATCGTGACACAATATACATTATATAGAGTTTTAAAAAAACATTTAACTTATCTTAATGGCTAGGTGAGTAAGCACATTTAGCCGGTTTGTCAACCTGCTCATCTTTGTTCGCTTATATTTCCTTAGGTCATGTGTTCTAGACCCACTAGGAGCACTTCCCTTCCTTCTCTCTAGAGTTCATCCTTCCTCTCCTCTCTAGGTAGGATTAGGATTAGATTTAAAACTTGTCAACAAAATAAACTTAATGGCTAGACAGTTTTTGAGATGGGATTTTCTAAATCGCATTGGGAGATTCTTTAGATAGAATTAGAATGGTTTTGAGATTAAACATAGACAAGAGGCTCTCAATTTTTGAGACTAGAATTTCTATGGGTTAAAAATGTATAGAGATGGAGAACATTAGGCAGTCAAGTAAGCTCGATGGAAACTTGCTTTTCGTCTAAATTGCAGGGTTTGCTTGTAATAATTAATCAAATAAAGCATTAATATCACGTGAAAAATATACGGTGTGAATTGGTAATTAATATAGTAAAAAATTAGGGATCGAGTTAGATGAAGAAGAATATGGAAGATGATGGAGGGGAGAAGAAATAAAAAATTGTAAATATGAAGATTAAATGTGTAATTATACAAATTGTTTTTATTTCGGTGGTCAAAATAAGAGTGAAGTAATAGTTTAGGGACTATCTAGGTAATTTATCTTTTTTTATTGTGCCAGATCAGTCTCCCATTAACGTTTAACGGCAACAAACATCCCAGTGACCATACGTTTATAGATCGAAAACGTAAATGACCATAACGGTTGAATTTGAAAATCGGTGACCAAAACTATACAAACCCTAAACATAAGTGACCATTGCAGTAGATTACCCTTAAAAAATAACACGTGAGATGATGATAAGGAGAGAGAAAATGACATGAAAATAAAAAATAAATTGAGAATCCATGTCAACATCACCGTTAATTTTTTTAATGATCGGTGACCAAATTAATAACGAAACAAAACGTTAATGACAATTTGATCAAAAAAATTTAGTTCGGTGACCAAAATAGAAAAAATACAATATAAAAAGGTAAACTAATCATTCAACTTTCATGGTTTTTGCATTAGTAGACGTTTTACATCTAGGGGTGAGCATTCGATTGAATCGAGTGAAAAATTTCAAGTTAGTCGTTTGACGAGTTATATTTTATAATTGAAAGAAGTATATATTAGAGCCAATTAAATTTAATTCAATTGATATATTGTGAGTATAATATACAAAATGTCGTAAGTTTGAGCATGCTTAAACATTAAATATCTTTTAATTCATAAATGAGAAGGAATATGAGAAAGATAAAAATTATATCAAATTGTAGGTTATATATATTACACGAGTAGTTTACGATTTTATCTCTGTTATACTACTAGGAGGATGATGACGAGATAAGTAAATACATGCAAACACAGAAAATAAAAAATAACACCAAGAATTTACGTGGAAAAATCAAAAGGAAAAAACCACGAGTAGAGGATGAGAACTTTCACCATGATGGAGAAAGAGATTACAACTGATTTCTGATGTTCTGTCTAAACCTCTAATCCATAATATCTATTTATAGGGATGGATTTCTTGTTTACAGAGGAAACTTGCATAGAAACAAATTCTACAAACTGAGTTTCCTACCTTTAATTAATGTAAAGTAAACAAGATCTGCTAAAAGTAGGATTCTAACTTTAAACCAAATCCTAAAAGAACTAGGATCACAACTCTAACGAATCTCCACCTTGAGACAAATTCTTGTCGAACGATATCTCCACCTCTTCCACAAAACCCCTTCAAGTGGTAGTCTTCAGCAATGAACACCGACCGAATCCAAGCCTTGCCCAAGCTTGGATGTACAAGGTAATTTAGTCTTCACATCAGTAAGATCAACATTAGTGCCAACTTTGCTCACAACTATATTACCACGAGCAATAACACGATCCTGATCATCAATGGCAATATTATCTTTCTCATTATTTATCTTTGAAGTAAATCAAACTCTCTTTAAGCTTCTCAAATCCGTTATACCCACATAATTCAACTTTATTCTTCTTTTTTCAGATTCATTATGCCTACGAAATCGAACTCTTTTTTGCCTACCAAAACCGTTATACCCACGGTTGTCATGTTCAACACAAAATCCTCTTTTACTTGATTTAGTAAAGACACCTTCACCAGTAACATCGTCATTTGACACACATGAGGAAACAACGGATGCATCACCTAAAATAGTTGAACCTTGCAGAACATAAAAATTGGCTCCTCTTTTATACCCTTTCGTCACAACGAGAGAGCCCTTGCAAATTTTCATAGCTCCACCTTCATTGGAGTATCTGTATCCTTTTGAATCTAGAGTACCTAACGAAATCAGATTTCTTCTCAAATCTAGAACATGCCTCACATTACCAAGTGTTCGAACAATCTCGTCGAACATCTTAATCTTGATTGTACCAATACCTGCGACTTTACAAGAGACATTATTTCCCCAAAAATTAGCACATGTAGACACAGGTTTGTACGTCGCAAACTAGTCCCAATTTGGGCTCATATGAAAACTACTACCATAGTCAAGAATCCACTCCTCGATTGCTATAGAGTCTTCGCCGGAAGCAACTAAAAGTTCACCATCATCGTACTCCTCTGCAATATCAGCTTCATCTTCACTAGAATTCTGATTCTCAGATTTCCTTTTTATCTTATTCTGTAATATGTAACACTCAGATTTAATGTGACATTTCTTTTTGTAGAAATAACATGTTTTACCTCGATTTGACGACTTGGATCTACCCTTATTTTGATTGCCCGATTTACGATCACCTTTTCTTCTACGATTTGAACTAATCAATCCATACACCATGAGACCATCTGCTTGGAACTCAGAGCCGGTAAGATGGTGCATCTTGTCATGCAAATTCAGATGATCATCTACCTCTTCAAGAGTAAAGGTATCATGCCTGTGTAGGAGGGTGCTTCTAACATAAAAATATGAATCGAGCAGTGAGCAAAGTAAAATCAAACATAAGTCTTCCTCATTGTACTTTACCTCCATCGTTTCCAAATCTGAGACGTGTTGGAGTATGCTCAAAGACCAATTATGATATGATTGTAAAAGACATACTTATTTTATCTTGTTTATTAATATAAAGCCATTATGTAGAACTAATGTTTTGATATAATATATGAAAAATGTTTTGGACTAATTTAAAAAGAATTCAAAACTATTTCCAAAGTCCAAATAACTTGAAACTATGTTTAGGGATGTTTTCAAAGGGTTCTAAATGTTTTCAAAAGCCAAAATATACAAAACCTTCCAGGCGTTTCGAAACACCTTTAGGTCGTTTCCATACGAGGGATTCCAATAGCTAAAACGTTTCGATACGGGTATCGAAACAGGCTTTCCTTGGATGAGATTTATCCTAGCATTTCGAAACGGGCTATGCCGTTTTGATACGCCTACGAGGCATCGACCACAACGGTCACAAACCCCCAACGACTATTTCCCAACTAACTTTTAAATACAGGACGTTTCGATACGGGTACAGGTATTTCGATACGGGTTTCGAAACGGACTAGAGAGTTTCGATACGGGTCCTACGTCAGGCTGCAACAGCTCTTTCTACTTGAAGGGTGTTTCGAAACAGATTCGGGTGTTTCGAAACGAGTTTGAGTGTTTCGAAATGGAGAGCTGGAGAACTGTATTTAAGGTGGGAATTAAAGTCCTCAACGACTCCAATTCATCCCCAACGGCTAGTAACGACTATAAACTAATCAAGGAGTATAAAAGGGACCTCCAAGCATCAAGATATGGTTAATGCTCATATTGTCAATCAACAAATGATCAAAATTTGTCTTAGAGCTTAAATTGTCATTTATTGTATAGACAAACACTAGTGAGCCAAAATTGTCAAATTTGCTCAAGTGTTTCAGGTTTTGGGTGAGTGCTAATTTGTGCAAACAAATACCTATTAGAGGAATTTAAGTTTTCTTATTGTTTCTCTTTGTTAAAGAGGGTTTTGATCAAGGCTTTGGGTAGAAAGCTTGATCGTGTATAAGGGTTTTCTCTTAAGCTTAGAAAAGGGGACGAATCAATAGTAGATTGATTGGAAATCCTTAGTGGGGAGCTAAGGTAGTGGATGTAGACATTGGTTAGAAGGGTGAACCACTATAAATCATTGTGTCAATTATCTTTTTAGCTTCCACAACCATTCCACCCAAAAATCCACCTCTTCACCACTTGATGAGCAACATCGGTTGAACGAATCGAGCTCCTCACAACTCAACAATTGGTATTAGAGCTTGGCTCAATCGAAGAGGATTAACATCCTATTGAGAAGATCCGGCATGCTCGATCATCATTTCACCAACCGGCTCAAATGGCGCAATCCATCGACAAACCGCCTTTCTTCGACGGAACACACTATGCCCATTGGAAGACAAAGATGAAGTTCTTCATCAAATCTAGAGATTACAAGCTATGGGACATAGTTGAAGATGGTCCGTTCGTTCCTAAACGAAGCAAAGCGGAGTGGAGTGCCGACGATCGCAAGAAGATGAAGCTTATTTGCAAAGCCTTGCACATTTTTTTGTGCATTTGGCCCAACCATATATGAGAAGACGTCTTCTTGTGAGAGTGCGAAGGAGGTATGAGACAAGCTTGAAGTCATATACGAAGGTACCGATGAAGTCAAGGAGACCAAGATTGGGCTCCTAACCTTGGAGTATGAGAACTTCAAAATGGATCCAGAAGAGAACATCTAGAAGATGTTTGATAGGTTCTCCACTATCACCAATGGTATCAAAGGCTATGGAGAAGCCATCCTGAAGGAAAAGCTTGTTCGAAAGCTCATCTACTCACTTCTTGAGTCATGGGACTCAAAGAGGACCGCCATCATCGAAGCAAAAAATTTGAAGACTTTGAAGCTTGATGAACTCATGGGGTCACTCCTTACTCATCAAATCAAGAAGAAGAACAAGGAAGATGAGAAGAAGAGGGAAGAAATTAGAGCTATGGGAGAGAAGAAGCTCAAGGGGCTTGGCATCAACACCAATGCCATAACTCTAAAGTCCTCAATTTGCCATCACGTTGATTCAAGTGAAAAGGAGGATGAAGAAGAAGAGATTGTTCATCTCTTCAAGAAGTGTGCCCCGTTCATGAAGAAAGCCTTAAGAGAGCTTGAACGAGAATCCAAGAAAAAGGAGAGGGCAAGCACTTCAAGCCATAAGAAGAAGGCACATGTGGCTACTTGGAGTGATGAGGACTCCACCGACGACGAACAAGCCAACCTTTGCCTTATGGCCATCGAAGAAGATTCAAGGGTAACTTCTAATTCATCTACTTCATGTTCTTACTCTTTTGATTAATTACAAGATGCCTACGATGATTTAGTTTTAGACTTTAAAAATCACATTTTTAAAAACAATAAATTGATTTCGAAGTTAAAAATTCAAAATGATTTGATTTCTAAAACCAAACTTGAACTTGAAGCAAAACTCGAAGAGTTTGAATTAAAATGTTTTGATTTACAAATTTTGCTTCAAAAAGTTAAGGAAGAAAATGATTTGATTTCCAAAGAGCTAGAAAAGAAAAACAATTTTGGAAAATCAAATTTCTATGTAAGGCAATCTAGTGCCCCTAGATTTGTAAAAGGAAAATGTTTTAGAAGTGTTTGGGTCCCAAAAGGACTAACCACTTCAATTAAAAATTATGACATTGAAAAATGGATTCCTATGAGGACTAAAATTTGTGCTACTAACGTTTATGGATCCAAGGCAATTTGGATACCAAAAATCACTTGATTGTCTTTTGCTAGGTGTGATGGAGATGTTCAACAAGTCAAACATTGAGGGGGAGCTCCATGCACACAAAGAAGAACACTTGAAGAAGGAAGGCTTCACATCCTCCCTTGGGTTAAGGTGTTGGTAAAAATTCTTGTTGTTTTTTATTTTCATTTGTTTATTTTATTTTAAATTCAACTAGATGATCATATATGTTGGACTAACATTTTTGATGATTCTTTGAGTAAAGGGGAACCATTTTAAAACCAAATTTGTTTTTTTGTCAAATCTTACCTCTATTGTTATTTTGAACTTAACGTTTTAAATTCTTTTTGATATAACAAAAAGGGGGAGAAATGGTTTGAAAAATCGAATTTTCAAATGAATAAGGAGGAGCTTTAATTGATTTCATATCCTTAATCTCTTATTCACATTTTTAAAATTAAATGGGGAGAATCCCAAACAATTTTTCAAGATAGTTTTATTATATCAATAAGGGGAGATTGTAGAACTAATGTTTTGACATAATAATTGAAAAATGTTTTGGACTAATTTAAAAAGAATTCAAAACTATTTCCAAAGTCCAAATAACTTGAAACTATGTTTAGGGATGTTTTCAAAGGGTTCTTAATGTTTTTAAAAGCCAAAATATACAAAACCTTCTAGGCGTTTCGAGACACCTTTAGGTCATTTCGATACGAGGGATTGCAGTAGCTAAAACGTTTCGATACGGGTATCGAAACATGCTTTCCCTGGATGACATTTTTGCCTAGCGTTTCGAAACGGGCTATGCCGTATCGATACGCCTACGTGGCATCGACCACAATGGTCACAAACCCCTAACGGCTATTTCCCAACTAACTTTTAAATGCAGGACGTTTCGATACGGGTATAGGCGTTTCGATACGGGTTTCAAAACGAACTAGAGCGTTTCGATACGGGTCCTACGTCAGACTGCAACGACTCTTTCTACTTGAAGGGTGTTTCGAAACAGGTTCGAGTGTTTCAAAACGGAGAGCTACAGAACTGCATTTATGATGAGAATTAAAGTCCTCAACGGCTCCAATTCATCCCCAAAGGCTAGTAACGACTATAAACTCATCAAGGAGTATAAAAGGGACCTCCAAGCATTAAGATATGGTTAATGCTCATATTTTCAATCAACAAATGATCAAAAATTGTCTTAGAGCTTAAATTATCATTTATTGTATAGACAAACACTAGTGAGCCAAAATTGTCAAATTTGCTCAAGTGTTTTAGGTTTTGGGTGAATGCTAATTTGTGCAAACAAATACCTATTAGAGGGATTTAAGTTTGCTTATTGTTTCTCTTTGTAAAAGAGGGTTTTGATCAAGGCTTTGGGTAGAAAGCTTGATCGTGTATAAGGGTTTCCTCCTAAGCCTAGAAAAGGGGACGAAACAATAGTGGATTGATTGGAAATCCTTAGTGGGGAGCTAAGGTAGTTGATGTAGACCTTGGTTAGATGGTTGAACCACTATAAATCATTGTGTCAATTATCTTTTTAGCTTCATCAACCCTTCCACCCAAAAATCCACCTGTACACCATTTTGTGAGCAACATCGGTTGAACGAATAGAGCTCCTTACAACTCAACAATTGGTGTCAGAGCTTGGCTCAATCGAAGAGGATTAACATCCTATTGAGAAGACTGGACAAGCTCGATCATCATTTCACCAACCGGCTAAATGACGCAATCCATCGACAAACTGCCGTTCTTCAACGAAACCCACTATGCCCATTGAAAGACAAAGATGAAGTTCTTCATCAAATCGAGAGATTATAAGCTATGGGACATAGTGTAAGATTGCCCGTTCGTGCCTCAACGAAGCAAAGCAGAGTGGAGTGCCGACGATCGCAAAAAGATAGAGCTTAATTGCAAAGCCTTGCACATTTTATTTTTTGCATTTGGCCCAACCATATATGAGAAGATGTCTTCTTGTGAGAGTGCCAAGGAGGCATGGGACAAGCTTCAAGTCATATACGAAGGGACCGATGAAGTCAATGAGACCAAGATTGGGCTCCTATCCTTGGAGTATGAGAACTTCAAAATGGATCCGAAAGAGAACATCGAGAAGATGTTTGATAGGTTCTCCACTATCACTAATGGTCTCAAAGGCTATGAAGAAGCTATCCCAGAGGAAAAGCTTGTTCGAAAGCTCATCTACTCACTTCCCGAGTCACGGGACTCAAAGAGGACCGCCATCATCGAAGAAAAGAATTTGAAGACTTTGAAGCTTGATGAACTCATGGGGTCACTCCTTACTCATCAAATCAAGAAGAAGAATAAGGAAGATGAGAAGAAGTGGGAAAAAATTAGAGCTATGGGAGAGAAGAAGCTCAAGGGGCTTGGCATCAACACCAATGCCATGATTCTCAAGTCCTCTTTTTGCCATCATGTTGATTCAAGTGAAAAGGAGGATGAAGAAGAAGAGATTGTTTATCTCTTCAAGAAGTGTGCCCCTTTTATGAAGAAAGCCTTAAGAGAGCTTGAACGAGAATCCAAGAAAAAGGAGAGGGCAAGCACTTCAAGCCAGAAGAAGAAGGTTCATATGGCTACTTGGAGTGATGAGGACTCCACCGACGATGAACAAGCCAACCTTTGCCTTATGGCCATCGAAGAAGATTCAAGGGTAACTTCTAATTCATCTACTTCATTTTCTTACTCTTTTGATGAATTACAAGATGCCTACGATGATTTGGTTTTAGACTTTAAAAATCAAATTTTGAAAAACCATAAATTAATTTTGAAGTTAAAAATTCAATATGATTTGATTTCTAAAACCAAACTTGAACTGGAAGCAAAACTCGAAGAGTTTGAATTAAAATGTTTTGATTTACAAAATTTGCTTCAAAAAGTTCAAGAAGAAAAGGAGTTGATTTCCAAACTTGAACCTCCCTTGGGTTCACGTGTTGGTAAAAATTCTAGTTGTTTTTGATTTTCATTTGTTTATTTTATTTTAAATTCAACTAGATGATCATATATGTTGGACTAACATTTTTGATGATGCTTTGAGTAAGGGGGAGCCATTTTAAAACCAAATTTATATTTTTGTCAAATCTTACCTCTATTGTTATTTTGAACTTAATGTTTTAAATCTTTTTGATAAAACAAAAAGGGGGAGAAATTGTTTGAAAAATTGAATTTTCAAATGAATAAGGGGGAGCTTTAATTGATTTTATATCCTTAATCTCTTATTCACATTTTTAAAGTTAAAGGGGGAGAATACCAAACAATTTTTCAAGATAGTTTTATTATATCAAAAAGGGGGAGATTGTAGAACTAATATTTTGATATAGTAATTGAAAAATGTTTTGGACTAATTTAAAAAGAATTCAAAACTATTTCCAAAGTCTAAATAACTTTAAACTATGTTTAGGGATGTTTTCAAAGGGTTCTTAATGTTTTCAAAAGCCAAAATATACAAAACCTTCTAGGCGTTTCGAGACACCTTTAGGTCGTTTCGGTACGAGGGATTCCAGTAGCTAAAACGTTTCGATAGTAGTATCGAAACGAGCTTTCCCTGGATGAGATTTTTGCCTAGTGTTTCGAAACGGACTATGCCGTTTTGTACGCCTACATGGCATCATCCACAACGGTCACAAACCCCCAACGACTATTTCCCAACTAACTTTTAAATTCAGGACGTTTCGATACGGGTACAGGCGTTCCGATACGGGTTTCGAAATGGACTAGAGCGTTTCGATACGGGTCCTACGTCGGACTTCAATAGCTCTTTCTACTTGAAGGGTGTTTCGAAAAAGGTTCGAGTGTTTCGAAACGGAGAGCTGCAGAACTGCATTTTTGGTGGAAATTAAAGTCCTCAACGGCTCCAATTCATCCCCAACGTCTTGTAACGGCTATAAACTCATCAAGGAGTATAAAAGGGACCTCCAAGCATCAAGATATGGTTAATGCTCATATTATCAATCAACAAATGATCAAAAATTGTCTTAGAGCTTAAATTGTCATTTATTGTATAGACAAACACTAGTGAGCCAAAATTGTCAAATTTGCTCAAGTGTTTTAGGTTTTGGGCGAGTGCTAATTTGTGCAAACAAATACCTATTAGAGGGATTTAAGTTTGCTTATTGTTTCTCTTTGTAAAAGAGGGTTTTGATCAAGGCTTTGGGTAGAAAGCTTGATCGTGTATAAAGGTTTCCTCCTAAGCCTAGAAAAGGGGACGAATCAATAGTGGATTGATTGGAAATCCTTAGTGGGGAGCTAAGGTAGTTGATGTAGACATTGGTTAGAAGGTTGAACCACTATAAATCATTGTGTCAATTATCTTTTTAGCTTCCACAACCCTTCCACCCAAAAATCCACCTCTCCACCATTTGGTGAGCAACATCGGTTGAACGAATCGAGCTCCTCACAACTCAACAATTGGTATCAGTGCTTGGCTTAATCAAAGAGGATTAACATCCTATTGAGAAGATCCGGCAAGCTCGATCATCATTTCACCAACCGGCTCAAATGACGCAATCCATCGACAAACCGCTATTCTTCGACGGAACCCACTATGCCCATTGGAAGACAAAGATGAAGTTCTTCATCAAATCTAGAGATTACAAGCTATGGGACATAGTTGAAGATGGTCCGTTCGTGCCTCAACGAAGCAAAGCGGAGTGGAGTGCCGACGATCGCAAGAAGATGGAGCTTAATTGCAAAGCCTTGCACATTTTGTTTTTTGCATTTGGCCCAACCATATATGAGAAGACGTCTTCTTGTGAGAGTTCCAAAGAGGTATGAGACAAGCTTGAAGTCACATACGAAGGGACAGATGAAGTCAATGAGACCAAGATTGGGCTCCTAACCTTGGAGTATGAGAACTTCAAAATGGATCCGGAAGAGAACATCGAGAAGATGTTTGATAGGTTCTCCACTATCACTAATGGTCTCAAAGGCTATGGAGAAGCCATCCCGGAGGAAAAGTTTGTTCGAAAGCTCATCTACTCACTTCCCCAGTCATGGGACTCAAAGAGGACCGCCATCATCGAAGCAAAGAATTTGAAGACTTTGAAGCTTGATGAACTCATGGGGTCACTCCTTAATCATCAAATCAAGAAGAAGAACAAGGAAGATGAGAAGAAGTGGGAGGAAATTAGAGCTATAGGAGAGAAGAAGCTCAAGGGGCTTGGCATCAACACCAATGCCATGGCTCTCAAGTCCTCCGTTTGCCATCACGTTGATTCAAGTGAAGAGGAGGATGAAGAAGAAGAGATTGTTCATCTCTTCAAGAAGTGTGCCCCGTTCATGAAGAAAGCCTTAAGAGAGCTTGAACGAGAATCCAAGAAAAAGGAGAGGGAAACCACTTCAAGCCATAAGAAGAAGGCACATGTGGCTACTTGGAGTGATGAGGACTCCACCGACGATGAACAAGCCAACCTTTGCGTTATGGCCATCGAAGAAGATTCAAGGGTAACTTCTAATTCATCTACTTCATGTTCTTACTCTTTTAATGAATTACAAGATGCCTGCGATGATTTGATTTTAGACTTTAAAAATCACATTTTGAAAAACAATAAATTGATTTCGAAGTTAAAAATTCAAATTGATTTGATTTCTAAAACCAAACTTGAACTTGAAGCAAAACTCGAAGAGTTTAAATTAAAATGTTTTGATTTACAAAATTTGCTTCAAAAAGTTCAAGAAGAAAAGGATTTGATTTCCAAAGAGCTAGAAAAGAAAAACAATTTTGGAAAATCAAAATTTCTATGTAAGGCAATCTTGTGCCCCTAGATTTGTAAAAGGAAAATGTTTTAGAAGTATTTGGGTCCCAAAAGGACTAACCACTTCAATTAAAAAGGATGACATTGAAAAATAGATTCCTAAGGGGACTAAAATTTGTGCTACTAACGTTTATGGATCCAAAGCAATTTGGATACCAAAAATCACTTGATTGTCTTTTGCTAGGTGTGATGGAGATGTTCAACAAGTCAAACATTGAGGGGGAGCTCCATGCACACAAAGAAGAACACTTGAAGAAGGAAGGCTTCACATCCTCCCTTGGGTTCAAGTGTTGGTAAATATTCTAGTTGTTTTTGATTTTCATTTGTTTATTTTATTTTAAATTCAACTAGATGATCATATATGTTGGACTAACATTTTTGATGATGCTTTGAGTAAGGGGGAGCCATTTTAAAACCAAATTTGTATTTTTGTCAAATCTTACCTCTATTGTTATTTTGAACTTAATGTTTTAAATTCTTTTTGATATAACAAAAAGGGGGAGAATTGGTTTGAAAAATTGAATTTTCAAATGAATAAGGGGGATCTTTAATTGATTTCATATCCTTAATCTCTTATTCACATTTTTAAAGTTAAATGGGGAGAATCCCAAACAATTTTTCAAGATAGTTTTATTATATCAAAAGGGGGAGATTGTAGAACTAATGTTTTGATATAATAATTGAAAAATGTTTTGGACTAATTTAAAAAGAATTCAAAACTATTTCCAAAGTCCAAATAACTTGAAACTATGTTTAGGGATGTTTTCAAAGGGTTCTTAATGTTTTCAAAAGCCAAAATATACAAAACCTTCTAGGCATTTCGAGATACCTTTAGGTCGTTTCGATACGAGGGATTCGAGTAGCTAAAACGTTTCGATACGAGTATCGAAATGGGCTTTCTCTGGATGAGATTTTTTCCTAGTGTTTCGAAACGGGCTATGCCGTTTCGATACGCCTATATGGCATCGACCACAATGGTCACAAACCCCCAACGACTATTTCCCAACTAACTTTTAAATGTAGGGCGTATCGATACGGGTACATGCATTTCGATACGAGTTTCGAAATAGACTAGATCGTTTCGATACGGGTCCTACGTTAGACTGCAGCGGCTCTTTCTACTTGAAAGGTATTTCGAAACGGGTTCGAGTGTTTCGAAACGGAGAGTTGCAGAACTGCATTTATGGTGGGAATTAAAGTCCTCAACGGCTCCAATTCATCCCTAACGGCTAGTAACGACCATAAACTCATCAAGGAGTATAAAAGGGACCTCCAAGCATCAAGATATGATTAATGCTCATATTGTCAATCAACAAATGATCAAAAATTGTCTTAGAGCTTAAATTGTCATTTATTGTATAGATAAACACTAGTGAGCCAAAATTGTCAAATTTGCTCAAGTGTTTTAGGTTTTGGGTGAGTGCTAATTTGTGCAAACAAATACCTATTAGAGGGATTTAAGTTTGCTTATTGTTTCTCTTTGTAAAAGAGGGTTTTGATCAAGGCTTTGGGTAGAAAGCTTGATCGTGTATAAGGGTTTTCTCATAAGCCTAGAAAAGGGGACGAATCAATAGTGGATTGATTGAAAATCCTTAGTGGGGAGCTAAGGTAGTAGATGTAGACATTGGTTAGAAGGTTGAACCACTATAAATCACTGTGTCAATTATGTTTTTAGCTTCCACAACCTTTCCACCCAAAACTCCACCTCTCCACCACTTGGTGAGCAACATCGGTTGAACGAATCGAGCTCCTCACATCTCAACACATTATTATTTTTTAGTCTTATTCCGTGCATTTATTAATAAACTAAATTTTAATAAAGTCCTTAGAATAATATAGTTATTTTTTAATGTCCTTAGTCGAGTATTATTGTGGGCATGGACAACAATAATATATTAAGACCAACATGTAGTTGATTGATGATAAAGCGTTGTCATTGACATGGAGATGTCAAAATCAATACATAAGTATGTGTTAGAGAATGACATACTGGACTAACCTACTATGAGCATGTTTCTTGGATTATTATGTGATAGTCACAACATCACTCATGGTGATAACTACATGTATGATCCTCAGACTTGAGATCATCATCATTTCAACACAATGAGTGACATATTTTGATACGGTCAAACATGTGTCGTAACTGACTACACTATAAAGACTGACATTGGGTATGTCACAATCTATGTAGCGAAACATGGTTGATCAAGATAGGATTTGTCCCCCTTACATAATAGGAGTAATATCATAAGCCACTTGATTGAGTGAGGCTAGAAAATGCATGGGCATGCTCGAATAAATTGATATGAGATATCATAATTATTCGTTTATAATAGACTTCTCGAGATATCAAGACACATTACATGGACTATACAAGTGTGACTAATCCATGACTTGTGTCCGATCTAGATATGAGGACAAAAGGATGTAATACATAAAAGAAGTTGCTTCAAGACACGAACCTTCTGCTAACTTGTGGGAGTATAGGCGTTGCTTCAGGAGCAACTTGCTGGTCAAAGTTTTCTTCATGGAAATTTATTCCAAATTTGCCCATAAGTCGACAGATGTCTTCTCTTTGCGAACATCTTGCAAAATATTGCTTGATAAGTGCAAACGGATATGTGAAGCAACTTTCCTATCCTTGCGATGCTTTTCTGTATCTGGCCATTCTTTCAGCATATTATGAAACTCATCTAATGCATCATCTAAATCCATCTGAACAAAAACATCTCGAACCTTCACCTGCCATAGCGGAAACATGACATTGCGATCTTGCAGCGGAATTTCATACTTCATCATCGTCATTATCCTTAGTAACGTGAAAATCTCTGATGCCAATTTGTTATACTACCGGGACGATAATGACGAGATAAGTAAATAAATGCAAATGCATAAAGTAAAAATAACACCAATAATTTACGTGGAAAACCCAAAAGGAAAAAAATCACGGGCAGAGGATGAGAACTTTCACTATGATAGAGAAAGAGATTACAATTAATTTTTGATGTTCTGTCTAAACCCCTAATCCCTAGTATCTATTTATAGGGATAAATTTCTTGTTTATAGAGGAACCTTGCATAGAAATAAATTTGGATGAAGCCAACCTCCGGTGACCTTTCCGCCGTGCCCACCACTTTCGGCCGCCGCTAGTCGACGCCGACGAGTACCAAAACGTGACCAAAATCACCCTTTTTTATTTTTATTGTTTTTTAACCTGAGTCAACCTTTATTTTACTATCAAAACCCAAATCTTTGTTTCTTCTCTTTTTTTTGAACACTAACCCTTTTGAATCTCAACCGTCCGATTCACCAAGCACGGTTCGAGAAGAAACCGAGGGGCTTGTTATTGGACGGCGGGAAGAAACGACTCGAAAGGTGAAGATAAAAACAAAAACTTTATTTGTTGTGTTTTTTATATATACGAAAGAAAGATAAACAAAAGACAAGGAATACCTTCTGAAATCTTGTTTTTTTAATCTCTGAAAAAGTGATTACAACTCGGATTTATTACATGCTATATATTTGATTTTTTGTTTACAAAATCGAGCAAACATAAATGCTTTCACTGTGGTTGAGTTTAAACCTGATATCCCCTTCTTTTTTATTGCTTTTTGCGAATTGAGGGAGATTTTGTCGGTTGTACGGTGGCAACAACTTATCCAACGACGAGGGTGGCCGTTGATGACGACACGTGGAAGCCATTGGCTGAAGTGGAGGTGGATACTCGATCGGCCGGGCGTGTTTCGGGCCGTTAGATTAGATTCGATCTAATAGTTGAGATTGTTAAAAGATGAACGGTTCGAATGAAGGCCGACAGATGACGTGGCGACCCCTGATGATGACATGTGTCACGTGAAAGCTGAAGAGCCAGAACGTGTCCTACACGCGCGTGTGGGGATACGTACGGTTGGCGCGTAATCTCCACGCGGTAGCTGAAGGGTTGCTGTGCTTCGATCTTGGCCGTTGGATCAAATATCATCCAACGGCTCTGGTGTGGCTGCTACAAAAGAAATGGGAATAAATCAGATTAGTTTTTTTGGGGTTTAGATTATTTTGGGCCTAATGGGTTGTTTGTATTATTATTGGACTTGGACTATTTAATTAAAATGGGTTTTCAATTGTTTGATTTATATTTTTTTAATCATGACAGCCCACCCATAATAGTAACAACAACAACAACAACAACAACAACAACAACAACAATAATAATAATAATAATAATAATAATAATAATAATAATAATAATAATAATAATATATGCACATGCAATACTTTTAAGCATAAATAATAATAACAATACATACTTACCCTATTATAAACATACAAGCAATGTACATACCCACATACTCACATTTAAATATTTATAACATAAAAAATACACATATGCAAACAACATACATATAATATATATAAATATACACATATACATTGTATATATTCATATACCACATATATAACACATATATTTAATAATATTAAACATCTATATATATGGCCGGACAAAAATTAGTGATTACATCTACCCTTCTTTGCTTGTTCTTGTGAAACAAGAACAAAGCAAAGACCAAAAGCACTCAATTTTGTCCTACTTCCCCGTCCCCGGCCTTGGAATCATGGGTTCTTCCAGAATTTTTCGCTCTTCCTCGGCCAATTATTTCAAGCTTCAAAATCTTCAATGCCCCGATTTGTACCCGTCTCGACATCAAAAAGAAAGCTTGACATCATTCCCAAAGGTCTTACTGATGGCCCGAAGGTCTTATCACCATGCCCGAAGGACTTATCATCATGCCCAAAGGACTTATCGATGGCCCGAAGGACTTAAGATAAGGATTCATGCCAAAAGGCTACTGAAAATTTTCTTAAACAGGATTCACGCCAACAGGCTACCAATCCCTTAAAATGATGCCCTGGTTTCTATCGGTCTTAACATCATATTAAGGTTAGCATCATGCCCGAAGGACTTATCATCCTGCTTGAAGGACTTACTAGTGGCCCAAAGGTCTTATCATCATGCTCGAAGGACATACTGATGGTCCAAAAGACTTAGGATAATGATTCACACCATCCTGGCTACCAATAGAAATCTTCAACAAGGTCTTACTTCGTCAACATGAAGCTGCAGACCAAAATCCTCGGTAATCTTCAAATATCTGTTTAAAACAAGTAAAATGGTTCTAAATTAGCATACTCCCAACATAGGGATCTCTATGATACATGCCATGTAGTATATTCTTTTTTTCTTTTTCTTCTTTTCTCTCTTTCTTTTTCTTTCTTCTCTCTTTTCTCTTCAAATCTACCCTTAAAACCATATTCCCTGAAAGGTCATTCTCAGATTTCTTCACTTCATATCTCTGCAAAATATGTTCCTCACTCTTCATCTTCATTTATTTAATATCTATCTCACATTTGACCCGTGCTTCTTTCTTGTGCGAGTAACTCTTTTTTCTTCATCATCTTCAAAATATCTACTCAATTTCATAAATTCCTCTTCCAATCCCTATACTACTCTCATATAGGGACTTTCATCATCTCATTGCCCCCATTCAGTATTGGGCTCGACTACTTTCCTCGTATTTGACCCAACACGCGAAGTCTTCTAGTATCTCATAAGTAGGGTGAGCAAAAAAAACTCAATTCCCCGGGTCTATCTATGTTTTTCTTCTTCTAACTTGATGATTATCGACATGCTTTCATCAACTTGAAGGTTACTGCCAAGCTCTTTAGGGTTAATCTATCTCCATTCCATGCTCACCTTTTTCTTCCTAATTCTCGGTAACGATGGTATCTTCCTTGTATCCATGCTCAACCACTTTAACCATTTTCCTTCAGAGTTTTCTCAAAACGGAAGGTGATATGACAACAAGTTCTCATCCAGCTTTAAGGCATTCAGATTTAACACAATTGGGCCTATAACTTTCCATGCAAACTTACATTTTCCTATATCATTCATTTTATGGCATAGTCATAGCAAATGTTATAAGTGGCAATAACATCGTTGCATATTTCTTTCATTGGCCTTTGAACCTTCGCCAACTCCAATGCTCTGTATAGTTCCTTTTTGTACTTGTCATGAATTGTTTCAGCAGTTGTATTGTTTTGTTCTTCATTTGGGCCATTTAGAACACCACATATGTCTTTACTATATTTCCCCATAAAGTGCAGTCCATTTTTCTCGGTCCTTTCCATTGACTCCATTATCGAAGTAAGAGAGCTTTCGAACTTCTAACTTCTTGATAAGATTTGACATAATAATACCTATTTCCCAATATGGAAGTTGACTTGAGCGAGTGAACTCGTTCCATATAATGAGGAAACACAGGCACTCCCAACTCTTCCTAAACTTTGACCATGAAATCGCGAACTTGAATGGTTCGAAGTGGTAGCTTTTATTAATTAGTAAAGTTTCCTTGACTGCATAACCATTATAATAGAACCGGATCTAGAGCAACCAATACGGTACCTTACGGTTGAACTCTATCGATTTCTTATATGGAGTCTCATTGTTAATGCAACAACTGGTTTAACCTCGACATTAGAGCCACCAACAATGTTTCCTTTGTAGACATTTCTCGGCCATTTCAAAGCTAGATCCTCATATATATACCCAATTCTATCAGTGCGAATACGATGCTTTCCATCTTTATCATGTATGTAAATTCCATCCCGACCCCCAATATCATGGTGAACACATGCTTCAATTGCCTGAATTCCCTTTTCCTTCATTGGTGAAACCGTCTATTGGGAAAAAAATCTATATCCTGTTGTTTTAAATATTCTTTTTTCTTTAAAGCAATGTGAAAATGACCGATATGTTTGTTTATTTCAATAATGGCATTTTTTAAAGAATGTCGAACATTTTAAAAACTTATGCTCGAGGAAAATAATAGTGTCTCACAATTTTAAGATTTTTTTCTTCAAACAATTAATGTTTGAAGGAAAAGGTAAATATTTCAAAATTTAGAGGAAATGTCACAAACACTTGAAAAACATTGTTTGGCCCCAAAATGTTAAATGCAATAACACATTTATTTAAATTGACAAATATCAATCCAAATAAAGCGTATGTTTAGAAGATCTTGATTGTTGTAGAGATATGTGCACATGTGTAGTCTCTTTTAATCCGCTAGGCTTTTCAGAGGAATGATTCCCATACCTAATTTCTAACTCATTTATGGTGGATCTCTTAGTCTCACTATCTCACCATGTGTCATCCTTCCCTCATTTGGAGTCGATCAGACACTTGAAATTTGACGTTCCTTGAAGCAAGGTTATCCCTTTTGCGGAATGTGATATGAAGTTTGAAACGCCCTGGTTTTGGGCCTAGATGTTTAAACATCGGATCGAGCCGGTCGGAAACGATTCGAATCGTATTAGGTGGTTTAGGGAAATCAAGGATCGAGAAAGGTTAAAAATATGGTAAAAATTGATAAAATCCTCTAAAATCACGTTTAAGGGGTTGGTCAAATCAATTTTACAAAATAAGCTTTGGAAGTTATACATTTTGGGTAGTGACCAAAATGTAAAGTTTCAAAACTGTGGAAAAGTGAAATTTCAAAAGAGGAGTCAAAAATCTTAGAATCTCTAGGGAGCCATGGTGTAATTACACCTTCCTTAAATTGACATGTGTTTTAAATGATTTTTAGATGATTAAATAAAAAGGACTTTATTATATTAAATTGCTAAAATAGTTTATTGAGAAGTTTTTGACGTAACTAACTCTCATTTCAGCAAAATTCATTTTCTCAACTCTTTCTCCAGATTTCTTTTCTCCCAAACACTCTCTCTTTGATTTCTAAATCATTTCCAAGAATTCTCTTCAAGTTCTTCAAGATTTGTGAAGGAAAAACTTGTCAAACTTTAAGGAAGGCAAGGATTAGAGGTAAATCCCGTACTCAACTTTCAATCTAGGTTGAGCCATTAGGATGATCCTAATTCCATTTGTAGCCATTAGGATGGGGTAAGCCATCATTGAGTATAGGGTGAGCCTATACGAGTCCGTGTATCCGATGTTGTGTGTGAAAGTGATAGAGGTGAGTCTATCATAACGGATAAGGGTGAGCCTATACTGGAATGTTGTATGCCAATATATGTGTTTGTTTTTGTTGCCCATGTATCATGATTATTAATGGATGCATTATGGATTATTATGCATGTGATGTGATGATGAGATGTTGCATAGGGTATATCTATGCATGTGAATTAAGCAAGTGAGGCTTAATGCAGTTTTGCATTGTGAACAATGCATGAGGCTAATGATACATGTGGAACATGGTTAAAGAATGTTTTGCTTTTGTTTAGAAGAATGTTTGAGATTGAGCATGATATGGTTTCAATTGATGTTTTAAAAACTGCATTGTTGATGTGTTTCGAGCTTTCCCTCACTAAGCAAGAGTGTTCACGCTCCTTTTTCCCAACAATGCAGAGAACTTATCTTGTGGCCTGAGAAGTAGCAAGTGGGAGTACCTAAGTCGTCACTCAAATTCAAGTATGAACTATGGTGAATTTTAAACAAGTAGATTTTGGCAATGGGGAAAGAACCTTGGTTTGGGAGTTTGGTTTTGGAACCTCCTAGTTGGGATGTGCTGGTTTGCCTATTTGGTTTTGTCCATGACCTCTATATGGTTTATAATTTTTCTTATGGTGTTTTTGGCTATGCTATGACTTATGTTTTAAAGCATATTTGAGTAGCTAATGCTTTACTTTGATTTGCCATGCTTGATGCTTATATGAGAAATGTTTGATGATGCAAATGTGTTGGTAAGTTGTTTATAAGATGCATGATTGATTAGAGCATGTTTAAGTGTTGATTTTGCGATCTAAAGGCTGTTGGAAGGGCAAATCTGGTATGCGTATCGATACTCGGGGAAGAGTATCGATACACTAAGGCTTAATTCAGGATTTTTAGCTTGGGTGTACCGGTACGATTTTCCCGCGTATCGATACACATAGGCAAAAGTTTGAAGGTCGTATCGATACCCTTTTGCCAATTTTGGCTACTTCCATTTTGCGTATTGATACAGGCTAAGGCATATCGATACGTGTTCGTTAATTTCGGTTAATGGAATCTTTTTAAGTTCTGAATTGTTGCATTTTGATCCCAAAATGTTGTATGTTCAATTGGATGAGTTTGGATGATCCATTTGAGCTGAAATTTAGCATGTTGGTATGTTACATGACTAGTTAAGGATTGGTAACTTTAAAATATGAAAAGTCCCTGTATTTTCTGGAAATTACATTTTAGTCCCTAAAAGTCAAATGTATGCAATTGAACCCTTAATTGAACTCCGATCGCTGTGCCGTTTTCACCTAATCGCTTTGCTGATCATATAGTATAATAATGTGCATCTAGAAAAGATAAAAAGAAATAAAAAAGGGTCGTTAATCGAGGTTGACTTTTACGAGTTGACTTCAGTTTTCCTTGTGTAATCTTCTTAGTTCGGGTCGGGCGTCTAGGCCAAACTAAGGGGGTTAAAAAGACATTCTCATTCAACTAAGACATCCACGTATGATCAGAATGGTCTTTATAGGCTTATAATGTAGGCTATGGGTTATGGTTACGAAATAAGGGATATATAGGCTCAAATAAGTGTTTTAAAGGGTCATGGAAAACCAGGGATCATTTTCAAGCAATATCATCTTTATAATTCATGACTAAAGTGTGTTATGATGAGGAATTTTTTGTTTCCTTGGATCGCTCTATACTTCCTGTAAAGTGTCTATAAGTTCTATATTTTGTGCACATTCCATATCATATTATTGCTGTTTTAAGTACATTTTAGGCATATTTAGGTTCATGCATTGCATTTTACAATATTCTCTACTTTGCCATGCTTTGTATTGATTATCTTTTATTTGGTAAGGAAAATGTACTATTTTAGTTTAGTTTTAGTTTCAAGTACTAGAGCCTGGTAGAAAAAGAGAGGAGCTGAAGGACATGATGATGAGGCAACAGACCAAGGAGCTGTACTGATGTAGTTCCAGACAGAGACAACAGCTGCCGAGTAGCTATCGCCGCCATACTTGCCGCCTAGGGCAACAAGCTAAGGAACTGGAGAACTGGAGTGCGATCTGTAGAGCATAAAATCCTAATTCTAACGATGCCATCCATTCTATTTTCGGATGCCTGTAGCAGCGGGCAGAGCCGCCGAAGGATGAGAACAAGCTAACTTGCGGAGCAAGGCAACGTGAAGAAGTCCACATTCAACTCAAAGAAGTCAGAATTAAAGGTTGCAATTAATGCAAAAGCTACTTTGAAGACTTCTACTCGAAGGAGGACTTGACCTAGCTAATGTCTATATATACTCAATGTACTTTTACTTCAAGACAACTTAGGTTTTCCCTTAGGCATAGTTTAGGTTTTCTTGCCATCAATTTTGTTCTAAATTCTTCTTTGGGTTTGGGTTATGTTGTAAAATAGTGTGAGAATGATTGTTTAGGAATTAAGTTTGTTTTTGCAATAAAACTTCAAGGTTTGCTTATTCCATATTCTTCATAGTTTTCAATTAAGGCGAAAGATTAATTGTTTACTATCCATTTGTTCGGTATCGAGAGAGTCGAACTCACGAAAGGAGTAAGTACGGTCTTCACCTTAATCAAGTGTTGATCAATCCAGCCTAGACATAGGTTAGGGTTTAAGGCGGCTAAAATAGAACGAACCAAACATTGTTGTCTTTGCACGATTCACACCGCGATTGGTATTATCTGCAGTGGGCATCAACAACAATCTGTAGTGGGCATCAACAACATTCTGACTTAGACATAAGCGGGATCACTTTCGAAGTGTTATGCCGAGCCTTGAAGTACTGTCAAGTTTGCCGCCGAGACAATCGTCCGTTCCACTGCCGAGGTAGCAAAAGTGTCACAGTAGACAATCTGCCATCTCCCGCCGAGGCAGCAAAGTCTGGCAGCGCAGAACAACTTATCCTATTCAATGCAGTTTCACACTAGGGAGCAACATAATCTGGCCCATTCTATCAATCTGATCTCTTCCCCTTATTTACTTGTGCTTATTTATTTCTTTCTTCAACAAACTAAAAGTTATTTGTGCATTTACTTTTCTTTGTGCAGGAATCACAATTCGAGTTAAGCTGTCAAATCCCTGTGAGAGACGATATCTTATATATTATAACTTGACAGTAGTGTGCACTTGCGCTCATATTCAGAGAACACCTAAACGCTCTACAAGTTTTTGGCGTCATTGCCGGGGATTGGCAACAGTAAAATTCGTATTTATATTTCTGCACTTTTATTTTTATTTGCATTTAATTTTTAGATTTTACTATTCTTATCTTTATTTGAAAAAAAAAGAATTTTACAGTTTCTTTTGCTAGTGCATGACCAGAGGAAATCCAAGGGGCAAAATCATTTTCTTTGACGACATTGAACGAAGATCAATAGAACTCAAGAAAGAAGATAGAGAAACCCAAGAGAAAGCCACATAAAAGGGAAAAAGCAAAAGTAACAATAGTGAACGGCCAAGACGACAACCCTGTCATCGACGCCCATATCGACAGGGATGGGCAGCAAGACCCGCCGCCCAGAGAACAACAAGTTCCACCCAGGCAGCAACCCCCAATTCCATCCAGGCAGCTGTTGCGTGTAAAAGAGTCTATCGCAATTGTAGTGCAAGTGTACACGACGCAAGTAGTAAAGTGATACGAAGTATCGGATATCGTCTCCACAGGGATTGGGCTAATGACTTCACCTTAGTTTACTGCACGAAAGTAAAGGAAATAGTTTAGAAAGTTGTCACGAGAATAATAAAGAAAAACGTAAATAAAAGAGTTGGAATATCAAGATAGAGAGAATGAGCTAGTATTGAATTGCTCAGTAGTGCAGGTATTGCAGTGCTTAGGAAATCCAGTTCTGTCTTCGCGCCCGTCACCGACAGCACCTGTCGCGGCAGCTGTCCGTTGGCTATCGCGGCAGCAAACACACCAACTCCGTACTTCAAGTTTGGCAAGAATCCCAGATCTGCCTTGGCCTATCTCTAGGTCCAAGTCTGTCGATGATCATGTCTTGATGATACCTCCCGGCGTGAATCGAAGGATGAACAACGATGTGTATGAATTCTTCTTTAGCCACTTAACCTTGCCCTATTCCTAGGCACAAGATAGTTCAACTATAAACTAGAGAACTTGCTCTTATTTCTTTCGTATACTTAACTCTCTCGATGCTAAGTAAATGGATAACCTCACAATGCTCTCCCGATGCTCTTGCAAGATATTAATAACCAAAATAAGAGAACTTGAAGTTTATTTTATTGAACTTGAAAAATCCTAAAACAAAACAACCCTTGCAACTACTTTACAAATCAACCCGTAGCCGTAGGGGGTTTTTAGAACATAACGACGGCGGGTAAACGGCGGAGGGGTTTGGATTATCGATTATGGGGGCATGATGTCTCCTAGGTTAAAATCTATGCCTTTATATAAGCTTTGGGCTCAAGTATTCTAAGTTAACAAGGATTACAACTTTAATTAAAAGTAAGATTCTAATAAAGACTTAATCTTCAAGTATCCTACTTTTCAGCCGCCATCCTTGTTTCTAGCGATTTCCTCTCCTTGAGCTTTGGCTTGACATATCTTTTGATCCGGGGCTTGGAAAATTATTTGGTTTTCACAGGATAGACGAGCAGATTTTTCTCTATCTATCGAGGTCCACTTTACTTTTTCTCTCCGTCAAACGGCTGTCACCATGCTGTCACGGCAGATCCATGGCAGCATCGTCCTTGTCGTCTGCTTGTTCAGTTCAGCTCTTTTGTTTCTCTGCCCTGCGCCCGCCTTCTCCGTCTACTATGGCAGCAACCTGCAAAATCAGCCATTTTTAGTAGAATCCGTGTCTTTTACATATTTGTGATGTTTTGCTGTAAACTAACTTAAATGCAATGCAATGGTGCTTGAATGCAGCAGAAATATGGGTAAAAAGGGTGTAAATAATAGAACTTTTACACACTCAACACACCCCCAAACTTAAGTTTTTGCTTGCCCTCAAGCAATTAAGACCTAAAAGAAAAATGAATATTTTTTTTGTGTTGGCTTTCAAACAGTGACTGTCCCTTACCCGTCGCTCATTCTCTGTGGCGGCAGCAACCTGTCAGAAAGATTAGGATCTGTCTGGAATATCCCTATAGTTCTCGTGCAGTGTGTGCATGCTTGTGAACATTTATATGCCAAGACTCTCTTAGTTTCACTAGAATATTCAAATTTTTAACTCGAATTTTTATGCCAAAGTTTATTTTTGAAGACACATTTTCATGCTTCTTTTTCTTCTATTTTCAAGCTAAGTTTTACTAGAGCCAGTTTTGGGCACCTCTAGTTAGCTTCCTAGAGCCGGTTTCGGGCACCTCTAGGTTATTGAGTTTCTTTTGCTAAACTTCTTTCCTAGAGCCAGTGTTAGGCACCTCTAGGGGCTATTCAAGTACTAAGCATCCTATTCTAGTTTGGCTAAAAGAAATCTAAGCAATATAACAGTCACAATGGTGTTTAAGTTTTCAGAACTATAGAAAGGCTCTAAACTTCTCCTTAAACTGTCCTAAAGATGCTGCCACGACAGAGCTGTCATGACAGGTAAGTTTACTTCACAGTTTTAAGCCAACAGTTTTTTTAAGAGAACTTAATTAAATAAAAGACACAACAATAATTTAAAGATGTACTGAGACTCCATTAAAATGGAGGGTTGCCACCCCCAAACTCGAGGGTTGCATTGCCCTCAATGCAAATGACAGATAAAATGAAGGCAGACACATCACAAATTATAGATAAGCAGGCAGCAAGAAAAGAAAAATAAAAGACTTAGATTTTAATCGTTGTCTTCACTGCTGCTGCTGACACGGATTTGGTGGCGGCGTCTGGGTTGTGGGGCAGGCTGGGCAGGTTGCTCCACGTCCTGGATGTCTGAGCTGCTGCCGCTATCCCAAGTGCTGGTGGTGGTGGCGCTGGCCTTGGGCATTAGCTTTCTGTCGGCCACGTGTTTATGCCTCTTGACAGACGTGAATTCCTTCTCCAAATTCCTCCTAATGGGAGGTTCTGCCTCGCTGTCATCTGAAGCCGGCCGCTTCGTTCCTCGGGCGGAGGTGTCGACCGGAGGACTTCCAGCTGCCGTCGGGGTAGGTGATGGGGTGGAAGCAGCAGAATGTGCATGTGGGGATGCAGGTGGTGTAGGTGTGTGGATAGGGGTGGGGATGGTGAAATAATGGGCAGAGAAGGTGGGGAAAACAACATCGGGATAATTTAAAGTAGTGGTAATGAAATTTACCGTTGAGTTGGCGAAATCCCGGATGAATGTCATCAGCCCCATCTGTCTGTCTTCCACCCGCTGTATGGCGGCAAGGATTTGGGCAGATTGGTCTGTCTGGGCGGCTGCTGCGGCAGGTTCAGTGGTAGGTTCCTCGGATGATTCTGTTGGGGAGGCAGCCGAGTTGAAGGAGGAGATAGGTGTTGTGACTATCAGCTCCATGAGGCTGGTAGTGTTGTTATCGGTCCAGCCTCGTCCTTGGACCAGTTTATCGGTGGATGCCTCCGGGACAGCAGCGCAGTGGCAGAGAGAGGTGATCATGAACGGTAGGCAGAGGCGGGAGGTTGATCGATATGTGCACTCCAAGACGCTTTCCCTCATATAGCGGCCCACGTTGATAGGCCGGTCGTGCATGATCGAATGAATGAGGGCGAGCCTCTGCTGGTCCACCGTCGTGTGATGAAAGGACGGCAGGATACGCTTCTTGATGAAAGCGTTCCATAGCTTTGCTTCTGGGAGCAGCTGCCCCCTTTTTACAGAATTAGGGTTCTTTTTGCTCGTGTTCCACTCCGTTCCTTCTTCTGTCACCTCTGCCATGACAGCACCGTACGCGGTAGAGTCGAGGGTGTCCAAGAACTACTAGTGGGCATCGTCGTTGGGACCAAAATAGAGGCCATACATATGGTTGATACTATCGGTTGTGAATGGTACCTCTACCCCTCGGACAGTTACTGATGTGGCTGTCCTGCTGTCGATGGCAGCATAGAACTCCCTCACCAACGTGTCGTTCAATTCTGCTTGTTGTTCTGCAAACTGTTCCCATAGTTGAGCCCTTATTTCCCTCGCAATGAATGGTCGGAGCCCCATGTTTTCTGCCTTTCGGACGTAGATGAATCCTCTTTCTTCCCATAATTCCTTGGTTGCGAAAGACTGCGGGGTAGGTGCTACTGCTGAAGAGGTTGAAGCAGCACTGCGACGGGTACGTCTGGAAGACATATTAGTTGCAAGGGTTTTGAGAGTAAAGAAAACAAATAAAACGAGAGGAGAAAGCAAGTAAGAATAAGCAGAAGTGAGGAAAATGAAAATGAAAACGGGGTTTTATAGCGGTCGAGTTGCTGCCCGTTTAATGCTGTAACAGCAGGTGTGAATAACGGGGCGACTGTTGAGATTTGGCGTGTCTGACGCGCCTGACACGTATTTATGGGTCTGTTACACGTCTTTCACACGCTTCTGCGTCTGCCGTGACAGTCTGTTGACAGCCTATCTTATCCGTGTCTGCAGCGGCAGCTGGAACGACAGGCTTCAATAAATGGGCTCTGTTGGGCTGATGGATGGATGGTGGGCTTGGGTCACTTCTCCTTTTCTTCTTGACTCCTTTATTACCTAAAAACAGAAAATATAAAAACATTATTCGAATAAAATAAACCTTATTTCCTAATAAATAATAAATAATAAAAATAAAAATTAGGTTAAATTAGGGATGCTTTGTGGGGCATCTCCTAAAGTAACCACTTCCTGTATTCTTGGGGCTTCAGTCCCCTGATAATGCTTGAGGCGCTGTCCATTGACATTGAATTGGTGCCCGTCTTTTAATGATCAGATTGTGATGGCACCATGGAGAAAAACGTGTACCACTTGGAATGGGCCAGACCGTCTAGATTTCAGCTTCCCTAGGAAGAGTTTCAACCTAGAATTGAACAACAACACAAGCTGCCCTGGGCAGAACTGTCGTGGCAACAACTTCCTATCATGCCACTTCTTAGTTTTCTCTTTGTAAATTCTTGCATTGTCGTAGGCCATTGTTCTTATTTCTTCAATCTCGTTCAAATCTAATAGTCTTTTCTGTCCTGCCTTGTCCAAGTCCATATTCACTGCCTTGATTGCCCAGTATGCCCTGTGCTCTATCTCGACAGGCAGGTGACAGGTTTTCCCATAAATCAGTCGGTATGGAGACATGCCCAATGGAGTCTTAAAAGCTGTCCTATATGCCCATAATGCATCATTGAGGAGTAAAGACCAATCTTTCCTAGTTGGCTTAACCATCTTCTCAAGAATGTTCTTAACTTCCCTATTGGATATCTCAGCTTGTCTATTGGTCTGTGGGTGGTATGCTGTCGCGATCCGATGCTTGACACCATATTTCTTCAAGGCGGCAGCAATAACCCTATTGTCAAAATGTCTCCCTTCATCACCGATAATCGCCTTAGGAATGCCAAATCTAGAAAAAATGTTTTTGTGTAAAAACTTTTGGACCGTTTTGGCATCATTCTTTTGAGTTGCGATTGCTTCTACCCACTTGGAGACATAATCCACTGCTAGGAGGATGTATAGATTTCCACATGAAGATGGAAAAGGTCCCATAAAATCGATCCCCCAAACGTCGAAGATCTCGACTTCTAGAATGTTTTGTAGTGGCATCTCGTTTCTCCTCGAGATGTTACCTATCTGCTGGCACCTGTCACAATTCTTGTAGAAGTCCTGTGCATCTTTATACAGTGTCGGCCAGTAGAACCCTGACTGCAGCACCTTGGCAGCAGTTTTGTTGCCTCCTAAGTGACCTCCATATTGTGAAGCATGGCAGTGATGGAGAATGTCTTCTTGCTCTTCTTGTGGTACACACCTCCTTATAACCTGATCTGCACACATTTTGAAAAGAAGAGGTTCGTCCCAATAATAATGCTTAACATCATTTTGGAACCTCTTCCTGGCTTGATAATCAAGATCAGAAGGAAGTATTTCGCTAACTATAAAATTAACGAAATCAGCATACCATGGGAGTTCAGAAGACTTACCTACCGCAATGGCTGTTGCGGCAGCAAAGGGCTGCTCATCTGGGAAGGTCTCCAGTATGTGTGTCTCATCTATTGGCAGACTCTGTCCCTGCTCCAACCTTGACAAGTGGTCTGCCACCTGATTTTCTGTCCCTTTTTTGTCCTTGATTTCAAGGTCGAATTCTTACAATAGTAGGATCCACCGTATCAATCTAGGCTTTGCATCCTTTTCCGCGAACAAATATTTAAGGGCAGAATGGTCTGTGTGCACTATTACCTTCGTCCCAAGTATGTAAGAACGAAACTTGTCAATGGAGAACACCACAACTAACAGCTCCTTTTCTGTGGTGGTATAGTTCACTTGGGCGTCATTCAATGTCTTGCTGGCATAATATATGACATGAAACAGCTTATCTCTGCGCTGCCCAAGTGCTGCCCCGACAGCATAGTCACTAGCATCACACATAATCTCAAATGGCTGTGTCCAGTTTGGTGGCTGTACTATGGGGGTGTTACTAGTTTTTCCTTCAGAACCTTGAATGCTTCAGTACATTCATCATTGAAGTCAAAGGGTCGGTTCTGTTCTAAAAGATGGCATAGGGGCTTGGTGATTTCTGAGAAATTTGCAATGAATCTTCGATAAAAACCAGCATGCCCTAAGAAACTTCTAATACCCTTGACTGTGGTCGGCGACGACATCTTCTCGATCACTTCTATTTTAGCCCTATCGACTTTTATCCCACGGCAGCTAATCTTATGGCCAAGGACTATCCTTCGTCCGCCATAAAATGGCATTTTCCCAATTCAAAACAAGATTTGCTTTTTCACATCTTTCAAGCACCTTTTGTAGATTGCCGAGGCAGCTCTCAAAATCGTCTCCAAAGACAGAAAAATCATCCATGAAAATCTCAAGGAAGTCCTCTACCATGTCGGAGAATATAGCCATCATGCACCTTTGGAAGGTGGCGGGTGCATTACATAATCCAAACGGCATCCTCCTAAAAGCATACGTTCCGTAGGGGCATGTGAAAGTCGTCTTTTCTTGATCCTCTGGTGCGATAGCAATTTGGTTATAACCTGAGTAACCATCAAGAAAACAATAGTAAGGTTTACCCGCTAATCTATCAAGCATTTGATCAATAAAGGGAAAAGGAAAGTGGTCCTTTCGGGTAGCTTTGTTAAGCTTCCAATAGTCCATACAAACCCTCCAACCGGTCATAGTCCTGGTTGGGATTAACTCGTTGTTTTCATTGGTCACTACGGTCATTCCCCCTTTCTTGGGAACGCATTGCACCGGGCTTACCCATTTGCTGTCGGAGATGGCGTAAATAATACCAGCATCTAACCACTTAATTATCTCCTTACGCACTACCTCCTTCATCGCATGGTTTAGCCGCCTTTGGGCATCTATAGTCGGCTTATGATCTTCCTCTAAAATAATTTTGTGCATGCATAATGTCGGACTAATGCCTTGAATGTCTGCTATCGTCCATCCAATCGCCTTTTTATGCTGCCTTAGCATGCCGATTAGCTGCCGTTCCTGTTCCTGCGGCAGCTTAGAAGAGATGATTACGGGCAGTGTGTCATTTGAACCAAGAAAAGCATATTTTAACTGTCCTGGCAGGGGCTTCAGTTCTAAGGCAGGTGGTTCAACAATAGATGGCTTTTGGATTAAATGGTTATCCGAAGTATAATTCAAAGGTTCGAATAACTTACCTGGACGATTGCCTATCCAGTTTACCTCCTCCTGATCTTTAGTATCAGATGTTTCGGAATCAGAGGAGTTGTTGTCGTCAGTGCTGTCATCTTTGCTGTCGTGACAGTCCTGTAGGTGGCTGCCGCGGCAATGACCAAATTTAATATCGTGACAGCCCGACCTGATGCAGGGTTGATCAAGGTTAACGTCAGTGATAGCCTTGCATTCCTCGTCCATATCAGCATGTTTCATTGCTTGGAGAACATTCAACTTAATCTCTTGATCGTTCACTCGCATGGTGAGTTCTCCTTTTTCCACATCAATCAGTGATCTTCCCGTGGCTAAGAAGGGTCGCCCAATGATGACTGGTGCGTTTTCGTCTGCCTCACAATCTAAAACAAGAAAGTCAGCAGGAAAATAAACTTATCCACTCTTACCAGAATGTCTTCAATTTTTCCTTCTAGAGTACGTAAGAGCGGTCTGCCAGCTGCAGAGTTACTGTCGTGGGCCGCGCCTTTCCAATACCTAATTTCTGAAAAATAGACTTTGGCATTAAATTAACACTAGCACCAAGATCACAAAGTGCCTTACCCACGAATTTATTTCCGATTACGCAAGGTATGATGAAGCTCCCCGGATCCTTCTTTTTCTGGGGTGACTGTCGATGAAGAATACTCATGCAACATTCTGTCATCTTTACCGTTTCAAACTCCCCAAGTTTGGATTTTTTTGACATAACATCCTTGAGAAATTTAGCATAACCGAGCATCTCCCTAACAGCATCTAACAGCGGAATGTTAATATGAACCTGCTTAAAAATATCATAAATCTTTTTAAGTTGAGATTCTTGCTTAGCTTGTTGTATTCGTTGAGGGAAAGGTGGCGGGGGACGGTAATCAGCAATACGTCCTTCCCACTACATGCGAATCTGAGGACGATAATCATCTTTTTTCTCCTTTGTCGCTTTTGCTGTCGTGACAGGCTCATCGGCAGCAGTCTGTTTATCACCTGTCGGGGCAGTTTCCTCGGCAGGTTTATCCAAGGCAGGTTCCTTTTCTGTTTCAGCTTCTTTTTCTGGCCCTGGTAGTTTCTTCCCACTCCTAGTAGTAATCGCCTTACACTGCTCATGTGTGGGCGGTCTAGCATTTTCAGTATTGCTAGGAAATCCTTCATTCTGCCTCGGCTTAATATGTTGCGACACCTGACCCATTTGTGTCTCCAGAGATTTCAAAGTAGCTTCATGATTTGTCACCCTCATCTCTATCTTATCCATGAAATTCTCTGTCTTCTTGACAAACTGATTCATATTCTCGATATAAGTACCGGTCTGAGACATAAAAGTGGCCAGAGTCTGTTCCAGTATACTGCTCGTGGCAGCTGGTGGCTGCTGTTGCTGCGGCGGCGGCAGGTGCGGCGGCAGTTGCTGTCGCGTCAGCAATTTAGGTCCTCCCTGATTCTGATTGTGTGCTTGCGGATTCAGGGTATTATTAGGATTACTCCAGGAAAATTTGGGATCCTTCCTCCAATTGGGATTATAATTGTTGGAATTATAATTTGGCTTGTAGTTTCCAACATATTTTCCCTCTTCTATTTGTATTGGGCACTCATCCCGACTATGATTTCCCTCACAGATATCACATACCTCCTCAACAGCAAATCCATGTTGTCCATCATCATTCAATAATCTTTTCATTGCTTTAGTAAGGAATGCTACCTGTGATTTCATCGTGCTATCGGCCTCGTAATCCTTGACAACAAGTACCCGTTTACCCCCTCTTCTTGCAGTCGGAAACTGCTCCTCATTCTTGGCCAGATTTTTCAAAACTTGCAATGCCTCGTCCGGATCTTTATCCAATAATAATCCATTTGCTGCAGAATCAATTCGAATGCGAGTTTGTAAGTTGGCAGCATTATAAAACTTAGTTACCTGATTCCAGACGGGAAATCCATGCATTGGGTAGTTCCGTAGAAGAGTAGTAAATCTGTCCCAGGCCTCGTGCATCGGCTCGTCATCTTCCTGTTGAAAAGTAGCAATTTCATTACGTAATCGCTCAGATAAATGCGAAGGATTAAAACGAGATAAAAATTCATGAGATAAATCTGCCCAAGTTATGATTGAACCCGGTGTAAGTTTATTCCACCAAGTTTTAGCTCTGTCCCTCAATGAATGGGGAAATAACCGAAGCCTCAGTATCTCCGGACTAACTCCTGGCAGTCTAAACGAACCACAAATCTCCTGGAACGTTTTGAGATGCTCCCTGGCATCTTCTGTCACAGCACCACTAAACTGTCCGGCATTGTTGATCATACTAAACATGATAGGTTTAAGCTCGAAGTTATCAACATCAATATCCGGCAGCGTGGTCTCCAGCTCTACATGATCATTCAACATATAGTCACGACATGACCGTCGTCCGGCTACTGCGGGCGGGTCGCCGACAGGCGGTATACCATCACCAACAGGCGGGTTACGGGCCATCTCCTCTAGCTATTCTTCAAGGTACTCGTTCCTGGCTAGAAGGTGACGAAGTTGCTTCTTGAGGTTGAAGGAACGTTCAACTTCTGGATCTAATGGATACTCAGGATCTTAACCTCTTTTAGATCTGCGCATAAACAAGGAAACCTCGTGAAAAGCAAGAGTAAACACCAACGAAAAACAGAAAAATAAACAGAAAAATAAAAAGAAAAACAAAAATGAAAATGAAAACGAAAAGTGCAATAAAAGAAAGGTGTAGTTATGTTGCCAATCCCCGGCAACGGCGCCAAAAACTTGTTGCGTGTAAAAGAGTCTATCGCAATTGTAGTGCAAGTGTACACGACGCAAGTAGTAAAGTGATACGAAGTATCGGATATCGTCTCCACAGGGATTGGGCTAATGACTTCACCTTAGTTTACTGCACGAAAGTAAAGGAAATAGTTTAGAAAGTTGTCACGAGAATAATAAAGAAAAACGTAAATAAAAGAGTTGGAATATCAAGATAGAGAGAATGGGCTGGTATTGAATTGCTCAGTAGTGCAGGAATCGTAGTGCTTAGGAAATCCAGTTCTGTCTTCGCGCCCGTCACCGACAGCACCTGTCGCGGCAGCAAACACACCAAATCCGTACTTCAAGTTTGGCAAGAATCCCAGATCTGCCTTGGCCTATCTCTAGGTCCAAGTCTGTCGATGATCATGTCTTGATGATACCTCCCGGCGTGAATCGAAGGATGAACAACAATGTGTATGAATTCTTCTTTAGCCACTTAACCTTGCCCTATCCCTAGGCACAAGATAGTTCAACTATAAACTAGAGAACTTGCTCTTATTTCTTTCGTATACTTAACTCTCCCGATGCTAAGTAAATGGATAACCTCACAATGCTCTCCCGATGCTCTTGCAAGATATTAATAACCAAAATAAGAGAACTTGAAGTTTATTTTATTGAACTTGAAAAATCCTAAAACAAAACAACCCGTGGCCCTAGGGGGTTTTTAGAACATAACGACGGCGGGTAAACGGCGGAGGGGTTTGGATTATCGGTTATGGGGGCATGATGTCTCCTAGGTTAAAATCTATGCCCTTATATAAGCTTTGGGCTCAAGTATTCTAAGTTAACAAGGATTACAACTTTAATTAAAAGTAAGATTCCAATAAAGACTTAATCTTCAAGTATCCTACTTTTCAGCCGCCATCCTTGTCTCTAGGGATTTCCTCTCCTTGAGCTTTGACTTGACATATCTTTTGATCCGGGGCTTGGAAAATTATTTGGTTTTCACACGATAGACGAGCAGATTTTTCTCTATCTATCGAGGTCCACTTTACTTTTTCTCTCCGTCAAACGGCTGTCACCATGCTGTCACGACAGATCCATGGCAGCATCGTCCTTGTCGTCTGCTTGTTCAGTTCAGCTCTTCAGTTTCTCTACCCTGCGCCCGCCTTCTCCGTCTACTATGGCAGCAACCTGCAAAATTAGCCATTTTTAGTAGAATTCGTGCCTTTTACATATTTGTGATGTTTTGCTGTAAACTAACCTAAATGTAATGCAATGGTGCTTGAATGCAACAGAAATATGGGTAAAAATGGTGTAAATAATAGAACTTTTACACACTCAACAGCAGCCACAATATGTTCGAACCACTAGAGATTATTTAGAGCATGACTTTAGATGGTTTGATCCTACCGTGACAGAGCCTGAAACCGAAGCAGATCACTTTGAATTAAAGCCCGTAATGTTCAATATGATCAACACCTTGGGGCAATTCGGAGGGACTGCCACTGAAGATGCTCGACAACACTTAAGAGGATTCCTAGACATATGTAGAGCTTTCAAAATACACGGAGTCCACCAAAATGTGCTAAGGCTGAGATTATTCCCTTATTCACTGAGGGATAGGGCAAAGTAGTGGTTGAACAACCAGCAATACATGGATAGAACTGTGCAAAGACTTCTTGGATCGTTTCAGTCCATCTAACGCTACAGACAGATTGAGAAACGAAATCACAACCTTTCGACAAGGGGATGATGAGCCAATGTATGAAGTATGGGAGCGGTACCAACTAGGGGTGTGCAAAAAAATCTGATCCGTTTGTCCGATAATCCGATCCGAAAATATGGATATCTGATCCGTTTTTAAATTTTTGGATAGTTCGGATTGGATACCCGGTAAATTTTTCGGATAATCAGATCGGAAATGGATCGACCTAAAATGAAATTCGGATTATTTGAAAATCTGATTAAAAATTAAGCCTTTTTTATCCCTAGCCCAAGCAGCCCGGTAAAGCCCAAACTAAAATTTTATCCCCCAATTTTAATTTGCCAACCCCTTTGTTCTCACTTCTCACGATAATTTCCCAATTCCCAAACCTATTGTCCACTCTCCAAACTTCCACCGCTCCATCTTCAAGCTCCGACCGAAATCATCCGGTGACCAATTGGCTATCCTCTCACGTTACAAGTCACGATCTTGTCTATGACGAGCCGAAACCCTCCACAACCTCTATCCCAATCCTTGGTAAGTTCTCTGCATTTTCTTTTTTATATTTAAATGGTATTAAAAAATTTATATCCAAAAACACTAACTTGGATAAGTGTTGAAGTTTGAACAATGATTTTGGAATTGGTAGGCAATTTGATAATGTGCTAGTATTCCTCACAACTCTGAGTGTTGTTTCTTCAAAAATGTGCTTCCCATTGATTATATCAATGAATGATGTTAGAAGATTTTAAGGCTCATAATCTTTTTAAATGAAGTTTGACTATTGGGGTTTATTCTAAAAATTAGATAGCTTTCCATGGTTTCAGTTGACTTGCTTATAGAAAATTTTATTGGTCAACATCAAACTTTAAATGTGTTCCTTCTTAAAAGATCCAGATAATGAGAAGAATGAAGATTTGATTAATGTAAAGACTGTAGACTGTGGAATAATTTTACATCACACATGATTCAACGTATTTTGTTCCGAGAAATATGATTAATGCATCTTCTTCATGGTTAAAGTTTAATCCCTTAATTTACATTTGGATTAAAAAATCATTGTTTAGTTGCCTCTTGCTCCAATACTCTTACGTTGCATGTCATGTTCTCTTTCATTGTATTAATGTTTGAACACTATAGCATTGGATTTTATATTTACTTGGGTTTAAGTAGATTGTCTAATAATGGATATTTAGAGGAAGCAAACATCAAAATGATGTTGCCATTTCAGATGCTTTTGGTAGTCTCGTCCAAACCTTTAAAGAACTACTTTATATTATGGGTAATCTTCACCAGTGGTCCCTTTCGTTTAAGGTCTGTTCTATTTTGGTCACCAAAATTCAAAAAAGATTATTCTAGTCACTTACGTTTAGAATCGTTTTTATTTTGGTCTCTTGGTCGTTAGTCTCCGTTACTTAAAAAAATTAGTTTCTAATTTAACACTCAAACTTTCAAAATTTTATTTTCACCATCTTCCCCAAAAATTATAAAAATAAAACCCCAGAAAATTAATTCAAAACCCTAACCCATTCTTCTGTCATCTGCTATGATGTTGAGACATCTGCAGTTTCCCTCATTTGCCAATCGACTGGGTAAGAAGAAAATTGAGAAAGTTTCTAATCTCTGTTTCCTACAGTTTCCAGCTAATAGCTTCGAGTCACATTTGGATTCTTTAGAGGTTCATAGACAGAAAGATTATAACACTTTGTTGCATGAGGTCTTGCAGGGAGAATTTGATGACAAAGTATTTGAGTACTGCCAGATTGATCTTCACTCATTATCTCTAAAATGATATGTTTTGTATTATCTGTTTGTCTCATAATTTGGATGAAATCTATGATAGGTTATCAATATTTTTTACTTGTTGTCAAATCTGTTTGTCTAGTCATTGCATTGTGGTTTACTTTTATTTTGTATGACATTGGCTTTTGTTATCTTCAATTTTTTTTCTTAACTTTTTTGTCCAGCTAAACCACTTCAAAAGTTAGAGATACTCATCTAATCTTTTAATAAATTTTGTTTGAAATTATTCTTTTATCTTTTATTTCTCTAGCCAAAAGAAAATAGTATTGTTTTGCTTTCCTAGTTCCGGGCAATGAACTAGTTTTGTTTTAGTAAGCGTGGGTACCAATTGTCAAGTGAAAAAGATTTACCCTTTTTTTCAGCTGGATGTATATAAGGTTTTGAGAATTTGAAGGACGTATTTACTTTATACACCTTTAAAAAGTTTGTATAAGCTTAGAATTTTATTGTAATGCTTTAGGGTTTTAACAGTTATTATTTTATTGTAAATTGATTGACTTACATAAGTACAATGTATATATTAAAAAAGCAGTTGCTGTATATTCTCTCTGTGCACCATCCAAAATGGCGTGTGAAATATTGCATTGTTTGTTTTATCTTGGGCTTTATAAATGAGCACGTCATTTTGCGGAGATTTATGATAGTATTATGCCATTGTATAAGATGCCTAGTAGAAAGTAATCTTTTGTGTATCTTCCATTCTCAGTAATCTGCAAGCCAACAGGCAGTCAGTGACAAGTAAAGATCACATACCTGATGTTAATAGGTGGAACTTATTTGACAATATATGGGTTGTTATTAGTGAGATGAATGGAATGGATCCAAGCAAGACATGGCTAAAAAATTCAGCATTTGTTGGTCTATCTTTCGGCCGAAGAGCACGTGGTTTGGTAGAATCTCTTAATATCTCTGCTGCAGAAATGGCTGTCGTTGTCTCTGTAAGTGTTGGCATTGGCAATGCATTGAATGGAAAATAAAATTTTGAATTAATTTTCTAGGGTTTTATTTTTATAATTTTTGGGGAAGATGGTGAAAAATAAATTTTTGAAAGTTCAAGGGTTAAATTAGAAACTAATTTTTTTAAGTAACGGAAACTAACGGCCAAGGGACCAAAATAGAAACGATTCTAAACGTAAGTGACCGGAATAATCTTTTTTAAATTTTGGTGACCAAAATAGAACACACCCTAAACGAAAGAGACCACCGATGAAGATTACCCTTATAATATTGTATTTTTCTTGATTGTTGCTTTATCTACAGATTACTTTATACATGTATTTATTAGACTTCGATATGTTTTTTACTTCCATTATTCTTATATAGATTGCTTTCAATATAAAATTAGTCTATCATTTGAATTTATTTGAGTACAATGAAGTATTTTTTTACCATGCATCGACAGTTTTACTTAGCTGGTTATTTTTTTGATTACTTATTACAATTAATACTTAATAAGTTAATATGATCTTGTTCGCATGAGAATAATTATTTGGCGTCCTATAATTATTTGGTTGCAGAATGTTCCATCATCTTTTGATGAGAATGAAGATGTTGATTCTGTATTTATTGATTCAATGACGAATGAGTATAATGAGGAAGAAATGCAACCACCAAAAAGGAAAAGAAATGATAAGAAAGGTCCAACAACAAGTGATGCTACTTTAGGGAAGAGGAAGAAAAAGTCTAAGTGGTGGACTCATTTTTCGGTTGACGAGGAAGTTCCCGCTTTTGCTTCTTGTAAGTATTGCCAACAACGTATTGGTTGCTCAACTAAAAATGGCACCACTCCATTAGCAAATCACATTAATAGGTGCAAAAAATATCCCCTAAATTTAGATAAGAAGCAAAAGATGATTGATTTTGAAACTAAAACACTAACAAATGAGGACGGAACTGCTGAAACAGTCAGTGTTCTAAAATTGTGGAATTTTATAATGATTTGTGTAGGAAGAAGCTTGCTAAGATGCTTATTGTGGATGACTGCCTTTTGTTTTGGTTGAACGTGAAGGTTTCATTGACTTTTGTAAGGCTTTAAATCCTCTCTTTAGGCTTCCTTCTCGCACTACTGCCACTAGAGATTGTTATGCCCTCTTTATTGAACAAAGAAATGAGTTGAAAGTTTCTTTTAAGAACTTGCATTCTAGGATTTGTCTAACCACTGACACATGGACATCGAGTCAAAATTTAAGCTATATGTGTTTGACTGCCCATTTTATTGACGATGATTGGAATTTGCATAAGAGGATAATTAATTTTTGTCCTATTGCTGGTCATTCTGGACAACTTATTGATAGAGCAGTTTAAAAATATTTGATTGAATGGGGTTTGAAAAATATTATGACTATGACCGTATACAATGCTAGCTCAAACGATTTAGCAATTGATTACCTAAGGAGAAGACTTAACATTTGAGAGTCTAGTTTGTTGGAGGGTAAATATTTACATATGAGATGTGCGTCTCATATTTTGAATTTAATTGCAAGAGAGGGCTTGAAAGAACTTGATTTTTCAATTATGAAAGTTCGAGCTCTTGTGAGGTATGTTCGGTCTTCTCCTACGAGACTTCAAAAGTTTAAAACTTGCATAGAAGAAGAGAAAGAGGATAGTAAAAGTCTAGTTATTTTGGATGTTGAAACGAGATGGAATTCAACCTTTTTAATGCTTGAATCTGCTATCAAGTTTAAAAAGGCATTTGCTAGTTTATACATGAAAGATTCTTCTTGTTTCAAGGAACTTAAAAAGTTTGGTGGTGGTCCTAAAGAAGATGATTGGAAGAGGGTGGGTAGTTTTTTTTACCTTTCTTAAGTGTTTTTTATGATGCAACATTGAGGTTATCTGGTTCTCACTGTGTGACTTGCAATTCTTATGCACATGAGATTTACGAAACTAGATTAATGATTTCGAATAACATTGGTGATGATGATGAGGGTGTTAGGAAAATAGCAGCTCAAATGATGTCTACGTATGACAAATATTATGGAAACATTGATAATATTAATGTTTTGGTGTTTGTGGCGGTGATCCTTGACCCCAGGCACAAATTGAGTTATGTTAATTGGATTGTGCGAGACTCTTATGATGAAACAAGAGCAAATATCTTATGCCTCAAGATTAAAATGGTTTTGCAATCTTTGTTTGACTCATATGCTTCCTCGATGCCTCAATTAAAGACAAATGATACATCTTCTTCGACTTCTTCTACTTTCTCCACTTTCACTCAAAGTGATAAGGTTGATCTTCAACAACTCATGACTTCAAAATATCAAAGAGATACCCGTTGTTCATTAATTAATGTCAATAAAAGTGAGTTGGAGAAGTATTTAGAAGATGCTCGCGAGTCTCATGTTCTAAATTTTGAAATCTTGCAATGGTGGAAAGATCAACCAAAAAGATATCCCATTCTTCATAAGATGGCTAAAGATGTGCTTGCCATACCCATTTCAACTGTAGCTTCTGAGTCGGCTTTTAGCACAGGAGGTCGTGTCCTTGATTCTTTTCGTACTTCATTGACTCCAAAAATGGTTGAAGCACTTGTTTGCACTCAAGATTGGTTACGTACCTCTCGGTCACCTCTTATAATTAAGGAAAGCTTGCTTGCCTTGGAAAAATTGGAGGAAGGTTAGTTAGTTTAGCTTTTATTATTTGTTCAATATTTTAAACATAATGCATGATTTAACCTTAGTTTATTTTATTTCTTGTGTTGTAGGCATGAAGGATCTAACTTTGGAGCAACCGGGCATCATAATTGATGAAACGAATAATAGATTGAATGATTTTTAAAGTTTGGACCTTGGAACTTTAGGAGTACTTAGTGATCTAATTTTATTTTGTAATTGAAACTATCGTAGTATTTTATTTTGAGCTTGAGTATTATACTTTAATCATGATATTAAGACTTTTGAAGTATTTTATTTTGAGTATTTTAGTTGATATTAAGACTTTAATGATGCTATTATGGTCGAACACGGTATACTAGTAAATTGTTCACTGCATAATTTGTTCAAGTGCAATGTGTGATGTGTTATGAAAAATATTAAGTTGATGAAATGCTCAACTTTTGCTACTGGTCTGTTTTTGTTGTGCTCAATTTTAGTTGATATAAAGTGTTTTATATTTTCCCACAACTCTATTTTTATGTTAGGTTAGTTTGTTCAAGTGCATAATTTTTTGTGCATTGAAAGCTCAATGTTATATCAAATATTAGGTTAGTTTGTTGTGCCCAATTTCTTTCTATTATGAAATGTTAGTTTCTCACAACGTTTGTTACTGCTCCTTTTTTATTATCAAAATGTGTACAAGTTGTAGAAAGTTTAATTTTTTTTGTTAAATTAATCAAGAATTTCGAATTCGGATATCCGGTTTTTCGGATATCTGGTTTTTCAGATGTCCAGTTTTTCGGATCGGATATGGATCGTTATTTTTACTATCCGAAATTTCGGATATTCGAAAATTTTGGATCGGATACTATTCGTATCCGAAAATGCACACCCTAGTACCAACAGATGCTAAATAATTGCCCGCTTCATGGTTTCCCGACCTGGACACATGTGTCAATGTTCTACAACGGGGTGAACTACCCAACTTGAATGATGATTGACGCCTCAGTCAATAGAATCATCCTCAACAGACCACCAGAGGAGGCACTGCATATCCTAAACCAAGCTGCCATAAGTACCCAACAGCCCGCCGAGGCGGCATTAGGCGGCCAGCAGCTTTGAACAAAGTGGAAGCCTCTGAATTTGTCAATGCCCGCCTCGACAAATTGACATAGCTTGTTATGAACATGATAAAATACACTAAAAAAATTCTATGAGGCCAAGGCTGTGGAGCCATTCTGTAATGAGTGTGGGGGCAACCACGATTCCTCCGAATGTACTGCATCTGCCAATTTCATGGGAGGATACGAGAGAAACAGCAGGCCAGCCACAAACACATATAACCCTGGATAGAGAAATCACTCAAACTTCACCTGGAGCAATCCTAAAACTGTTGTAAATCCACAACAGCAACAGGGAGATTACCAGCATAACCAGTCCAGACAACAAGCTCAGCAACCATAGAACAATTCACTAGAAGAAAATTTACAAACTTTTATGTCTAATACTACTGATTTTATTGTTCGTACTAATAAGTTTATTGATAAAACTGAGTCATTTATGGACAGGACGGAGATGAGGATGAACAACCAAGAAGCTGCGATAATGAACCTAGAGACCCAGTTTGGGCAATTCACGGAGATCTTTAGCTGCATGACAATGGGTGCAGCATCCAGTAGTGTAGATGCAGCAGCAAAACCCACATATGAGCAGTGCAAAGCCATATCAACCAGAAGTGGGAAACATTTGGATGAGACTAGAATGGAAAAAGCCAACAGAGGAATAACCAACACATAAGGAACTACCTACCGCGGTAGCATCAACACCAGCCGCCCCAACAGATGAGCCTGACAAAAGCCCTGAGGCAGATGATCCTCCACAGATCAAGTTCTAAGAAAGGAGCGTATAGAGGACATTCGCCTGCCGACACCTTTCCCCTAGAGACTTAAGCAATAGAAGCAGAAGCACCAGTTCAGGAAACTTCTGGATATTCTGAAGCAGGTGCACATAAATATCCCTCTCATCGAAGCCATCCAGAACATGCCCAACTATGCAAAATACCTAAGAGACATGGTTTCCAAGAGGAAGAGAATTAGGGAGTTCGAAACAGTTGTTGTGACAGAGAAGTGCATAGCTATGCTACACAATAAGCTGCCACCCATGCAAACAGATCCAGACAACTTCATTATACCATGCAAAATCGACAGCAACCATGCAACAAAAGCCCTGTGCAACTTAGGAGCCGGCATCAACCTAATGCCCAAGGCAGTCTTCGACAAGCTACGAATTGGGCAAGCAAAACCCACCTCCATCATGCTAAAACCTGTTAATCACTCATTCGTACAACCGGAGGGCAAGATCGAAGACATCTTAGTTCGAGTGGGCAGCCTTATTTTTCCAGCAAACTTCCTCATCTTAGACTGTGAGGCCGATAAAAACGATCCCATCATCCTTGGGCGACCATTTTTGGGCATGGGTAGAACGTTAATAGATGTGGAGCATGGGGAGCTGATCATGAGGGTAGACAGTCAGAGCATCAAGCTAAATGTGTTGCAGCTCTCAACAAAAGAAAAGGAAGGATGCCCGGATGCTCAGGTCGCCAAAATCAGCACGGAGACGAGTCAAGACAAAAGCTGTCACGGTAGACCTAAGGGCAGGCTGAAGAACCCAACAACACACCACCTTTCAGAATAGGAAGACCCCCTAGGAGGGAAAGACAAGAAACGCCACCTTAGGAAGTGGTTATGTCTGGGAGATGCACCCAAATGCACTCCCAACATAACTTAATTAATTTTATTTTATTTTTATTTTCTTTATTTTTATGTTTTAGGAATAGAATTTCATTTATTGCAATTTATTTTCTATCTTTTAAGATTAGATATTAAATTAGTTAAATTTATTTTTACATTTTTAATTTTCAAAATTTATTTTTAGTATTTAATTATCTTTATTTTTATTTTAGGCTTTAGGAATAAAAGAGCCGAACCAAGAAGAGGCCCAACAAGGAGCCCGCCCACCATCCCGTCAAGATAGCCAAGGGCGGCCCAGCGCAGAAAGCTCATAACGGCTAGTTGCCCGTTAACGGCTAGCTGCCAACGACTATAGAAGTAACGGGCAGAAATCTTGTAACGCGCGCGAGACAACTTGCCCGTTGGACATTTAATGCCTCCACGACACCTCTCAGCAGCCTCTATTTAAACCTCACTCATCTCATTCATTCACTTTACTTTCACCTCATTGTTATCTTATTCTTGAATCCACAACTCTCTTTCTAATTATCTTCTTTTTAAGTTTCAGTTTACTTCTAAACCGTCTCACACATGGCATCCGCATCCCAATCCAAACCCACCTTCCAACGCTTCTTCTCCCGTGATGACGAAAAGAGATATAGAACCCAGTTTTCCAAGCAATCTATATGGGAGGAACAAGGGTTCCATTACACGAAGCGGACATGAGACTTTGGCCTGAAGCCCGCCCTGTTCGAAAAGATACACAACAAGGGTTGGGAGATGTTCGCACGACAGCCGGAGGCAGCAGGCGTCACATTGGTCAGAGAATTCTCTGCCCACAATCCCCGCCCTAAGATGTCGTTCGTGTTTGTACGAGGGGAACCAATCAAACTTAATGCCGCCATGATCAACAGCTACTACGGCCTAGAGATGGAAGACAACCCTCACGAAGAATGGAGGCAGTCACTGACGGCTGCTGACTACGACAAAATAAAGGCCAGACTGTGCGAGCCCAACACGTTGTGGTTGGAAGGAAAACATGGTGGCTCAGTGCAACGCCCCTGACTGCTGTTCGAGCCAATGCTTTGGAACACATTTATCAAAAGGCGTCTGCTGCCCACCTCCCACAATTCCACCGTTGACAGGCCGCGTCTAGCTCTCATTCACAGCATCGTGATGAACATGCTCATCAACGTTGGGAAGATCATTTGCAAAGAGATCCACAACTATTTTTTCAAGACCAAGGGTCAGCTGTACTTCTCGTCTCTCATCACCGGCTTATGTGCCAACTTCAACGTCCCCTCCGATCCAGAAGATGAGATAATAGCTGCCAAGGAGGGTTGGACCAAAAAAGTGTGCCTGCAGATGATGCAGGCCTAGGAGATAGAACCCATCACTCCCAGCCAGCCCTCTGCCGCCCAGCCAGCCACACCAGCCGCCCCAGGCAGTACTGAAACGACCCAGAACACGGAATTCATTGCCCTGCTGCGCACGCTCATAGACAACAACAAAAGAATAGAACAACAACAATTGACTTTCATGAAGTATGTGGGGGATGTCCAAAAAGCTTTTGTGGCCTATCTCCTTCAGAAATTTCCAGATGAAGGTCCCACCCTGTCCACATTCTTAGTAGACCTCACCGCCGTAGTTCCACCTGAACAAGGAACCCCATCAGCAACCGTTGCCCGCCACGCCACCTTCCGCCGCCAGATGCCCTCTCTGACACACTATCCATCGTACTCTGCCACCTTTGGTTCTAACACAGTGGCAGACTCCCCCAAGAGGCATCAACAACATATTTTCTCTGCATGCACATCGGCAACAGTGGAAAACACCTCCTCATCCGATGAGGTCGAGCCGCAGCCGACAATAGTTGTAGTAGCAGCAACCCCTATGGCGATAGACCCTCCAGCAAAACCAACAGATGAGGCAACAAGGAAGAGGAAGCGACACATCAACTATACCGAGTCAGAGAATGAGGAGGCAGAATCCGAGCCAAAAAAAAGTGAAGCACCTCACGAAGAACCTCGCCCAACTCCAAAAAGAGTCCAGCTGCCGCAGACAGCAAAGGTCTCACCTACCAAGTCTGCCGCTCGGACGTCTACCGACTGCCGCATTGTCATCCAATCCTCATCCTCCTTCTCTGCTACCAAGACCCAAGCCTCCTCTCAGCCCTCAACCAACTTCTAGAGTTTTTTTTCTTTTCTTCTCTTTATTTTATTTTTCTATTTTTATCTTAATTGTATTTATTTTTCTGTTTTTTTATTTGTATGTTATTCTTTGCATTGAGGGAAATGCCCGTCTCGAGTTGGGGGGTTTAGCACTCATTTTGTTTGGCATAACTAGTGCATATTAGGTTTCATTATGTACTTGCCTTGAAAAATTAATTGAAAAGGAATTTTTTTAGAACTTGTGCCTATGATAGGATAGCCGACTTTAAATTTTTAGCGCCAATTAAAATGAACTTAATTTTGGGGAAAGCATGAAGTAAACTTAGGATTTTTGCTATAATTGCCAAAAATTAAAACACTACTGTTACTTGCTGAATTTGTTTGAATTTTTGATAAACATTGTCTGCTTGAATTATTTGAAAAGTTCTAACATGGTTGCAGGAAGCTACCGCGGCAGGCAACAAACAGTAAAACGAAAAGCACTGCCTCAGCAGAAAAGAAAGTTTTATGTTGTCTTTCCCTAGAGGTGCCCGAAACCGGCTCTAGGAAGAATCATGTGCAAGGACACTCTGCTGCTATCAAAGTCCATGAATCTTAAAATCTTTGAAGTGACAGACAAATTAGCATGAGTGAATGAAAGTCTTCACGGGATGACTCTACTCAATGGGTTCGAGGTTTTGTAGTTTGCTCCTATCTTAATTTCAGACCTAGAAGAGTAGTTGTGATAAGTTGAAGCCCTTATTGCAATGATTAATAACTGTGCTTAATTATGCTATCTCGGCAGTGACCTTATATATCTTGACATCATCTTTATTTACTTAGAATATTCATCAGATTCAGCATGTACACAGTTTCTACACACACTTCACAAGCATTATAGTTTAATTCGGAGGTAATTCATGTTATTCCTCTCTCACTAATCTAATGACAAGTGCCACGACCTTGAGGTGTGAAATCAAATTTAAAACAATTTCTTTTTTCTTTTTGATTAGTTTTAAGGGCAAGTATGTTTAGGTTGCATTGCTTGAGGACAAGTAATAGTTCGAGTTTGGGGGTGTGTAAAGTGTCTATAAGTTCTATATTTTGTGCACATTCCATCCCATATTATTGCTGTTTTAAGTACATTTTAGGCATATTTAGGTTCATGCACTCTATTTTTTGATGTTTCTAGCAGCGGGCAGAGCCGCCGAAGGAGGAGAACAAGCTAACTTGCGGAGCAAGGCAACATGAAGAAGTCCACATTCAACTCAAAGAAGTCAGAATTAAAGGTTGCATTTAATGCAAAAGCTACTTTGAAAACTTCTACTCCAATGAGGACTTGACCTAGCTAATGCCTATATATACTCAATGTATTTTTACTTCAAGACATCTTAGGTTTTTCCCTTAGGTTTTCTTGCCGTCAATTTTGTTCTAAATTCTTCTTTGGGTTCGGGTTATATTGTAAACTAGTGTGAGAACGATTGTTTAGGAATTAAGTTTGTTTTTGCAATAAAACTTTAAGGTTTGTTTATTCTATGTTCTTCATAGTTTTCAATTAAGGCGAACGATTAATTGTTTACTATCCATTTGTTTAGTATCGAGATAGTCGAACTCATGAAAGGAGTAAGTATGGTCTTCACCTTAATCAAGTGTTGATCAATCCAACCTATAGGGTTTAAGGCGGTTAAAAGAGAACGAACCAAGCATTGCTTTCTTTGCACGATTCACGCCGCGACTGGTATTATCTACAGTGGACATCAACAACATTCTGACTTAGACATAAGCGGGATCACTTTCGAAGCGTTCTATCGAGCCTTGAAGTACTGCTGAGTTTGCCGCTGAGACAATCGTCCGTTCCACTGCCGAGGTAGAGAAAGCGTCACAGCAGCCAATCCTCCATCTCTCACCGAGGCAGCAAAGTCTGGGAGCGCAGAACAACTTATCCTATTCAACGCAGTTTCACACTAGGGAGTAGCATAATCTAGCCCATTCTATCAATATGATATCTTCCCCTTATTTACTTGTGTTTATTTATTTCTTTCTTCAACAAACTAAAAGTTATTTGTGCATTTACTTTTCTTTGTGCAGGAATCACAATTCAGGTTAAGTTGTCCAATCCTTGTGGGAGACGATATCTTATATACTATAACTTGACAAGAGTGTGCACTTGCGCTCATATTTAGAGAACATCTAAACACTCTACACCGCCCATTTTTGGGTTTTCACCCTAGAGTTCATTTCCTTCTTATGGATTTTAGACCATGTAAATCTAAGCCGATTTTTGTCCTGACTCGGTATTGATGCGCTGCAATTCAAAGGTGATCAACACTTCATGTCTTCAAAATTGATATTTTCCTAAATGGAGGATTACATAGAAGTCTCTTATTCAAAGCCTTATTCTTGTATTGTTTGATCTGGTGTGATCGTATAAAGTATTCTTCTTCTTTTTTTCTTCCCTTCCCTTTTCTTTTTTCTTTTCTTTTTTCTCTCTATTTTTTTATTTTTATTTTGAAAATTTTTAGACTGCTCATTTTCGAGTTTTCAGTCTAGAGTTCAATTCCTTCTCTATAATGTGTATATGTGGACTATACTATATTCTGACCAGTGTTGATACGCGTCTCTACTCACAATTTTTGTTCTCCACGACCTTTTTGGTTAAATGGTAAATTCTTCATATATCTTTTACTTTCCTTTTACCGTACTGTTTAATTTAGTGCTCTCATTCTTGAATTGCTTCGGCCTTCTTTGTTTAGGTTGGCTCTTTGAGCATAAATTTTCCTTTAATAGTTTCCTTTTGGTGATTCTTAGGTCTTTGTATCTAATGTATGTGGTCTCATTTCTTGCCCCTTAAAAATAGGGCGACTTTTATTTATTAATAAATTCTTGATCCTCTTTGCCACCAATGTGGAGGTGATCCTTGGTTTAGGTTCTATCAAAAAGAAACGACCGGGCTAAAAAAGGACAACAATGAGTACATTTTCTTATCTTCTTACTTTGAAAAGGGGAATTGAAAGAATGCCATTCATCTTCTCATCCAGAGAAAATCTTCAGGAGGTAGAGGTTTAGAGTCAATGCTCGACTCAAGGATCTTAAACAACAAATGCCTGAGAAGGTATTCCTAAATGGGTGCTCCCATTATCTAAACACTCATATCATTCCTCTGTTGGCCCAAATAGATATCAGATGTTCTCATTTGCAATGTCTCCATAACATTCAATCCTTTCTAAGCATAAGCATCTTAAGAAAGTATAAAAATGATATGTACATATATGTGTATGTATAAAAAAGTAAAAAAAAAATGTATATGTGCAAGGGAGAACAAAAACTACCCCATAACAATGAACGGAATGTTTAAAGACTCGAAGAATGCAAAAATGTTTTCTAAATAAGAATAAAGAAGATACGATTTTTCATTCTAACAAAAATAAATAAACATATGTCTTTACAAAATATTTCTACGAATTTAGGGCTTAAGCCATAGAGTTTGTTCTATGCATTGTTCCCACAAGGGGAAACCAAAATATAGGGAAATCAAACTAGCTCTTTGCGAAAGGTAAGAAATTCAAGCACAAGGACCATCTTCTTTTGGCCTTCTTGGCGTGATGCAAACTTGCCCTAATTCTTTGTTTTACATTGCTGAATTAATTCTTGGGTTAGAACCCCATTACTGATCAGCTTCTTGACCTCTTCCAACAACGATCTACACTTCCTAGTAGGGTTCCCCGTTACCCCCATATGGAAATCACAGGTACTATTCGGGTCAAAATTGTGGGCAAATGGATCAGATATATTTTTTACGGTTCTGGGAGTGAGATAGCGACCTTCAACCAAATGAGGCCAAACGTCTACAATGGATACTCCAAATACCTTCAAGTTTGCACTTGTTCAAGGAATTTTCCTTGATGGCTCAGAAGAATCGACATTTCTTCCTCTTTTGAGATTATGAGGACTTTGGAAGTGACGCTCATTTATCTCTCCTTCTTCTGCTTCCTCGGTTTGGCACTTAGACTTAAATCTCACTTTTCCTTCTTAGATTGCATAGTCTATTCTTTCCCCTATCTTCATGAAATCCTCGAATCTGCTCCTTGATTTCTCTAGCAATTTATTAAAGAATGGGATGGGAAGAGTCGCGTGGAATAGAAGAGTCATTTCTTCTTTGGTTATAGGAGGCTAAACTTGTGCCACCAATCTTCTCCATATTAGAGCATATTCCTTGAAGGTCTCATTTGGCCTCATCTTCATGCCTCGCAAAAACTGTCGGGTCGGTGCCAAATCTAAGGCATATCTATATTGTTCCAAAAAGGCACTAGCTAAATCACTCTAGGATTGAATCTGCTTTCAGCTCAACCGATTATACCATACTGTTGCTGATCCCGTCAGGCTATCATGGAAGTAATGGATCAACAACTTTTCATTCTTCAAGTAGCCTTCCATTTTTCTGCAAAACATAGTCAGGTGAACCTTCGGGCAACTGGTACCGTCATACTGCATAAATCTAGGAGCCTTGAAATCTGAAGGAATGACCAAATCAGGGACTAGACAAAGCTCCCTTGCATTGAAAACATCCATTTTTTCTTTCTTCTTGAACTCTTTCTTAAATCTATCTTCTAGCTACTCTAGTCTTTGTTCCATTTTTTCTCTCAACCGGTCTTCGAATACTGCCATCGAGCTCATGAAATTTAATTAATTATTTAATTAATGTGTGAAATGCTTCATAAATGTTAAAAATGTAAAAGGCAAACAATGAGTATGAATTATCGTAATGAATGCAAATGAGGTGTTGATTCTCCAATTGTCCTTTAAGAGGATTTTTATAAAGATAAGATGTCTGCATACAAAAGATTGACAATATTCTATAGGCATCCATTGCGTACTTGGTGCCCCACTTTTGTCTCATCTGTATTTGCTTTAGGGTTGGATTATTTCCAACCGTAACATTATCAATCTCTGTACATTATAGAATATCTTTTATTTTATAAAAATACTCTAATATGGCATATTTTTGAATCAACAAAATGTAAACATGAATGCAAGGAGATATTTGTCGCAAAGTGATCATCGTAGAAAGACTTTCATTAAACAAAAAAGGCTCGTTACATCAAACATTATTTTTCCAAGCTTTACAGATACTGATGAGCCCTAAGCCATAACTTTCTAATATCACCCAACAAATGAGTTAGCTTTCCTCCGTGGTCCAGTGTCGAATCAATATTCTGACTTAACAACATTGCTTCGACAGCTAAATCTGCCACCTATTGGGTCACTTCGCGCGCTTGAGCGATGACACTTTTCATGTCCTTGTCCCTCTTTAGTATTTCCCGCTCAGCTTTTCTCAGCTGGAGGGTTACCTATTCGACACTTTCATAGCCAACTTGCTTAAAACTCCCTTCTCTTGCCTAAGCCGGTTATACTCGAATGAATGCCCCTCCTCTGAGATGCCCCCATCTTTGACCTCTGAATTTAACTTGCTGAAGTGACTCGCTTCTGTATTATCCAAGCCTTCCATTGGATATTGAGTTCCTTCCAACTTTTCCCCTCGAGCGATTTTTGTCTCAATGAAGAATCTAGGCTTCCCATTTTTAAAACTCAATATACTTGTCTTGATAAGATTTTCGACCTGATTCTTTAAAGCCCCACAATTCTCTATGGTGTAACCTGAACTCCCTAGGTGGTAATTGCGTCTAGCACGTCGGTTGTAACCTTTCAGGTAAGGTGGTTCTTTCAGAACAAAATGAACAAGGGTGATAAGGTTTTTCTCGATAAGCATCGAGAGTAGCTCGGTGTACCTCACAGGAATAGGGATATGCTTCTTCACATCACTTGATTTTCGGGTTTCTTCTGGACCTACTTTTGTTTTCTGAAAGCTTGACCCAGACGTATTTCCCATTGGTTTGTTGATAGGAATCACAAAAGGGTTCAACTTGTTGTATTTACCGACATTATCTTGTTTTAGAGTGATATTCTAATTGTCGATGTTTTCATGCTGACCCTTGACTATCCCTTCTTCTGGTTCTACAGATCTCTTGCCTTTGGTAATAGCGGTCATCATATTCATCATCTCGGCCATCTGCTTCTTCAAATCTTGTATCTTAGTTTGTTCGTCACTGATGTAAGCCTCGCCTAATATGTCTGGTTCAAAGCCTTCAGAAATGCCACCCTCTCTAGTAATCGGTGTATCTTTAGGACAATGCTCGGGACTTACCTGTTCTATTTGATCACGAGGCCTCTTATACATTATGAGTGTCTTCTAAAGTGATAGCCACTTGCGAAATTAATACCTTTATCTTATACCATAAGGATGCAAATGTAAAGGAAAAAACAAACACAAAAGAAACCCATGTCAGTATGATGAAATAATCAACGGAATAAAATTAAATAAATTAAATGACAACTGATAATATGAAAATAAATTAAAGCAATTAAATAAAGCAACAAGCAAAAATACGAATAAATCCAACAAAGCCTAAACAGGTTTACCGCTAAACGAACATAGTTTCGACATGGCTCTAAAAGGTGAGCTCTATGGTTCACTATATGCGGTTTGGATCTAAAGTAAAGATACCCGAACTGTCACTAAGACATTGATTCGGGGGGATACGACCCATATACCATACGGGGGTGTGAACCCCACAAATATAAGAACCGAGTCCCGAAAGTGAATTACAACACCATACGAAAGTGAATACTCTACGAGGCGAAGTAACCGCTCCCGCCTAAAGGTTCTAAGACTATTGCATGATGAAAAAAAGGTAAACACACAAAGTTAGGCATTAAAAATTAAATTAAACCAAATTAATTTTTTTATTTGTAAATACGATATGAACCCAAACTAAGGCTTGACTCTCATTTTGTTTTTGAAAACAAAATTGTTCCCAGCGGAGTCGCCATCCTGTAGCGACTAAAAATAAATTATCATGGTATCCCACTTTTTATAAAAAAAAATTGATTGAAGGGGGAATTTGAAAAATGAGTGTATTTTTAAAACAAGTCTTTGAGTCGCCACTAATCATTTAAAAAATGGTAGACCGAACACCAGAAAATAAAATCAGAGATTTAAAAAAGAGTTTGGGAGTCGGTTACGTGTGGGGAAGGATCAACATCCCACAACGCCCAAATTTGGTACCTAAGGGTTCATATCGTATTTATTAAGAAAAAATGAAATTTGATTCAATATAATATTTATTTCCTAAAATGAATCCATGCATGGTCATACAAGTCGAACAACCTAACCCGCAATCCACGATACCAAAAGAGATGAACGCCTGAAAAAAACTTGGGACGACACTCCCACCAAAATATCGAGACTTCGAGTACTAAAATAAACTAGTACAATAAATTAAACATGACAATCAATTATGCATGAACAAAATATATGAATATAAACAAGTGTTAACATAAACGAAATAAAAATAAACAAACACGTACATATGTTAAAAAACATAATACATGTGCGTGTTTTTGTTTTGTTTTTTGTTTTGTAACCATATGTTAATATATACGTATACGTATAACAATAATATGTATACATTATATGATAAGCTCTATCCATATACTCATATAGACAAAAGCTACAATATATATATATATATATATGCGTATAAATATATATATATATATATATATATATATATATATATATATATATATGTAAACAATATATATATATATGTATATATATATATAGTTAATAGCAACAACAAAAAAACAAGATATACAACATATATCGAACAAGGAAATAAAGGCTTGAATGTAAATACAAAAAACAAAGACTGAAATAAAATAAAATAAATTAAAAGTGCTGAAATTAAATAAGTAATTAAATAACAAGTGCTGAAATCTAAATATGCATGATTAATAGGGGTTGATTAAGGAAATTTACCATTGATTTTTATAGGTTTAATTAAAGGAAAGAAAAAAGGGGCTGAAAGGAGAATTAACTCGTTTTAAAATGAATTAACTCCGATTCAGGGACCTAATTAGGGACGTTTTAAAAATGTCGGGGACCAGGGACTTAATTACAAAAGGCGAAAGGGCTGCAGTGCTATTATTTAGAGTGGAGGTCCTTATAAAACAATTAACCCATTTTAAATTTTACCCGATTATAAAACACATTCTTTAGCCCAAAAATCAGTTTCTTTCCCTTTTTTTACCCGTTCTCTAAAGCTCTCTAAATTCTATGAAGATTTGGATGAAGCCAACCTCCGGCGACCTTTCCGCTGTGCCCACCACTTTCGGCCGCCGCTAGTCGACGCCGACGAGTACCAAAAGGTGACCAAAATCACCTTTTTTGATTTTTATTGTTTTTTTAACTCGAGTCAACCTTTGTTTTACCATCAAAACCCAAATCTCTGTTTTTTCTCTTTTTTTCCTTAACACTAACCCTTTTGGAATCCCAACCGCCTGACTCACCATGCACGGTTCGAGAAAAAATCGAGGGGCTTGTTACCAGACGACGGGAGGAAACGACTCGAAAGGTGAAGGTAAAAACACAAACTTTATTTGTTGTGTTTTTTTATGAATTAATATCCTATACACTGGCGGTGGAAAATTTTTATTTCCACAAGCGTCTCAATTATAGGGTTTAGGGTTAGTGTTTAGGGTTTAGAGTTTAGGGGTTTTAGTGTAAAGGTTTAGAATTTAGGGTTCATGTTTAGAATTTAGGATTTATGGTTAGAATTTAGGGTTTAGGGTTAGGGTTTAGTTTTAGGGTAATATGGGTGAGGATTTAGGTTTTAACCTATAAACCATAAATTTTAACCCTAAACCCAAAATTTTATCAACAATCCCTAAATTCAAAACTACTACACTTATACCCCTAAATTTTAAACCCTAAATGAAATCCCTAACCCCTAAAACTAAGGCGCTTGTGTAAAAAAGTTTCCACAAGCGCTTGTGTATAAAACAATTACCATTTTTTATATACGAAAGAAAGATAAACAAAAGAGAAGGAATACCTTTTGAAATCTTGTTTTTTTTTTTATTTTATCTCTGAAAAGTGATTACAACTCGAATTTATTACGTCCCATAAAAAATATTCTTTATTGATTTTTCAAAAATAAAAAATTTAAACTTTAACTATTATTATATTAAATATTTTAAATAATTAAATTTTATAAAATATATATTTGAAAATTACTTAATTAGAGGTTTTTAAAATATATTTTTATTAATGATACGTTTTAAATAATTATGAGTAAAAAAACTAACAAAAAAAGTCAATAAAGCACAAAAAAATTGTGGCTATATATATGATTTTTTTTTCTTTACAAAATCGAGCAAACATAAATGCTTTCACTGTGGCTGAGTTTAAATCTGCGCCCCTTGTTTTTTTATTGCTTTTTGTTGATTGAGAGAGATTTGGTCGGTTGTACGGCGACATCGGCTTATCCGACGACGAGAGTGGTCGTTGATGACAACACGTGGCAGCCATCGGCTGAAGCGGAGGTGGATAGTCGATCGACCGGGCGTGTTTCGGGTCGTTAGATCAGATTCGATCTAATAGTTGAGATTGTTAAAAGATGAACGGTTCGGATGATGGCCGGACGCTGACGTGGCAACCCCTGATGATGACATGTGTCACGTGAAAGCTATAGAGTCAGAGCGTGTCCTACACGCGCGCGTGAGGATACGTACGGTTGGCGCGTGATCTCCACACGGTAGCTGAAGGGTTGCTTTGCTTTGATCTTGGCCGTTGGATAAAATCTGATCCAACGGCTCTGGTGTGGTTGCTGCAAAAGAAAAGGGAATAAATCAAATTAGTTTTTTTAGGTTTAGATTATTTTGGGCCTAATGGGTTGTTTGTATTATATTTGGACTTGGACTATTTAATTAAAAAGGTTTTCAATTGTTTGAGTTATATTTTTTTTAATTATGACAGCCCACCCATAATAATAATAATAATAATAATAATAATAATAATAATAATAATAATAATAATAATAATAATAATAATAATAATAATAATACATACGATATATGCCCATGCAATACTTTTAAGCATAAATAATAATAACAATACATACTTACCCTATTATATACATACAAGCAATGTACATACCCACATACTCACATTTAAATATATATGACGTAAAAATAAATACACATATGCAAACAACATACATATAATATATATAAATATACACATAGACATTGCATATATTCATATACCACATATATATAACACATATATTTAATAGTATTCAGGGACGGAGCTAGGATTTGAAGTTGGGGGGCAAAACGTAAATTTTAAAAGGTGGGAGGGGCAAATTCATAATTATCCTAATTTTTCCAGAAAAATATAAAAAATCAAAGGGTAAAAAAAAATTCCCCTGCGGGGGGCCACAACCCCTCCCATTGGTGCTGTAGCTCCGTCCCTGATAGTATTAAACATCTATATACATGGTCGGACAAAAATGAGTAATTACAACATGAAGCAAATGTCTTTTTTTTTAGTTTAACTAAAACATACTCTACTTTGAAGATGGATGAGAAGCCAATGATAAAACGTATTGTGGGAGTAATTCATCCATGAAGCAAAGGAGAAATACTTAGGTGAGTGTCAATGTCCTTAATTATGTTACTCAAGATGAACCTTAAAAATGTACAAAACAATGAAGCACTAATGTTTCCTCGAAAAACAACCCCAATTAATTTTTTGGAACGTTTAACATTCATGTTTCCATTAACTTAACTAGTGATTCCAACGGAAAATAGGATGATATTCAACTTAGGAGATTCGAATTCGAACAACTATATCTGTAAAGTTTGTATGCCTTATTAAAGAGTTAAGAAAATATATAAACATATTTGTAAGCACCTTAAGACTTAAAAAAACATTCATGTTCACATTTCTTTGGGCTTCTTGAATAGAAAATAATTCCTACCTTTATTACCGAGTTTAGTTTCCAAGGTAAATTCCAACCATTTGTATTAAAAAGATTATGTCTTCGGGAACAATAAGGTCTTTGAAAGGGACTTGGCCTCATTCAATAACCTAATCGAATACGGAAGGGGTGCAATTGTATGGCTATAAAACAATTTGACAAGTTGGATCAATTTGCAATGAGGGAAATCACTTGGAGTTGCAACAATTAATGTCTTAGTGTGAATCCATAAAAGGATGATTTCTTGTGAAGGAGGTCAAGGTATTTTAGGGCATGTTAAAAAAATTGTCCAATTTCAATGGGGAATGAATTAGGAAGATGTTGCTTAGCAAACTCGTATATGGAGTGATGAGAAGAAGAGGAAAACTAGGCAATACCAATACGCGTCAAATGATTATTTATTTTGGTAACAAGTAGGAGCAGAGGTTGTGCAGAAATTAAATCGAACAGTAGTGTCAATCAATATCATTTTACTAATACTTCAGTCGAGTAAAATTATACTTTTAATTAATTGTTATTGAATTTTTTAATAGTATTAAGGTGATTACAAGATAGTATTTGTTCATTGTTATTAGATTTGTATAATGGATATAAAGATCTAATTTCATAACTTGCGACAAATTATGCAACCATGTGCTAATTGTGATTATGAATGATGTAATCATGTGGTAATCAATGTTTTGCTCAAATTGTGCAAACTTTGTGTATGGATTTAGCCCTTAATTAATATTGTCTTAAACAACACATTGAAAGAGTAACGTAAGTTAGGAATCATTAGAACATTGTTAATTTCAAGTGATACCAAGAAGCTTCTCAAATAGCCAATACCCCTAGTATTAGTAAAGCCCAAGAAAGCATCTCTTTTGAAAAATTAGGGACAAATTTAGTACTTTACTTAAAACATCCTCATTTTCCTTGTCCTAATCCAAGCACTGTGGAGCAATGTTGGTTCCTACTATAAATTCAAAGCTCTTTAATTATCCTCCATTACACTTCACCTCAAAACCAGTAGCCAAAAAAAAAAAAAACAAGGGAGTTCAAACTCTGCCTATCAAAAAAAGATTATGAGCCCTTCAAGGAACTCCACGGTGACGGCTGCGGCTACCGCAGCAGCAGCTGGATCCCGGCTTTGGAACTCGGGCCTGTTTGGCGGTGTGGCAGTAGTGCTCGGACTCATTGTCATGGCATTAGTTATTATAGCTTGTTCCTACAAAAAGTCTCCACCCAATTCCAATGGTGAGGCAGCTGCCGAGAAGCTAGAACCGGAAACGCAGTCGAAGATTGTTGTGATCATGGCTGGTGATGAAAGCCCTACGTACCTTGCCAATCCTGTGCCTTCCACTCGCCATTGCTAAACAGTTTTCACAGTTCAAAGTAAATCTTTTATTTCATCTTTTCTTCCTTCTTTCGATCATGTGTTTTTTTCCCCAATGGATCTAGGTGAAATTGTATAGAATATAACTATGTTTATGGAGCGGAAAAACTATATCAGAATTAAGAATAATATTTTTTTTCATTAATTAATATTTTTTCCCAACAAGTGGTCCCAGTAAAAAGACGGATGATGTTCATCATAGGAGATTCGAGTTCAACCTCTTTGTCTATAGGGTGTCTGCATTATCAAAGAGTTAATATGTATGAAGAGATATTACCTTGTAATCCACCTTTAAAATTTAGACTATTAAAAAAAATCGGCCCTAGCCCGCCCAATAATATAGGTTTAAATTGTAATGAATTGTTTGTTTTTAGTACGTGCATGTGTGACTGTAATTTATTCATTAGAAAAATAATTAATCTTTCTCCAATGAACCACCATAGCCTAAATGTGAAACACTGTTGTAGATGCTCGTTAAGCCCAAATGAAAGCAAGAATATAGAACTTTACCAACAACCGTGTTAAGTATATTTGATGAACCTTTGTATCAGGATGGACGGAGAGGCTGTAGGGATGTTACCCTTAAAAATTTAAAATTTGTGTATTATTTAAATTTTTTTATGTATTTTTTTATTAAAAATTTATTTTCGCCTCCTTTTAAAATTTTATAAGTTTTTCCACTAAAAATTTATATACTCGTCCCCCTAACATAAAGCTCCGCTTTCGCCCAATTTTTTTATTTGAAACCCAATTTTCTATGTTAAGTTTTCCTCTAGTTTTTCTTTAAAACGACTCTCTGACAGCGGCATTAGTGATGTCGTTTGGGTTTTTTTCTTCTTTTATTTGTTGTGTATCAAACAAAAATCAACACTGCTTTGGATTATTTTTTCCGTATATTTTATTGTTTTTTTTTTATATTTTTGTGGCACGATTTTCGTCTGTTTTTATGGTAGTTTAACATTCATATAGTGATCATCACGGCACATTCTCTGATCAAGGAAGGTTGACAGTATAATATAGTTAGATAACCTTTGTGTTAGTTTGTCGATGCAATTAGAACCGTTAGCAAAGTAATCTGTAAAATTGATTTTTTTCAATTTTCAATTATACATCAATATATCATCTAGTTGGAAGAAACATAAAAAATTCATGATGATTGTTGGATTTTAAGTACATCGTATTGAAGGAAATATTCATTTTTTTCACTCCCTTTGAGTTACATGTTTTAAGTTTTCTCTAGAGTTTTTTTAGTTAATTTTGGTAGCCAAAATTGTTTTTATGATTTGAGTGTGTTCTATTTATTGTACATTTTCTTTATATTTAATGAAATCCAATTTATTGCTTTTGTTCAAAAAATTAATTTATTATATTTTGAATTATTTTATTATTAAATTAATTAATGTATTATACCATATCATTAAATTCGAATTTTGTAATTTTGAATAGGTTTTGATTTTGTATATATTTTTTGGGTTAAATAATGATGTATTACATTCTCATACCGAGATTCGAACCCATACAAGATGAGGCATGATGAGCATCCTTAGCCCCTACACCAATTAGTGGATCTCAATTTTGTATATTTATTATACATTTATGATGATTTTACTAAAGATTATTTTATAATTATAATAATAATTTTAAAATTTCTTTACTTTTTAATTTATGAAAAATATGTATTCTTAATAATAAAATTTTACTATAATTAAATAATATTTATAAATACATTTTAATAAATCAAAGGAAAATATCCATTTATGTTTTATTTATATTTTATTTTTTATAATTTAATTATTAATGTTTGTTTAGTTATAAAATTGTGAACATATGTGGAGTGGTCCCAGTAGTAAAGGATGATGTATTTCATTCAGGTGATCCGGGTTTGAGCATCATGTGTACACGGTGTGTGTGCCTTATTAAAGGGATAAAAAAATTAAACAGATATTACCTTGTAATCACACCAACATATTAAAAAAAGTTATAAAATTGAATTTTTGGGGTTTTAGTCGGATTTATCTTCGGTTCGAATTTGAATTGTTTAGAGCTCGAGTTTTTCTCAGGTTCAAGTTCTGTCAGGATCGGACTTTCTCACTCAGATTTTTCTGGATTCGGATTTTTTTCAGCTTCAAACTTTTTCAGCCTCATATTTTTGAAATTCGAATCTTTATACGTTCAAATTGACACGAACGGTTTTTCGAGCTCAGATCTGTTTGGTCAGTATTACTCCTTCGGCTTATGTTTAAAGGACCTCACCATGACTGAAGCAGGTGTGAACATTGATGAACCCTCATTGTTAAAATGTTGTGAACATTGATGCAGAGATGGACCCAGAGGGGGCAGTTGTCCCTCTAAAAAACTTGAAATTCATGTATAATTTATAATTTTTTAAAATTTTTTTATATATTTTTTTATTGAAAATCTATGTTCACACTTTCTAAAATTTTATAAGTTCGTTATCCCTTAAAATTTTATAGGTTCACCCCTAACATAAAATCCTGCATTCATCATTACGCTGATTGAATTCATACCTTCCACTCCCCCCCCCCCCCCCCCAGAATATATTCCCAAGTTAAATTAAATTAAAAATTCAAATTAGAAGAATCATTACGAATTTTATGCTTTAGGTGTAACACTTGGGCGTACCTCAGCCTTCAAATTTATATCCTTCAAAACCATTTAAAGAAATATTAAAGGTTTTAAGACCGATATTAAATGTAACGACAAGACATATTATGGTTTTAAAGGAAATTTGAATTTAAATTTAAAAGACAATATTGTCAGTATAAACAACTATGACATATGCCATGTTTTTTTTAAAACTCCACGTGACACGAAATATAAATTCTAAACTTTATCTAAAACTACTCATATGTAGAAAGAAAATTATTTGATGAACAAATGTCTATTTTAGGATTTAAGGATTTAAGTTTTAGGGTTTAAGAGTTTAGACTTTAAGATTTATGTTTAGGTTTTTTGTTTATAATATAAGGTTTCGATTTAAAGAATTATATTTTAGATGTTATAGTTCAAATAAAAAGGAACGTGTAAATTTTTTCACACAATTTATACATTAAAAAGTAACTATATTTATAATTAAATAATTGATTTGCTCCCACGATTTCAAAAGTAATTAAAATAGCTAATGGTAATTGAAACTAGTATGGAGAGCTTCGCGTTCTTAGGAAAACCTATTTCTTCTTATCCGACTGATCCGTCCGGGCGGCCGTCTGATTTCACAGCCCATGCGACTCTTACGTCCGGCACTTCGATACCTGGTCTTGTAGATGATCAGAAGGATGGCTCGTGTGTGGAACAGATAGACATGGATCTCGTCCCTTCTGCTGTTATAGAGGTTTTGGATGCCACTGATGTTGGTGGTCTAAATGGTTCGAATGTAGACGTGGTTGCATCTGAGGCAGATGCAGCAACACCGGTGCAACCCTCTTTTCGGGATATGGTTACAGGGCAGATCAGTTCTGGGCAGCAAGATAATTTCATCAGTGAACTCGATGTGGACTTGAGAGACAAGGATGTTGTGGTTAACAATACTGGGGCATTCCCGGAGATACGCTTCTCGGACAGAGTTCATAAGGAAATTGATTAGAAACTATCGAAGTTGTTGATAGTGTGTCTCTTAGGCAAGTCAATTGGATATCGAGCTTTAAAAAACCGTGTTCAGGTTCTGTGGTGCCCCATGGACGAGATAAGCATTATTGATTTAGATAATGACTAGTATATCGTTCGGTTTGCTCTAGATGATGATTACAAGAGGGTCTTGACGGGGGGTCCATGGATGGTGTATGGAAGTTATTTAACAGTCCAGCCGTGGTTAAGGGATTTCTCGACATCGGTAGACCATTCGAATCATATCCTTGTTTGGATCCGCCTCCCTGGTTTACCGTACCGGTATTACTCGGAGAGTTTTTTCAGGGCTATTGCCAATCTTTTGGGGGATGTTGTTCGCATTGATTTCAACACCAATGAAGGGCTGGAGGGTTGTTTCACTCGCCTAGCGGTTGTGGTGAACCTCGACAAACCTTTGAATCCCGGGGATTATGATTGATGGTTTTTATCAATCCATTGAATATAAAGGGTTGCCAATATTTTGTTTTGGTTGTGGAAAGTATAGGCACTTAAAGGAAATGTGTGGTGTGTAACCCCCTCGTCTCGGTCCGGACGCTTGACCGATCCGATTGGGCTACACAAGGATAACCGAGGTGAAACCCGTTAAGGCTCCACTTCGGTTACCAACCCAAGGGAATTTTTTTTCATTTATTATCTTATCTAGATGCGTTAATTAAACCTAAGCGTGAAACGACATCGAAAACAAGGCTCACAAGAATCCTAACAGCAAACAGGGCCTAAGCCCAACCCTTGAAACCCTTTAGAGATGTCAAAGAGCCCATCTACAGGCTTGTGTTTCGAAACAGTCAAAGCCCGTTTCGAAACACGAGCTCCAGTTTTAAAAGCCAGACACCCGTTTCGAAACGAATCCACCCCGTTTCGGAACAGGGTCTCATTTTGCCTAGCCATTTCGATACCCATTTCGAAACAGGCAATTCCAGTAGAAAAAGTGTTTCGAAACTGGTTTCGAAACAGGGGCTCACAGTAGCCAAAACGTATCGAAACATGTTTCGATACGGGGCCCTGGAACCACACCCGTTTCGAAACAGGGCTACCCGTTTCGAAACACCTACTGTCTGTGAATTCCAAAAATCAGTTTTAAACACCTCCAAATGATCCCAAACATCCTTAACGACCCCAAGAAGCAAACATAACATACGGACACACTCTAGAGGCATGCACCCTATTGCAAACATACTCAAGATTCATAAAGATATAAGATAGGCATCCATTCAAAGATCATTCAAGGCATACACTTATGCATTCAAGACAACATGCTTGCACAAGGTCAACACCAAGCATTAAAGGTAGGTAGTTTAAACATGGTTTACAAACCAGACATGGCATCCAAAAGCCAAAACACCATGGCGATTAAAGGAGTCTAACATGCTCCTAAACAACCAATACCAACATACTTTAAAAGCTCAAACAACATATACATGTCCCATTGCTTGACCATTACATCACTTAATATAAAATCCATACTTGATAGATTTCAAAAGCCCAACTAGCACACACTTGGAGGCCCCTTATTGCACTAGCAACCCACGAACTACGGATCTGCATTGTCGAACAAAAGAGAGCGTAAGCATAAAGCTTAGTGAGGGTAAGCTCATTAAAACAAACCTCGACAATGCAGGGTCCAAGCACGAGCACAGCCAAGGTAGAATGCATGATCTTACCTTCGATCCTCATGAGCCAAAATACACATGATGCATGAACATATATTCAATATTATGCCATGCTCAACAAGCTCAAATCCACATCATATGTAAACACATATAATAATTCATACAGGAATCACATTCCATATCATATTGATACACATATCAACTCATATTGGCACCTAGCTATGACTCGAATACGTGGATAAACACGTTGGAACTCAAATCCAGCACAACCATTACCTTACGGTGGGATTACACTCATCACCGTTCACGCGGAGGGGATTCCACTCATCCTCATGCCCCGTCGATGGGATTACACTCATCACCGACTAATATATATAAGAAGGTTTTCCAGGCGAACCCGTACTCCATCTTGATGACTATCATCATCAAGACCACGCGCGCATTTGACTCACATGTGCACACTAACATCCTAATGATCGATCATTTGTACCCAAGCATACTAGTGCCAACATTAAACACAATCCACAACATCATTTAATATCACTTCCGTGCTTAGCACGTACTCACCATGATTAACATCATGCCCATACCTCATGCATATAACAATACATCATAACCATGCCTCAACATACATGTATAACACATTTATACATAACCATCAAAAACACAAATCATCATGAGGCATAAACAATAATTAAAGAGTGCAACCAAAGTCTCTAATTAAAGCTTGGGATTAGGATACCACTCTAATCCCAGCTCTAGGTGGGTCTACCAATCCCAAACTAGTCTACATGCTTGAACCAAATACTCAAAACCATTTTAAAAGCATTAAACCACTCACCTTCACTTCCAAGCTCAACTATCAAGCAACCAACACCTTCAAGCTTCCGGATTCACTCCCGACGCTTCACCAACACAAACTCTTGTCTCTAATCATCCCAAAACAATCAAAATAATCTCAAATCAGTCCACACATCAATGTAGCAAACCCGAAACACTATTCAAGCAATGAACACATGAATTCAAGCCATGTACAACCCCAAAATCATCAAACTCGAGCAGCCCTAAAGCACAGTCCAAAACCTTTGATTTCAACACTTTTAACACTTTCAAATGATTCCAAAACAACCCTTAACTAACATACTAACATTAGCCTTCCATTTCCAACATAAAACACACCCAAAATCCATTCCAAAACCCTTCACAAACCCCATGAAAACCCAAATACGAAAATCATGTTAAAACACTTTGAAATTCATATATGTTGGACCTCAAGGTTCATAAACAACATATCTAACATTATTAAATCAATAACTTTGATAAAAACTCTTAAAGCCACAACCTTTAGCATTTTTCCATGAAAAACCAAATTCCTAAAACATGGATGAAAATGAAAACTATTTGTACTTTCAAAGAGAGGGAGATGAGAGCAAGATGGGAAAGTGATTACCTTTCAAAACCGAGCTAAAATGAAGGAGCAAGGAAATGGAATAGTGAAATGGAGGGGGAGCTTCTCTTTATCGTTCAAAATGTGAAAATGGGAGAAGGAAGAAGACAAGGCTTGTCTTTTAATTAAAAGGGGTTTTAAAAGAAGGTTCACTTTATTACAAAAATGTCATTAATGAGATGGCAATCTCATTTACTTTAAAATTCATGCAATTTGAGTTTCAATTCAATTTGGTCCAACATAAATTGTTTGCTTTGAAATCACAAAGTCCAAATAATATATAATATTTTTTAATCATAAACCGAGACTCAAAATATTATTTAAATATTATTTTCACCGACCCCTAAACCCGAGTGTTACAACTCTCCCCCACTTAAGGAATTTCGTCCCCGAAATTACCTAACGGAAACAAGTACGGAAACTGCTCAAGCATATCAGCTTTTCTCTCCCACGTGGCCTCTTCCACACCTCTATGTCTCCACAACACCTTGACCAACTCTATGGTCTTGCCACGCAACACCTTGCTATCAGAAGCAAGTATCTCAATAGGCTCTTCATTATAGGACAAATCCGGATTCAACTCTATCTCCTCAACAAGCATAACATGAGAAGGATCTGATCTATATCTCCTAAGCATCGACACATGAAAGACATCAATGATCTCCTCTAACTCAGAAGGCAATCTCAACTGGTAAGCTACAAGCCCAATCCGCTCAACTATCTCATACGGACCAATGAACCTCGGACTCAACTTGCCTTTCCGGCCAAATCTCATTACCTTCTTCCACGGAGATACTTTCAGAAACACTTTCTCACCCACGGAGAACTCAATCTCTTTTCTCTTCAAATCTGCATAAGACTTCTGACGATCGGAAGCTGCTTTCAAACGGTCGCAAATCAACTTCACTTTTTCTATAGTTCCCTTGAGCAAATCCGGCATAGGTAACAATCTCTGACCCGTTTCAACCCAACAGATCGGAGTCCTACATCGTCTACTATACAAAGCCTCATAGGGAACCATCTGAATACTAGCCTGATAACTGTTGTTGTAAGCAAACTCAACTAAAGGTAAGTGCTTCTCCCAAGAACCCTGGAAGTCAATCACACAACAACGAAGCATATCCTCTAAAATCTGTATCAGTCGCTCTGACCGCCTTTCGGACTGCGGATGATAAGAAGTACTGAAATACAAACGGCTACCTAGAGCACTATGCAAACAACCCCAGAACCTCGAAGTAAATCTCAGATCTCTGTCTGAAACAATAGACTTCGGAACTCCATGAAGTCTCACAATCTCACGGATGTACAAGTTCGCCAACTTGTCTAAGGAATCCGTAGTGTTCACTGCTAAGAAGTGAGCACACTTAGTGACTCTATCCACTATCACCCAAATAGAGTTCTTCTTCGAAGGAGACAGCGGTAACCCCGACACAAAATCCATAGTAATTCTCTCCCATTTCCATTCCGGAATCTTCAAAGGCTGTAACAAACCTGAAGGAACCTGATGTTCTGCCTTTACTCTCTGACAAACCATGCAACGGCTCACATACTCGGCTACATCCTTCTTCAAACCAACCCAGAAGTAATCATTCTTCAAGTCACGGTACATCTTGGTACTACCCGGATGCATAGAAAAGGGACTCGAATGTGCTTCGCTCAAAATCAGACGTCTCAACTCAACATCTTCTGGTACTACAACTCTATCTCTAAAGCACAACACATTCTCACCACTGAAACTATACTCGGTCGGTCTTCCTTCGGCTATATCCTAAACATGAGGAACTAAAGACACATCTTGCAACTGCTTCTCTCTAATCAACTGAATCAAAGAAGGCTTCACTTGAAACTCTGTGATCAAACCACCATCATCGGATACACTCAATCTAGCAAACATAGCTCGCAACTCAACTGCAACTTTTCTACTCAAAGCATCGGCTACTACATTTGCCTTACCCGAATGGTACTCTATAGTCAAATCATAGTCTTTAAACAACTCAAGCCATCTTCTTTGTCTCAAGTTCAACACTCTCTGTGTCATCAAGTACTTCAAGCTCTTATGATCGGTGTAAACTATACACTTCTCACCATACAAGTAATGATGCCAAATCTTCAATGCAAATACAATCGCGGCTAACTCTATATCGTGAGTAGGATAATTCTTCTCATGTACCTTTAACTGTCTCGAAGCATAGGCAACAAATCTTCTTTCTTGCATCAAAACACAACCTAACCCTATGTAGGAAGCATCACTATAGATCACAAACTCTTTGCCTGAAACTGGTTGTACTAACACTGGAGCAGTTGTCAAAGCTTCTTTCAATTTCTCAAAGGCCTTCTGTCTTGCATCCGACCACTCAAACTTAACTCCCTTTTGCAATAATTTAGTCAAAGGAGCAGCTACTCTAGAGAAACCATCAACAAATCTCTATAGTAACCGGCTAATCCTAGGAAACTCCTAATCTCAGTCACAGACTTAGGTTGTTTCCACTCAACAATAGCCTCAATCTTCGACGGATCAACACGGATACCTTCGGTCGAAACAACATGGCCGAGAAATACAACCTCTTGAATCCAGAATTCGCATTTACTAAGCTTCACATACAACTGGTTGCTCAAAAATCTCTGTAAAACAAATCTCAAGTGCTCATCATGCTCTTCTTCTGATTTCGAGTACACAAGAATATCATCTATGAAGACAACTACAAACCGGTCTAGATAATCTCTGAAAATTCTGTTCATCAATCCATGAATGCTGCAGGTGCATTCGTGAGCCCAAACGACATCACAAGGAACTCATAGTGACCATATCTAGTCCTAAAAGTTGTCTTCAGAACATCACACTCTTTCACTTTCAACTGATAATATCCTGATCTCAAGTCTATCTTCGAGAACACTGAAGCACCTCTCAACTGATCAAACAAATCATCTATACGAGGCAACAGATACTTGTTCTTCACGGTCAACTGATTCAACTGCCTGTAGTCAATACACATACGCATGTTGCCATCTTTCTTCTTTACAAACAACACAGGAGCACCCCAAGGAGAACTACTAGGCCTAATGAAACCACGGTCTAATAACTCTTGCAGCTATGGAAACTAGAGTCGACCCTGAAACAGTCTCAATCACAAACTCAACATCTCTGTCAGGAGGCAAACCTGGTAACTCCTCCGGAAACACATCCGGAAAATCACAAATTGTTCTAATATCCTTCGGTCTAGCCTCACTCATATTAGGATTCATCACATAAGCTAGGTAAGCCCCACATCCGGAATCCATCAGCCTATGTGCCTCTAAAGCTGACACAATATTAGACAAGAACTTAACGTTCTCGCCCACTACTACTACCTCGTAGTCATCAAAAAGTTTTAAAGAAATCATCTTCGTCTCAAAGTCCACACTAGCTCAGTGCTCAACTAACCAGTCCATACCCAGAATAATATCACAGCCATAAAAGGGAAGCTCCATCATATCAACGAAAAACACATGACCTTGAATCTTCAACGGACATCTTCTATACATACGTCTAACCACAAATGTCTCACCAAAAGAACTAGTCACATGCATACCTACATCTAAGATCTCAACAGGTATATCTAACTTTCGTGCATGCTCACTCAAAATGTAGGAATGCGTAGAACCCGAATCAACCAAAGAAAGCAAAGACATAGACTGTAACTCAAAATTACCTACTATCACATCAGTGTCGTTCCCGGCCTCTCTCTGAGCATAAACTCTTGCTGGCCCACCTGCCTCTGGCTGCACTGCTACAACATGAGCAAGGTTCCTCTGAACATCTACCCTAGGTGCATCATCCTTAGGCTGGAAGTAGCCACGACCGCGCCCACAGCCTCTTTGATAATCATTTTCCCTCGCAGGAGCCTGTGCTATGTTTGGTGCCTGTGCCGCCTGATGCGGACACTCCCTCCTGAAGTGGTCCCTCGAACCACAGTTCCAACAAGCATGGAAGTTACCCCAACACTCTCTAGAATGATGTCTCCCACAACGTGCACACTCGGGCAAACGCCCTTCGCCTCTATGGCCCTGGTGGCCTCTACCATGGCGGCCACCGATACACCTATGGTCAAACTACTGTCCGCCACCTCTATGCCTCTTGGCATGTCCACGGTCAAAGTTATTGTGTCTCTTTCCAGAACTAGAACCACTAGATCGTTTGGTCAAGCCCAAACTGTGCTCTATGTCCTTGGCCCTAACGACCAAGACATCAAAATCTAAATAATCTGAAGCTATGGTATACCTCTTAACTTCCTCACGAAGCCCATATCTGAAACAGTTACAACGATCCCTCTCAGTAGAAACCAACTCTGGAGCATACTGACTCAAACGAACAAAACGGATCTCGTAGTCAGTCACAGAAGCATCTCCCTGAACAAGAGCCATGAACTCTCATTTCTTCTCATCAAGATATCTCGGCCCCAAGTATCTCTTCCGGAAAGCAGACTCAAAGAAATCCCATCCAATCTCAGCCTCTAGAACCCCAATAGTAATGGTGACCCACCAAGTGTAGGCATCACCCTGTAGCAAAGAAATCACACAGCCCAATCTGCGAGCACCCACACAACCCATCTGAGCTAAGATATGAACAATCTTCTCCAACCACAACTCAGACCTCTCCGGTGTAGACCCTCTGAACTCTTCAGCCCCTAGGCTACGGAGCCTCTCCAATGGTAAACTAGTATCATCACCTCTAGATTGAGCTGCAGCCTGAGCCCCGGCAACTACGGCCTGAAATTCTCCCGCTATAGCTTGCACAAGCGGAGCCATATCTATTTTGGCAGGACCTTGGCAACCTTGGCCAACCTGCGGTCCCTCTCCCTCTGCTCCATCCTCGCCTCCCACTCCAGGCTGAGGTGGTGGTGGTGGAGGAGCTCCAACTCCAGCAACAGGCTCTACCACATGAGCCTCAACTCCAGCCACCGGCTCATTAACAGGAGCCGCAACACGTGGTTCCTGATGAACCACTCTAGGTCTACCCCTAGGCCTCGACATCGCTCGCACAAACAACAACTACAACAACAAGAAGAAGCACAAAAGATAGGGTTAGCAAGACAAGGGTTCCAAGTGGCTCAAGTATGTTCCCTCACTTTAAAAATCCTTTTTCCAATGTAATAGTAGCAATGGGACTCTAAACAACATGCTCTAAAAAAATTAAGCATACTTGAAAAACAAGCAAACATGCTTACATGGTAAGCAAACACTGTGTATTTCAACATAAAAACACAACTTACCTCACTTACCTGCCCAAGGTCTCAGAAACCTTAGGCTCTGATACAAACAAGTGTAACCCCCTCGTCCCGGTCCGGACGCTTGACCGATCCGAGTGGGCTACACGGGGATAACCGAGGTGAAACCCGTTAAGGCTCCACTTCGGTTACCGACCCAAGGGAAAACCTTTTTTCATTTATTATCTTACCTAGATAAGTTAATTAAACCTAAGCGTGAAACGACAGCGGAAGCAAGGCTCACAAGAAGCCTAAGAGCAAACAGAGCCTAAGCCCAACCCTTGAAACCCTTTAGAGATGTCAAAGAGCCCATCTACAAGCCTGTGTTTCGAAACTGTCAAAGCCCGTTTCGAAACATGAGCTCCAGTTTTAAAAGCCAGACACCCGTTTCGAAACTCATCCACCCTGTTTCGGAACAAGGTCTCATTTTGCCTAGCCGTTTCTATACCCGTTTCGAAACAGGCAATTCCAGTAGCCAAAGTGTTTCGAAACTGGTTTCGAAACAGGGGCTCACAGTAGCCAAAACGTATCGAAACACGTTTTGATACGGGGCCCTGGAACCACACCCGTTTCGAAACACCTGCTGTCTGTGAATTCCAAAAATTAGTTTAAAAACCTCCAAATGATCCCAAACGTCCTTAACGACCCCAAGAAGCAAACATAACATACGGACACACTCTAGAGGCATGCACCCTATTGCAAACATACTCAATATTCATAAAGATATAAGATAGGCATCCATTCAAAGATCATTCAAGGCATACACTTATGCATTCAAGACAACATGCTTGCACATGGTCAACACCAAGCATTTAAGATAGGTAGTTTAAACATGGTTTACAAACCAGACATGGCATCCAAAAGCCAAAACATCATGGCAATTAAAGGAGTCTAACATGCTCCTAAACAACCAATACCAACATACTTCAAAAGCTCAAACAGCATATACATGTCCCATTGCTTGACCATTACATCACATAATATAAAATCCATACTTGATAGATTTCAAAAGCCCAACTAGCCCACACTTGGAGGCCCCTTCTTGCACTAGCAACCCACGAACTACGGATCTGCATTGTCGAACAAAAGAGAGCGTAAGCATAAAGCTTAGTGAGGGTAAGCTCATTAAAACAAACCTCGACAATGCAGGGTCCAAGCACGAGCACAACCAAGGTAGAATGCATGATCTTACCTTTGATCCTCATGAGCCAAAATACACATGATGCATGAACATATATTAAATATTATTGCATGCTCAACAAGCTCAAATCCACATCATATGTAAACACATATAATAATTCATACATGAATCACATTCCATATCATATTGATACATATATCAACTCATATTGGCACCTAGCTATGACTCGCATACGCGGATAAACACGTTGGAAATCACATCCAACACAACCATTACCTTACGGTGGGATTACACTCATCACCGTTCACGCGGAGGGGATTCCACTCATCCTCACGCCCCGTCGTTGGGATTACACTCATCACCGACTAATATATATAAGAAGGTTTTCCGGGCGAACCCGTACTCCATCTTGATGACTATCAGTATCAAGACCACGCACGCATTTGACTCACGCGTGCACACTAACATCCTAATGATCGATCATGTGTACCCAAGCATACTAGTGCCAACATTAAACACAATCCACAACATCATTTAATACCACTTCCGTGCTTAGCACATACTCACCATGATTAACATCATGCCCATACCTCATGCATATAACAATGCATCACAACCATGCCTCAACATACATGTATAACACATTTATACATAACCATTAAAAACACAAATCATCACGAGGCATAAACAATAATTAAAGAGTGCTACCAAAGTCTCTAATTAAAGCTTTGGATTAGGATACCACTCTAATCCCAACTCTAGGTGGGTCTACCAAGCCCAACCTAGACCACATGCTTGAACCAAATACTCAAAACCATTTTAAAAGCATTAAACCACTCACCTTCACTTCCAAGCTCAACTATCAAGCAACCAACACCTTCAAGCTTCCGGATTCACTCCCGACGCTTCACCAACACAATCTCTTGCCTCTAACCATCCCAAAACAATCAAAATAATCTCAAATCAGTCCACACATCAATGTAGCAAACCCGGAACACTATTCAAGCAATGAACACATGAATTCAAGCCATGTACAACCCCAAAATCATCAAACTCGAGCAGCCCTAAAGCACAATCCAAAACCTTTGATTTCAACACTATTAACACTTTCAAATGATTCCAAAACAACCCTTAACTAACATACTAACATTAGCCTTCCATTTCCAACATAAAACACACCCAAAATCCATTCCAAAACCCTTCACAAACCCCATGAAAACCCAAATACGAAAATCATGTTAAAACACTTTGAAATTCATATATTTTGGACCTCAAGGTTCATAAACAACATATCTAACATTATTAAATCAATAATTTTGATAAAAACTCATAAAGCCACAACCTTTAGCATTTTTCCATGAAAAACCAAATTCCTAAAACATGGATGAAAATGAAAACTATTTGTACTTTCAAAGAGAGGGAGATGAGAGCAGGATGGGAAAGTGATTACCTTTCAAAACCGAGCTAAAATGAAGGAGCAAGGAAATGGAATAGTGAAATGGAGGGGGGGCTTTTCTTTGTCATTCAAAATGTGAAAATGGGAGAAGGAAGAAGACAAGGCCTGTCTTTTAATTAAAAGGGGTTTTATAAGAAGGTTCACTTTATTACAAAAATGCCATTAATTAGATGGCAATCTCATTTACTTTAAAATTCATGCAATTTGAGTTTCAATTCAATTTGGTCCAACATAAATTGTTTGCTTTGAAATCACAAAGTCCAAATAATATATAATATTTTTTTAATCATAAATCGAGACTCAAAATATTATATAAATATTATTTTCACCCGATCCCTAAACCCGAGTGTTACATGGTGTTAGAGATGTTGCTATGACAAAAGTTTCGTTAAATAAGACGAAGGAACTTGCTGCGGACGAGCGTTTTGGACCCTGAATGCATGTGGCGAATAAGAAGTGTAAACCTGACGGAGCACGTAGAGGTCTAAATCAAGATGGTTCGACTTTAACGTAGAATGGGGGTCTCGATTTGGTTTGCTTGTTGGTTTGGATGTTGAGGAACAACCACGACATGCTGGGCATGTGTATAGTGTAAGTTAGGGTATGATAGTGATGTTAGTACGTTGGGGGGGTCGGACTGTTTAGGGTTCTGTGGGGGCGCCTGCTGAATCCGGCATAGACCATACTGCTATGGCACGGAAATGACCAAGTAGGGACAATGTGGAAGATATGGAAGTACAATTTCAACCTAGGGTTGTACGTGCTGAGGGAATTGAGATGGTTACTGGTTTAGGGATGAAATGTAGCCAGAAAATGCATGAAGCCATTCCTACTGTTGTGGCTTAGGGTAAGGTGGTAACTGCACCTTCTTATTTAAAGTCAGATTAGTACACCGTTGTCTGAGTTACCGATGAGGGTTCTAAATGGGTGCTAAGGGAGCATAATGGAAGAGTGATGTATGGTCTTATTCGAACAACAATTGTGAAAGGAGTGAAGCACAGTTCGACAACATCTAAAGTGCTGCCACGAAAGGATGCTAAGGCCAAAAAGAAAGATAAGTCCAACCTAAAGCCGATAGTGGTCACAGATTGGGTGACAACATTATCTAGTGGTTTAACCAAGAAAGAGTCATCGATGGGGGTTAGTGGTACTAAGGATGCTTGTACTCCATTAGTACATGGCAGCAAGGTTCAATGGATAGAGAACTCGAACTTCGAGGGTGGAGCCCAACCCAATCCGTAGTTAGTTGGGTATTGTTTTTCCTTATTTATATTTTTTAATGGTTAAAGCAATTTTTTGGAACACTCAAGGCACTCTTGGCCGTGACTTTAACCGATTTTTAGGCTGTTGATAAGTGCGCATGCACCTGACATTGTGGCCATTATGGAACTTGTTGCGTGTAAAAGTGTCTATCGCAATTGTAGTGCAAGTGTACACGACGCAAGTAGTAAAGTGATACTGGAGTATCGGATATCGTCTCCACAGAGACTGGGCTAATAGCTTCACCTTGAATTACTGCACGAGAGTAAAGAAAACATTTAAGATGTTTGTCACGAAAATAATAAAGAGAACTTAAATAAAAGAGTAGAGAAATCAAGATAGAGAGAATGGGCTGGTATTGAATTGCTCAGTAGTGTAGGTATTGCTAAGTCTAGGAAATTCAGCTCTGTCGTCGTTCCCGTTGCGGCAGCACCTGTCGCGGCGGTAGTCTGTTGCTTGTCGCGGCAGCGAACACTCAACTCCGTACTTCAAGTTTGGCAAGAATCCCTGATGTGCCTTGGCCTATCCCTAGGTCCAAGTCTGTCGATGAACACGTCTTTGATGATACCTCCCGGCGTGAATCAAAGGATGATCACCGATGTTGTGAATTCTTCTTTAGCCACTTAACCTCGTCCTATCCCTAGGTCCGAGATAGCTCAACTATAAACTAGAGAACCCGCTCTTATTCCTTTCGTATGCTTAACTCTCCTGATATTAAGTAAATAGATAACCTCGCAATGCTCTCCCGATACTCTTGCAAGATGTTAATAACCAGAATAAGAGAACTTGAAGTTTATTTTATTGAACTGAAAATTCCTAAAACAAAAGCAACCCTTGCAACTACTTTACAAAACAACCCGTGGCCCTAAGGGGAATTTAGAACATGATGAGAGGGTGAAAACGGCTAGGGTTTTGGGAAGAAGGCTAGAGATAGATGATGATGATTCTTCCTAGGTCGAATTATATGCCCTTATATAGGCTTTGGGTCCAAGTTTTCTAAAATAGCAAGAATACAACTTTAAATTGAAGTACAACTCTAATAAAGACTAAATCTTCAGAGAATCTAACTTTAAATCGTCCTTCTTCTTGCTTGGTATTTTCTCTTCTTGAACTTTGGGCTTGGCATTCCTTCTGATCTAGGGCTTGGAAAAATATACTGGTTTTCCACGACAGACGGGCTTATTTTTCTCTATCTGTCGAGGTCCACTTTGCTTCTTCTCCTCAAAAATGCTGTCGTCCTCTGCTGTCACGGCGGCAACCATGGCAGCATCGTCCTCCTTGACTGCTCGTCTAGTTCCAGCTCTTCTGCTTTACTGCCCAGCGCCTGCCTCTTCATCTGCTACAACAGCAACCTGCAAAAGCAACCAATTTTAGTAGAAACTGTGCCTTTTAATATATTTGTGATGTCTAACTGTAAACTAACCTAAATGCAATGAATTATGCTTGAATGCAGTAGAAATATGGGTTAAATAGGGGGTAAATAATAGAACTTTTACACACTCAACACACCTCCAAACTCAAGTTTTTGCTTGCCCTCAAGCAATTCAGATCTAAAAGAAAATGAAATATTTTTGTTTTGGCTTAAAACAGTGAACTTTCCCTTACCCTTCATTCTTTCTCTGTGACGGCAGCACCCTGTCGGATAATTTAGGATTTGTCCGGAATCTCACTATAGTCCTCGTGCAGTGTGTGCATGCTTGTGAACAGTTATATGCCAAGATTCTCTTAGTTTCACTAGAATATTATACCTTAGCTTGTTTAGAGTTTTTCTTCGAGACTCAATTTTTACTAGAGCCAGAATCGGGCACCTCTAGTTATTTCCCTTTTTTCTAAATTTTTCTCTTTTCTACTAGAGCCAGTATTTCAGGCACCTCTAGTTAACTATCTAGAGCCGGTGATAGGCACCTCTAGAAGTTTTTCTCTAGTTATCTGCCTAGAGCCAGTGATAGGCACCTCTAGGTTTCTTGAGATTCTAGTCTCTTTTCTACTCTAAGTGTTAAGCTTTCTATTCTAATTGACTAAAAGAGTTCTAAGCAATATAACAGTCACAATGGTGTTTAAGTTTTTCAGAACTATAGAAAGGCTCTAAACTGCTCCTAAAACTATCCTAAAGGCACTGCCACGACAGAGCTGTCACGGCAGGTAAGTTCAGTTCAAAGACTTAAGCCAAAATTTTCATATTTTCATTTTTTTAAGAGAAAATAAACTAAGTAAAAGACACAATTTAAAAACTAAATTAGACTCCTTTTAATGGAGGGATGCCACCCCCAAACTCGAAGGTTGCATTGCCCTCAATGCAAATGACATGATAAAGAAAAATTAAAAACAGTACATCACAAAATATATAAGCAGACAACAAAAATAAGTTAAGAAACTCAAATTTTTAAGCGCCGTCGTCACTTCTGCTGCTGACTCTGATCTGGCGGCGGGCACGAGCTTTCGGAGCTGGCTGGGTGATGGGGGAGGCAGATGTGTTCTTTGTTTTGGCCTCCCTTGGTGGTTGAATCCTGGTTGGGGAGATATGAGGGGGTTTCTTCACCACCTGGATTTCCGAGCTGCTGCTGCTGCCGCTCCCACTGGCTCTTGGCATATTGTTTTTGTTTGCCATTCACTGCCATTTGTGCTGAGACTTCTGCCTTTTCACCGGTGAAAACTCCTTCGATAGATTCCTCTTAATAGAGGGTTCATTGTCGCTTGCGGCCCAAACAGAGGAGGAAGAGAAATCGGCAATGAAGGCGTCAAGCTCTTCCGAGGGCATTCTGCGTTTCGTTCCATGGGCAGAAGTCTCAGCACGGTTGCTGCCAGCGGCTGTCGGGGCAGGTGATGGTGTTGATGCTGCAAATGGTGTTCATGGTGTGGCAGCCGGTGTAGGTGTGTGGGCAGGGGTTGGTACAGCAAAATAATGTGCAGAGAAGGTGGGAAATACAACATTAGGGAAATTCAAAGAGTTTTGGATAAAATGTACCGTAGATGCAGTGAAATCCCTGATAAAGCTCATCAGACCGAGCTATTGTTCCTTCAACTTCTGGATAGCAGCAAGAATCTGGGAGGAGGAGTCGGTCGGGGCTGCTTCTGCTTGTTGCTGCCGGGCTTCTGTCGCAGCAGGTTCAGTCTCCGGCTGCTCTATCGTGTCTGCTGTTGTGGCAGCTGGATCAAATGATGACAGAGGTGTGGCAACAGTCAGCTCCATTAAGCTGAGTATGTTCTTTTCCGTCCATCCCTTCCCTTGGACTCGAATATCCGTGGCAGCTTCAAGTACCCCATGGTTGTGGCAGAGGGCTGTGATGAGGTACGACAGATAAAGCGGTCCCGTCGGTCGGTGTGCGCACTCCAGGATGCTCTCATGAATATAGCTGCCCATGTTAATGGGCCTCTCATGTAAAATGGAATGAATTAAGGCTAACCTGGGCTGGTCGACCGTGGTATTGTGTGACGACGACATGATACGCTTTTTGATAAAAGCATTCCATAATTTGACTTCCGGCAGGAGTTGAGTTCTCTTTACCGTCCTTGGGTTTTTGCGGTTGGTGTTCCACTATGTTCCTTCATCGGTTAGCTCTACCATAACAGCATCATAGGCAGCAGGATCAAGGGTGTTCAGGAACTGTTGGTGGCCGTCGTCGTTGTTGCCGACGTAAAATCCATAAAGGGTGTTAATGTATTCAGCTTTGAACGACACTTCCCTTCCTCGTACGGTGACTGCTGTTGCCGTCCTGCTGTCGATGGTAGCGTAGAAATCTCGTACCAAAGAGACATTCATCTCCTCCGGTTGTTAGGCAAAAATCTGCCACTGTAGAGCTCGAATTTTTCGGGCGATGAACGGCTTTAGGCCCAGATTCCCCTCCTTTGAAGTGTAAATGAATCCCCTTTCTTCCCACATGTCTCTGATCTGGAATGAGCGTGGGGGTGTTGCTGTCGGGGTGGAGCTGGAGGCAGCACTCCTACGGGTTTTTCTGGAAGACATTGTTGCAAGGGTTGTGAAAATAAAAGCAAATAAATTCTAGAGAAGCAAGTAAGAATAGTAGAAGTGAGTGAAAATGAAAAAATGAAACGGGGTTTATATAGAGAAGAATTTGCTGCCCGTTGGAGCTGTAACGGCAGGCACGAATAACGGGGCAAGCTGTTACGCGGTAGCGTGTCTGACGCGTCTGTCACGCGTTTCTGTGTCTGCTGCGCGTCTGTTACGCGTTTCCGTGTCTGTCGTGACAGCGTGTGGACAACCTGTATTTTCCGCGTCTGTCGCGGCAGCTGTAAGGACAGGTTCCAAATTTTGGGCTTGTTGGGCTGGTGGATTAATGGTGGGCCAATTTCACTTCTCCTGTTCGTCTTGCCTTCTTTATTTCCTAAAAACAATTAAAAACATTATTAATAAATAAAATAAATCTGATTTCCTAATAAATAACAAATAATAATAAAACTTAAAATAAAAATTAGGTTAAATTAGGGGATCCAAGTGGGGCATCTCCTAAGGTAACCACTTCCTACATTCTTGGGGCTTCAGTCCCCTGATAATGCTTTAAGCGCTGTCCGTTGACTTTGAATTGGTGCCCGTCTTTTAACGATCTGATTGTGATGGCACCATGTGGAAAAACCTGTACAACTTGGAACGGGCCAGACCATCTAGATTTTAGCTTCCCTTGGAAGAGTTTCAGTCTAGAATTGAATAGCAATACAAGCTGCCCGGGGCAGAACTGTCGTGGCAGCAACTTCTTGTCATGCTACTTCTTAGTTTTATCATTGTAGATTCTTGCATTGTCATAGGCCATTGTCCGGATTTCTTCAATTTCGTTCAGATCCAACAACCTTTTCTGCCCTGCCTTGTCCAAGTCCATATTCACTGCCTTGATTGCCCAGTATGCTCTGTGCTCTATCTCAACAGGTAGATGACATGTTTTCCCATAAATCAATCGGTATGGAGACATTCCTAATGGAGTTTTAAAAGCTGTCCTATAGGCCCATAATGCGTCATTAAGGAGTAAAGACCAATCTTTCCTAGTTGGCTTAACCATCTTTTCAAGAATGTTCTTCACTTCCCTGTTGGAGATTTCAGCTTGTCTATTGGTCTGTGGGTGATATGCTGTTGCGATCCTATGCTTGACACCATACTTCTTCAAGGCAGCAGCAATAACCCTGTTGTCGAAATGTCTCCCTTCATCACTGATGATCGCCTTGGGGATGCCAAACCTAGAAAATATGTTTTTGTGTAAAAACCTTTGAACTGTCTTGGCATCATTCTTTTGAGTGGCGATAGCTTCAACCCACTTAGAGACATAGTCTACTGCCAGAAGGATGTACAGATTCCCACATGAAGATGGGAATGGTCCCATAAAATCAATCCCCCACACGTCGAAGATCTCGACTTCAAGAATGTTCTGCAGTGGCATCTCGTGTCTCCTTGAGATGTTTCCTGTCCGTTGGCACTTGTCACAACTCTTGTAGAAGATTTGCGCATCTTTTTACAGTGACGGCCAATAAAATCGGGACTGCAAAACCTTGGCAGCAGTTTTGTTGCCTCCTAAGTGTCCTCCATACTGTGAAGCATGGAAGTGATGAAGTATGTCTTCCTGCTCATCCTGTGGTACACATCTCCTTATAACCTGATCTTTCCAGATTTTGAAAAGGAGAGGTTCGTCCCAATAATAATGCTTAACATCATTTTGGAACCTCTTCCTAGCTTGATAATTAAGGTCAGGAGGAATTATTCCGCTAACTAAGAAATTAAAGTAATCGGCATACCATGGGAGTTCAGAAGACTTACCTGCCACCATGGCTGTCGCGGCAGTGACTGCGGCAGCAAATAGCTGCTCATCTGGGAAGGTCTCTAATATGTTTGTCTCATCTGTCGGTAGACTCTGTCCCTTCTCCAACCTAGACAAGTGATCTGCCACTTGATTTTCTGTCCCCTTTTTGTCCTTGATTTCAAGGTCGAACTCTTGCAGTAGCAGGATCCAACGTATCAATCGAGGCTTTGCATCTTTTTTCGCGAACAGATACTTCAATGCAGAGTGGTCTGTGTGCACTATGACCTTCGTTCCAAGTATGTAAGAGCGAAACTTGTCAATGGAGAATACCACAGCAAATAACTCTTTCTCTGTGGTTGTATAGTTCACTTTGGCGTCATTCAGCGTTTTGCTGGCATAGTATATGACATGAAAAAGTTTGTCTCTCCTCTGCCCAAGTGCTGCCTCGACAGTATAGTCACTAGTGTCACACATAATTCGAACGGCAGTGTCCAATCTGGTGGCTGTACTATTGGGGCTGTTACCAGTTTTTCTTTCAGAACCTTGAATGCCTCAGTACATTCATTGTTAAAGTTGATGGGTCAGTTCTGCTCCAAAAGATGGCATAGGGGCTTGGTGATTTTTGAAAAATCTGCTATGAATCTCCGATAAAAACCAACCAGCCTGCTCCAGAAGATGCCTCAGTTATTTGATTGTACCCTGAATAACCATCAAGAAAACAATAGTAAGGTTTACCCGCTAGTCTATCAAGAATTTGATCAATAATGAGTAAAGGGAAGTGGTCCTTTCGGGTAGCTTTGTTAAGCTTCCGATAGTCCATACAAACCCTCCAACCGGTCACAGTCCTGGTTGGGATTAACTCATTGTTTTCGTTGGTCACCACGGTTATTCCTCCTTTCTTGGGAACGCATTGCACCGGGCTCACCCATTTGCTGTCCGAGATGGCGTAGATTATTCCAATTCATTTATGTTGTTGGTTTTGAGGAGAGGTCGAGTATGAGTTTCTTTATCACTATTGTGTATGCTAGCCCTGGTTATAGCCACCGAAGTTTGGTTTGGGATTAGATTTGGGCTCTTAACTCTAGGAGTGCCTATCCATGGATTTTGGGTGGTAACTTTAATGATATATGTTGCACGGAGGAACGTTAGAGGGGTTCTCCATGCAGGTCTGGTATATGTCCTAAGTTTGACTTCTTATTTCATTCTAGTGGTAATCTTAGTCAGCATCTAGATCGGTGTTTGTGAAATGCTAAGTGATATGAGGTGTTTGCTTTGTCAAAAATTTCTCACCTTCCGATGTTAGGGTCTGATCATAGGCTTATTTTCCTAAAATACATAGCAAAGGGTGCATAATACGGGTCATTATCATTTCGGTTTATTGCAGCTTGGAATGAACATCCAAATTTTGAACTTCTTTGTGTGAGTCTAGGAAAAATGAAGCTTCTATGTTTGATAACCTTGTTGATTTCCAGGGGAAAAGTTGTAAGTGGAATTATGAGGTCTTTTGCCATATTAGAAGGCACAAGGCTCATCTGTTGGTGCGTATCAAGAGGGTGGAGTTTGCTTTAGACCAGAGCACGTCTCCTTTCCTTGTTGAGCTTGATGTAGTGTTGAAAAAGGGTTTGGATGATGTTCTAGCTCAAAGAAAAAAGCCTGTGGTACCAAAAATCTTGTAGCAAATGGATATCTTAAGGTGATAGGAATACTAAATTCTATCACGCCTCCACTCTCAATCAGAGACGACGAAATGCGATTCGACGCCTTAAGGTTGACAATGGTGAATGGTGTGAAGAGGTAATCGAGTTGAAAAACCATACGAAGGGGTTCTTCAAGTCTTTGTTCATGTCGAAACCAAGAGCTGAGATGAGAGATGATTTTTGTGGTGGTTTCTAGCACATCTAGGATAGTGATAGGCAGCAACTTCTTTCTCTGGTTTCTATGGAGGAGGTTCACGCGATTGTCTTTAGCATGGATCCGATGAAGGCTCCTGGAGTTGACGGTTTCAACGTTAGTTTTTTTCTAGAAGAACTGTGCAATTGTCGGTAACTTTGTGTTCATGTTTGTTAGCAGTTTTTTTAGTCTGGTGTTTTGGAGGATTTGGCTAATCGGACTCTTCTAGTTATGCTTTCCAGCGTTGCAAACCTAGAAACTCTTAAGCAATTTCGCCCTATCAATCTGTGTATGGTGATGTACAAGGTTACTATGAAAATTCTTGTGAACTGGTTGAAGCCATATCTGCCAGGTTAGGTTGATCAGACACAGTCAAGCTTTGTTCCAAGTCGTCACATCATGGATAATGTGACCCTTTCTCAAGAGGTGATTCATACGATGAGTAAGAAGCAATGTGCTAAGGCTTGGATGACAATTAAAGTGGATTTGGAAAAGGCTTATGACCGAATCGAATGGAGTTTTCTTGAGGAAAAGCTACAGGATTTGGGTTTGTCGCCGTGGTTTATTTCTTGGACCATGTATTGTGTTAGGTTTGTCTCTACGCGGATTATCTGGAATGGAGAAGTCACTGTTTGTTTTTCTCTATCTTGGGGGTATTCGTCAAGGTGACTCGCTCTTATGGTATTTGTTCTTTTTGTGTATGAAACGTTTGTCATATGCCATTGGGAGAAACATTAATACTGCTAATTGGAAACACATTTATCTATCACAATTAGGTCTTGTCTTGTCACCTTTGTTTTTTGCGAATGATCTTGTTTTATTTGTGGAGGCTTTTACTGATCAACTTGAAGTGTTTCGAGATGTGTTGGGTACTTTCTGTGCTTGCTTTGGGCATCGGGTGAGCGTTTCGAAAACTCAGATTTTCTTTTCTAAGAACTGCTCAATGGACTCGAAAAATCTAATTGCGGGTACTTTTGGATTTGAGATTGTTGATGACCTTGGTTTTTATCTGGGAGTTCCATTGTTGCAAAAACGCGTTACGAAGGATACATACTATTATTTGCTGGATAAAATTCCTCAGAGACTTTCTGGATGGGCAGCTCGCACACTTTCTTTAGTCGGGCGTATAACTTTGGCAAAGGTGGTGTTCGAAGTAATACCCACATACGTCATGCAATCCATGTGGTTACCAAAAGGTATATGCTATTAGATGGAAAAAATAATCCACCGATTTTTATGGGGTTCGACTAATGGTTCTATAACTATTGCTCTTGTGAAATGGGAGACGGTTAAGTTGTTTACTAATGCAGACAAGTTGTGGGTTCATGTTTTGAAGGCCAAGTACAAGTGGGAGGGTGAAATTCCGGATAACATTCTCGGGCCTAACTGCTCACGTCTTTGGAAGGGGATTAGTTAGTATGGGCTGACGTTCTTCGAGGCCTTTGTTGGCAGATTCATGATGGGTGGCACACGGATTTCTGGTGGGGTATATAGTTTGATGAAGCCGAGCCTTTAGTGGCTCATTGTCTGCTTGATACACCTCCGTTGCCAACTCCGGTCGCATCGATCTTAACGTCTTATGGTCAGTGGGATTGGCAAGCTCTTTCTCTTATGCTTCTGCTTGACATGGTTTGTAACCCCCTTAGCACGGTCTAATCGCAAGACCAAACCAAGTGAGCTACACATGGAAAACCGCAGAAAAACCCGCTAAAATTTCCCTTGGATTAGCAACCATTTAGCAGCATTTTATTAACTTTTTATCTTTTCTAGAGACTTCACATTAATTTTACATGTTCATACAAGCAACGGTTAAAACCTTACCTCAATCGGACATCAATTCAAAGTCCAATTGGCCTTTACAACGATTAGGGACCAAAACGCAAAGAAACATAACTTGAAAACATTCCATAACTAACAAAATAGACACTCATTTTGGAACATACCAAGCCTGTTTTAGAACTACCAATTTCATGAGCAAAACGTACCGAAACAGGGCTCACCTGTTTCGAGACCAACATGCCTGGGGCGATTCCCCTGCCTCAGATACAACAGAGGCGTATCGAAACGACCTCGTGTTTCGATATAGGCTTGAAAATGGCCTTGGGGTCTCGGAACGACCCTTATGTGTCTCGAAACACTTAGGCCAAAAATACATACCGTATCGAAATGGTAGCAACTGTTTCGAAACACATACCAGAAACAGACTCACTGCAGCAACTTTAAACACTCAAACATGATGCATACAACATGGTAACTTTATAAACAACCTTTCTATAGGCAAAGGATCCTAGCACAACCAACCACAATGCATTAGATCATAAATAGGCAACTTTAAGCATACAGGGAAAACTTTAAGCATCCAACAAGGTAAATCAACCATATAAAAGGCCAAACTTTAAACCAAAGCATTATCGAACATAAAAATGTCATAAACAAGACAAATAAGGCATCACCAACATGTCTCAACACAGAGAGTCTCCAAAACAAATCCTCCCAAAGCATTAAGGTCTTATCCCATTGCTAACATACTATTATTTGATGCCAAAACCATACTTGAGCAAAATTTAGACTCATGGACACCTCCTTGCTTCCTTGCTACCACGAATGGTCTACGGATCTGCATTGTTGGAAAATAGAGCGTAAGCAAGAATACTTAGTGAGCGGTGCTCAAAACAACAACAACAAAAACAATGCAGTTTTTAAATCATTTTGCTTGCTTTTGAAAACAAAGCCATTTCACAAATCATTTCTCAAACATAAAACTTCAACAAAACATGCTCATTTTACCACATGCTTGAACTACAAATCAAGGCATAACATCCATAACCACACGAAATCATATATCTCAAGCTTCACAACATCATCAACACAATAAAACATAAAGAGCAATTTGAGTCACATGAGTATATTGACATTTTAACACTTTTACTCGGATATGTGGATAATGTTTGGTGGAGGCCCCATCACCTTAATCAAGACAACTAGACAACATTCGATGGAATGCCCATCACCCTACTCACAACGTCTAGAAAATATAAGCTTTCGGTGGAATGCCCATCACCGTACTCCTCTTTTGTGGAATCTAACATCACTAAGGCCACATGCGAATTTTACCATTATAGTGCACTCCCATCCTATTGGTCGACCGATTATATTCGGTAATAATATCTCATCAAGTGTCAATATACCCATCAAGGCCACATTTACCCACTCTTTTCCAAGGCCACAATCATATCATTTCTCATCCCATTTTCATAAACATTTCCATGCATAGCATGTACTCAACAACATATACCTCTTTAAAACACAATTCAAACATGGGATTACATGATTAAACATCTTAACATCTCAACACATATGAAATCAACAAAATTCATCATTTGCAACAAAACATATTTAGGCTCAACAAAATCAAGGTAGAAAGCCGAAAACAAAGGCGAAAACAACTAACCTTACTCTTGAGCTTAGTTTGGCTTTTCAAGCTCAATCTAAACCCCCAAAATCTTGTCCTTAACCACGTTAAGTCTTTATAAAATAGTTCCACTCACCAGCACTACACAAATGCTAGCCGAACACCCAAATCAAACTCCCGGTTCGTCCACTATCGTGTCCGAAGGTCCCAAATTAGTTTCCCATGCTTCTATCAATTTAGAATAGAGTATTAGAGTGATTTCAAGCCTCTAAACTTGCTGCAACTAAAAAACAACTCAGCCTCTAGCATAAATCGCCCATCAATTCATATCCGAAATCAACCGAAAACATCAATAATCCAACTTCGAACAAACTCCAGCTAAAAGCTAGCAAGATTATCATCAAAATCACATCTATTAACAACTACAAACATCAACCCAAAGGCAAGAAACCATCAACCACTGATTCTTCACAAAATCAAGCTAAAACTCAAGAACTTCAACCTTAACACTATCAACTCAACTAGTGTCGGGTTTTATATCATCAAACCATCATTTCAACATTATCTAACATCAAAAACACATTTATTAACATCCACAAACCCAAAAACACATTTATTAACATCCATAAACCCGACAAAACAAGACACATACGAAAATCTCACAAAACCACATTAAATAGCTTGATTAAGCATATTTGGATTTACCTTTAAATTCTCATAAAAATCAATGTAAATAAGGATTTACCTTTGATTTCTTGAGTGAAAATGAATGTTTGGATGAAAGCTCTTTGTAAGAAAATGAGGAGAGAAATATAACATCAATTAGCATAAAGATGACACCCTTTTGAAAATATCTTTTATTATATTTAAGAATTCCTTTTTTAAACATTTTAGAAATAAAAATATTTATGGGAAAATCTGAAATTAGACTTGGCTAAATAGCTCCTTAAAGATTCAACGTTTTGATTCTTTTACAAACTAGTCACCAAAACAGTTTTGAAACTTTACACTTTAGCCACTAGACTGAAATGTCCACTTTCCAAAAACAATTTTCCAAAATTGTTTCCACCACAAATCATATATACATAACTAATGATTTAAAACCATTTTCCCATAATTCAAATCCTTCAAAACCTTTTATTTAAAATAGATCTCGAAACTAGTCTAAACCGGTAAAACTAACCCGAACGAACCTTCAACCAAATCCGGCTAACTTCCGAACCCTAAAATCGGGGCGTTACAACTCTCCCCAACTTAAGAAATTTCTTCCTCAAAATTTACTTAGCGGTAAGAGATACGGAAACTGTTTCCTTATGTCATCCTTTCGCTCCCAAGTGGCTTCCTCTACACCTCGTTGTCGCCACTTAACCTTGACCAAGTCAATGGTTCTACCACAGAGCACTTTGCTGTCCGAAGCCAAGATCTCCACTAGTTCTTCATCATAAGTCAAATACGGATTCGATCCAATCTCTTCAACATGCATAATTTGTTACAGATCCGATCTATACCTCCGAAGCATCGAAACATGGAATACATCATGAATCTTCTCTAATTTGGATGGCAATCTCAATCTATATGCAACGGGACCAACTCGCTAAATTATCTCATAAGGACCAATGAATCTCGGACTCAACTTACCTTTCCTCCCAAATCTCATCACCTTCTACCAAGGTGAAACTTTCAAAAACACTTTGTCGCCCATTGCATATTCTATTTCTCTATATTTTAGATCTGCATACGACTTTTGTCGATCCGTAGCTACCTTCAAACGATCACATATCAACTTCATTTTCTCGGTATTACCCTTAAGCATATCCGACAACGATAATAAGTTCTGTCTCGCTTCGGCCCAACAAACATGTGTTTTACACTTTCTGCCATACAAAGCTTCATAAGGTGCCATCTGAAATACTTGCTTGGTAGCTTTTGTTATAGGAAAACTCTACCAACGGTAGATGCTTCTCCCACGAACCCTGATAATCAATAATGCAATATCTCAACATGTCTTCTAAAACTTGTATGACTCTTTCTGACTGGCCATCGGTCTGAGGATGATAAGAAGTGCTGAAATTCAATCGAGTACCCAGGCACTATGCAAACTCTCCCAAAATATAGTTGTGAACCTCGGATCTCTATCTGACACAATCGATTTAGGTACATCGTGAACTATCACAATCTCACTGATGTACAAATCAACCAACTTATCTAAAATATATGTAGTATGAACAACCAAGAAATGTACACATTTTGTAAGACGATCAACAATTACCCAAACAGAATTCTTCTTAGAAGGTGTCAAAGGCAAAACTGATACAAAATCCATAGTAATTCTCTCCCACTTCCACTCAGGAATTCTCAACAGTTGCAACAACCTAAAAGGAAACTGATGTTCGGCCTTGACACGCTGGCAAACCATACACTTGCTCACAAACTCAGCAACATCTTTCTTCAAGCCAACCCAGTAGTACTCATCCTTCAAATCACGATACATCTTTGTACTCCCCGGATGCATGGCAAACGGACTATTATGAGCTTCGGTCAGAATGGTACGCCTCAAATCAACATCATTTGGTACAATAATCTTACCTTTGAAGCATAGAACACCATCATCACTATAAAGAAATCTAACGGTTTACCTTCCGCTATGTCTTGCACATGTGGTACTAACGTTTCATCTTGCGACTGCTTTTCTCTAATCAATTGAATCAACGAAAGTTTAATTTGCAATTTCACCACTAGACCACCATCATGTGACAAACTTAGCCTAGCAAACATTGCTCACAACTCAACTGCCACTTTCCTACTCAAAGCATCATCCACTCCTTTTGCGACATCAAATATTTCAAACTCTTATGATCCGTATATATTGTACATTTCTCACCACAGAGATAATGTCTCCAAACCTTCAAAGCAAACACCATTGTGGCCGACTCTATGTCATGTGTAGGATAATTGCGCTCATGAACCTTCAACTACCTAGATGCATAGGCTACTACTATTCCTTCTTGCATTAATACACAACCTAAGACAACATAAGACGCATCACTATAGATTACATACTCCTTCCCTGTCACAGGCTGAACCAACACGGGAGCTTTCGTTAAAGCTTCTTTCAATTTCTCACAAGCTTGTTGTCTCGCTTCTGTCCACTTAAAACGAACATATTTTTGCAACAGTTTTGTCAAAGGAGCAGCAACTTTAGAGAATCCTTGTACAAAATGTCGGTAATATCCTGTCAAGCCCAAGAAGCTACGAATCTCTGTCACTGACTTTGGCTGTTTCCAACTCACAACTGCCTCAACCTTTTTAGGATCCACTCTGATTCCCTCAGCTGATACTATATGCCCCAAGAATACTACTTCTCTAATCCAAAATTCACACTTTCTTAGCTTAGCATAAATTCGATTATCTAACAAGGTCTGTAACACCAAACACAAATGCTTATCGTGGTCCTCTTCGGTACGGGAATAGATCAAAATATCATCAATAAACACTACTACGAACTGATCCAAAAATTCATGAAACACTCTATTCATCATATCCATAAAAGCAGTTGGTGCGTTAGTCAGACCAAAGGCATCACCAAGAATTCATAATGTCCATAGCGAGTGCGAAAAGATGTCTTCGGTACATCTTTATCTTTTGCCTTCAACTGATAGTAACCAGATCTCAAATCTATCTTGGAAAACACGGAAGCACCTCTCAACTGATCGAATAGGTCGCCAATCCTTGGCAAAGGATACTTATTCTTCACTGTCAACTTATTCAACCACCGGTAATCTATACACATTATCAAGCTACCGTCTTTCTTTTTCACAAACAACATTGGTGCACCCCAAGGCGAGATGCTAGGATGAATGAATCCTCGATCCAACAGTTCTTGAAGTAGTGTCTTCAACTCTTTCATCTCTTTAGGGGTCATACGATATGGATCAATGTATATTGGAGCAGAATTGTTATATGTCTCTATTGCAAACTCAACCTCTCTATCAAGAAGCAAACCAGGAAACTCTTCCGAAAATACCTCCGAAAAGTCACAAATAGTTCTGATGTCTTCCGGTCGTGCCTCATTCATGTTCAGATTCATAATGTAAGCTAAATATGCTTGACAACCAACATCCATCAACCTCCGAGCCTCTAAAGCTAAAACAACATTGGACAAGAACTTAATGTTCTCGCCCACTACTATTACCTCATAATCATCTATAAGCCTCAAGGAAACTCTTGTTGTCTCAAAATCCACTTTAACCTTATGTTCTACAAGCCAATCCATACCCAAAATTACATCGAAACCATAAAACGGCAACTCCATCATATCTACTGGAAACACATGACCCTAAACCATCAAAGGACATCTTCTATATACTTTCCTAACCACAACAGTTTCACCCAAAGAACTTGTAACATTCATTCCCACCTCAAATATCTCACATGGTATATCTAACAACTTCGCATGCTCACGCAAAATGTACGAATGTGTAGAGCCAGAATCAATCAAAGAAAGCAAGTCAAAGACTATAATGAGAAATTACCTGCAATCAAATCTATATCATTCCTGCCCTTGCGGTGCGCATACACTCTAGCTGTTCCACCACCATCAAGTTGTACAACAACCACATGAGCTACATTTCTCTGACCATCATCTCTTCGCTGAAAGTTACCTTGACCGCTCCCACGACCTCTCTGATGCTCAACGGCTCGTACTAGAGCTTGTCCATCTTTATCCGGATGCGGACAATCACGTCTCAAATGTGCTCGAGACCCATAGTTCCAACATGAGCCATAATTACCCCAACACTCACCAAAATGATGTCTTCTGCATTTAGCACACTCAGGTGTACGAACAATAGCTCATTGACCCTAATGGTCACGTCCCGAGTTACCACCTCCACGCCTATGGTCAGGTTGGTAACTCTTATCCTTGTGCCTCTTGGCATGGTCTCAATCCCATTCGACAGACTTTTTTCCTGAACTAGATCCACTACTACGAGTAGCCAATCCCAAACTCTGTTCGATATCCTTGGCCCTAGTGACCAAGACATCAAAGTCCACATAGTCTGAAGCCAACATAAAGGTCTTCACCTCCTGAACCAAGCCATATCAGAAACGTTCACATTGTTCCCTCTCAGTGGGAACCAACTCAGAAGCATACTGACTCAGACGTACAAACTGTACCTCATAATCAGATATTGTCATACTACTCTAAACCAAGGCCATAAACTCTCTTTTCTTCTCATCCTGATATCGAGGACCAAGGTACATCTTACGAAAGGCGGTTTTGAAAAATTCCCAAGTAGCCCCAGCTACTGGCATACTGGATGTAATATTAGTCCACCAAGCATAGACATCTCTCTGACGCAAGGAAACAATGCAACCCAACTTACGTGCATCCGAGCACTCCATCTGTCCCAAAATACAGACTATACTCTCAAGCCATGCCTCTGAACCCTCGGGAGACAACCCACGAAATTCAACTCCTCCCAAACTACGAAGTCGCTCTAAAGGCAAACCAGTTTCTGCACCCTGATGTGGTGCTGCAACATGTACACCAGCTAAGGCTGTCTGAAAAGTGTTGAGATTTAGGGGGCTCGATTCCTTCAATCGTTCTTGCTCGCCAAGTGTGGAGAAGTGAGATAATTTGGGTGTTTTTGTGGGAAGGAAAAGATAGACAATTTACACAGGGATTTATAATGGTTCAACCTTCTAACCAAGGTCTACATCCACTACCTTAGCTTCCCACTAAGGATTTCCAAACAAATTCACTAAGAATTTCGTCCCCTTTTCTCGAATTGGGAGGAAACCGTTACAACAATCAAACTTTCTACCCAAAGCTTGATCAATTACTTTCTTACACAAGAAAGACTTAGAAAACTAGAAATCCCTCTAATAGGTAATTGTTTGCACTATAAAGCTCTCACCCAAAACCTAAACACTTGAGCAAATTTAACAATATTTAGATCACTAGTGTTGTCTAAGCAAAGAATGTACAATTAAAGTTCTAGACACAATTTGTCATCATAATGTTGTAACAATTGAAGCATTAACCAATACTAGATGCTTGGAGGTCCCTTTTATACTCATCTTTGAGTTTGTAGCCGTTACTAGCCGTTGGGGTTAAATTGGTACCGTTGGAGACATAATTTCCCACCATAAATGCAGTTCTGCAGCTACCCGTATCAAAACGCTCGAACCTGTTTCGAAACGCTCTTCAAGTAGAAAGAGCTGTTGCAGTCTGATGCAGCACCTGTATCGAAACGCTCTTGGCCGTATCGAAACACCTGTATCAAAACGCCTAGCCCTGTATCGAAATGATCTGCATTTAAATGTTAGTTCGGAAATAGTCATTGGGGTTTATGACCGTTGAGGTCGATGCCACATAGGTGTATCGAAACGGCATAGCCCGTATTGAAACGCTTGGCAAAATCCTCATCCAGAAAAGACCCGTTTCGAAACGTTTTGACACTGTAAGACCCCGTATCGAAACACCTAGGGGTGTTTCGAAATGCTTGGAAGGTTTTGTTTAATTTGGCTTTGAAAACATATGAAAACCTTTTAAAACATCCCCTAAACATAGTTTCAAGTTGTTTGGACTTTAGAAATAATTTTGAATTCTTTTTAACTTAGTCCAAAACATTTTTCAATTATTATATCAAAACATTAGTTCTACAATCTCCCCCTTTTTGATATAATAAAACCAACTTGAAAAATTGTTTGGGATTCTCCCCCTTTAAGTTTAAAAATGTGAATAAGAGATGAAACATTGGAAATCAATTTGAGCTCCCCCTTATTCATTTGAAAATTAAAATTTTCAAACCATTTATCTCCCTTTTTGTTATATCAAAAAGAATTTAAGATGATATTGGGCTCAAAATAACTCAGGAGGTAAAAGAAAAATTGACACCATTAAGAAAATTTGGTTTTAAAATTGGCTCTCCCTTACTCAAAGCATCATAAAAATGTTAGTTCAACAAATATGATCATCTAGTTGACATAAATGAAAATAAATCAAATAAAAGCAAAAGCAACTAGATTTTACCACACTTGAACTCAAGGGAGGATGTGAAGCCTTCCTTCTTCAAGTGTTCTTCCTTTGTGTGCATGGAGCTCCCCCCTCAAAGTTTGACTTGTTGATCACTCTCCATCACACCTATCATAAGACAATCAAGTAATTTTTGGTATCCAAATTGCTTTGGATCCATAGACGTTAGTAGCACAAAATTTAGTCCCCTTAGGAATCCATTTTTCAATATCATCCTTTTTAGTTGAAGTACTTAGTCCTTTTGGGACCCAAATACTTCTAAAAACTTTACCATTTACAAATCTAGGGGCACAAGATTGTCTTACATAAAAATTTGATTTTCTGAAATCATTTTTCTTTTGAAGTTCATTGGAAATCAAATCTTTTTCTTTTTGAACTTTAAGAAGAAAATTTTGTAAATCAAAACATTTTTGTTCAAAATCCTTCAATTTTGCTTCAAGTTCAAGATTTGTTTTGGAAAGCAAATCATTCTCATTTTTCATTTTTGAAATCAACTTTTTGTTCTTTGAAAATAATGCCTTGAATTCCAAAAGCAAATCATCATAGGCATCTTGTAACTCATCAAATGTATATGAATTTGAAATGGATGAGTTAGAAGTTATCTCCCCCTCATTGAGGGCCATCAAGCATAGGTGGGCTACCTCATCATCAGTGGAGTCTTCTTCACTCCATGTGGCCACATATACTTGCTTTGAAGATGATCCCTTCTTATTGGACTTGTGGGATTCCTTCATCTTCTTCCTCGATTCATGCTTGGATTTTTCGATTTTGCTCTTCATGAACCGGAAAATTTGTTGAAGAGATAGGTCATCTCTTCATCTTCGCTTTCCTCCTCACTTAGCTCTACATGTTTGCATGTGGAGGATTTGAGAGCAACGACACTTGCGTTGATGCCTAGCTCCATGATCGTCTTCTTCCCCATCGCTCTAATATCTTCCTTCTTATTCTCCTCTTCTTTGTTTTTCTTCATTATTTGGTGAGTGAGAAGTGACCACATAAGCTCATCAAGCTTCAAAGTCTTTAGATTTTTGGCTTCGATGATGGCGGTCCTTTTTTAGTCCCATGACTCGGGAAGGGAGCAGATGAGCTTTCGGACTAGCTTCTCTTCCGGAATGGCTTCTTCATAGCCTTTGAGTCCATTGATGATGGTGGAGAACCTATCGAACATCTTCTCGATGTCTTCTTCCGGATCCATTGTTGCGTGTAAAATAGTCTATCGCAATTATAGTGCAAGTATACACAACGCAAGTAGTAAAGTGATACAAAGTATCGGATATCGTCTCCACAGGGATTGGGCTAATGACTTCACCTTATTTCACTACACAAAGTAAAAGAAATAGTTTGAGAGTTGTCATGAATAATATTGTAAAAATGCAAATAAAAGGAATTGAGATATCAAGATAGAGAGAATGGGCTGGTATTGAGTTGCTCAGTAGTGTAGGTATTGAATTGCTTAGGATCTCCAGTTCTGTCGTCGCACCCGTCGCCGACAACACCTGTCGTGGCGTCTGTCCGTTAGCTGTCGCGGCAGCGAACACTAACTCCGTACTTCAAGCTTGGCAAGAATCCCTGATCTGCCTTGCCCTATCCCTAGGCACAAGTCTGTCGATGATCATGTCTTTGATGATACCTCCCGGCGTGAATCGAAGGATGAACACCGATGTGTATGAATTCTTCCTTAGCCACTTAACCTCGCCTTATCCCTAAGCACGAGATGGTTCAACTATAAACTAGAGAACGCGCTTTTACCTCTTTCGTATACTTAACTCTCCCGATGCTAAGTAAATAGATAACCTCACAATGCTCTCCCGATGCTCTTGCAAGATATTAAAACCAAGATAAAAGAACTTGAAGTTTATTTTATTGAACTTGAAAAATCCTAAAACAAAGCAACCCTTGCAACTACTTTACAAAACAACCCGTAGCCCTAGGGGGAATTTAGAACATATCGGTGACAGGTAAACGGCAGGGTTTTGGTTTCGGTTATGGGGTAGTCGGCTATGCCCTAGGTTTAATCTATGCCCTTTATATAAGCTTTGGGCTCAAGTTATCTAAGGTAACAAGGATTACAACTTTAATTAAAAGTAAGATTTCTAATAAAGACTAAATCTCTAAGGATTCCTACTTTTTAGCCGCTTCCTTGTTTCATGGAAATTCTTCTCTTCGAGCTTTGGCTTGACATATCTTTTGATCCGGAGCTTGGAAAAATATTCGGCTTCCACACGACAGACGAGCAGATTTTTCTCTATCTATCGAGGTCCACTTCACTTTTCCTCTTCATAAATCTGCTGTCACCATGCTGTCACGACAGGTCCATGACAGGTTTGTCTTCTTCAGCTGCTTGTTCAGTTCAGTTCTCCTTCGTATCTGCCCTGCGCCTGCCTTCGACATCTACTGTGACAGATACCTGCAAAAATAGCCATCTTTTAGTAGAATCCGTGCCTTTTATATAATTGTGATGTTTTATTGAAAACTAACCTAAATGCAATGCAAATGATGCTTGAATGCAGCAGAAATATGGGTTAAAAAATGTGTAAATAATAGAACTTTTACACACTCAACACACCCCCAAACTCAAGTTTTTGCTTGCCCTCAAGCAATGAAGACTTAAAAGAAAACTGAAAATTTTTATGTTGGCCTTCAAACAGTGAACTGTCCCTTACCTGTCGCTCATTCTCTATGGTGGCAGCAACCTGTCGGAAGGGTTAGGATCTGTCCGGAATCTCCCTATAGCTCTCGTGCAGTGTGTGCATGCTTGTGAACAGTTATATGCTAAGACTTTCTTAGTTTCACTAGAATATTCAACTCCTTAACTTGAATTTTATGCCAAAGTTTACTTTCTTTTAGAAAGCACATTTTTCATGCTTTTTCTTCTATTTTCAAGTTAAGTTTTTCTAGAGCCAGTGTTAGGCACCTCTAGTTAGCTTCCTAGAGCCAGTTTCAGGCACCTCTAGGTTTTTGATTTTCTTTTGCTAAACTTCTTTCCTAGAGCCAGTGTTAGGCACCTCTAGGGGCTATTCAAGTTCTAAGCATCCTATTCTAGTTTGGCTAAAAGAAATCTAAGCAATATAACAGTCACAAAAGTGTTTAAGTTTTCAGAACTATAGAAAGGCTCTAAACTTTTCCTTAACCTGTCCTAAAGATGCTGCCACGACAGAGCCGTCATGACAGGTAAGTTAACTTCACAGTTTTAAGCCAACAGTTTAAATTTTCTTATTTTTCTGATTTTTTTTAGAGAACTTAAATAACTAATAAGACACAACAATTAAACAAAAGATGTGCTAAAGACTCCATTAAATATGGAGGGTTGCCACCCCCAAACTCGAGGGTTGCATTGCCCTCAATGCAAAATGACACAAAAACAAATAAAGAAAAACACGAAAAATAAAAGTACATCACAAATATATAAGGGCAGGCAGCAATAAGAGGAGAAAAAGAAATAAAAACTTAAATTTTATTCGCTGTCCTCGCTGCTGCTGCTGACGCGGATCTGATGGCGGCGTCTGCGTTGGGGAGGTGGCTGGGCAGGTTCTGGAGCAGGTTGATCAACAGGTTCATCAGCCTGTTGAGGTGCAGGTTCTTCCTCCGGTTGGGGGACAGGGTCGTCAGCAGGTTGAATGGCAGGTGGCTCCACTAGTCGGACATCAGAACTGCTGCTGCTGTCCCAGCTGTTACTTGTGACGGCTTTGGACAGCCTTCTCTTGTTGGCCATATGCTTAATTCTTTTCACCCGCGTGAAGGCGCTGTCCAAGTTCCTCCGGACAAGAGGGCTGTCATCAGTGGCAGCTCGCTTGGTGCCTCTAGGGGAGGTGTCTGCCGGTGGGCTGCCGGCTGCTGTCGGGGAAGGTGTGGAGGAGGCAGATTCTTCGTGGGGAGAGACAGGTGGTGTGGGAGTGGGGGAGGGGATATTGAAATAATGGGCGGGGAAGGTGGGAAAAATGACATCTGGAAAATTCAAAGTATTGGTAATGAAATTTACAGTTGCATTGGAGAAGTCACGGATGAATGTCATCAAACCCATCTGGCGCTCCTCTATCCTCAAGATGGCAGCAAGGATGTGGGCGTTCTGATCTGCCGGAGCGGTGTTGGTGGCAGCTTCTGGGGCAGGTTCGGTGGCAGGTTCATCATCAGACTCAGCAGGAGGGGCGTTTGGATCGAAGGCGTTGAGGGGCGATACGACGATGATCTCTATGAGGCTGGAGATGTTGCTGTCGGTCCAGCCGCTGCCCTTCTTGATTTTGTCTGAAGGGTCCTCCGGTACGGCAGCGCAGCGGCAGAGGGCAGTGATTGTGAAGGGCAGGCATAGTCGTGAATCTGATCGGAAGGCACAATCGAGAATGCTGTCTCGCATGTACCTGCCCACATTGATGGGCTTGTCATGCATGATAGAGTGGATGAGGGCCAACCGCTGTCTGTTGACTGTCGTGTGGTGGGATGAGGGCAGGATACGCTTTTTGATAAAAGCATTCCATAGTTTTGCCTCGGGGAGTAGCTCTGCCCTGTTGACGGAGTTGGGGTTCTTCTTGCTGGTGCTCCAGGTCGTGCCCGCCTCTGTCAACTCCCTCATGACAGCATCATGTCCGGCAGCGTCGAGGGTGTCCCAAAACTGTTGATGAGCATCGTCATTGGGGCCAAAGAAGAGGCCGAATACATGGTTGATGCTGCTGGCGGTGAAAGGAACTGTCACTCCTCGGACGATGACAGATGTCGCCGTCTTACTTTCGATCGCCTCATAAAATTCCCTGACCAGAGTGTCGTTAAGCTCTGCCGGCTGCTCGGCAAAGTCTTCCCAAAGTTGTGCCGTAATGGCCTTCATAATGAACGGCCGGAGTCCAAAAAGAGGGGCATCTCTGTTATAGATGAAGCTCCGTTCCTCCCATAGTTCCTTGTTGGCGAACGGGGATGCTGCTGCTGAAGAAGAGGCGGCAGCAGCATTCTGGCGAGTTTGTCTTGAAGACATATTTGGTTGCAAGGGCTGAAAAAAGAAAGAAAGTAGATAAAACTAGAAGGGAATAACAAGAGAGAAAATCAGAAGTGATGAAAAATGAAAAGGGGAAGGGGTTTATATAGCGGTCGAGTAGCTGCCCATTTAATGCCGCAACGGCAGGCGGGAATAACGGGGCGGCAGATTGGATATTGCGTGTCTGACGCGTCTGTCACGCATTAATGCGTCTGCTGTGCGTCTGCCGCATGCTTCTTTGTCTGCTGTGCGTCTGTTGACAGCCTGTCAGATCCGTCTACGCCGGCAGCCGAAACGACAGGTTACCATAAATGGGCTTTATTGGGCTGGTGGATGAGCGGTGGGTTTGGGCCACTTCTTCTTTCTCATTTGACTCCTTTATTTCTTAAAAACTGAAATTAAAAACAAAACATTATTTGAATAAAATAAATCTAATTCCTAATAAATAATAATAAATAAAATAAAATAAAAATAAAAATTAGGTTAAATTAGGGATGCCTTGTGGGGCATCACCTAAGGTAACCACTTCCTGTATTCCTGGGGCTTCAGTCCCCTGATAATGCTTGAGGCGTTGTCCATTGACTTTGAATTGGTGCCCGTCCTTTAATGATTGAATTGTAATGGCACCATGGGGAAAAACTTGAATCACTTGGAACGGGCCAGACCATCTAGATTTAAGCTTCCCTGGGAAGAGTTTCAACCTAGAATTAAACAACAATACAAGCTGCCTTGGGCAGAACTGACGTGGCAGCAACTTCTTGTCATGCCACTTCTTTGTTTTCTCCTTGTATATTCTTGCGTTGTCGTAGGCCATCGTCCGTATTTCATCGATCTCATTCAAATCTAACAGCCTTTTCTGGCCTGCCTTGTCCAAGTCCATGTTTACTGCCTTGATTGCCCAATATGCCTTGTGCTCTATCTCGACAGGCAGGTGGCAGGTTTTCCCATAAATCAATCGGAATGGAGACATGCCCAATGGAGTTTTGAAAGTTGTTCTGTATGCCCATAATGCATCATTTAGAAGTAAAGACCAATCTTTCCTAGTTGGTTTAACCATCTTTTCAAGAATGTTCTTCACTTCCCTGTTGGAAATCTCAGCCTGTCCATTGGTTTGTGGGTGGTATGCTGTCGCTATCCTGTGCTTGACACCATATTTCTTCAAGGCGGCAGCAATCACCCTATTGTCAAAATGTCTCCCTTCATCACTGATAATCGCCCTAGGGATGCCAAATCTAGAAAAGATGTTTTTGTGCAAAAACTTTTGGACCGTTTTGGCATCATTCTTTTGAGTTGCGATTGCTTCTACCCACTTGGAGACATAATCTACTGCTAGGAGGATGTAAAGATTTCCACATGAAGATGGAAAAGGTCCCATAAAATCAATCCCCCAAACATCGAAGATCTCGACTTCAAGGATGTTCTGCAGTGGCATCTCGTTTCTCCTCGAGATATTACCTGTCCGCTGGCACCTGTCACAGTTTTTGTAAAATTCCTGTACGTCCTTGTACAGTGTCGGCCAGTAGAACCCTGACTGCAACACCTTGGCAGCAGTTTTATTGCCTCCTAAGTGTCCTCCATATTGTGAAGCATGACAGTGATGGAGAATGTCTTCTTGTTCTTCTTGTGGTACACATCTCCTTATAACCTGATCTGCGCACATTTTGAAAAGAAGAGGTTCGTCCCAATAATAATGTTTAACATCATTTTGAAACCTCTTCCTGGCTTGATAAGTAAGATCAGAAGGTAATATTCTGCTAACTATAAAATTAACGAAATCAGCATACCAGGGAAGGTTAGAAGACTTACCTACCGCCATGGCTGTCGCGACAGCTATTGCGGCAGCAAAGAGCTGCTCATCTGGGAAGGTCTCTAGTATGTGTGTCTCATCTACAGGTAGACTCTGTCCCATCTCTAACCTCGACAAGTGATCTGCCACCTGATTTTCTGTCCCCTTTTTGTCTTTGATTTCAAGGTCGAATTCTTGTAATAGCAAGATCCATCGTATCAATCTAGGTTTTGCATCCTTCTTTGCGAACAAGTACTTAAGGGCAGAATGATCGGTGTGCACTATTACCTTCGTTCCAAGTATGTAAGAACGAAACTTGTCGATGGAGAACACCACAGCTAACAGCTCCTTTTCTGTGGTGGTATAGTTTACTTGGGCATCATTCAATGTTTTGCTGGCATAATATATGACATGAAACAGCCTGTCCTTGCGCTGCCCAAGTGCTGCCCCGACAGCATAGTCACTAGCATCACACATAATTTCAAACGGTTGCGTCCAGTCTGGTGGCTGTACTATGGGGGCTGTCACTAGTTTTTCCTTCAGAACCTTGAATGCTTCAGTACATTCTTCATTAAAGTCAAAGGGTCGGTTCTGCTCTAAGAGATGACATAGGGGCTTCGTGATTTTTGAGAAATTTGCAATAAATCTCCTATAAAAACCAGCATGCCCTAAAAAACTCCTAATGCCCTTGACTGTGGTTGGCGGCGGCAGCTTCTCTATGACTTCAATCTTTGCCCTGTCGACTTCTATCCCACGGCAGCTAATCTTATGGCCTAAAACTATCCCTTCATCTACCATAAAATGGCATTTTTCCCAATTAAGAACAAGATTAGCTTTTTCACATCTTTCAAGTACCTTTTGAAGGTTGCCGAGGCAGCTTTCAAAATCGTCTCCAAAAACAGAAAAATCATCCATGAAGATCTCAAGGAAGTCCTCAACCATGTCGGAGAATATAGCCATCATGCACCTTTGGAAGGTGGCAGGTGCGTTACAGAGTCCAAACGACATCCTCCTAAATGCGTATGTTCCGTAGGGGCAGGTGAAAGTCGTTTTCTCTTGATCCTCTGGTGCAATAGCGATTTGGTTATAACCTGAGTAACCATCAAGAAAACAATAGTAAGGTTTACCCGCTAATCTATCAAGTATTTGATCAATAAAGGGTAAAGGAAAGTGGTCTTTTCGGGTAGCTTTGTTAAGCTTCCGATAGTCCATACAAACCCTCCAACCGGTCACAGTCCTGGTTGGGATTAACTCATTGTTTTCGTTGGTTATCACGGTCATGCCTCCTTTCTTGGGAACACATTGCACCGGGCTTACCCATTTGCTATCGGAGATGGCGTAAATAATACCAGCATCTAACCATTTAATTATTTCTTTACGCACTACCTCCTTCATTGCAAGGTTTAACCGCCTTTGGGCATCAATAGTCGGCTTATGATCTTCCTCTAGGAGGATTTTGTGCATACAGATTGCCGGACTAATGCCCTGAATGTCTGCTATAGTCCATCCTATCGCCCTTTTATGCTGCCTCAACATGTCGATCAGCTGTCGTTCCTGTTCCTGCGGCAGCTTAGCAGAGATGATTACGGGAAGTGTTTTATCACAACCAAGATAAGCATATTTGAGCTACACTGGCAGGGGCTTAAGTTCTAAGACAGGTGGTTCAACAGTAGATGGCTTTTGGATTAAATGGTTATCCGAAGTGTAATTCAAGGGTTCGAATAACTTACCTGGACGATGGTCTAACCAGTCTACCTCCTCATGACCTTCAGTATCAGATGTATCGGATTCAGAGGAGTCGTTGTCGTCGGTGCTGTCGTCGTTGCTGTCGTGACAGGCTTGTAAATGGCTGTCGCAGCAGTGACCAAATTTTATATCCCGGCAGCCCGACCTGATGCAGGGTTGATCAAAGGTCACCTCAATGATGGCCTTGCATTCTTCATCCACATCAGCATGTTTCATTGCTTGGAGAACATTCAGCTTAATTTCTTGATCGTTTACGCGCATGGTGAGTTCTCCTTTCTCCACATCAATCAATGATCTTCCCGTGGCTAAGAAGGGTCGCCCTAGGATGACTGGTGCGTTCTCATCTGCCTCACAATCTAAAATAAGAAAGTCAGCAGGGAAAATAAGTTTATCCACTCTTACCAAGATGTCTTCAATTTTTCCCTCGGGGTGAACGTAAGAGCGGTCGGCTAGCTGTAGGGTAACTGTCGTGGGCCGCGCCTTGCCAATACCTAATTTCTGAAAAACAGATTTGGGCATTAGATTAACACTAGCACCAAGATCACATAATGCCTTACCCACAAATTTATCGCCGATTACGCAAGGTATGAGGAAGCTCCCCGGATCCTTCTTTTTCTGAGGTGGTTGTCGATGAAGAATACTCATGCAACCTTCTTGCATCCTTACCGTTTCAAATTCCCCAAGTTTAGATTTTTTAGACATGACATCCTTGAGAAATTTAGCATAGCCGGGCATTTCCCTAACAGCATCTAACAACGGAATGTTAATATGAACCTGTTTAAAAATATCATAAATTTTTTTAAGTTGAGATTCATGCTTAGCTTGCTGTATCCGTTGCGGAAAAGGTGGTGGAGGACGGTAATCAGCAATGCGTCCTTCCCACTGCATGCGAATCTGAGGACGATACTCATCTTTTTTCTCCTCTGTCGCTTCTGCTGTCGTGACAGGCTCATCGGCAGCAGTCTGTTTATTACCTGTCGGGGCAGCTTCCTCGGCAGGTTTATCCAAGGTAGGTTCCTTTTCTGTTTCTGCTTCTTTTTCCGGCCCTGGTAACTTTTTCCCACTCCTAGTAGTGATTGCCTTACATTGCTCGTGTGGGGGCGGTCTAGCATTTTCAGTATTGCTAGGGAAACCTCCATTCTGCCTCGGTTTAATATGCTGCGACACCTGACCCATTTGTGTCTCTAGAGATTTCAAGGTGGCCTCATGGTTTGTCATTCTCATCTTAGTTTCATCCATAAAGTCTTCCGTTTTCTTGACAAACTTATTGATGTTCTCCATATACGTACCAGTCTGAGACATGAAGGTAGCCAGAGTCTGCTCCAATACACTACTCGTGGCAGGTGGTGGCTGCTGTTGTTGCTGAGGTGGCTGGTTCTGCGGCAGGTTCTGTCGTGTCAACAATCTAGGACCCCCTTGATTCTGATTATAGGCTTGTGGATTCAGGGCGTTGTTGGGGTCACTCCAGGAGAATTTGGGATCTTTCCTCCAATTAGGGTTGTAGTTGTTGGAATTGTAGTTTGGCTTGTAATTTCCAACATATTTTCCCTCTTCTATATTTATAGGGCACTCATCCCTACTATGATTTCCCTCACATGTAGCACAAACTTCCTCGACAGCAAATCCTTGTAATTCATCATCATTCAATAACTTTTTCATGGCTTTAGTAAGGAATGCTACCTGTGATTTCATAGTGCTGTCGGCCTCGTAGTCCTTGACAGCAAGTACCCGTTTACCTCCTCTTCTAGTGGTTGGAAACTGTTCCTCATTCTTAGCCAGATGTTTCAAAACTTGCAGGGCCTCGTCCGGATCTTTATCCAATAATAGTCCATTTGCTGCAGAATCAATTCGAATGCGAGTTTGTAAGTTAGCAACATTATAACACTTAGTTACCTGATTCCAGACGGGGAATCCATGCATTGGGCAGTTTCGAAGAAGAGTTGTGAATCTGTCCCAGGCCTCGTGCATTGGCTCGTCATCTTCCTGTTGAAAAGTAGCAATTTCGTTACGTAATCGCTCAGCTAAATGTGAAGGATTAAAACGAGACAAGAATTCACGAGTTAAATCTGCCCAAGTCATAATAGAACCCGGTGTAAGTTTATTCCACCAAGTTTTAGCTCTGTCCCTCAATGAATGGGGAAATAACCGAAGCCTCAGTATCTCCGGACTAACTCCTGGTAGTCTAAACGAACCACAGATCTCCTGGAACGTTTTGAGATGCTCCCTAGCATCTTCTGTCGCAGAACCACCAAACTGCCCGGCGTTGTTGATCATACTAAACATGACAGGTTTAAGCTCGAAGTTGTCAACATCAATATCCGGCAGCGTGGTCTCCAGCTCTACATGATCGTTCAGCATGTAGTCACGACATGACCGTCGTCCACCTGCTGCGGGCGGGTCACCGACAGGCGGGATTTCTTCACCGGCAGGCTGATTACGGGCCATCTGCTCTAGCTGTTCTTCAAGGTATTCGTTCCGGTCTAAAAGGTGGCGAATCTGTTTCTTGAGATTGAAGGAACGTTCGATCTCCGGATCTAATTTATACTCAGGATCTTCGCCTCTTTTAGATCTGCGCATAAACAAGAAAACCTCGTGAAAAGCAAGAGTTTAAAAACACAAAAGAAAACAAAAACAAAAACGAAAATAAAAACAAAAACAAAAAGTGCAAGGAAAGAAAGGTGTAGTTATGTTGCCAATCCCCGGAAACGGCGCCAAAAACTTGTTGCGTGTAAAATAGTCTATCGCAATTATAGTGCAAGTATACACGACGCAAGTAGTAAAGTGATACAAAGTATCGGATATCGTCTCCACAGGGATTGGGCTAATGACTTCACCTTATTTCACTACACAAAGTAAAAGAAATAGTTTGAGAGTTGTCACGAATAATATTGTAAAAATGCAAATAAAAGGAATTGAGATATCAAGATAGAGAGAATGGGCTGGTATTGAGTTGCTCAGTAGTGTAGGTATTGAATTGCTTAGGATCTCCAGTTCTGTCGTCGCACCCGTCGCCGACAGCACCTGTCGCGGCGTCTGTCCATTAGCTGTCGCGGCAGCGAACACTAACTCCGTACTTCAAGCTTGGCAAGAATCCCTGATCTGCCTTGCCCTATCCCTAGGCACAAGTCTGTCGATGATCATGTCTTTGATGATACCTCCCGGCGTGAATCGAAGGATGAACACCGATGTGTATGAATTCTTCCTTAGCCACTTAACCTCGCCTTATCCCTAAGCACGAGATGGTTCAACTATAAACTAGAGAACGCGCTTTTACCTCTTTCGTATACTTAACTCTCCCGATGCTAAGTAAATAGATAACCTCACAATGCTCTCCCGATGCTCTTGCAAGATATTAAAACCAAGATAAAAGAACTTGAAGTTTATTTTATTGAACTTGAAAAATCCTAAAACAAAGCAACCCTTGCAACTACTTTACAAAACAACCCGTAGCCCTAGGGGGAATTTAGAACATATCGGTGACAGGTAAACGGCAGGGTTTTGGTTTCGGTTATGGGGTAGTCGGCTATGCCCTAGGTTTAATCTATGCCCTTTATATAAGCTTTGGGCTCAAGTTATCTAAGGTAACAAGGATTACAACTTTAATTAAAAGTAAGATTTCTAATAAAGACTAAATCTCTAAGGATTCCTACTTTTTAGCCGTTTCCTTGTTTCATGGAAATTCTTCTCTTCGAGCTTTGGCTTGACATATCTTTTGATCCGGGGCTTGGAAAAATATTCGGCTTCCACACGACAGACGAGCAGATTTTTCTCTATCTATCGAGGTCCACTTCACTTTTCCTCTTCATAAATCTGCTGTCACCATGCTGTCACGACAGGTCCATGACAGGTTTGTCTTCTTCAGCTGCTTGTTCAGTTCAGTTCTCCTTCGTATCTGCCCTGCGCCTGCCTTCGACATCTACTGTGACAGATACCTGCAAAAATAGCCATCTTTCAGTAGAATCCGTGCCTTTTATATAATTGTGATGTTTTATTGAAAACTAACCTAAATGCAATGCAAATGATGCTTGAATGCAGCAGAAATATGGGTTAAAAAAGGTGTAAATAATAGAACTTTTACACACTCAACTTCCATCTTGAAGTTCTCATACTCGAGGTTTAGGAGTCCGATCTTGGTCTCCTTTACATCGTTGGTTCCTTTGTATGCGACTTCAAGCTTGTCTCATACTTCCTTAGCACTCTCACAAGAAGACATCTTCTCATAGATGGTTGGGCCAAAAGCACAAAAGAGGATGTGCAAGGCTTTGCAAATTAGCTTCATCTTCTTGCGATCTTTGGCACTCCATTCCGCTTTGCTTCGTTGAGGCACGAACAGACCATCTTCTACTATGTCCCATAGTTTGTAGTCCCTTGGCTTTATAAAGAACTTCATCTTTGTATTCCAATGGGCATAGTGAGTTCCGTCGAAGAAGGTCGGTTTGTCGATGGATTGCGCCATTGAGCCGGTTGTTTGAAATGTTGATCGAGCTTGTTGGATCTTCTCAATAAGATGTTAATCCTCTTCAATTGAGTCAAGCTCTGATACCAATTGTTGAGATTTAGGGGGCTCGATTCCTTCAACTGCACTTGCTCGCCAAGTGTGGAGAAGTGAGATAATTTGGGTGTTTTTGTGGGAAGGAAAAGATAGACAATTTACACAAGGATTTATAGTGGTTCAACCTTCTAACCAAGGTCTACATCCACTACCTTAGCTTCACACTATGGATTTCCAAACAAATTCACTAAGAATTTCGTCCACTTTTCTCGGATTTGGAGGAAACCGTTACAACGATCAAGCTTTATACCTAAATCTTGATCAATTACTCTCTTACACAAGAAAGACTTAGCAAACTAGAAATCCCTCTAATAGGTAATTGTTTGCACTATAAAGCTCTCACCCAAAACCTAAACACTTGAGCAAATTTAACAATATTTAGCTCACTAGTGTTGTCTAAGCAAAGAATGCACAATTAGAGTTCTAGACACAATTTGTCACCATAATGTTGTAAAAATTGAAGCATTAACCATTACTAGATGTTTGGAGGTCCCTTTTATAATCCTCTTTAAGTTTGTAGTCGTTACTAGCCATTGGGGTTAAATTGGAGCCGTTGGAGACATAATTTCCCACCATAAATGCAGTTCTACAGCTACCCATATCGATACGCTCGAACTCGTTTCGAAACGCTCTTCAAGTAGAAAGAGTCGTTGCAGTCTGATGCAGCACTCGTATCGAAACGCTCTTGTCCATATCGAAACACCCGTATCGAAACGCCTAGCCCCGTATCGAAACGATCTGCATTTAAATGTTAGTTGGGAAATAGCTGTTGGGGGTTTATGACCATTGAGGTCGATGCCGCGTAGGCGTATCGAAACGACATAGCCCGTATCAAAATGCTTGGCAAAATCCTCATCCAGAAAAGACCCGTTTCGAAACCGTTTTGAAACGTTTTGACACTGTAAGACCCCGTATCGAAACACCTAGGGGTGTTTCGAAACGCCTGGAAGGTTTTGTTTAATTTGGCTTTGAAAACATGTGAAAACCTTTTAAAACATCCCCTAAACATAGTTTCAAGTTGTTTGGACTTTAGAAATAGTTTTGAATTCTTTATAACTTAGTCCAAAACATTTTTCAATTATTATATCAAAACATTAGTTCTACAAAAAGCCCTGACTATAGCCTGAATCAGAAGAGTCATATCTATCTCAGCCTGCCCCTAGCCAAACTGAGGTCCAACACCTCCAACATCCGCTCTACCACCACCCGGAGGAGGAAGAGGCAAGTTCTCTTCTTGCACATTCTCAACATTCTCATCCCCGGAGTATCCACTGTAGGCCCTCGTTTCGATCTCATACTTACAAGAAATGCAATCTAACAACAACAAACATAAACAACAGAAATGATTTGGGTCAGCAAAAAGCAAGGATTTCCAAGACGCTCAAGTCTTTTAATGAAAACCACTTTTCACTAATAGTATTATAACAATGGGTGCCTTTATCTACCCTCCAAACAACTCAAAACCAAGGAACATGCTTACAAACACCATGCATCACAATCAACAACTAAAATATCACAAAACTTACCTCACTTACCTTCCCAACCTTGCTCTGATACCAACAAATGTAACCCCCTTAGTCCGGTCTAGTCGCAAGACCGAATCAAGTGAGCTATATGGGGAAAACCGAAGAAAACCCGCTAAGATTTCCCTTAGATTAGCAACCCTTTAGCAACATTTTATTAAATTTTTATCTTTTCTAGAGACTTCACATTAATCCTACATGTTCATGCAAGCAGTAGTTAAAACCTCGCCTCAATCGGACATCAATTCGAAGTCCAATTGGCCTTTACAACGATTAGGGACCAAAACGCAAAGAAATAAAACTTGAAAACATTACATATCCAACAAAACAGACACCCGTTTCAGAACAGACCAAGCATGTTTCGGAACTACCAATTCCATGAGCAAAACGAAACGAAACAGGGCTCACCTGTTTCGAGACCAACATGCATGAGACGATTCCCCTGCCTCAGATACAACCGAGGCGTATCGAAACGACCCCGTGTTTCGATACAGGCCTGAAAATGGCCTTGAGGTCTCGGAACGACCCTTATGTGTCTAGGAACGCTTAGGCAAAAATGCATACCGTATCGAAATGATAGCAGCTTTTTCGAAATACATACTAGAAACAGACTCACTGCAGCAATTTTAAACACTCAAACATGATGCATACAACATGGTAACTTTATAAACAACCTTTCTATAGGTAAAGGATCCTAGCACAACCAACCACAATGCATTAGATCATAAATAGGCAACTTTAAGCATACATAGAAAACTTTAAGCATCCAACAAGGTAAAGCAACCACATAAAAGGCCAAACTTTTAACCAAAGCATTATCCAACATAAAATGGTCATAAACAAGACTAATAAGGCATCATGAACATGTCTCAACACAGGGAGTCTCCAAAACAAAACCTCCCAAATCATTGAGGTCCTATCACAATGCTAACAAACTATTATTTGATTCCAAAACCATACTTGAGCAAATATTAGACTATTGGACACCTTGTTGCTTCCTTGCTACCACGAATGGTCTACGGATCTAGATTGTTGGAAAAGTGAGCGTAAGAAAGAATGCTTAGTGAGCGGTGCTGAAAACAACAACAATGTTGTTTTTAAATCATTTTGCTTGCTTTTAAAAACAAAGCCATTTCACAAATCATTTCTCAAACATAAACCTTCAACATAACATGCTCATTTTATCACATGCTTGAACTACAAATCAAGGCATAACATCCATAACCACATGAAATCATATATATCAAGCTTCACAACATCATCAACATAATAAAACATAAAGAGCAATTTGGGTTACATGAGTATATTGACATTTTAGCACTTTTACTCAGATATGTGGATAACGTTCGGTGGAATGCCCATCACCTTAATCAAGACAACTAGACAACTTTCGATGGAATGCCCATCACCGTACTCCTCCTTAGTGGAATCTAACATCACTAAGGCCACACACGAATTTTACCATTATAGTGCACTCTCATCCTATTGGTTGACCAATTATATCCGGTAATAATATCTCATCAAGTGTCAATATACCCATCAAGGCCACACTTACCCACTATTTTTCAAGGCCACAAGCATAACATTTCTCATCCCATTTTCATACACATTTCCATGCATAGCATGTACTCAACAACATATACCTCTTTAAAACACAATTCAAACATGTGATTACATGATTCAACATCTTAACATCTCAAAACATATGAAATCTGCAAAATTCATCATTTGTAAAAAAAACATATTTAGGCTCAACAAAATCAAGGTAAAAAGCCGAAAACAACCAAACTTACTCTCGAGCTTTTATTGGATTATCAAGCTCAATCTAAACCCCCAAAATCTTTTTCTTAACCACATTAAGGCTTTATAAAACAGTTCCACTCACCATCACTACACAAATGCTAGCCGAACACCCAAATCAAACTCCCGGTTCGTCCGTTATCGTGTCTGAAGGTCCCAAATCAGTTCTCTTGCTTCTATCAATTTAGAACAGAGTATTAGAGTGATTTCAAGCCTCTAAACTTGCTGCAACTCAAAAAAACCCAGCCTCTAGCATAAATCGCTCATTAATTCATATTCGAAATCAACCGAAAACATCAATAAACCAACTTCGAACAAACTCCAGCTAAAACCTAGGAAGTTTATCATCAAAATCACGTCTATTAACAACTAAAAACATCAACCCAAAGGTAAGAAACCATCAACCATTGATTCTTCACAAAACCAAGCTAAAAACTCAAGAACTTCAACCTTAACCATTATCAACTCAACTAGTTTCGGGTTTTATAGTATCAAACCATCATTTCAACATTATCTAACATCAAAAACACATTTATTAACATCCAGAAATCTAGCAAAACAAGACCCATACGAAAATCTCACCAAACCACATTAAATAGCTTGATTAAGCACATTTCCATCAAATCCAATATAAAACCTTTGCATAAAAACTATAAAAGAATCAATAACCTGGGAATTTCAATAAAGAACTTACATTAGAGGAGAAAAACGTAGCTCACCTCTAATGATGAATTTTCCCCCATTTTCCAATGAAAAGCCTTGAGAAAACTAGAGGAAAATGATTGGGTTTTAGAGATAAATCAATGGAAACACGTTTGATGATGAAAAATCAATGTGAATAAGGATTTATCTTTGAGTTCTTGAGTGAAAATGGTTGTTTGGATGAAAGCTCTTTGTAAGAAAATGAGGAGAGAAATATAACGTCAATTAGCATAAAGATGATAACCTTTTGAAAATATCTTTATTATATTTAAGAATCTCTTTTTTAAATATTTTAGAAATAAAAATATTTAAGGAAAAAATCTGAAATTAAACTTGGATAAATAGCTCCTTAAAGATTCAACGTTTTGATTCTTTTACAAACTAGTCACCAAAACAGTTTTGAAACTTTACACTTTAGCCACTAGACTAAAATGTCCACTTTCCAAAAACAATTTTCCAAAATTGTTTCCACCACAAATCATATATACATAACTAATGATTTAAAACCATTTTTCCAAAATTCAAACCCTTCAAGACCTTTTATTTAAAGTAGATCCCGAAACTAGTCTAAACCGGTAAAACTAACCCGAGCGAACCTTCAACCAAATCCGGCTAACTTCTGGACCCTAAACTTGGGGCTTTACATGGTTCATCGGATTGCGTGTGTTGTTCCTCTTCACGTTTCTCTAGGTCGTGATAGACCAAGTTGGATATGGGAGGAGAATCATATTTTCTTGACATCCTCAGCCTCCATGTCGCTAGGTGTTGCTACTTCATCTATGTTGAATGGCATACGACGTTTTGTTTGGCGGGTGAATGTCCCCTAAAGGGTGCGAGTGTTTTTCTGGCTCCTTTTGCATGGTAGATTGTTGAAAAATGAAGAACGAGGCCGATGTTATCTCACGACTATTACCACGTGCCCAGCTTGCGGTAAAGGAGTGGAATCATTAGACCATGTGATGCGGTCTTGTGATCGCGCTCAACAAGTATGGATAATGCTTGTAAGATAGTATCAGTTTCAAGCTTTTAGGACTATGTCGTTCAACATTTGGTTGGGGGAAAATTTAGGGGGAAGTGTCAATGTTAAATTCATGGAAAGTGGTCGGTCCATCTTATTTGCTGTAACGTGCTGGGTTCTTTGGAAGTGCCGCTGTATTTTAGTTTTCAATGGTGACCGGATGAGCTTTAGCGATGTGGCTTGTTTTTGTCGTAGGTTCAGGGATGAGGTTATAGCTATTGGGATCCTATGACGCCTTCGATTAGGATGGTGCGCGCTGTGCCGCGATGGACTTTATCGACGCTGGGGCACTTGGAGGTTGTCGTGATATGGCGGCTTTGGGAGGTGTCATACACGGTGATGCTGGGGAATGGATATTTGGCTTCTCTCGAAGTTTAGACTCTTATTCAGTCCTTGTCGCGGAATTATGGGTTGCTCTTGATGTGTTAATGCATGCTTGGAGACTGGGTTTTCGCAAGGTCAAATTAGAAATTGACAATAACACCGTTGTTCAGATTTTAACGGGTGATTTCTTGGCGTTAAGGGATAGCAGCCTTGTTTCTAGGGCTCGAGAGTTGCTGGCTAGACATTGGAATGTGCAGATTACTCATGTTTACCGTGAGATGAATAAGGTGGCCGATTGTTTAGCTTGTGTAGCTCGTGGCAAACATGTGGTGGAGTGGTTCTATGAGATTCCGCCTCCGGAGGTGCTTTTAAAGTTATCTGAGGACCTCAATGATTCGTAGGTTTTTTCATTTTTTTGAAGTAATGGCTATGCCGGTGGTGGTTCTTTTATTTTATTTGTAATTGTTGACATGGGTACTCTTTTCCTCCATTTAAGTTTAAGGAGGTTTTTAACGAAGTTTGTGGTAATGATCCTCTTTTGTTCATAAAAAAATTGATTTGCTTAAACGTGTAAATTTAAATCTAATTTGGGACTGATAACATCAAGTCTCGTATGGTGTAGGTTCAATTTTTGGGAATTCTCTTTTTGTATATTCACGTTTAATAAAAATCATTTATGAAGTCAACAATCTATATAGCAGGTGGTTAAAGCTCTTAGTTGACACATTCTCCTTCTCTTAGATTGTGAGTTCAAGACCTAATAGGAACAAAACTACCCTTCTCTCAGGAAAAATTTGTTCAAAAAAAATCATTTATGAAGGTTTTTAAGTTATACCAAATGAGTCGGAAAAGTTTTAAAAAATTATTAGTCAGGTACTTAAGGTTAAGTTTACAACTAAATGAGTCGAACAAATAGATATCAAATAGTATCTAAAATTGAATTAAATAGAACCCAACAACTGGTATCAGTGAAAAAACAGATGATGTTCATCTTAAGAGACTCATGTTCAATCGTTTTGTCTGCAAGATGTGTGTACACTGTCAAATGATCAAGAATATGTTTGAACGGATACTACATTCTCACTACCTTTAGACTATTAAAAATCAAATTAAATGTACAAAACATACATTAATCCTTTATTTATAAAAAATACATAAATATCTTATCGGCGTTCCAATTGTATTTAGACCTCTAAATGTGCAGCGACTTTAAATAAAACATCAAAGGCCGGATCTAAGGGAGGTCTTATCCATGTACAACCCTTAAAAGTAGTACGACCCTAAACTGTTGAGGCCTCGGTGTCCAAAGTTGAACCACTTTTTTACACAAAATGTGTGTAAAAAATTATTCTTATTTTATTTATATATATCATTTCAATTATTTATTCTTTTATCATTAAAGCAAATACATATATATATATATATATATATAATTTTCTGAATTCTTCTTCATAAAACATGTGGCTACAAAGTTGATCACTTTGGCTATAGTCGACATTCTTAAATATTGTAAAGACAAAATCTTATAATACAAAGTTCGAAAATAATACCGGATATTTTCCACACGAAAAATATAAACCAAATGGGGTACAAGAGCAAAAACAACAAAAGAAAAAAAAACTAAATAGAAAGCACCTGGAATATGTTTGAAACATAAGGGAACACTTTGGAATGAACTATTAATGTCAATTATTAGGGCGGGGAAAAAACCAAGAAGTCGATTCAAAATTTGAAGAACGGTTTTTTATTTATATTTTTAAAAATTATGGATTTTTAAATTGATTTTTATATTTATTTATAATTAATTTTATTTTTATATAGTGAAATTAAGGTCAAGTGACAATTGGCGGATCGCGGATAACTGATAGCAGATTACATTAACTTATAGTTGATAGCTGATTGCATTAGCTGATTTGATAAGCAGATTGTATTAGCTGATTGCATAAAAGTGTTTGGTAAAATTAACTGATAACTGATAGTTGTTTGATTATTTAAAAAGCAAAATGACATATAAGTGTATGATTATATTCGATACTTATTTGAATAGTTCATTAGTTATCAATATTTTGTATCTATTAATATTAATTAGATTATAAAAAATAATTTTTAATATAACATTACTAAGCGTATTTGAAGGATCTATATATTAATTTATTATTTATATAATTATTTTTAATATAATTTAATTAATTATTAAATTTAAATACAAATATAAATGTGTTAGAATAAAAAGAAAAAAATAATATTAGTTTAGAAATGTCACAATGTATATACGTGAGGTTGAAGAATTAAAATAGAAATTGTTAAATTTATGTTTTTTTGAAGATTTTTGATAATTGTTAAAGGCAAAAGGGTCTTATAACTCCTATGTCAAAACCTCTAATTTCAAAAAGCTCCTATTAACAACTTTTTCAAAATTAGAGGTTTCACCCAAACCCGCTATTTCAATCCACTCTTTACCAAACATCCAAATTAGCGGATTTGACCGGTCAAACCTCTAATTTTAGCTCAAACCTCTAATTTTGGCTCAAACCTCTCTTTACCAAACATGACCTAAATTTTTTATATTTAAATGATTGAAAATAACATAAAATAAATTATGAAATTTATTTTCTAAAAATAATATTTATTATTATTTGAAGTAAATATCATATTCAATCTTTTTCTTTTGGCTAAAGGGGTATTTTGCACCCAATTAGGCCTCCAGTTCGTAAAATGTATCAAATTGACCTTTTGACTAACGTTGACCGTTATAGTGATGATATGGCGATCCACAGTGCTGACGTGGCGGTCAATGATGATGACATGGTAGTATAGGTGGGATGATGACATGGCAGATGGGCTGAATTGATTTTTTAATCGAATTTGAGGGCATAATTGTTGAGTTCAAAGTATAATTGAATTTAATTAATATTTAAGTTATAAAAATAAGAATTTAGGAAATTATTAAAATTTTAAAACATTAAAATTGGATAAATAATTTGTTTAAATTTCAAGTTAATTTAATGAATAAGTATTTTTTTTAATTTCAAGTTAATTTATTCGATTTTATTTAGTTTTTGAATAAAATTGGATAAATAATTTAGTTTTTCGAGTTAAACTCCTACAAATGAAATATATGAAAAATTGATTAACAAATTGGTGTAAATAATCTTTGAGTCCCTAATAATTTTAAAAATAAACAATGTGAAAATTCTCAAAAAAAAATCAAAATATTCTTATTTTTTATAAAAGTCCATACACTTAATAAAAATAAATAAAATACTCAAAAATATTGAAAATAAAAAAATAATATAAAAATGAAATTTTATTAGAAATTATAAAATGATAAAAATTTAAAAATTAATTTTTTTACAAAGTATTAAAAATTGAACACTTGGATTGAAAAAGTCTTCGACTTCATCACTCTGAGTATTATCACTCCTTAAACAAAATTTCAGCATTGTATTATAGTACCAATAAAATTCAAATTTTCTTTTACTTTTCTACATCAAATTGATACTAGTTAATATTTGATGTAAAAAGATGAAGGAGAATTTTAGTTTTATTACTACTCTAATACATGGATTATTCCATTGAAAATATATTCAAGAAATATTAGTACTCTTAGCATAACTAGAAACAATTGAATACTTTTTTGATGGTTTATAATATCTTTAAATTTGATTTTTTTATATTTACAACTTTTTGATATTTTTAATTTTATACTTTTAATAAAATTTTAATTCATTACGGTGTTTATATTTTTAGTATTTTATGAATAATTAAATATTTTTAATATATTTTTTTTTATTTTTTGGATTAATGTTTAAGTAAGCTATCGAATTTTCAATTAAGATCAGTTATGTCCCTGAACTTCGTAAAAATCAATTATGCCCTCAAATTTATTTAAAATATTCAATTCAGTCCTTTTCCACAACATCATAACATGTGTACAGTCACACCATCATTGTTAATTACCACGTCAGTATTGCAGACCGCCACGTCAACACCATTAACTGTCACATCAATATTGTAATGGTCAACGTCGGTCAAAGGTTGAATTTGATGCAATTTACGAACTTGAAAAGTTAATTAAGTGCGTTTTTCAGCGAAGGGCTGAATTGATTTTTTTGAGTCGAACTTAGGGACAAAACACCCCTTTAGCCTTTTCTTTTCATTTACCTGATAAAAACTAACATATATTTTATTTAAAATATCTTAAATTATATTAAATAATAGTATTCAAAAATCATATAATAAAATGATAAAATAATGTCCAAAAAACCCAAAATCATTCGTGGGAAAAAGTTATAAACATTGTACATGTAGTATATATAAAAATATATAACAAATTTTGATACACATTTTATATAGTTTAGAGGTTAAATATTTAGTTTATAGTTTAAGAAGTTTAGTTTATGGAATTTAAAATTTAAAAATTACCGTTAAAATTTAGGATTTAGATTATAAGATTAGAAATTTAAATTGTATTTTATTAAAAGTTTAGTTCATAGAATTTAAAATTTAAGGGTTATAATTAAGGATTTACATTATAAGATTAGAAATTTAAGTCTTTTACATAGCACCTAGTTTATATATATATGATCCGTTTACACAATGTAAAACTTTTTAAGTTTTACACGTTTTCTGGATCGTTAGATGCGGGAATGGATGACTCAGATTAACTCCTTACTCTTTTTTTCGAGTGATAATCTTCACATATTTACTGTTAATCTCATTCATCCGTTTCACTCATCCAACGATCCAAAAAACGTGTAAAACTTAAAGAGTTTTACACTGTGTAAACGGATCCTATCTCATATATATATGTAAACGGATCCTATCGTTAGATGAGAGATTATTCTATGCACTGGTGGTGGAAAACTTATTTTCTATAAGCACCTAGTTTTTAGGGTTTAGATGTTATGGTATAGATTTAGGGTTAGATGCTATGGTATAGGATTTTAGTGTTTGTGGTTAGGTTTTATGGTTTGAAAATGTATTTTATGGTTTACATTTTAGAGTTTAGGGGGTTAGTGCCTAAGCCCTTAAAAGGCACATTTGTTAGCGTTAGAAGTCGCTCATGGAAATTTTTTTACTAAATGTGCATCAAATAATTACCCTATATATAATGAGAAAATATCTTATGCACTCGCCATGGAAACAAAATTTTTTTCACAAGGCCCTTAGTTTTAGGGTTTAAGGACCTATGTTAGGGTTTAGAGTCTAGGGATTTAAGGTACGAGTTTACAATTTAGGGTTCATGATTAGAATTTGTGATTTAGGGTTAGAATATAGGGTTTAGAGGTTAGTGTAATATGGTTAGGGATTTAGGTTTTAACCTATAAACCCTCAAGTTTAATTATAAACTTAAATTCTAACACTAGACCCTAAATTCAAAATTCCTCCACTTAAACTCATAAACAGTAAAGTCTAAATAGTTTTGTATAAAGCATAAAACTGAGGCGTATGTGACTTGCGAGAATTTTTTGTTTTCACCGAGCATAGAATAATTACCCTATATAATTACTTTAAATATAAAGTATGATAAAGTGCAGTTTCATAGAACATATAATAAAAATGTTTGGGAATCGGCATCCGAAGGAAACTCCACGAATCTTCCTTTAAGCCAAAGGCATTTTAGTGATATAAAATGTTAAAAAGCTTCACATCACTGTTTTCCCTTTTCGACTATAAATTCATCATCTTCCACCAACCTCTTATTTCAATGCACTCCCCCTACAGAAAGAAAGAGAAATCAAAGGCCAATAAAGAGAGAGAGAGAGAGAGAGATGGGGGCAGCAAATACAACACTAAGCATCAAACTAAGCGCCACTTCTCCATTACCTTACCTCTTTGGTAGCCTAGCTTTGGTGTTAATTCTGATAGCAATTGCATTGGTTCTCCTGGCTTGTTCCTATATGAAACGATACTCGAATTCATCGTCCGACGATGTTAGAGTAAAGCGGGAACTGGTGATGGACCGAGTTGCCGATTCGGAACCGAAGATCGTAGTGATCATGGCAGGAGATGACAAGCCTACCTTCTTGGCTAAACCAGTCTCTTCTTCAACTTGCTGCTGTAATCAAGTTTAAGAAGGCCAAATACCATATCTTTTGCTTCCTTCCTTTTCCACCCCTCATCAGTTTTGATTTGTTTTCTTTTCTCTGTTTTTGTTTTTGTCTTAAATAGAACAGCGGGTACATGCGAAATTCATGAGCGAGCATTAACATTTTATTTCAAATCAAAGTTTGATTCGGCCTGATACAAGAACTGTTTTTTTAATGTTTTTCCTTGTTAATTTTGCATTAGTTCATTTTTTTTAACTTTCGTGTTGATAAAGTCGGTTAAATTTTATATGGAATAATTACCTAATTAGACTAATTCATAAGTTAAGGTTCCATAGTTTAGTCTATGGTGTATGTCCAATATCAAAAAGCCGAAAAGGTAAGAGTAACCACTTTTTAAAACAAGGTATTTTTATTGTCGTCAGAAATAGTAATTAATCTCTTGTTGCGAGTAATCTTATTAAGCGTTAAATAATTAATTATAAAATGCACTTTAGTCTTATAAATGATTATTGCACCCTAAATTTATAATTAAAAAATAAGATGAAAAATTACCACACTATATTACTTGGTTATCATTATTTTTTTATCAATAACTTATGAGCTTGGAATCTAAGTACCATTTTTAAAGGTTATGGCCGGAATTTTATGTTGAAAATTATAATTAATTATAAATTTAAAAAGGTGAAAAATATAATTTTATCATTATTTTAATTATAAATTTTATGATTTTAATAGAATCAAACTCCGATTACACCCACAACCACAAAATCTCAATTAAAGGAATATTTTTTTGTTGCCCTCCCTATTTTTAGCTCTTTGTTATGACTAATTCAAACCGACTCGCTTCGTACACTTAGTTTTGGTGGGTGAGCCTCCCAGCCAGAGGAGTATCTACCATAGGTCATGGTAGGTCACTTGGCCTACCATTAAAATATTGGATAAACTGCATTAGATGACACTCAATTATTAATAAAGATGATTTGGTCACTCAATTATTAAAAATTACAATTAGGTCACTCAATTAAAATTTTAATTACCTCCATTAAAATACAAGTGAACATCTAACAAGATTTGGTATAAACAATTTGAGTCCTCAAAACTTATATATTCTACCAATTTAGTCCTAATTCAAAATAATTCAATAAATTTAACCCTTAATAATTATAAAAGACATCAATTTAGTCATTTTCTTCTCCTAAATTGCATGTATACCCTCATTAACACTAGAGTACTTCATTTAAAACCATTAATTAATCTGATACACAAATTTATAAATATAAATATATTTATGATTATTTTTTAATGTTAGATTTACAATTAGTATCTATAATAAAAATGAAACTAATTGAAATATATTTAAAATTTATAAAACCTTCATTTTTAGTTATCGCTACCCTATAATTTTCTATAAAAGGTTAAGGTTTTCATATTATTATATATTTTTAGCAATTTCATATTTTTAATGACTTCATTGTTTCTCTTTTATTTTAAATGAACTAATAATTAAACTTTTTAAGCTACTGAAATTTTATTATTAAACGAATTTCTTAAATTCTTAACAAACATGTGCATTTTCATTAAAAAAAGTTGTATATATTTTTACAATAATTTTATATTTTTTGTTCTTATTTACAAATTTACTAATTTTTAAGAAGTTTTTATTATTATAAAAATTATTAAGAAAAAATATTATTCGATATCTTACTATCTTCTCTTGCCTGCATTTGTAAAAAAGGCAAAGAAACCTTTTAACCAATAAAAATTAAAGATTTTGTCGCTAATTTACTTACAAAGAATGATTGATATGCAAAAGGTAAAAATGAGAGCTTTTACTCTCAAAAAATAATTGTATAATAATAATAATAATAATAATAATAATAATAATAATAATAATAATAATAATAATAATAATAATAATAATAATAATAATAATAATAATAATAATAATAATAAAATTAATAAGTTGATAATGATTTGGTGATGTAGATTAGTGATCGATCATATGGAAGTGTTGAAAATTATTTTAGATGGTTTCAGTTACTTACAAGTAATATAAAGTTTTGTGTACATAGCATTAGTTGTAAAATTGATGTTTTGAAATGATTTGATTAGGGAGAAAATTTGTATACACTAATGTGGAATCTGCTATACATATTACATGTGTTTTATTAAAGAGAGTAACTAAATCATAGTAACCTCTTGCATTAGGTGTGATTGAAAGATCTTTTATCATGTCGGTTATGAACATCTTAAGTAACTTTTGATGACTCATTCAATTTACTCTTATCATACATATTATTGTATTTATTATCGGTGGGTGAACTACCAACTTTTAATTCCTACATCTGCTCATGCTCCAAGCGGGAATTTTCTACATATACAATGCTTCGAACTCGAAACATGCTTAAGCGATATCAAGCTGCTTACCACTTGGACCAACCTCGTTGGTAGGAATTGTTAGACAAGTGATGTTAACAATCCAAGAATAATAATAAAAATAAATACTGAAAATATTATTGGATCGAACAGAATTAAATAACTATAAATAAAGTTAAAGCTGAAAAATAGAATATCCGAATAAATCCATGCACTCTAATAATCTCTTCTACTACGGCTATGCTTGAATCTATTTGTATGTCTTCTCCACATAATCCACTAAATACCAACACACAATGTCTCCTATATTTCCTTTATGGTGAATACTAACAAATTACCAAGGAAATTAAAAATAATAGAAACGAATTAAATAAACCATAATTCGATTGAGTAGAAACGAGTTGAGGCCAGTGCGAGCACAATTTCCTTAAGACAGATTTCCGGTCACTCCTATGGTGCTTGAGATACGTTGGTCGTCTGTCTCCCAAGATACAACAACCAGAGGATCAACTATAGTAGCACGACAGCAGAGATCAAGAACTGTAATCTTGCCTTCCTCTATCACCGAAAACACTTTAGAAAATCACAAAGTAAAAATAATAGAAAATCTATGTGTGTGTGAGGAACTAATGTTTTGATATAATAATTGAAAAATAATTTTGGACTAAATTGAAAAGATTTCAAAAGTGCCTTTAAGTCCAAAAAACTTGAAAAAAAAGTTTGTGGATGTTTTAAATGGTTTTGGCAAGGTTTAAAACGTTTTTAAGTAACCAAATCAGACTTTTCAAGGTAACCGTTTCGAAATAGGGGGACCTGTATCGAAGCATTTTGAAACTGCCATAACCTGTACCGAAACAGGGCTTGCCTGTTTCGATACGGAGAGGGTTTCGTTTCGAAACACCCCTTTGGTGTTTTGATACGCCTAACAGTCAAAACCTCCCCAACGGCTATTTTCTCAACGACTTTTTAAATTGCAGCTCAATGTCACCCGTTCTGAAACGGGGTTGATACCGTTTCGATACGGATCAAGAGTGTTTCGAAACGGCCAGAGGCGTTTCGAAACGGCTTGCTGCATCAGACTTCAATGGCTAGTTCTGAAGAAGGGCGTTCCGAAACGCGTTCGATTGTTTCAAAATGGACGTCTACAGAACAACATTTATGGTGGGAAATAAAGTCTCCAACGGCTTCAAAACAACCCCAACGGTCCTCAACGGCTATAAACTCAATTGAGAGTATAAAAGGTACCTCCAAGCATCAAGAGAAGACTAATGCTTCAATTTTCATCAACTATATGATGTTAAAATTGTAACACCCGTGTTTGGGGTCGGGAGAAAATAATACTTAAATAATATTTTGGGTCTCGGGTTATGATTAAAATGATATTATACATTATTTGGGCTTTGTGATTTTAAAACAAATATTATATGTTGGACTCAAATTAAATTAGAAATCAATTTCATGGATTTTAAATGTGGATGAGATATGCCATCTCATTAATGGCAAAGGTGTAATTAAATGGTCTTCTATTTTTAAACCCCCTTTAATTTAAAAGACCACTTTAAATCCTATCTTCATCTCCTTCATTTCTCTTTTTCACGTCAAATGCCATTTCCTCTCCAAATCTCCATTTCATCATCTCCTTTGATTTTTGTTGGTGATTTTTGCAAGGTAATCTCGTTTTTAACTTGTCCTCATCTTCCTCTTTAAGATGGTACCATTAGTTTTCATAAAGCTCATAGATTTTGTAGTTTGGGGTTTTGAGTTTTTAGATTAAAAATGCAAACTTTATTGTCTTTAACTTGAGCTTTTGATTTGTTGAAGTTATATATGTTGCTTACTACCCATAAGGTCCAACATAGTTGATTTTTACATGGTTTTATGTTGATTCCCGAATTTGGGTTTTGGTGCGGTTTTAGGAGGGTTTTTAGTTGAGTTTTGGGTATGGTTTGTGTTGGAATTTGAGGGTTGATGTTAGGGTAATAGTTGGGGGCTGTTTTGGAAGCATTTGGAAGTGTTAAATGTGTTGAAATCATAAGTTTTGGATTGGGTATAAGGGCTGCTCGGGTTTGGTAATTTTGGGGGTTGTTCATGGCTTGAAATGTTGTGTTTGATGCTTGAATTGTATTCCGGGTTAGCTACTTTGATGCTTGGGCTGATTTGAAGTTGTTTGGATTGTGTTGAGGTTGTTTAGAGGCAAGAGCTTGTGTTGGTGAAGCATCGGGAGTGGATCCAGAAGATTTAAGGTGTTGGTTGCTTGGTGTTGAGCTTGGAAGTGAAGGTGTGTGGTTACTGTTTTTAAATAGCTTTTAAACATTGGTTCAAGCATGTGAACCTAGGATGGGCTTGGTAAACCCACCTAGAGTGAGATTAGAGTGGTAGCCTAATCTCAAGCTTAGCTTAGGAAACCTTTGGTTGAACTCCTAATTGCTTATTATGCCTCATGTCTAATTGTGATTGTGTTGGCTATGTATAAGGTGTTATGCATGTTGTTGAGGCTTGATATGATGCGTTGATATATACATGTGGTTCGGTTTATGAATCGTGCATGATAGTGATCATGGTAAGTACGTGCTAAGCACAGAAGTTATGTTGAGTTGATGTTGTGAAAGGTTATGAAATTTGATTAATATTGGCACTAGTATGCTTGGGTACAATGATCGATCATTAGGATGAGTGTGCACACGAGAGTCAAAGTCGCGCGTGGCCTTGGTGGCGTTAAGGCACCAAGGAGGAGTACAGTGATGTAATATTCCACCGGAAATGTTTATATATTAGTCGGTGATGAGTGGAATCCCATCGACGGGGCGTGAGGATGAGTGGAATCCCCTTCGCGAGAACCGGTGATGAGTGTAATCCCACCGCAGGTAATGGTTATGTTGGAAATGCGTCCCAACATGTTATCCGCGTATTCGAGTCATAGCTAGGTGCCAATATGAGATTGTATGTATATGCCAATACGAGATTATATATGCCTTCATGATTTGAGATGTGTTGCCAATATGATATGAAATGTGATTCCAATATGCATTGAGATATGTTGTTAATAATACATTGATATATGTATCATTGTAAGTTGAGCTTATGAGTTGTTGAGCATGGCATAATGTTGATTATATGTTCATGCATCATGTTTAATTTGGCTCTCGTGGATCGGAGGTAAGATCATGCATCTCATCATGGTAGTTGCTCGTGCTTGGACCCTGCATTGTCGAAGGTTTGATTTATAAGCTTACCCTCACTAAGATTTTATGCTTACGCTCCTTTTTGTTCGACAATGCAGACTAGTAGCTTGTGGGTGGCAAGGGCAAGGAAAGGTCTCCAAGTGTTGCTTTTGGTTAGCTCAAGTACGGATTTTAAATTGTAGAATGTAATAGTCAAGCAATGGGATAGGTGTTGTTGATCTGAGCTTGATGTATGTTAATGTTGGTTCGATTCTTGAATGCTTGTTTAAATTGTAAAAACTTGCTTTATTTGCTTACCATGTATGTTGGCCATGTGCCTCTTGAGGATGCCTGTGTGTATGGTTGTTGAAGCATGAAACCTTGAATGCTTATATGCCATATTTGATTAAATGCATGAAATCCTTGATTGAATGTTGTTTGTTCGTGTTGAGGGCCTCGTATGGTTAGAATTGGTTGATATGTGTTGCATGTATGTTTGAGGGTGTTTAGGGAAGCCTCAAAATGCAATTAGAGTTGAGTTCGAATCGTTTTGCTGCATTTCTGGTGTCTATCAGTGCAGGGCGTATCGGTACGCCTAAGGGCCATATCGATACAGTCCTACACTTTGGGACACAGATTCGGCAAGGGGTATCGATATACGGGTGTGTATCGATACGCTCTTTGCTCACTGGAATTCAGTTTTGGCTGGGCGTACCGATACACGGGAGTGTATCGATACGCTCTTGACTCTCTGGAATTCTGAGAAGTTGGTGAGTTTAGGGCGTATCGGTACGGGGTTGAAGCGTATCGGTACGGTTCTACCATGTTGACCAGGAGGTGTTGGCCGAGAAGGGCGTATCGATACGCTCAAGCGTTGTATCGATACAATCTTCCCTGAGTTGACTGTTTGGGTTGACCTAGTCAAGGCGTATCGATACCCTTGATTGGTGTATCGATACGACCTGCCTTGTAAGTTTAAAATGGAAAGTTTAATATATGGATTGAGGTTCGAATGTGCTTCATTATCGATGTTTTCCGCTGACGTGAACACTTAAGAATTAACATGCCTTTAGACAAGATTAAAATGAAAGAGAATTTTTAGGGTTGCTAACCGAGGGGGAACCTTAACGGGTTTCGCTTCGGTTTTCCCCGTGTGGCCCACTCGGACCGGTCATCCGGCCAGACCGGGATGAGGGGGTTACAAAAATTGTCTTAGAGCTTATTTGTACATTTTCTTGTATAGACAACACTTGTGAGCTTAATTGTCAAATTTGCTCAAGTGTATAGGTTTTGGGTGAGAGCTTAAGATTGCAAACAAATACCTATTAGAGGGATTCAATTTTGCTTAGAATTTCTCTTGTAAGAGAGTGTTCGATTAAGCTAAGGGTAGTTAGCTTAATCGTTGTAACAGTTTCCTCTTAAGCCGGGAAAAATGGGACGTAATTTTTAGTGAATTTGGTTGAAATACTTAGTGGGAAGCTAAGGTAGTGGATGTAGGTTCTTGTTAGAAGGCCGAACCACTATAAATCCTTGTGTCCAATTCTTACTCTTTAGCTTTCACTTAATCACCCAAAAATCCAACTTCTCCACACTTGGCGAGCTAGAACGGTTGAAGGAAATCGAGTACATAAAAACTCAACAATTCGTATCAGAGCTCGACTCAATTGAAGAGGATTAAATCCCTTTTAAGGCAATCCGACAAGCTCGATCAACATTTCAAACAATCGGCTCAATGGCGCAATCTATCGACAAGCCACCTTTCTTTGACGGGACAAATTATGCATATTGGAAGACGAGGATAATGTTCTTTGTCAAATCCAAAGACTAAAAGCTTTGGGATATCATTGAAGATGGCCCGTTCGTACCAAAAAGAAGCAAGGCGGAGTAGAGTGCCGAAGATCGTAAGAAAATGAAGTTAAATTGTAAGGCTTTGCACTTCATATTTTGTGCACTTAGTCTCAACATATACGAGAAGATGTCTTCTTGCGAGAGTGCCAAGAAAGTTTAGGACAAGCTCGAAGTTACATACGAGGGGACAAATGAAGTAAAAGAGACCAAGATCGGCCTCCTCAACCTAGAGTATAAGAACTTCGAGATGGATCCGGAAGAGGACATTGAAAAGATGTTCCATCGATTCTCCACCATCACCAATGGACTAAAAGGACTAAAAGGCTATGGAGAAGTCATTCCGAAAGAAAAGCTTGTTCAAAAGCTTATCTATTCTCTTTCCGAGTCATGGGACTCAAAAAGGACTGCCATCATCGAAGCCAAGAATCTCAAGACCTTGAAGCTTGATGAACTCATGGGGTCACTTGTCACTCACCAAATCATGAAGAAGGATAAAAAAGAGGAGAAGAAGAAGGAAGAGATAAGAAAGATGAGGAAGAAGAAGATCATGGAGCTAGGCATCCATGTGAATGCCATGGCTCTCAAAACCTCCAAGTGCAACCATGTTGATACAAGCGAGGAGGAGGATGAAGAGGAAGAGATGGTTCACCTCTTCAAGAAGTGTGCCCCATTCATAAAGAAAGCATTGAAAGAATTCGATCCTGAATCAATGAAGAAGAAGAGGGCAAGCACTTCAAGCCATAAGAAGAAGGCATACGTGGTTACATGGAGTGATGAAGACTCCACCGACGATGAACAAGCCAACCTTTGCCTTATGGCCATCAAAGAAGATTCAAGGGTAACTTCTAATTCATCAACTTCATGTTCATATTCATTTGATGAATTACAAGATGCCAATGATGATTTGGTTTTAGAATTTAAAAATCACATTTTGAAAAACAAGAAAATTATTTCAAATTTGAAAATTCAAAATGATTTGATTTCCAAAGAGCTTGAAAAGAAAAACGATTTTGGAAAATCAAATTTTTATGTAAGACAATCTAGTGCCCCTAGATTTTTGAATGGAAAATGTTTTAGAAGTGTTTGGGTTCCAAAAGAACTAATCACTTCAACTAAAAAGGATGAAATTGAAAAATAGATTCCTAAGGGGACTAAACTATGTGCTACTAATGTCTATGGATCCAAAGCAATTTGGATACAAAAAATTACTTGATTGTCTTATGTTAGGTGTGATGGAGATGGATCGATAAGTCCAAACATTGAGGGGGAGCTCCATGCACATAAGGAAGAACACTTGAAGAAGGAAGGCTTCACATCCTCCCTTGAGTTCAAGTGTGGTAAAATCTAATTGTTTTAGTTGTTTAATTTGATTTTTTTAATTTCAACTAGATTATCATATATGTTGGGCTAACATTCCTTGATGATGCTTTGAGTAAGGGGGAGTCATTTTAAAACCAAAATTCTTTTTGTGGCAATTTTTTAACCTCCCAAGTTATTTTTGAACTTAAAGTTATCTAAATTCTTTTTGATATAACAAAAGAGTGAGAGTTTGGTTTGAAAAATTGCATTTTCAAATGAATAAGGGGAGCTTTAATTACTTATCAATTTTGAAACCTCTTATTCAAATTTTTAAACTTAAAGGGGGAGAATCCCAAACAAATTTTCAAGTTGGTTTTATTATATCAAAAAGAGGAGATTGAAGAACTAATGTTTTGATATAATAATTGAAAAATAGTTTTAGACTAAATTGAAAAGATTTCAAAAGTGCCTTTAAGTCCAAACATCTTGAAAATAAGTTTGTGAATGTCTTAAATTATTTTGGCAATGTTTAAAACGTTTTTAAGTAACCCGTACCGAAACAGGGGGACCTGTATTGAAACATTTTGAAATTGCCAAAACCAGTACCGAAACAGGGCTTGCCCGTTTCGATACGAAGAGGGTTTCGTTTCGAAACACCCCTTTGGTGTTTCGATACGCCCAACGGTCAAAACCTCCTCAACGACTATTTTCCCAACGGCTTTTTAAATTGCAGCTCAACTGTCACCCTGTTACAAAACGGGGTTGCTACCGTTTTGATACGGATCAAGAGTGTTTCGAAATGGCCAGAGGCGTTTCGAAACGGCTTGCTACATCAGACTTCAATGGCTAGTTCTGAAGAAGGGTGTTCCGAAATGGGTTCGATTGTTTCGAAATGAACGTCTGCAAAACATCATTTATGGTGGGAAATAAAGTCTCCAACGGCTCCAAAACAATCCCAACGGTCTTCAACGGCTATAAACTCAATTTGGAGTATAAAAGGGACCTCCATGCATCAAGAGAAGACTAATGCTTCAATTGTCAACAACTATATGATGTCAAAATTGTCTTAGAGCTTATTTGTACATTTTCTTGTATAGACAACACTTGTGAGCTTAATTGTCAAATTTGCTCAAGTGTATAGGTTTTGGATGAGAGCTTACGACTGCAAACAAATACCTATTCGAGGGATTTCAATTTTGCTTAGAATTTCTCTTGTGGAAGAGTGTTTGGTTAAGCTAAGGGCAGTTAGCATAATCGTTGTAACGGTTTCCTCCTAAGCCGAGAAAAAGGGGACGAAATTGTTAGTGAATTTGGTTGAAATCCTTAGTGAGAAGCTAAGGTAGTGGATGTAGGTGCTTGTTAGAAGGCCGAACCACTATAAATCCTTGTGTCCAATTCTTACTCTTTAGCTTCCACTTAGTCACCCAAAAATCCAACTTCTCCACACTTGGCGAGCTAGAACGGTTGAAGGAAATCGAGCACATAAAAATCCAATAGTGTATTTTTACACTTGTTAAAAAACTTGTTAAACCTAGTAGGTTTGTATGCTATTTATTGGGGTAGGAGTTTCGTTGGAAATAAAACTTGTGAATTATCTGAATTCTATTTAAAACAAAATTCATTTATCAAATATCATTATCATAATAATATCTAAATTAAAAGATAATATCTTATCAAATATTTATCATTTTAATTCTAGAATATTCAAAAATAATATTCAAATTTAAAGATAATCTCTGGTCATTTATCCTTTTATTTGAGATATTAAAATGCTATATTTAAGGAAAATGATATCGTAATGGGTTAAAATATCAGCAAGCCCACGGAGGGCCTGACCGGTCCGGACATCCACATTACCCATATCATATAAGCTTAAGTTATTCAATAACCTCCAAGTAGAGTCTTGTATATAAACATATATCACGCTTGGTAACCCATCAATATGGGATGTAAGCTTTTTCCTTTTCCTCAACTCAATTCACAAGTCCACTTTGAGCATCAATTTCTCATTCATCACATTTTTTCTAACAAACCCCTATATGAATGAAATTGATTTAAATCAAAACATTTTGACTCTATATGGTGATAGATTCTACGATCTATAGCTGCATAGGATAGATACGTGTCCACCCTTGAACCTTCTCTTGTGAAAGTATATTTATTTTACTGGCTGACCAGTAGACGTGATGTCCTTGAGCTGTTCTACTGTTTGTGTAAACGATGATATACTTCACACAACTATTTCTCTGGCAAGAATATTATTTCTCATGGGTATGTTCGTATAGCCGTTGACATCGCTTGGTTTTGCGAGAGATTGAGAGAACTATGCTCAATAGTCTCCATGAAGCGACCCCACTTCACTCTTACATAGGTGACTTATGTTGTTCGGCTCAGCGAAACACACAATGGTCATTAAAAGCATTGCTTAGCCTATTCCAATTTTGATCACTGTTTACATCATATGAGCGTTTTTGGGAGTAGAACACCCACAATGACCATACAAGGCCTATGCAAGTAGGTTGTCCCTTTGAATCTAGACCTTGGGATCTTCAGTCAACTAGGTAGGGTTTTCCTTTACATAGCCCCTTAAATTTTCATGGGCTTTAGTCTCATTCCTTTCAATGTCTTCTCGCCCTGATCTCGATTTAACCCTTTTGGTTAGTGGATCCGCAACATTATTCTTTGATTTTATAAAATCAATAGAGATAAATCTATTTGAGATCAGTTGTCTAATTGAGTTCTGGCTATACCAGAATTGTACTTGTCAAATTTCTCAAGAATTTGTCCATAGAGTGTGACTATATAAGAACTTCATGTGACCGTTTGATTTGGATGTCCAAAACCGTATCGTCTAGTCTCATATCTTTCATGACAAATCTTGAATTTAACATGCCATTGATAAGTTTTACCATTTCATTGTTGCTTCCAACAATGAGTATGTCATCAACATGCAGACATAGAATAAAATATCCAATGTCAGTAATTTTGACATATTCACATTTGTCACACTCATTAATCTTGAAGTCGTTTGTCATCATGACACTACCAAACTTTTCATGTCATTGCATTGGTGATGATGGTGTTACCTTTACAAGACACTCCACATTTTAAGTATTTGTACAAAGGGTTTATTCCCTTTCATAACTCATATAGTAACCCACTCAACCCGATCTGGGCGATAGACCAAACTGAACGGGTCACATGGGGAATATTGAAGTAAACTGGGAAGTTTACTCCAATAAACAACCCTATTTTTTCATTTGTCTTGTCTATATGCTCATTATTATCCAATGTGATAAACTTCGTAGCGGAAAAATTTGCAACCCAATCAGCCAACGATTAGGGACTCAATTGCATACAAACACATTTTAGGGACCATTTTGTAATTTTATCAAATTACAAGGACTTATTCCAATTTTAAGTTATCAACCTTTAATTAGTCACATTACATGCCTCTTTGTCAATTCTCAGCTCAAAACAATCATCCAATCTCATTTAATTGCATCCACAACATCCAGTGACTAAAACATAAAGAAACAGAACTTCAAAAGATTCCAATAACCAACTTAACAGCTGAGTGTTTCGGTACATGTTGCTCTATATCGGAACACCCGTTTCGAAATAGGTTCAACTGTCTCAAAGCTCGGGCTTGTATCGGAAGACCCATAATGGTGTTTCAGAACACATGATTCTAGTAGCCAACCTTAAGTAGCCCGTATCAAAACATTTCTCTTTGTTTCAAAACCCCAAGGCCAATTCAGGCTCATTGTTTTGGTACAACCTTAGACGTACCGAAACACCTGGGCCTTTAATGGCACTTTTTGCTGATTTTTCACACTTTAATCCAATCAATATCCTTCCAACATTCATCCATCATGCATACAATTTATCTAAGCATCAAACCTCAACCATTCATGGGAATCTCAACGTCATAGCATGGCAATATGCATTAAGGAAATCTATAGGCATGCAACCTATGCAAAATGGCCACTCAAGAGTCAAAACACAAACCAAGGCAAATATCAACAAGTAAAGGCCATTTACAAGTAATCAAAGGCACCACAAACATGCGACAAAACAAGGAGTTTCAAAACACACTCTCCCAAAACATAAAGGCATCCTCCCATTGCCAATTAATTCTAATAAGTAAACATAAAACTATACTTGAGCTAAGTCTCACTCCTTGGGTTTCTTCTTGCTTCTTTGCTGCCCAAATGATGTTATTTCTCTACATTGTTGAAAAAAGAGAGCGTAAGCAATAATGCCTAGTGAGGGTTGCTCAAAACAAACCAACAACAACAATGCATTTTAAAACCATTTCTCAAGTAGAAAAATCTATCTCAACATGCTTAATCTATCTCATGCTTGAAATAATTTTCAAAGCAAAACCACATCATTAAAACCACATGTACCATCTATCTCATGCATTAACCAAATGCATAATCTCAAAGCAAAACCAAACATGCTTGTTTCTCAAAATCATTTCTCAAAGCATAATCTCATATACAAAACTCAATTCATTAAATCATTTATAAACAAGGTACATATGAATCTCATATATTAGCATTTTAGCAACATTACTCGGATATGCGGATAGCTTGACCGAATCTCACATCGTCAAGTCCTATCTCGGTGAAATCTCACATCACCGAACTCTCATGGTAGTATCTCTCATCGCCACAAAGCTTGATGGAATCTCACATAATCAAGACATACCGTGGTGAAATCTCTCATCACCACACTCTCACTTTGGAACGGAATAGCACTACCCCCATTGTCCGAACCAAAGATCACGTACAATTTTAACATCATTTACCTACTGTTTTTCAATGCATCAACATAAAACATTCTCATCCCATTTCAAAAGCATAATTAAAGCATAACATTTTCTCATTAAGTTCTATCTCTTCAAAATCATAATTCTATCTCCTGGGATCATATAAGCAATCAAATCATTTCTCAAAACATACATAAAATAGTAGGTTTATATCTATCTTCAAAACATGAGCATGATCATATAAATCAATGGGATAAAAACTAAGAAACGAGAGAGAAACATCTCAAACTTACTTCTGTGCTTAGATTAGTGATTCAAACTCAATCTAAACCCTCAAACCTTGCTTTCAAGTCTTGGAAAGGCTTTAAAACCAATTCCACTCACCAACTTTATATCGCCTCGAAGACAACATCTCGACGCCAACGCCTCAACGCCTACCGAACACTCTCTAACTTCCATAAAAAAATACAATGAACAAATTAACCAATTTATTATAGCACCCCATCACAAATATTCGAACCAATTACTATTCGAACAACCCCACAAAAAATGAGCGACACAACCATGTCACTGCCCTCTTTCAACCATTTAACGCCCAGCTCTGCCTCACACCCCTGTTTCTTCCCCCATTTTACTTTAATTTTCTTTTTTTATTATTAATTTGCTACAGTCAAAAAGGGCTTAGCAATCAGGGCACAAAGTGCCGCAATTCCAGCTCACTAATTGTGCGAAATGAAAAACAGCGCCCAGCTCCATTCGAACTCTTTTTTTTTTCTTTCAAACATTTAATGGAAAATGTATGTTGCATCTAATATGTAATCTAGTAATTCATTTAAACATTCAGCCAATCACCTCTAACACAAGCTTTTCCCTTGTTTGACAATGATTTAGATGAAAATCTTCAAGAAATCTAAAGCTAGTTGATATAGAAATCCATGGAAACCATTTAGAAATCAAAAGTGGGCGAAAAGAAATAAATCTCTTGAGATTTTAATGATGAGAAGATAGTTTAGCTTATGGGAAAGTTGAAAGAAAAGAAATTAGGAGAAAAGAAGTTACATAAGAAAATGTTTTAGCCTTTTAAAATCTTTTTTATTAAAACTCAATTAGTAAATCAATTAATTAAATCTTTTAAAAATACCAAAACAAGGGAAAAGGCTGATAACACCTTGGTGTAATAGCTCCCTAAAGATTCTAAGCCTTGACTCTTTTCAATTTAGTCATTAAAACATATTTTGTTTTTTTACAATTTATTCACCATTTTTCAAAATACCAATTAAATTAGTCCAAATTTTATCAAATTGAACTCTCCAAAACCTTCAAAACATTATTTTAGAATTTTAGAATATTTTTCCATATTTTATCTTCCTCAAAAACTATTTATTTTAAATTATTACCGAAACTAGTCTAACCCGCTCGAACCGATCCACTCGAACCGCTTAGCCGAACCCGGCTAACTCCTAAGCCCAAAAATTGGGCCTTTACAACCCCCCACCCCCCACTTAGGAAATTTCATCCTCGAAGTTTTTACCTGATGGAAAAAGATAAGGAAACTGCTTCATCATGTCATCCTTCCTTTCCCACGTGGTTTCGTCTACACCACGATGTCGCCACAAGACCTTGACCAACTTGATGGTCTTACCACGAAGAACCTTGTTGTCCAAATCCAAGATCTCGACCGGTTCTTCATCATAGGACAAATTTGGATTTAACTCTATCTCCTCAACAAGCATAACATGAGGTGGATCCGATCGATACCTCAAAAGAATGGATACATGGAAAACATCATGTATCTTCTCCAACTCAGGAGCCAAGCTCAACCTATAAGCAACATGTCCAACACACTCAAGCACCTCGTACGGTCCAATAACCCACATACTCAAGTTTCCCTTTTGGCCAAATCTCATTACCTTTTTCCAAGGCGAAACCTTCAAAAATACCTTATCACCTACAACATACTCAACTTCCTTACGCTTCAAATCCGCGCAAGACTTTTGCCGATCCGAAGCCGCTTTCAATCGCTCACTAATGAGATTCACCTTTTCTGTAGTGCCCTTTAACACATTAGGCAAAGAGACAAACTTCTGCCCCACTTCCGCCCAACAAAGAGGCAATCTACACTTCCTTCCATACAAGGCCTCATAAGGAGCTATTTAAATGCTTGCTTGATAACTATTATTGTAGGAAAACTCCACCTAAGGTAACTGTTTCTCCCAAGACCTTGGAAATCAATCATGCAACATCTCAACATATCCTCCAGATAACCCGTTTAGACTGACCATCCGTCTGCGGATGATACGAAGTACTGATATTCAATCATGTACCCAAGGCTCGATGCAAATACTCCCAAAACCTTTCCATAAAGCGCAGATCCCTATCCAATACTATAGACTTAGGCACTCTGTGCAAACGCACAATCTCCGAGATGTACAAATCCGCCAGCTTATCCAATGTATACGTAGTATGCACGGGTAAAACGATAAACTATCAACCAAATAAAATTTTTCTTAGACGGCGTCAAAGGCAACCTGACACAAAATCCATGGTAATCCTCTCCCATTTTCGTTCTGGTACCCTCAACGGTTGCAACAATCTAGAAGGAAACTGATGCTCAGCTTTAACTCGCTGGCACACCATGCACTTACCAACAAACTCGGCCACGTCTTTCTTTAAACTAACTCAATAGTACTCTTCCTTCAACCCACGATACACCTTAGTACTAGCAGCGTGCATAGAAAGAAGGTTATTATGCACTTCAGTCAAAATAGTACGCCTTAAGTCATCATCCTCAAGCACAACTACTCGACTCTTAAAACATAGAACTTCATCGTCATTAAAACAAAAGTCCATTGGATTACCATCCGTTATGTTCTTGATATGTGTTAGGCTTGACAAGTTTGATTTCCTTCAATCGATTTAGCTCGCCAAGATCAGAGAAGATTGATTTTTGGGTGGAAGTTGTAGGAGCAAAAATTAGACAATGGACACAAGGATTTATAGTGGTTCGGCCTTCTAACGAGAACCTACATCCCCTGCATTAGCTTCCTACTAAGGATTTCAACAAATTCACTCTTGAATTTCTTCCCCTTTTCTAGGCTAAGGAGGCAACCTTTACACACTCAAAGCTTTCTCACCCAAAGCTTGAGTAAACCCTCTTTACAAGAGAAATTAGAGTAAACTTGAAATCCCTCACTAGGTAGATAGTTTCCAGTCTTAAACACTCACCCAAAACCTATACACTTGAGCAAATTTGGCAATTAAGCTCACAAGTGTTGTCTATACAAGAAATATACAATTTAGGCCCTAAAGACAATATGACATCATAGTGTTGTTGACAATTGAAGCATTAACCTTTTCTTGATGCTTGGACGTACTCCCAAATGAGTTTGTGGCTGTTAGTAGCCGTTAGGGATGTTTTGGAGCCGTTGGAGACTTTATTTCCCACCATAAATGCAATTCTAGTGATGTCCGTATCGGAACATACGAGCCCGTATCGGAACACCCTTCTTCACAACTAGCTGTTGAAGCCTGATGCACCAAGCCGTATCGAAACGCCTCTAGCCGTATCGAAATAGTATGAGTTGTATCGAAACGGTTACAAACCGTTTCGGTACGTGTGACAGTTGAGCTGCATTTAAAAGACTGTTGGGAAAAAATGATCGTTGGGGAGGTTTTGACTGTTAGCTGTATCGAAACACAAATGGGAGTTTTGAAATAGCATTACACCATATCGAAACGGGCAAGCGCTGTTTCGGTACGCGTTTTGGCAGTTTCAAATCGTATCGATACAGATTAGCCCTGTATCGAAACATGTACCCTAAAGACACTAGTTTGGCTTCTTAAAAACGTTTCAAACATTGCCAAACCATTTTTAAATACCCTCAAACATAATTTCAAGTTGTTTGGACTTAAAAGCATTTTTGAAATCTTTTCAATCTAGTCCAAAACTATTTTTTCAATTATTATATCAAAACATTAGTTCTACAATCTCCCACTTTTTGATATAATAAAACGAATCTTGAATTTTTTTTTGGGATTCTCCCCCTTAGTAAAATAAATTTTGAATAAGAGAATTAAAATTCAAAATCAATTAAAGCTCCCCTTATTCATTTGAAAATTCAATTTTTCAAAACATTCTCCCATTTTTTGTTATATCAAAAAATGGTTCAAAAACTATGTTTGAAATCTTTGAAGTCCATAACAATGGAGAGATTTTTTTTTGACAAAAACAATATTTTTAAAATTGTCTCCCCCTTACTCAAAGCATCAAATATTATTAGTTCACCACATGATAATCTAGTTGAATTAAAAATAAATCAAATTAAACAAATAAAACAACTAGATTTTACCAATACTTGAACTTCAAGGGAGGATGTGAAGCCTTCCTTCTTCAAGTGTTCTTCCTCGTGTGTATGGAGCTCCCTCTCAAATTTGGACTTGTTGATCAATCTTCATCACACCTAAACAAGACAATCAAGTAATTTTTTTTGGTATCCACATTGCTTTGGATCCATAGACATTAGTAGCACATAGTTTAGTCCCCTTAGGAATCCATTTTTCAATTTCATCCTTTTTGGTTGAAGTACTTAGTCCTTTTGAGACCCAAATACTTCTAAAACACTTACCGTTAAAAAATCTAAGTGCTCTAGATTTTCTTTGATAAAATTTTGATTTTCCAAAATTATTTTTCTTTTCTAGTTCCTTGGAAATCAAAATATTTTCTTTCTTAAGATCATCAATTTCCTTTTGATGATCTTTTTCCATGGGTTGAAGAAAATTTTGTAAGTTCAAAATCTTTAAGTTTTGCTTCAAACTCTAGATTTATTTTGAAAAGCAAATCATTTTCCTTTTTCAATTTTGAAACAAACTTTTTGTTTTTTTGAAAATGATGCCTTAAATTCCAAAAGCAAATCATTATAGGCATCTTGTAACTCATCAAATGTTTATGAATTTGAAATAGATGAGTTAGAAGTTACCTCCCCACTCATTGAGTGCCATGAAGCATGTGTGCGCTACCTCATCATCAGTGGAGTCTTCATCAGTCCATGTCGCCACATATGTTTTCTTTGAAGATGATCCCTTTTTGTTGGACTTGTGGGAATCCTTCATCTTCTTATTCGATTCATGCTTGGATTTAGCCATCTCGCTCTTCATGAATTGGGCAAACTTTTCGAAGAGATAGGCCATCTCTTCTTCTTCACTTTCCTCATCACTTGATTCAACATGGTTGCACTTGGAGAACTTGAGAGAAATGACATTTGTGTTGATGCCTACCTCTATGATCTTCTTCTTCCCCATCTTTCTTATCTCTTTCTTCTTCTTCTTTGTCTTTCTTCATGATTTGGTGAGTGAGAAGTGACCCCATGAGTTCATCAAGCTTCAAGGTCTTGAGATTTTTGGCTTCGATGATTGCGGTCTTTTTCGAGTCCCGTGACTCGGGGAGGGAGTAGTTAAGCTTTCGGACAAGCTTTTCTTCCAGAATGACTTCTCTATAGCCCTTTAGTCCATTGGTGATGGTGGAGAATCGATGGAACATTTTCTCAATGTCCTCTTCCAGATCCATCTTGAAGTTCTCATACTCGTGATTGAGGAGGCTGATCTTGGTCTCCTTTACTTCGTTTGTTTCCTCATATGTAACTTCAAGCTTGTCCCATACTTCCTTGGCACTCTCACAAGAAGACATCTTCTCATAGATGTTGAGGCTAAGTGCACAAAAGAGGAAATGCAAAGCCTTGCAATTAAGTTCCATCTTCTTGCGGTAGTCGGCTCTCCATTCTGCCTTGCTTCTTTGTGGTACAAACGAACCATACTCAATAATGTCCCAAAGCTTGTAGTCTTTGGATTTGACAAAGAACATCATTCTCGTCTTCCAATAAGCGTAGTTGGTCCCGTCAAAGAAGGGTGGCTTGTCGATGGATTGCACCATTGAACCGGTTATTTGAAATATTATTTGAGCTTACCGGATCGCCTCAATAGGATGTTAATCCTCTTCAATTGAGCCAAGCTCTGGTACTAATTGTTAGGCTTGATAGGCTCGATTTTCTTCATCCGATTTAGCTCGCCAAGGTTGGAGAAGATTGATTTTTGGGTGGAAGTTGTAGGAGCAAAAATTAGACAATGAACACAAGGATTTATAGTGGTTCGGTCTTCTAACAAACACCTACATCCACTACCTTAGCTTCCCACTAAGGATTTCAACAAATCCACTCTTGAATTTTCCCCTTTTCTAGGCTAAGAAGGCAACCTTTACACACTCAGAGCTTTCTAAACCAAAGCTTGAGTAAACCCTCTTTATAAGAGAAACTAGAGCAAACTTGAAATCCCTCACTAGATAGATAGTCTGCAATCTTAAGCACTCACCCAAAACCTATACACTTGAGCAAATTTGACAATTAAGCTCACAAGTGTTGTCTATACAAGAAATATACAATTTAGGCCCTAAAGACAATATGACATCATAGTGTTATTGACAATTGAAGCATTAACCTTTTCTTGATACTTGAAGGTCCCTTTTATACTCCCAAATGAGTTTGTGACCGTTACTAGCCGTTAGGGATGTTTTGGAGCCGTTGAAGACTTTATTTCTCACCATAAATGCAGTTCTGGTGATGTTCGTATTGAAACACATGAGCCCGTATCAGAACACCCTTCTTCAGAACTAGTCGTTCAAGCCTAATGCACCAAACCGTATCGAAATGATATTAGTTTTATCGAAACGATTACAAACCATTTCGGTACGTGTGATAGTTGAGCTGCATTTAAAATATCGGTGGGAAAAAATAAGTTGGGGAGGTTTTGACTGTTACTTGTATCGAAACACAAAAGGGTGTTTCAAAACAGCATTACACCGTATCGAAACAGGCAAGCCCGATTTCGGTACGCATTTTGGCCGTTTCAAATTGTATCAATACATATTGGCCCTGTATCGAAACGGGTACCTTAAAGACACTGGTTTGGCTTCTTAAAAACGTTTCAAACATTGCCAAGCCCTTTTTAAACATCCTCAAACATAATTTCAAGTTGTTTGGACTTAAAAGCATTTTTGAAATCTTTTCAATTTAGTCCAAAACTATTTTTCAATTATTATATCAAAACATTAGTTCTACAATATGAGATACCAATGAATCATCTAGCAACTGCTTCTTTTTAATTATCTGCACCAAAGAAGGCTTCACTTGCAACTCAGCAACTAACTATCCATCTCGCGACACTTCCAATCGAGCAACACCGCTCTCAACTCTACAACCATCTTTTTGCTCAAAGCATCAGCCACAACATTGGCCTTTCCATGGTGATACTATATCACTAATTCGTAATCTTTAAGCAACTCCAACCATCTTCGTTTCCTAAGATTCAACTCCTTCTACGACATCAAATACTTTAAACTCTTATGATATGTATATACCACACAGTTTTCACCATAAAGATAATGCCTCCAACTCTTTAGCGCAAACACCACCACAACCAATTATATATCATGAGTAGGATACTTGCGCTCAAGCACCTTCAACTGCCTAGACGTATAAGTCACAACTCTACCATCATGCATCAACACACATCCTAAACCAACATAAGATGCATCCCTATAGATCACAAACTCTTTCCATGACTCAGGTTGAATCAAGATGGGAGCTTGCGTCAAAGCTTCCTTCAACTTCTCAAAAGCTTGATGTGTAGCTTCCATCCACTCAAAACGAACATCTTTTTGCAACAACTTCGTCAAAGGAGCAGCAACCTTTGAAAAATCATCCTCAAAATGACGATAATACCCTGCCAAGCCTGAGAAACTACAAACCTCTATCACCGACTTATGTTGTTTCCAATTTACAATCGCTTCAATCATTTGTGGATCTACACGAATTCCTTCGACCGATGCAACATAACCAAGGAAAACCACTTCCTTAAACCAAAACTCACACTTACTCAACTTATTATAAAGTTGATTATCCAACAACACTTGCAAAACAATCCTCAAATGCTTATCATGATCCTCCTTCATACGAGAATACACAAGGATATCATCAATAAACACCACTACAAATTGATCCAAGAATTCATGGAACACCTAATTCATCATATCCATGAAATTTGCACGCGCATTTGTCAACCCAAACAGCATCACCAAAAACTCATAATGCTCGTAACGAGTACGAAACGTTGTTTTTGGCACATCTCTATCCTTCACCTTCAACTGATAGTATCTCGATCTCAAATCATTCATAGAAAACACTGATCTACCTCGAAGTTGATTGATTAGGTCGTCAATCTGTGGCAAATGATACTTATTCTTAAACGTCAACTTGTTCAGTTGCCAATAATCAATGCAAATTCTCATATCTCATCCTTCTTCTTCACAAACAACATGGCCGCTCCCCAAGGCGAAACACTAGGACGAATGAAACCACAATCCAAACACTCTTGATGTTGCATCTTCAACTGCTTCAACTCTTTAGGCGCCATGCGATACAGATCAATGGATACTGAAGCCATATCAGCATACGTCTCGATACAAAACTCTACTTCCCTATTTGGCGGTAAACCAGACATCTCTTTCTAAAACACTCCTGAAAAGTCACAAACGGTACGAATATCCTGGGGTCGTGCCTTCTTCATATTCAGATTCATAACATATGCCAAGTATGCTAGACACCCAACCGTCAGCAACTTTTGTGCTTCCAAAGCCAAAACAACATTGGATAAGAACTTGACATTCTCACCCACCACCACAACTTCATAATCATCAACAAGTTTCAACAAAACTCGTTTAGATTCTAAATCAACCACAGCTTTGTGTTCCGTCAACCAATTCATACCCAAGATAACATTAAAACCATAGAAAGGCAACTACATCAAATTAACTGCAAACACATAACCTTGCACTGTCAAGGCATCTCTAATGTCGCAACTTCGCCAACGGCGTCACAACCTAAGAAAATTCCTCAACGGACTTCATTAGCAACAACTAATCCTAGAAAAGACCTCGTACTCCAGCCACCAACCTCCATGAACCACCTTAAGCACCTTATTTACTCTTTAGGATCTTAAAGAATCCTTTTGTGAAAGCTACATACATCTCATCTTCATCGATCTTCGAGAAATCATCCGTAAGTGTGAACATATGCATATATGCCCAACTACATGCCCTCATAGATGCCTATGCATATGTATGCAAAATTTCTAATGTCATTCTCAAATGCATGCATGTAATGACATATTTAAATATATACATATAAGTGTTTTGTACTGTGCATAATTAACAATTCACACTTACCAACAATATTCTCGGACCGATCACCCGCAACCAAATTTGCATCCCCAGAGTACCTCATACATTTTTGCCAAAATTTGCACCTACCCATATCTAAAACAAAAGCTTCGGCATAAAGAGTACTTCACATCTTGATTTTCAGTCAAGATTTGCTTTGGTGCATCATTGCACACGAAACCGCTACCACTCTTCCCAAGCTTAAACCCAAGTATTCTTAGAATACTTGTCTCTTCGCAACCTCGAATGCCACTAGGACATTTGTCATCTACTCGTCAAAAATACTAAACTAAAGCAACACCATTATCGTTAATTACCACGTTGAGGCTACGGGAAAACAACTCCCGAGCAAACATTCCCACAACCACATTTTCAACTTACACATTGCCTTAACCAATCAACGTCGCAATGCTCACATCATTTGTGTTCCTCGGTAGCTAGGTCTAGTGTATGCTAGCTCATCCGCAAAACTGAACCTCATTTCCCAAATTAAACATGCTACCTTGACCCAACACCATCTATAATCTTGTGAACGAGGACTTAGTCACTCAAGTTCGAAGATCACTTCTAACATTTCTTGATCGAGGACCTAGTCAACTCATGATCAAATACCATTCTTATTGGCATACTCTTCCCTGACACTACTAGTCTTCCAAGCTCTCATTTCGGTTACATTTTCAAAAACAATTAAAAATATATAGCATGAAAATAAAACCTTAAAACAATTAGGCCAGCTCGAAGCAAGAATCCAAGATGCCCACTTTTAAAACAAAATATTTTTACATAAATAGTAATAATGGCAATGAGTACCCCCTCAACCCGTCTCAAACAAAGATAATTCAAAAAAACTTACCTCCTTATTTTTCGTAAACCTGGCTCCGATACCACCAAATGTAACCCCCTCAACCCGGTCTGGGCGATAGACTGAACTGAACGGGTCTCATGGGGAATATTGAAGTAAACCGGGAAGTTTACTCCAATAAACAACCCTAATTTTTTCTGTTTTATCTTGTCTAGATGCTCATTATTATCCTATGTGATAAACTTAGCAGTGGAACAATTTGTAACTCAATCAGCCAACGATTAGGGACTTAATTACATACAAACACATTTTAGGGACCATTTTGAAATTTTATCAAATTACAGTGACTTATTCCAATTTTAAGTTACAAACCTTTAATTAGTCACATTACATGCCTATTAGTCAAAACTCAGCTCAAAACAATCATCCAATCTCATTTAATTGCATCAAAAACATCCAGGGACTAAAACATAAAGATACAGAACTTCAAAATATTCCAATAACCAACTTAACAGCTGAGCGTTTCGGTACAAGTTGCTATATATCGAAACACCAGTTTCGGAATATGTTCAATTGTCTCGAAGCTCGGGCTCATATCAGAACACCCATAATGGTGTTTCGGAACACGAGATTCTAATAGCCAACCTTAAGTATCCCGTATCAAAACATTTGCCTCTATTTCGAAACCCCAAGGCCAATTCAGGCTCACTGTTTCGTTACAGCCTTAGGCGTACCGAAACACATGGGCATGTAATGACACTTTTTTGCTGATTTTCACACTTTAATCCAATCAATATCCTCCCAACATTCATCCATCATGCATACAACTTATCTAATCATCAAACCTCAATCATACATGGCAATCTCAACATCATAGCATGGCAATATGGATTAAGGAAATCTATAGGCATGCAACCTATGCAAAATGGCCACTCATGAGTCAAAACACAAACCAAGGCCAATATCAACAAGTAAAGGTAATTTACAAGTAATCAAAGGCACCGCAAACATGCCACAAAAAAGGGAGTTTCAGAACACACTCTCCCAAAACAAAAAGGCATCCTCCCATTGCCAATTATTACTAATAAGTAAACATAAAACTATACTTGAGCTAAGTCTCACTCCTTGGGTTCTTTCTTGCTTCTTTTCTGCCCAAATGATGTTATTTCTCTGCATTGTTGGAAAAAGAGAGCGTAAGCACTAATGCCTAGTGAGGGTTGCTCAAACCAAACCAATAACAACAATACATTTTAAAACCATTTCTCAAGTAGAAAACTCTATCTCATCATGCTCAATCTATTTCATGCTTGAAATCATTTTCAAAGCAAAACCACATCATTAAAATCACATGTACCATCTATCTCATGCATTAACCCAAATGCATAATCTCAAAGCAAAACCACACATGCTTGTTTCTCAAAAGCATTTCTCAAAGCATAATATTATATGCAAAACTCAATTCATTAAATCATTTATAAACAAGGTACATGTGAATCCCACACATTGGCATTTTAGCAACATTACTCGGATATACGAATAGCTTGACGGAATCTCACATCGTCAAGTCCTACCTCGGTGGAATCTCACATCCCCAAACTCTCATGGCGGTATCTCTCATCACCACAAAGCTTGATGGAATCTCACATAATCAATACCTACCGTGGTGGAATCTCTCATCACCACACTCTCACTTTGGAACGGGATGGCACTACCCTCATTGCTTGAACAAAAGAGCACGTACGAATTTTGTATATTATAGTGCACTTCTCATCTTATTAGTCGACCAATTATATCCGGTAAAATTAATCTCATCTCATGCCAATATACACTTTTAACATCATTTACCTATTATTTTTCAATACATCAACATAAAACATTCTCATCTCATTTCCAAAGCATAATTAAAGCATAGCATTTTCTCATTAAGTTCTATCTCTTCAAAACCATAATTATATCTCATGGGATCATATAAGCCATCAAATCATTTCCCAAAACATGCATAAAATAGTAGGTTTATATCTATCTTCAAAACATGAGCATGATCATATAAATCAATGGGATAAAAACTAAGAAACGAGAGTGAAACATCTCAAACTTACTTCTGGGCTTAGATTAGTGTTTCAAACTCAATCTAAACCCCCAAACCTTGCTTTCAAGTCTTTTAAAGGCTTTAAAACCAATTCCACTTACCAACTTGATATCGCCTTGAAGACAACATCTTGACACCAACGCCTACCAAACACTCGCCAACTTCCATAAGAATATACAAGGGTCAATATAAATTGGACCCCCAACAAAATAACCAATTTATTATAGCACCCCATCACAAATATTCAAACCAATTACTATTTGAACAACCCCACAAGAAATGAGCGACACAACCATATCACTGCCTTATTTCAACCATTTAACTCCCAGCTCTTCCTCACGCCCATGTTTCTTCCTTCGTTTTACTTTAATCACATCTAACACAAGATTTTCCCTTGATTGGCAATGATTTAGATGAAAATGATCAAGAAATCCAAAGCTAGTTGATGTAGAAATCCATGAGAACCATTTAGAAATCTAAAGTGGGCGAAAAAAATAAATCTCTTGAGATTTTAATGATGAGAAAATAGTTTAGCTTATGGGAAATTTGAGAGAAAAAGTTGGAAGAAAAGAAGTTACACAAGAAAAGGTTTTAGCCTTTTTAAATCCTTTTTATTAAAACCCATTTAATAAATCAATTAATTAAATCTTTTAAAAATACCATAACAAGGGAAAAGGCTGATAACACCTTGGTGTAATAGCTCCATAAAGATTCTAAGCCTTGACTTTTTTCAATTTTGTCATTAAAACATATTTTGCAATTTTTACGATTTAGTCACCATTTTTCAAAATACCAATTAAATTAGTCCATTTTTATCAAATTGAACCCTCCAAAACCTTCAAAACATTATTTTAGGATTTTAGAATATTTTTCCATTTTTTATCTCCCTAAAAAACTATTTATTTAAAATTATTTCCGAAACTAGTCTAACCCGCTCGAACCGGTCCACCCGAAACGCCTGAACCCGACTAACTCCTAAGCCTAAAAATCGGCGCGTTACACATATGTTATCTTATCTCTTTAATTTTGGGTACCTTATTTAAAAAGGTAATTAACTGCTAAAACAACTTCCCCCCACATGTTAGGCACATTTTTAATGTTGTAGTTCTTTTCAGAAGTCATCTTCAAAATTATAGTGCCAACATTACTCATATAGAGCATTTCACATGAAATTTGCTTCTTGTACGCACCATCTAATCCACGGTTTGTTTTCTTGAAGTCCATTATGACTTCCACTATGTTTGTCATGATAATATTTATCTTAGCAATATTTACCTTAGCAACATTCGAAGGTGGTAACAACATATACCTTATCCTATCTAACAATAGGAGAAGCATCCTTTAGATATTTGACCAACTTTATCATGGTCAAATATGCAACATCTTTTGTTGCTAAATTTTGAAATTCTTTCCAAAGAATTTCACTGATTTTTCTATTGTGTCACATAGTCACAAACTAGAAAAAAATATTAAGAATCTCTTAAACGTCAGGGCCTTAGCCAAAGACTAAAACTAGAAACAAAAAAATAATTTCCAACTTTTTTAGACGTCAATGATTTAGTAAACTAAAACCCCAAAACAAAAGCTCACACGATCTTAATAGAAAGAACAATAATGAACAATGCACCAGGTAGGTAATAGAGAGGTGGTGCACTAAGCACGCTTAAACACCAAGTCTTTCAAAGAACCAATCCTAGATATGCACTTTCGTATTGCTTTTCAATCACCGTTTATGGGTTTCATTCACTTATGCTTAAGGAAGTTCTTGAAGTCGTTCTAAACAGGGGTTAGCTTTTCAAATGACTAACGCCTGAACGGATTTACTTCCAACCATTTCTTTTGCGAGAATACCATAAGTGATCAGTTAAAGTCAATGCCTTTGATTCACAATAATTTGAAATCAATCATCACAAAATTAAGAATTTGGTAACTAAGAATTTCTTAGCACCGACATCTTCTATTTTGTACTTACGGTCCAACTACCCTCACAATTCTTTCGCTATTTTTAAACATTGTACACTTCATAATGTGCACCAAACTAGGCTTTATGAATTTAATTTGACATAGAAAACAAAGTTCTTCTATGCTTTGATTCAAGAACTCGGTCAGAACCAACACTTTAGATTCTCTTGAACAGAATAATAACCAATGTTACTTTCAATGACAATTTCTGTTAGAACAGATTTGTCCACAACAAAATTTGAATAAATCAATTTTATTCAGATTGCCTCTTGTTTTGGAAAGAGATCAAGCAAATCCGTTAAAACATGATGATTTAAATCCCAAAATAAATTATTTAGGAGATCTCGAATTATAAACTCTTCAAGATTCTCAAGAAATAAATTCAATGATTTATTTCCTTTTACAAATTTAGAATCATACAAGATTCTCACGGAAATAAATTCAATGATTTATTTTCCCTGCAACGTTTGAATCATACAAGATTCTCACATAAATAAATTCAAGGGTAAACTACTTCAGTGACCACCGAACTATTTGGGCGTACCTATTTTGACCACTGAACTATGCAACTCGTCAATCAGACCACCAAACTTTTTATATTGACCTATTTTGACCACCGCCGTTAAAAAACTAACGGGTGAGTGACATGTCAGTTAACGAAAATTTTTAAAATTACACATTTGGTCCCTATTATTTACCTATTATATCAATTTGGTTCTAATTTTTATTTAATTAAATAAAATTAATAAACCAATCAGATGATGACACGCGTCATCACCCAATTGGATAAATTTACACAAATTTTAATTTATTTTTATTTAATATATTCCCCTCCAATCAAGCACATGGTTAAAGGAAAACTAAAGAGAAATGATGGGTTTAGCATGGATTGAACTTGCAACACCCAAGTTAAAAACCCCATGACTTTACCACTACACCAAGGCATCTTTAGTGAAATGAATTGCACCATTTAATATATATCTTATAATACTGTAAATGCTAGAGAATAAAAAAGTAAACATTGTTCAAAGGGAACTCAAACCTAGATCACTTGAGCTGTGTAAAATCGCACAAACCACCAAATCAAATCAAATTATGAATTAAAAATAAAAATATTTTAAATAGGTTTAAAGTAGTTATTAAAAAAATATTTAAAATAAAAATAGATTTATGGTTTCGTATTTTTAAAATTAAATCAAATATTTAATATTCGATTTAATTTAATTATGAAAAAGAAAAAAAAAGACTTAAGGGTTCAATAAGCCCCTAAACGTTTGTAAAAAAATCAATTAAGCCCCTAAACTTATTTGCACTCAATTAAGCCCTCAAACTCAAGAAAAAAACCAATTTGGCCCTTTGACAAACATTGACCATTAACTTTAACAGTTTTTTTAAGCCCAAGCCATGGATTTTACACTATTAAAGTTAATGGATTTTACACTATTGTAACGACCCATTTTCATTAAGGGTAAAAATGTCCTTTGGTATTTAAAAAATAAAACAAAAAAATAAACAAAACCCATATTTTCATCATCTTCCTCCTCCTAAAAACAAAATCAACGACATATTTTCCCTCCCCTTGCAAGTTACTATTCCATCTCCTTCTCTCTTCATCCTTGATGATTTTTGAAAGGTAATGATGTTTTTGAGTTGTCCTTATCTTCCTTTCCATTTCTATACCATTAGTTTTCAATAAAACCTATTATATTGCATTTTGAGGTTTTTGGGTTTTGAAATAAAAATGATAACTTTGATAGCTTTTAGTTAAGCTTTTGATTTATTGTTATTAAATAAGCTATTTACTATCCAGAAGGTCCAACATATCTAATTTTTACATGGTTTTATAATGATTTTTGGATATGAGTTTAAGAGAGGTTTTAGGTGGTTCAAAAGATAGTTTTTGGGGTTGTTTATGAGTGGGGATCGATGGCTGATGATTGTATGATGTTTAAGGGTTAATTTGGAAGCTTATGAGTATGTTAAAAGTGTTGGAATCGATGGTTAATTGTTGTGTGTTTGGGCTACTCGAAAATGCTAGTTTGGGTGTGTTCTTAGTTGGCTAATCGCTTGAAAATGTGTTCTGGGTTTGCTTCGGTGATTGATGACTGATTGTTGATGTTTTTGCTTGTGTTGGGTTGCTTAGAACCAAGGTTTTGTGTCGGTGAGACATCGTGAACTAATCCGGGAAGCTTGAAAGATTAATCAGTTAGAGTTGTTGAGCTTGGAGTAGTCGGTGAGTGGTTCTTCGGTTTTAAATTGGTTTTCAAAATGCCTTGGTTCGAGCACATTGACCTAGGTCGGGCTTGGTAAACCCACCTAGATTTGGGATTAGATTGGTAGTCTAATCCCAAGCTTTAGTTTAGAATACTATGGTTGAACTTGTAAATGTTGTGTATGCCTCATGTATTAATTGTGTGTGATGTTGCTATGCAAATTGTGGCTATGTGTAGTGTTGAGGCGTGATGATTTATTTATGCATTGTGATATGCATGTGCTTGATGAAATGTGGGTTGCATGATTGTAAATCATGGTGGATACGTGTTAGGCACGAAAATTGATAAGTATATTGTGTTATGATGAGCTTGTGATGAGTTAGTATTGGCACTGGTAAGCTTAGGTACAAATGATCGATCATTAGGATGTTAGTGTGAACACGAGTGTCGAAATGCGCGCGTGGTCTTGGTGATGGTAGTCACCAAGATGGAGTACGGGTACGCCCGAAAATCTTCATTTATATTTTAGTCGATGGTGAGTGGAATCCCATCGACGGGGGGTGAGGATGAGTGTAATACCCTCCACGTGAAACGGTGATGAGTGGAATCCCACCGTAAGGTAATGTAATGATTGAGTTGTTGGATGTGAGTTCCAAAGATTGTTATCCGCGTATTCGAGTCATAGCTAGGTGCCAATACGTTTGCTAAATGCGATTCATGTGGTTGTGTTATGGACATTTGAGCATGGCATCATATGTGAGGTTATGTTAATGCATTTCATATAATTGATTCATGTGGTTTCGAAGGTAAGGAAACATGCATTCATCCTTGGCTTTGTTGCTCGTGCTTGGACCCTGCATTGTCGAGGTTTATTTTATGAGCTTACCCTCACTAAGCTTTGCGCTTACGCTCTCCTTTGTTCGACAATGCTGATCCCTAGTTCGTGGGTTGCTTGTGCGAGGAGAAGGGCTGATGCTTTGGTTGTGGTTTGCTTATTCCTTGTATGTTGGCCATGTGGCCCTTATCTCTATGCTTTTATGATATGTTTAATGGTTGAATCTTAGCTCCTTCTATGGTATGCTATATGGATATTGTTGATGCTCCGTTGTTCATATAACAATGTTTTGTATGCTGATTCTTGATTGTTAAATGTTGTATGAATGTTTGCTTGTGGCTAGGTGAGTCTTAAATTGCATTTAAAGTTGAGTCTTGGTGTGTTTTGCTGCTAATTTGAGTCTTGCAGTACAGGGCGTATCGGTACGCCCAAGGGCCGTATCGATATGGTCCTACACTTTGGGACTCATATTTGGCTTAGCGTACCGGTACACGGGGGTGTACCGATACGCCAAAACCTCTCTAGAAATCTGAGAATTTGACGAGATTTTGGCGTATCGGTACGAGTCTAGGGTGTACCGGTACAGTATTTTATCATTGACCGTGAGAAGTTTACTAGTGAGGGCGTATCGGTACGGTCAACCAGTGTACCGATACGGTCTCCTTATGTTGAATTTGTGTTGTTGACCTAGTCAAGGCGTATCGATACCCTCTTCTAGTGTATCAATATGACATGTTGTATGACTTAAAATGGGTTGTTTTAAATTGCATGATCGGTTGTTTCGCCTTGCTTGTTGCTTCCGCTGTCATTGTTCATATAGGATGTAATAAAGCCTTTAGACAAGATAGTAATTAAAAGAAATTTTCTAGGATTGCTAATCGAAGGGGAGCCTTAACGGGTTTCACTTTGGTTTTCCCCGTGTGACCCACTCAGACCGGCCAGCCGCCTAGACCGGGACGAGGGGGTTACACTTGTTGGTATCAGAGCCTGAGGTTTCTGAGACCTCGGGCAGGTAAGTGAGGTAAGTTGAATTCTTGTATTGTAAATGCACGGTGTTTCCTTACTTATCAAGTATGCTTTGGTGCTTGTTTAATTGACTGTATGTGTGTGTGTTGTTTGAAGCATGTTGATATGTGATTTGTTTGTTAAGTGTTGAGTAGAGTCCCATTGCTTCTATTACATCAGAAAAAGAGATTTTTAAGTGAGGGAAACATACTTGAGACACTTGGACCCTTGCCCTTGCTAACCCGATTTTGTATGTTGTTGTTGTAGTTGTTATCTGTGAGCTGTTATGTCGAGGCCTAGAGGTAGACCCAGGTTGGTTCGTCAGGAACCCCGTGTTGCGGCTCCTGCTGGTGAACCGGTGGTTGGGGTAGAGGCTCATGTGGAAGAGCCTGCTGTTGGAGTCGGAGCTCCACCACCACCACCTCCTCAGCCTGATGTGGAAGGCAAGGCTAGAGCTGAGGGAGCAGGACCTCAGGTTGGCCAGGGTGGCAAGGTCTTGCAGGGATAGACATGGCTCCGCTAGTTCAGGCTATAGCGGGAGCGTTTCAGGCTGCAGTTTCTGGAGCTCAGGCTGCAGCACAGCCGAGAGGAGATGATGCTAGCTTACCCTTAGAGAGGTTTCGTAGCCTCGGAGCAAATGAGTTCAGGGGATCTATGCCTGAGAGATCGGAGTTATGGCTAGAGAAGACAGTTCGTATTTTGGCTCAGATGGGATGTGTTGGGGCTCGTAAGTTGGGATGTGTGGTTTCATTACTTCAGGGTGATGCCTACACCTGGTGGGTCACCATTACTACCGGCGTTCTTGAGGCCGAGATCAGTTTGAACTTCTTTCAGACTGATTTCAGAAAGAGGTATTTAGGCCCGAGATATTTAGATGAGAAGAAGAGGGAGTTCATGGCTCTTGTTCAGGGAGACACATCAGTGACAGATTAAGAAATCCGCTCTGTCCAATTGAGTCAGTATGCTCCAGAGTTGGTTCCTACTTAGAGGGACCGTTGTGATCGGTTTAGGTATGGGCTTCATGAGGAGGTCAAGAGGTACACCTTGGCTACAGATTATTTTGATTTTGATGTCTTGGTTGCTAGGGCCAAGGACATCGAGCATAGCTTGGGGCTGACCAAACGTTCGGGAGGGTCCAGTTCAGGGAAGATGCACAACAACATTGATCGTGGTGATGCCAAGAGGCATCGGGGCAGTGGACAACAATATGATCATAGGCGTGGCGGTGGCCACCACGGTAGAGGCCATCAGGGCCAGAGAGCTGGAGGGCGCTTGCCCGAGTGCGCCCAATGTGGGAGACAACATTCAGAAGAGTGTTGGGGAAACTATCATGCTTGCTGGAACTGTGGATCGAGAGACCACTTCAGGAGAGAGTGTCCGCATTAGGCGGGACATGCACCGATTCAGGCACAGGCTCCTGCGAGAGTGTTCGACTATCCGAGAGGCCGTGGACGTGGTCGTGGTTACTTCTAGCCGAGGGCTGATGCACCTAGGATAGAGGTACCGAGGAATCTTGCTCATGTAGTGGCAGTTCAGCCAGAGGCCGGTGGACCAGCTAGAGTCTATGCACAAAGAGAGGCACGGAATGACACAAATGTGATAGTAGGTAATTTCGAGTTACAGTCCATGTCTTTGCTTTCCTTAGTCGATTCGGGTTCCACACATTCTTATATTTTGAGTGAGCATGCAAAGAAGTTAGACATACCTGTTGAGATTTTAGACATAGGGATGCATATGACTAGTTCTTTCAGTGAGACAGTTGTAGTTAGACGGATGTATAGGAGGTGTCCGTTGAAGATTCAGGGTCATGTGTTTCCAGTTGATATGATGGAGCTTCCATTCTACGGTTTTGATATCATTTTGGGTATGGATTGGTTGGTTGAGCACAGAGATTGTGTAGATTTTGAGACAAAGAGAATTTCGTTGAAGCTTTTTGATGACTACGAGGTAGTGGTAGTAGGCGAGAATGTTAAGTTCTTGTCGAACGTTGTGTCGACTTTAGAGGCTCATAGGTTGATGGACTCCGGTTGTGGGGCTTATTTAGCGTACGTGATGCATCCGAATATGAGTGAGGTTAGACCGAAAGATATCATGACATTTTGTGATTATCCGGATGTGTTTCCAGAAGAGTTACCAGGTTTGCATCCTGACAAAGATGTAGAGTTTGTGATCGAGACTATTTCAGGGTCTACTACAATTTCTATTGCTTCGTACCGTATGGCTCCGAAAGAGTTGAAAAGTCAGCTTTAGGAGTTGTTAGATCGAGGTTTTATTAGGCCTAGTAGTTCGCCTTGGGGTGCTCCTATGTTGTTTGTGAGGAAGAAGGATGATAGTATGAGGATGTGTATCGACTATAGGCAGTTGAACCAATTGACAGTGAAGAACAAGTATCTGTTGCCGCGTATAGAAGACCTGTTTGATCAGTTGAGAGGTGCTTTAGTGTTTTCGAAGATAGATTTGAGATCAGGGTACTATCAATTGAAGGTAAAAGAATGTGATGTACCGAAGATAGCTTTTAGGACTAGATACAGTCATTATGAGTTCCTTGGGATACCGTTTGGGCTCACGAATGCACCGGCAGCTTTCATGGACATGATGAATAGAGTTTTCTGAGACTATCTAGACCAGTTTGTAGTTGTTTTCATAGACGACATCCTTGTGTACTCGACATCAGAAGAAGAACATGATGAGCACTTGAGACTTGTTTTGCAGAGATTGATGAGTAATCAGTTGTCTGCTAAGTCGAGTAAATGCGAGTTTTGGATCAGAGAGGTTGTGTTCCTTGGCCACGTTGTGTCAGCTGAAGTTATTTGTGTTGATCCGAAGAAGATTGAAGCCATTGTTGAGTGGAAACAACCTAAGTTAGTGACCGAGATTAGGAGCTTCCTAGGACTAGCTGGTTACTATAGGATATTCGTTGACAGATTCTCTAGGGTAGTTGCTCCGTTGACTAAACTTTTGCAAAAGAGAGTTAAGTTTGAGTGGACAGATGCGAGACAAAAGGCATTTGAGAAATTAAAAGATGCCTTGACGAATGCTCCAGTGTTGATACAACCAGTTTCAGGGAAATAGTTCGTAATCTATAGCGATGCTTTCTACGTAGGTTTAGGTTGTGTTCTGATGCAAGAAAGGAGAGTTGTTGCTTATGCTTCTAGACAGTTGAAGGTGCATGAGAAGAACTACCATACGCACGACATTGAGTTAGCAGCAGTTGTGTTTGCGTTGAAGATTTGGCGTCACTACTTGTATGGTGAGAAGTGCACGGTTTACACTGATCATAAAAGCTTGAAGTATCTGATGACTCATAGAGAGCTGAACTTGAGACAGAGAAGATGGCTTGAACTGTTGAAGGACTATGATTTGACTATTGAGTACCATCCGGGTAAGGCAAATGTAGTGGCCGATGCGTTGAGCAGAAAAGTTGCAGTCGAGTTGCGAGCTATGTTTTCTAGGCTGAGTGTATCAGAGAACGGTGGTTTGATTACAGAGTTGCAAGTGAAGCCTTCGTTGATTCAGATGATCAAAGAGAAACAGTTGCAAGACGTATCATTAGCTTCACATGTTCAGGACATTGCAGAGGGTAGACCGACAGAGTACAATTTCAGTGATGAGAATGTGTTGTGTTTCAGAGACAGAGTTGTAGTACCTGCAAATGTTGAGTTGAGACATATGATTCTGAGCGAAGCACATTCGAGTCCTTTTTCTATGCATCCGGACAGTACTAAGATGTACCGAGATCTGAAGAGTGATTATTTCTGGGTTGGTTTGAAAAAGGATGAGGCCGAGTATGTGAGTCGTTGCATGGTATGTTAGAGAGTAAAGGCATAAAATCATGTCCCTTCAAGTTTGTTACAGCATTTGAAAATTCCGGAATTGAAGTGGGAAAGAATCACTATGGACTTTGTGTCAGGGTTTTCGTTGTCTCCTTCGAAGAAGAATTCTGTCTGGGTGATAGTTGATAGATTCACTAAGTGTGCTCAGTTCTAAGTAGTGAACACCATAGATTCTTTAGACAAGCTGGCAGATTTGTATGTCCGAGAGATTGTGAGATTGCATGGAGTTCCGAAGTCTATTGTATCAGACAGAGATCTGAGATTCACATCGAGGTTCTGAAGTTGTTTGCATAGTGCCCTAAGTAGTCGTCTGCATTTCAGTACTTCATATCATCCGCAGTCAGATGGTCAGTCAGAGCAAGTGATACAAGTATTAGAGGATATGCTCTGTTGTCGTGTGATCGACTTCCAGGGATCGTGGGAGAAGCATTTACCCTTACTCGAGTTTGCTTACAACAATAGTTACCAGGCTAGTATCCAGATGGCTCCTTATGAGGCATTGTATGGTAGGCGATATAGGACTCCGATCTGTTAGGCTGAAGCGGGTCAGAAGTTGTTACCTATGCCGGATTTGCTTAAGGGGACTACCAATAAGGTGAATTTGATTTGTGACCGTCTGAAAGTAGTTTCCGATCGTCAGAAATCTTACGCAGATTTGAAGAGAAAAGAGATTGAGTATTCAATGGGTGAGAAAGTGTTTCTGAAAGTATCTACATGGAAGAAGATGATGCGATTTGGCCGGAAGAGATATTTGAGTCCGAGGTTTATCGGTCCGTATGAGATATTTGAGAGGATTGGGCCATTAGCTTACCGTTTGAGATTGCCTTCAGAGTTAGAGAAGATCCACGATGTATTCCATGTGTCGATGCTTAGGAGATATAGGTCGGATCCGTCCCACGTTATGCCCGTTGAGGAGATAGAACTGAATCTAGATTTGTCGTACAATGAGGAACCAGTTGAGATACTTGCTTCGGATAGCAAGGTGTTGCGTTGCAAGACCATAGAGATGGTCAAGGTGTTGTGGCGACATAGAGGCGTGGAAGAGGCCACGTGGTAGAGGAAAGCCGATATGCTCGAGCAGTTTTCGTACTTGTTTCCGTCAGGTAATTTCGAGGACGAAATTCCTTAAGTGGGGGAGAGTTGTAACACTCGGGTTTGGGGGTCGGGTGAAATTAGATTATTAAAATATAATTCTGGGCTTTAATTTTTCAAAAGAAATAAATATATGTTGGACTAGTCAACTTTTTAAGCCCAAGCCATGGATTTTACACTATTGTAATTCCCATTTTCATTAAGGGTAAAAATGTCCTTTGGTATTTAAAAAAATAAAACAAAACAAATAAACAAAACACATATTTTCATCATCTTCCTCCTCCTAAAAACAAAATCAACAACATCTTTTCCCTCCCCTTGCAAGTTACTATTCCATCTTCTTCTCTCTTCATCCTTAAGGATTTTTAAAAGGTAATGATGTTTTTTAGTTGTCCTTATCTTCCTCTCCATTTCTATACCATTAGTTTTCAATAAAACCTATTATATTGCATTTTGAGGTTTTTGGGTTTTGAAATAAAAATGATAACTTTGATAGCTTTTAGTTAAACTTTTGATTTGTTGTTGTTAAATAATCTATTTACTATCCAAAAGGTCAATCATATCTAATTTTTACATGGTTTTATAATGATTTTCGGATATGGGTTTTAGGGAGGTTTTAGGTGGTTTAAAAGATGGTTTTTGGGGCTGTTTATGAGTGGGGATCGATGGCTGATGATTGTATGAAGTTTAAGGGTTAATTTGGAAGCTTATGAGTATGTTAAAAGTGTTGGAATCGATGGTTAATTGTTGTGTGTTTGGGCTGCTCGAAAATGCTAGTTTGGGGTGTGTTCTTAGTTGGCTAATCGCTTGAAAATGTGTTCCGGGTTTGCTTCGGTGATTTATGACTGATTATTGATGTTTTTACTTGTGTTGGGTTGCTTAGAACCAAGGTTTTGTGTCGGTGAGACATCAGGAACTAATCCGGGAAGCTTGGAAGATTAATCGGCTAGAGTTGTTGAGCTTGGAGTAGTCGTTGAGTGGTTCTTCGGTTTTAAATTGGTTTTCAAAATAACTTGGTTCGAGCACATAGACCTAGGTCGGGCTTGGTAAACCCACCTAGAGTTAGGATTTGATTGGTAGTCTAATCCCAAGCTTTAGTTTAGAAGACTATGGTTGAACTTGTAAATGTTGTGTATGCCTCATGTATTAATTGTGTGTGATGTTGCTATGCATATTGTGGCTATGTGAAGGGTCGGTCCTGAGTTTTTGGAGGCCCGGGGCGAACTTAAAAATGAGCCTTAAATTGAGGATTTAAATTGTAATTATAGTTACAATCTTATTTTCGGTTCTGTTGTGTTTATCATGATTGTGGATATAATAGATGTTATTTTGTTTATTGCGAGTATCGCGGTTATGATTTTTTTAGAAACATATGCTATTGTGGACATAATGGTTCCATATATTGCGGTTTTAGATGATGTCACTACCGTCATATAACGATCGTTGTTGTGGTTGCATGCCACTATTTAAATATGTCCATAATAGCAAATAGTGAAAGAAATTAAATTTTAAGAGTTGGTCCATCGTAACAAGTATTGAAAAAATTGGTCCCATAATAACCAATATTGAAAAAATTAAATTTTAAAACTATTAAAAAAAACTTTGATACACATGCCGTGTAAATTTTAGTTTACATATGCCTTTTCGTTTTAGGGGTTAGGGTTTTAGTTTAGGTTTTAAAGTGTAGGGGTTTATGTTGTAGGGTTTAGAATTTAATATTAGTGTTGAGAATTTAGGGTATAAGGTTTAAGGTTTATGGTTTAGTTTTTTTGGGTTAGGGTTAGAATTTAGGATTTAAGCTTTATAATGTAAATATGCAGGCTTGTGTAAAATTAGCATGTATATCAAAATTTTACCTTAAAACTATGCCCATAATAACAAATATTGGAAAAAAAACGGGAGCCCTAGTAACAAGTACTTAAAAAATTGAATATTAACAGTATATCCCTAATAATAAATATCGAAAAAAACACAGCTCCTAATAACAAGTATTAAAAAATGGGCCCTTAATAACAAGTATTACAAAAAAATGAATATTAAGAGTAGACCCCTACTAATAAATATTGAAAAATACTCAGCATCTAATAACAAATATAAAAAATAGGCCCCTAATAAAAAGTATTAGAAACAAATAAATATTAAGAGTAAATCTTTAATAATAAATGTTGGAAAAATCTTAACCCCTATTAACAAATATTAAAAAATAAGTCCTAATAACAAATATTAAAATAAACTAAATTTTTAAATATAATTAAAAAATATACAATATTTAATTTTCTTGAGCAATGGGCCCTGAGCGGGCGCCCTTACTGCCCCTGCCCAGGGCCGACCCTGGCTATGTGTAGTGTTGAGGCGTGATGATTTATTTATGCAATGTGATATGCATGTGTTTGATGAAATGTGGGTTGCATGATTGTAAATCATGGTGGATACGTGCTAGGCACAGGAATTGGTAAGGATATTGTGTTATGATGAGCTTGTGATGAGTTAGTATTGGCACTAGTATGCTTGGGTACAAATGATCGATCATTAGGATGTTAGTGTGCACACGAGTGTCGAAATGCACGTGTGGTCTTGGTGATGGTAGTCACCAAGATAGAGTACGGGTACGCCCAAAAATCTTCATTTATACTTTAGTCGATGATGAGTGGAATCCCATCAACGGGGCGTGAGGATGAGTGTAATCTCCTCCACGTAAAACGGTGATGAGTGAAATCCCACCGTAAGGTAATGTAATGGTTGAGTTGTTGGATGTGAGTTCTAACGGTTGTTATCCGTGTATTTGGGTCATAGCCAGGTGCCAATACGTTTGCTAAATGTGATTCATGTGGTTGTGTTATGGACATGTTGAGCATGGCATCATATGTGAGGTTATGTTCATGCATTTCATATAATTGATTCATGTGGTTTCGAAGGTAAGGAAACATGCATTCATCCTTGGTTTTGTTGCTCGTGCTTGGACCCTGCATTGTCGATGTTTGTTTCATGAGCTTACCCTCACTAAGCTTTGCGCTTACGCTCTTCTTTGTTCGACAATGCAGATCCCTAGTTTGTGGGTTGCTTGTGCGAGGAGAAGGGCCTCCAAGTGTGCTATTTTCTGCCTTATATGTTTGCCATGTGGCCCTTATCTCTATGCTTTTATGACATGTTTAATGGTTGAATCTTAGCTCCTTCTATAATATGCTATATGGATGTTGTTGATGCTCCGTTGTTCATATAAAAATGTTTCGTATGCTGATTCTTGATTGTTAAATGTTGTATGAATGTTTTCTTGTGGCTAGGTGAGTCTTAAATTGCATTTAGAGTTGAGTCTTGGTGTGTTTTGTTGCTAATTTGAGTCTTATAGTGCAGGGCGTATCGATACGCCCAAGGGCCGTATCGATACGGTCTTACACTTTGGGACTCACATTTGGATTAGCGTACTGGTACACGGGGGTGTATCGATACACGAAAACTTCTCTGGAAATCTGAGAATTTGACGAGATTTTGGCGTATCGGTACGAGTCTAGGGTGTACAGTACGGTCTTTTATTGTTGACCGTGAGAAGTTGACCAATGAGGGTGTATCGGTATGGTCAACCAGTGTATCGATACGGTCTCCCTATGTTGACTTTGGGTTGTTGACCTAGTCAAGGCGTATCGATACCCTCTTCTAGTGTATCGATACGGCCTGTTGTATGACCTAAAATGGGTTGTTTTAAATTGCATGATCGATTTTTCGCCTTGCTTGTTGCTTCCGCTGTCGTTGTTCATATAAGATGTAATAAAGCCTTTAGACAAGATAATAATTAAAAGAAATTTTATAGGGTTGCTAACCGAAGGGGAGCCTTAACGGGTTTCACTTCAATTTTCCCCGTGTGACCCACTCGGACTGGCCAGCCGCCCAGACCGGGACGAGGGGGTTACAATTTAAAAATAATGAATAATTATTTTTCTGTTGTGAATAAAATAATAAAGAACAACGAACAAGTATAAAAGAACAAAGAGATGAGAGAAAGAGGGACATTCGTATTATTATCAAAAATTAGAATTGTGTACAATGCCTTCATCTATTTATAGGCATAAGAAGTACATAATGCATTAAACTCTAATTAATAGAGATAATATTCCTAATAATAGATAAATCAAAATCCTTAGATAAAGTTCTCATCATGATTAACATCCACATAGATAAATATTTAGAAAATTTTCAAAATATTAAAATATTTTTAACAAAATAAAAATTAAAAATATTAAAAAAATGTTATTATACAATTATAAAAAAATTCAAAAAAACTTTATTGTTTTTATTTTTTTCAAATTATTTTTTATACTTATATAATAATTTTTATTTTTTATTTTTTTAAATTTTAATACTTTAAAAATTATTATTTTTAAATAAATTTCGAAATTTATTTTTTTTATTTTTTTAAAATGCTTTTTATAATTTTCCAAAGTTTTAAAAAATAGATTTTTTTTTTTCTATTTTTAGATATTTAAAAAAATGAAATTTAAAAATTCATAGAAATGACATGTGGCATTATCCTATTGTGACACATGTCAAATGGGATTTTTCAAAAAAATAAACTGTTAAAGTTAACAGTCAACGTTGGTCAAAGGGCCAAATTGGTTTTTTTTCTTGAGTTTGAAGGCTTAATTGAGTGCAAACAAAGTTTAGGGGCTTAATTGATTTTTTTTGTAAAAATTTAAGGGCTTATTGAACCCTTTAGCCAAGAAAAAATATTAGAATATTTTAAATCGAATATTTTTTAAATTCAATATTTAAAATTTGACATATTTAAATTAAATCGAATATTTGATAACTACTTCAAATATTTTTCATATTTAAAAAATATAAATATTTGAAGTAGTTATTAAATATTCCATTTAATTTAAATATGAAAAATATTAAATATTCGATTTAAATATTCAATTAAAAAAATTAATTTAAAATATTCTAATATTTTTTCATTTTCATATTTAAATTAAATCTAATATTAAATATTAAATTTAATTTAAAAATAAAAAATCATAAATCTATTTTCATTTTAAATCTTATTTTAATAACTACTTCAAACTTATTTAAAATGTTTTCATTTTTAATTCATTATTTGATTTGATTTGACGGTCTGTTTGATTTTACACATCTTAAGTGATCTAGGTTCGAGTCCCCTTTCAATAATTTTTACTTCTTTATTCCCTTGTGTTTATAGTATTATAAGATATATATATCAAATGGTGTAATTCATTTGAATCATTTCACTAAAGATGGGTTGTAGTGGTAAAGCGGTGTGGTTTCTAACTTGGGGTTGCAAGTTCAATCTATGCCAAACCCATCCTTTAATTGTCATATTACCCGTTTGTTAATTTTTTAACGACGCTGGTCAAAATAGGTCAATTTAATAAGTTTGGTGGTCGAATTGACGAGTTGCATAGTTCCAGTGGTCAAAATAGGTATACCCTAATTGTTCGATGACCACTGGAGTAGTTTACCCTAAATTCAATAATTTATTTTCCTTTCAAAATTAGAATTAACACAAGATTTTAACGAAGAAATAAATTTAGTGATTTATTCCACTTATCTGTTCTGTTAAACAACAAGATTAGCGGCACTAAAAACCCGAAACAGAGATATCGAGCCAACTCAATTCTGTTTAACAAATAGATATCAAAGAGAATTAATCCTTCAATTTCAGCGTTTCTTATTTGGAAAGGAGATCAAGTAAACCCGTTAAAACGACATGAATTAAATCCTGGAACGAATTGTTTACGAGATCTTAGTTTCCAAAATAAATCACGATTTCTCCTAAGTATCATGTTCGTCTCTATAAATTTTTTCAAAAGAAATTATTAGTACGAAAATAAAATCCGTAATGTTCCCAAAAACACAAGTGATAATAATTAATATACAAGACGCATGATATTTCTTTTCATGCCATATTTAATACACAATATCAAGGCCAAAATTATTTACGGAATAAATAAGATTTCCATAATACATGTACACATGCATTTACCTTAATAATACTAATTTGGGTCTCGTTAAAAAACTCTCCATTAAAATTTACACAAAAAATGGCGGCTCCGGGATTTTCGGACGTGAAGAATGCTAACCCTAATGTATCGCGATCTGGGATCACGTCTGCGCCGGTCTTCTCTGCGCTGACAGATTGGCCACCAGATCATAATCGGAGCGTACCGTTCCCGACTGTGGACTGGTCGTCATGCTCCAAAATGAGTGTTTCCCTTGGTGGAGACACGGTCGATATTGGGGAGAATGACAAGGTCACAGTGTTATCGATGGATTCTGTCCCGGTGGATATGGAAGTTGTTGGTGATGCTGAAGGTTCTGCTCCGGCGGCGTTGGAGTCACAGCGAACGGTGGCAGTGGGTGCTAGGGTGGAGGAAGTGGTGGCTGCGACTGGTGCGGATGCTGGTTCGAAGCCGTGTTTTCGTGACATGGTGGTGGGTAATGCTGCTGCATCCAAGCCGGTATCTACTATACCGGAGCTTGATGTGGATGTTGGTGAGGGGGATGTTGAGATTAGTTCCGTCGAGGGTACGCCGGTGATCAAGTTTTCAAATCGATTGCATGATCTAATTGATGCTAAATTGGCTAATTCAGTTGTGGTAAGGTTATTAGGGCGTGCTATTGGCTTTGGTGCGTTGGAGTCTAGAATTCGATCGTTGTGAAGCCCTAAGGGGGATATTGCTTTGGTGGATCTGGATAATGACTATTATCTGGTACGCTTTGCGGAGGCGGAGGATTATACGAAGGTTTTGATGGGAGGACCGTGGCTCATCTATGGGTGCTATCTAATGGTGCAACCCTGGAGTAGAGAGTTCTCGACAGCGGCTGATCACCCGGATAAGTTTATGGTTTGGGTAAGACTTCTTAGTTTGCCATACCGTTATTATACCAAAAGTTTTTTTCGAATTATTGCTGGAGCAGTGGGGAAGATAGTTCGAATAGATTACAATACTACGGAAGGTAGACGGGGTAAGTTTGCAAGACTTGCGATTGTCGTTGATTTGAATGCACCTCCGTCGTCGAGCATTATTATAGATGGTGTCTGTAAGAGGATTGAATATGAAGGGTTGCCTACTATTTGTTATTCTTGTGGTTTGTACGGCCATGTTGAAGCGTTGTGCAAAGGCCATAAGGGTACTGACGTGTGAGAAAGGGGCCATGGTGGCCGGAGATGCAATTAATGATGGTGGTTTGTGTGTGATCGGTGGTTAAGGATTTATTGTTTGAAGAAGATGGAAAGGATATTTTCCAGAGAAAACAATGTGTTTCTCTGTATTTTCTTATTATTCTTAATTATTAAATGTATAAAGAGTAAGCCTTTAAATAGGCTGATATAGAGTTCTAATATAACTAAAACTATACTTTTTTCTCTAATTTAAATAATATTTGTCCCTAATTTAAATAAGACTTCTAGTAAATCTAAACTAATGACTTGAGAATAAACTCTAATTATAGATTAAATAAAACTCTACCACTTCTCAGATAACTTACACTCTCCCTCAAACTCTAACACTTCTCGGATAACTTACACTCCCCCTCAAGCTGGTGAGCAAACGTAGTAGAGCACCAGCTTGGATCTTGGATGTGATGCCCACTCATATTTCTTCTATTGTTTCTTAGAGAAAATAAAATCTTCCTTTTCCGAGAGCCATTGAGTTGAACAACTAGGATATAATCATGTTTTTCTTTGCATGGTCATTGTTGAAAATTTGCAGCTGATGTTGCTGATTTCGGCATCCTTCTTGAGATGACTACCAACTTTGTTGTAGCTGTTAGTTTTGCACCTTCATTAGATGTCTTCCAGCTTTTCTCTGTCAGTGATGACCTTTTTCAGGTTTCTTTTGAGATGACTTCCAGCTTTTTTTTTTCCATTCACGGACTAAGTAGCTGCTTCCATTCAATAACGATCACAGGAATCTACACTCCCCCTCAAGCTAGTAGTTACACGTACTAGAGTCCCAACTTGGATTTTTGATGTAGAATCCCTTGAAAAATAATATAGTTTTTCTTTAAGGCTAAACTAAAACCTTTTCTCCTATCTTTTTTAGAATGGATGGCTAAGATAGAACCAAATAGTTTTTTTTAAGGCTAAACTATAACCTTTTCGACAAAACAACAAAAAATAAACGAGCAGAAATTTCACCAGAGATGTAAGATTTCACCAGAGATGTAAGATTCCAACAAAGGAGATGTAAGATTTCACCAGAGACGCAAACAAGGGGGATGGCGGGGTTATGGAGACGACGGCCACGGAACCTGTTGAGAAGTATGGTCCATGGATGCAAGTTCAGGCTCGCAAGCCTCGGAAACAACTTAATGGGAAAGGTGGTGGTAGCTCAGTTCCCAGCAAAAGCACGTCGGCTGGACGTTTTGCTGCTATTGCTATTGAGGATGAGGTTGTGGGGGAGCCGACAGGTGCAGAACGGACAACAGTGAATGGTGCAGTTGGGACGAGTGGTACGGTGAACTCCAAGTCGGCTCTGATGCATGCTCGGTCAAGTTTAGGCGGGACTGTTTCATTTGTGTTAGAGGGGGCATCGAAGGGTAGAAGGCATAGGAAAGAGCTTGTGGTGGCAAACGATGTATCGGAGTCAAGGTTTATGTCATTCGCGCGAGGCGTGGGGAAGGTGAATGGAATTGTTATCGGTTCGGTGGAGAATAAAGGTGGGGATAAGGGTATGCGTAATGAGGTGGCGGCTGCTGGCCATGTTGTTTCAGTGCCGGTGACGTTGAATTCAGGTAATCATACAACTGTTAAAGTGGTAGAGCGAGCAAAGGTTTCGAGTGTGCCAGTTTTGGATGGAAGTTCTAAGTCCAAGGATGGCGGCAAAAATTTGGTTAGGTCGGTCCTGGTGCGTAGGTTGTCCAAAATTAAAAGTGCGGCGCGTTTGAGTCCGTATTCGCAGCGAAAGAAGTCGCCGATGCAGCAAGAGAATAGGGATCCTAATCTTGTGAATGTAGGTGACTGGGTTGCCGATACCACAAAGGAATTGGATGCAGCAAACAGGACAAGGGTTGCGGATGAGAATGTCATTCCAAAGGGTGCCGAGGTTCGAGAAGAGGGGGTCAAGTGGCGTGATAACACGACATTTGATGTGGAGTCGGTGCAATTGTAGGTTGTGAGGTTCATCTTCTCCTTTTATTGTTTAATGGTTAAAGCTCTATTTTGGAATACTCAGGGTGCTCTTGACCCTGATTTTAATCGCTATTTGAGTTTATTTATAAGGCAGCATGATTCGGATGTTGTGGTCTTGATGGAACCTAGAATTAGTGGTAGGAAAGCTGATAGGTTTATTCGTCGTCACCGGTTTTTGCATTTGTATCGCGTGGAAGCTTCCGATTTTTAGGGGGAATTTGGCTTTTTTGGAATGATTTGGTGAGTATGGATGTGATTGCCGTTTCAAGTCAATTTATTCACTCGTTGTGTACTGATCGCGATTCAAGAATTAAGAGCTTGGTTACGTGCGTGTATGCCAGTCCTGATCGACTGAGCCGAAGTGGGTTGTGGGACATGTTGTGTGCTCTTACACCTTCCTCTGAGTTACCGTGGGTTATTGGCGGTGATTTTAATGCCATTCTTGATCGTCGGGATAGACTTGGGGGGTCGTCTAGACGTTCAGGTGTGTGTCGCAAATTTGGGGAGTTTATGCAGCAGGAGAACATGACAGAAATGGGGTTTCAAGGGCCACGGTTCACGTGGAAAAGTGGGAATTTTCAGCAGCGCCTTGATTGTTGTGTTGCGAATGACGCATGGTGTGATACATGTCCGTTGGCTCGGGTATTGCATCTCCCGGGATTGGGGTTGGACCATAGGCCGTTGTTATTGTTGTTTGAGGCTTCGGACACTTCTAAATGCACACCAAGCATCAAATATCTTGCTGCTTGGCAAAGTGATAATTCCTTCCGTGATATGCTTGTTGGGGCTTGGGATCCTAATGGAACGATTGAGTCGAATTTGGTTAATTTTCAGGTTAGTGCTGCACAATGGAATAGTGAAAAATTTGGACACATTGGTCGTCGGAAAAAGAAACTTTTAGTGCGTATTAAAGGTATTGAAGAAGCGGCGGAATTTTCTTCTAATGTTAGCCTTCATGATTTGGAATATGAGTTGAAGAAAGATCTTGATCTTGTGATGCGTCAGGAGGAATTATTGTGGTTTCAGCGCTCTCGTAGTCAGTGGATCAAAGATGGCGATAGAAACACAAAGTATTACCATCGTGCTACAAAGCAACGGCAGAGACGCAAGCTTCACACGATGATCAAGCTTGAGGATGGGAATTGGAGTGATAATGTTGAGCTTATTAAAGCAAGTGTGGTGCGTTTTTTCCAGGGTCTCTTTTCTAAGGAGGCGGGGTGTCTTGCGGTTTGGAATCATAGGGGGCTGTTTTGCACTATCTCTAGTGGGGAAAGGGTGTTGCTTGATAAGGATATTGATGTGGCGGAGGTCCCTGCTGTCGTCTTTTCTATGGACCTGTTGAAGGCGCCAGGGATCGATGGTATTCATGCGATGTTTTATCAGCAAAATTGGGATATTGTGGGGTCGCAAGTTGTCGACTTTGTGCGCAATTGTTTCCATGGGAATTCCTTACCGCATGGTTTTAACCGGACATTCATTGTTTTGTTGCTTAAGGTTTCGGTGCCTGAATTCTTTAGTCAGTTTCGTCCTATCAGCTTGCGTCCGGTTATTTACAAGGTGCTATCGAAGTGTATTGTGAATAGACTAAAGCCTTTCCTCAAGAACTGGATTTCGCACAACCAAGTTAGTTTTGTTCCTGGATGATGCATAATGGACAATGTTGTTGTGGCGCAGGAAGCAATTCACTCTATGTGCAAGAAAAAAGGGCGGGTTGGTTGGATGGCGATAATGATCGATTTGAAAAAAGCATATGACATGTTAGATTGGAATTTTATTGCGGATACGCTTAGTGATTTGGGTTTGCCCCAAGGCCTCCTTCGGTTAATCATGGACTGCATTACGTCTGTCTCTTCGCATGTTATGTGGAATCGTGAGTTAACTGAGCATTTTTATCCGTCTAGGGGTATCAGGCAGGGTGATCCCCTCTCTCCATACATTTTTGTTCTATGTATAGAGCGGTTATCACAGCTGATTAATTTACGGGTTGATCAGGGGAATTAGGCTGAGGTCAGATTAAGTCGAAATGGCCCAGGTTTATCGCATTTGTTTTTTGCTGACGATGTGATTCTGTTTTCGGAAGCGTCGGTCACCCAGATGGATGTTATCGATCAAGTGCTGAATGAGTTCTGTGCATCGTCTGGGCACAAGGTTAGTGCTGCAAAGACTCATATTTTCTTCTCTAAAAACACTTATATTGCTTTACGTAGAGCCATCTCGGGTGGTTTGGGGTTTTCTGAGGTGAGTAATTTGGGTAAATACCTTGGGATTCCTCTATTGCATTCTAGAGTGACTATGGCGACTTACGAATATCTAGTGGAAAAAGTGAAAGGTCACCTTGCTTCTTGACCAGCTCGTTCGCTATCCTTTGCCGGAAGGGTCACGTTAGAGAAGTCTGTCCTCCAAGCCATTCCTAGCTATACTATGCAGGTTTCTTGGTTACCTAAGTATGTATGTTTGGAAATTGAAAAACTGATACGATCGTTCGTTTGGGGTAGTACATCGGAGCATAGGAGTATGCATTTGGTTCGTTGGGAGGAGATGCAGAAGCCAATAGAGTATGGTGGGTTGGGATTTCACAATCTTGAGAATGTGAATTTTGCTTTTCTTATGAAGTTGGGTTTTCAGTTAATGAATGATACTGATAAGCTGTGGGTTAGAATTTTGCGTGCGAAGTATAAGTGGCAGGATACTCTACCTTCTAGTATTCATCGGCGTAACTATTCTCGCTTGTGGGCGGGTATTAGTCGGGTTTAGGATGTGGTTCGACAAGGGATGGTTTGGGTTGTTCGTGATGGTAGGTCTGTTGACTTTCGGCATGATGTGTGGATTTCAGATTTGAGACCTTTGGCGCCTTTTTCCCTGGATTCATCTCCTCCAGCTTCTTGTGTTGTTGCCGCGATGGTCAATAGTGAAGGTAGTTGGGATGTGGATTTGTTACGATTGCTTCTTCCTGAGGAATGTGTCCTTAGAATTTTAACATTTTTTCCGCCTTCTGATATGCTTGGTCCGGATCGGCTTGGCTGGAAAGGGGAGACAAATCTTCTTTTTTCAGTTTGATCTGCGTATAAATCTCTTAGTCCACAGTCCGAGGAACCGAATGTTGTGTGGAAATGCTTGTGGCGTTCTCCACTACCGCAAAGGATTCGGACCTTCCTTTGGCTTGCATTCAAAGGGACACTCCTTACAAATGAGGAACGCGTGAGACGGCATATGGCTTCTAACAATTGCTGTGATTGGTGCGGGGGAGATGTTGAGAGTGTACTGCATGTTTTGCGTGACTGCACACATGCTAGACGGGTTTGGTTACAATTGTGCAATCCGGATGATTGGGGTGGTTTTTGGTCACAATCTTGTGCGAACTTGATTCATGCCAACATAACCGGGAAAGGTGTGTGTGGGGATGACAGTTGGAAGGTGTTGTTCGCGGTGGTTTGTTGGAAGCTATGGTCGAGAAGAAATAGTAGATTGTTTGATCGTGATTGGGTTGAGAAGGTTGATTTTGTTGATGAGGCGCGTAGATTTGCACAGCTCATTTTGGAGTGCCATGAGGATCGAAGAGGAGTTGTGTTGAATCTAGCTCGGTCGGAGGCTGTGGTGACTCGATGGATGCCACCGGAACTGGGTTGGGTGAAGGTGAATGTTGATGTGGCAAGGAACATTACCAACGGTTTGGAAACGATAGGGGGTGCTATACGGGGTGATCAGGGCGAATGGTTGGTTGGCTTTACTCGCTTCTTAGGGCGGTGTGACATTGTCACGGCTGAATTATGGGCGATTAAAGAAGGAATTGGATATGATCGGGACTTTGGGTTCGATAAGGTTATCATTGAGTCGGATTGTACCGAGGCAGTTCGGATGGTGCAAGGTAGGGTGGTCTCTAATAGGGAAAGCGCTTCTATCGGATATCAAAGCGAGTTTGAGGGGGGATTGGGAAGTTGTTATGAGGCACATTGACCGTTCGGCAAACACTGTGGCCGATAGGATTGCGGCGAAATCTATGGACGGTGACTTTGCTGAGGAGTTGTTAGCTGTTGAACCGGCGGATTTGAGGCGATGGTTGGACCAAGATCGGATGCACAGTATGGTGGTTGTGTAGTCCGGAGGGATTGTGGTGCATGTGGGGTGTTGTTTTGTATCGCCGTTTGTGGCGTTGGCCATTGTGTTTATCATATGTAGCTACATTCGAGTGCACTTTTTTTCCTCCACTTAGGCTTAGGGAAGTTTTTTAATGAGGCATGAGAATGTAGCGAGTTCTCTTCTTTAATAAAAAAATAATACTAATTTGGATCTAGATTCACCCTAGCAACTTTCACTGGTGCAATATGGTTGAGGCCATGGTTTTGGTGGTCTCGCCACAAGCAATTGTCACATAAACACCTTGTAAATCTTTTTGATTTACTGCAAGTAAACAATTCTTGCCATTGTAACCCTCTATATCGGTTACGATGTGAACACCTTGTAAGTTGTAACCACAAGGCTTGTCGTGGTATAGACTTTTGTCTCGTACACAATAATATGCTCGTCTTGAATTAAAATTTAAAAAAGATTATCTTGAGATTTTTAAACAAGCGGCGTTAATAATTCAAGAATAATAATAAAATAATAAAAATAAATACAAAAAAATATTATTAGATCGAACAGAATTAAATAATTACAAATAAAGTTGAAGCTGAAAAATAGAATAGCCGAATAAAACCATGCATTCTAATCATCTCTTCCGCTACGACTATACTTGAATATATTTGTACGGCTTCTCCACATAATCCACTAAATACCAACACGCAACGTATCCCATATTTTCTTTATGGCAAGTAATAACAAATTACCAAGGAAATTGAAAATAATAGAAACGAATTAAATAAACTGTAATTCGATTGGGTAGAAAAGAGTTGAGGCATGTGCGAGCACAATTTTCTTAAGACAGATTTTCAGTCACTCCTATGGTGCTTGAAATACGTTGATCGTCTGTCTCCCAGTATACAACAACTAGATGATAAAATGTAGTAGCACGTCCGCAGAGATCACAAGCTGTAACCTTACCTTCCTCTATAACCAAAAACACTTTAGAAAAACACACAGTAAAAATAATAGAATATCTCTGTGTTTTTTATAGTTGTTAAACCTAATATAGGTTTGCATGCTATTTATAGGAGTATGAGTTTCATTGGAAATAAAACTTGTGAATTATCTAAATTTTATATAAAATAAAATTCATTTATCAAATAGCATTATCACAATAATACTTGAATTAAAATATAATATTTAAATTTAGGGTAAACTATGTCAGTACCACTTTATTTTTTGACTCGTTTATACTACCCTGCCGTTAAATCGTTAACTCCGTGATGACATGGACGCTACACCAAAACGACGTCGTTTTGATGCTGCTATTTTGACACTAATTGGCCCAAAAAGACATCGTTTTGCTCGAGAAAAATATGTGAAGTTGTGCACTCAATGAGATTTGAACCTAGGACATTAAGCACTAAAGTCAACCTCCTAACCACTAAGCCAAACTAATATCTTTGATTTATTCATAACCACTAAACCGTAAAACCATAAACCCATTAGCAACCAAAATAGATGGATTTGGGTTTAAGCTTTAAGATTTTGGTGAATTTTTGGGTCTTTTCGTAAATTTTGAAAATTTTATATTTTTTAAATCAGTTTTTTAGTTTTTATAATAATATATTATTTGTTTATATATTTTAATATTATTTGTTTATGAATAAAATTTTAGTGTTTAAAGTTTATAGTTTAAGGTTAGGGTTTATGGGTTTAGGGATTAAGGTTTAGTTGAATTTTGAATTTTTTAAACAAATTTTGTTTTGAAAATTATTTTTTTGTTTTTATAATAATATATTTATCTATTTAATATTATTTATAATATAAAAACATTTATATATTTTCATTGTATTTATTATTTATGTATTAATATATGTATATCAATATTTGAATATTTTTATATTATAAATAATATATTTATATTATTCAGATAAAGTAATATTATTTATACGACAAACTACAGTTTGAAATATATATTATTTGTGCTAAAAATAATTCAAAGATATTAGGTTGACTTGGTGGTTAGGAGTTTTTTTTTATGCTTAAGGTTCTAGGTTCAAATCCTATTGAGTGCACAACTTCACATATTTTTCTCTAGCAAAATGACGTCGTTTTGATGCTAGGGGTGAGCAAAACTCAACTCGAGTCAAATATTTTTGACTCGTCTTGACTTGACTCGAAATTTCATAGACTCGACTCGTAAATTTTATTTTTAAGTTCAAGACGAGTCCCTCAATTTTTAATGATATATACATACCGATATATAAAAATATGAAGAAATATTGCCACATATAAAAAAAATATGAAGAAATATATCTTATATGATTAGAGAAAGCCGTTTAAATTGGAATCATAACGTACTATAACATGATAAATAATTACAATTAAATTTTATAGGAACTCGAAAACTCGACTCGAATTTCTTAAATTCGAATCGAAAAAATTTCAAATAAAGTTTGAGTTGTAAAATATGACTCGTCAACTCAAATAACTCGAAAATTTTTGACTCGACTCGATCGAACGCTCACCCCTATTTGGTGCAGCGTCCATGTCATCACAAAGTTAACGATTTAACGGCAGGGTGGTATAAACGAGTCAAAAAATAAAGTTTGGTGGTAAGTTTGGACCAATTGAAAGGTTGATAGTAAAAACAAGTCACGCTCTATTGTTCGGTGGTACATGACATAGTTTACCATTAAATTTAAAGATAATCTCTAATCATTTATTTGAGATATTAAAAATGCTATTTAAGAAAAACTATCTCGTAATGGGTTAAAATATTCACAAGCCCACTAAGGGCCCAATCCATTTAGACTTTTACATTACTCATATCATATAAGCTTAAGTTATTCAATAACCACTAAGTAAAATTTTGTATATAAACATATCCCACACTTGGTAACCCATCAATATAGATATAAACTTTTTTTTCTTAACTCAATTCACAAGCCCACTTTAAGCATCAATTTCTCATTCATCAAATTTTTTTACCAAATTTTTTTTAATTCAAAACTCAGATTTAATTATTTTTCAACCACAAATAGTTTAGTGGATGCGGCGTGAAGAAAATGCAGCAGGGAGAAGTGATGGTTCATTCGACAAATAGTTTGGCACTGTGAATAATGGGGGACAAGACAATTGTTGATGTAATTATTATGGATAGATGGATGGTTGGTTTTGCAGGTTTATGTTTGGTATGGATATATGCTTTCAGGATATTCGTTGGTTATTTCATCCATTTTTCAAATAATTGATCCCACCACTAGCCACAATCTAGGGTCAGTACTTATTCTTCACTGTTATAATTTTGGATAAAAAATGTAGTGAATGTAATAAATTTATTTAAAAAAATCATTTTAGTCTTTAAAATTTCAAATATATATATTTTTTAAATTAGACCAAATAAGAAAAAAAATAACATACATGTTAAGCTAACATCAGTTATTGAATATTGACATAAAAAATTATCCTTTTGTGCAAAAAAATAAAATATATAGAAATTATATAATAACACATTAAACTTTAATAACACATTAAAGTTCACAAATGAATACTAACCTTTGATCACTTATTCAATTTGGTACTCAAACTTTCAATTGCTTTGATAGTATCATTAAACTTTAATTTTATTCAAATTTAGCCACTAACTCGTTAAGAACAGTTAAAAGAGTAACGTGACAGTTAAAATATTTTTGTATAATAACACATTTAGTTCTCCATATTTATAAATTCAAACAATTTAGTCCTAATTCAAAGGAAATAATAAATTTAACCCTCATTATTTACTCATTATTTCAATTTGACACTAATTTTAATTAAAAATAATTTAACCCTACACCTTAAAACTTAAGTCCAAAACCAAATGCTTCAATGTTACCAAACTTCCAATTGTATGGAATCTGCTGGGTTTGATCGTTTGCCTATGCTGTTGTCTACTGTTGTTTTGTCCAGGAAGACTGATGGTAAAAAAGGAAACAAAATAATTTATATAGTAAACCATGTCAAACTGATAATATGAACATTTATCTATTTCAAATTCAACAATTATTATGGTTTATACTATTATGATATTTTAAAAATAGTTAAATTAATTAAATATTAATTAGAGTAATCGAACATTTGAATCACTAATTAAGGATTTCAATTATAATTCAAATTATATAACAACTGTCACTGTAATCTTTATATTTTATGATACAATATAATCCAACACTAATATATTAAAGACTTAACTACTGAAATGGTGACTTATGTTTCACCCCAGTACAAAGATGATCACCAAACGACCACTAAGGTCACTTACGTTTTCAGGGTGTAAATTTTTTTTTCACTCAGCCTTTTGTTCCCGTTAAATGTAGGCGGCTATCTAATCTAGCAACAGAAAAAATAAGGGTAAACTACTACAACGGCCACTTATGTTTATCCTATGTACATTTTTAGTCCCAGATTTTAAAAATTAAATGTTATGGTCACTACTTAAAAAGTTTATTTCTAATTTTACCCTTGAATTTTTAAAAATTCATTTTCAACCCCAAATTTAGTCAAATTCTAATTTTCCTTCTTCCCCTTTTGTCTTCTTCAAAATCTGATCTTTCCCCCCAAATTTAGTCAAAATTCTAATTTTCCTTCTATTTCAGTACCTTGATTTCATAATAAGAAGCTTAAAGCCTTGAATTAGATCATCGGAAGCTAATTTTATCAAATGATTCCCTCAAAAATCCATTTTTTCACCAAAAAAACCCTAAAATTTCACAGATCCATCTCCATATAATTCAAATTCTCTTCTAATTTTTAAAACCCTATTTTTCCCATCAAAATAAAGATATCCAAATCTTCAAAACACCAAAATAATGAAAACTAATTCGAGATTCTTCACGGCCGGGCTAGCTACAACCTAAAGGTTCCTGCTGGTGACTTTTAATCAGGCCATCGACGTTATGACACCGTTCTTCATGGCGATTTTCGCTTACTTGATGACGCTGAAGAGGGAGGCCCGACTTACTTATGTTACCCTCATCCCTGTTGTTACTGGTTTATCATTGCAGTGTGGTATGTATTTTGGTTAATTTATGTTTATTTATTTGTTTAAATCAAAATCTCTAGATTTATTCATTCAGAGGTTAGAAATTGAAAATGAGTTGCTGGGTTGCTTTTATTCTTTTAGTTTGATTAGATTTTAATTGGATTTTACTTTAATTTTGTTAAAATTTGTGTACTAAAAATGATATATTGTTAGGGAATATATTAAGGATTTGATTAAAATTTAGAAATTCATTTGCTTTAGCTTATTAAAGATTCTAGTTTTGTTCATATAAAAAATCTAATTTTGTTATGTTTTTTACATTCTATTGGAAATTAGCTCCTTTCCCTTGTGTGTGTTTATGGAGAATTTGAATGGAATGTGAAAATGATTTGCTTTAGTTTTAGGGTTAAAATGAATTTTTAAAAATTCAAGGGTGAAATTAGAAATAAACCTTTTTAGTAGTGACTATAACTTTTAATTTTTAAAATCGGAGATAAAAAATGTACATGAGATAAACGTAAGTGGCCATTATAGTACTTTACCCTTATTTTTTTGCTGCCAGATCAACAAGCCGTCAACGTTTAACGACAATAGATGGCCGAGTGACCAAAAGTTTATACCCCGAAAACGTAAGTGACCTTACTAGTCGTTTTTCAGAATCAGTGACCAACTCTATACTGTGGGGAAACATAAGTGAACATATCAGTAGTTAACCCTATATTAAAATACTTTTATGACATTTTAATTTTTTTAAGCAATGTTATAAGAAACAAACCAGTTTTCAAATTGGTTAAATCATAAATTCTCAGCCTAGCTAATTAGTCCAATTCTCGGTTTAACAATTTGTTGAGTTGATCAAATGATGGCTAATCACTAAGAGGGGGTGAATTGGTGGAATAAAAATTTAAGGGTGCAAATGGATAATTTAAAAATGAAGACAAATCAAGTTTAGAGTGGTTCAAGCTTCGAACAAGCTCTACACCCACTACCTCCGCACCCTACTGAGGATTTCAACAATTCACTAACTTGAATTCGTCCCCTTTTCTCGGCTTAGGAGGAAACCTTACAAATCGATCAATATCTCTACCCAAAGATTGACCTAATATCACTCTTTTACAAAAGAAGATAGGCAAATTTTGTATATACCTCTCAAATGCTAATTGTTTACCCAATTACACATAAATACTCTCCAAACTCTAAAAATATTTACAATGAAAAATTTCAAATGAGTTGAGTACAAGAATTTGACTTTAAATGCACAAGGGTTTGGATTGGATGCTTTGATGTTGCTTAAAGGTTCAATAGTTGTTGTTGTAGCTTTGGAGACTTGTTTTTATACCTTCTCATTGATTTCTAGCCGTTTGGGTGGTTGAGATCATCAATAGAGCCGTTGGGGCTCTCTCTTCCCTCTATAAATGTTGTTATGCAACTACCCGTATCAGAACACGAGACCCTTGTATCGAAACGTACACCAAAAAAAGAAAGACTCGTTGTGTGTAAAAAGGGCCTGTATCGAAACGGCTATAGGTCGTATCGAAATAGTTTGAAGCTGTAAATGTAAAAAGAGGGCCGTATAGAAACGACTAAGGGCTGTATCAAAACATTTTGAAACTGTAAATGGGTGTTTCGAAACAGGCTAGGGGTGTATCGAAACACTTAACTAAATCTTCAAAAGTTTGTTTTTGACAAGTAACGACTAATACATTTAATGCTCAATTTTAAAATTACTTAACCCATGTATCGAAACAAGTATGAGCCATTTCGAAACAATATTTAAAAATCAAAAACCCAGATGAAGGCTATATCGAAACGAGTATGAGCCATTTCGAAACGGACGTTTCCAGTGGCAAAACGTACTGAAACACTTTGGGGGTGTTTTGAAACTCCTGGGCAATTTTGTATATTTTGGCTTTGAAACACTTAGAAAAATTTATGGGGTTTAAGTTTTGATTTCAAAACATTTTAAGTATAAATTTTACTCGTCAAAATCAAGTATTTTGATTATTTAAAAATTTATTTACTTTGCAATTTAGTCCTTGAATTATTTGTTATATCAAAATCAAATATTAGTTTTACAATTCCCCCTTTTGATATAATAAAACCAAAGTAAATTTTTAAGTAAACTTCCCCTAAATTGAAGCTAACCCTTCTCCCCTTTTTGTTAGATCAAAATCACTAAAGGCAAAGATAAAGCAATGTAGCACAAGGCAAAGCAAAATTGAAGCAATATAATTTCATTAAGCATTAGAAACCAAAGCAAAATAAGTTCATAATCTCCAAACCTAATATCCAAACCTTAATAGTTAAAATATAAAATCCAAACATGAATCAAAACATAGGTCTTAAAGAAAAAAATATAAATAGGTGCATAAAAATAGGGAAATCATAAACTAGATGATATGCAATCGAATGCATAGATCTAAGGCTCATCATCATCTTCATCTTGATCATTGGCCGAGCTCCTTCGGAATTGTCTCCATTCACCATAGAAGCCAGTAAAGGATATATCCATAGAGGTTTGTTGAGTTTCAACCGAAGTGAGTCGATTCTCAACACTTTGGATACGTCCCTCCACTGAAGTGAGGCTAGTGTCAAGATTGGCAAAATTGAAGTCCATGCGGGTGCACAAGCCATTAAATTGCTTAGTAAGGAATGTCATTAGGGCTTCGTTGTTTGGTAGAGAAACTTGAGGTTGAGGTTCGAGGGCCGCAAATTGAAAAGGATTCTCGACATGAGTCCACTCTCAATCAATGAAATGAAATTTGCTCAGGAGAATTTTGCGCTCATCGATGGAATCTTTGAGAGGTTTTGGATAGCCAAGAGAGCAATCGATCCCCAAATTTGAGAACAAGTAGCTCAAGGCGGTGCCATAGGTGAAGGATGTGACAAGATCTAAGTTGTAGTTTTGGACAAGATACACTATTTTGGCAAACATGATTTGACAAATATTTGGTCGACGCCCCTCACGAAAGCACCGAATCTAAAAATCGACATCTTGCCGAATGTGGGAGAATTTTCCTCCGGAAGGACGAAACCACCACGAGACCCTGAGATGAAGGATGCGATCATGAGCATCAAGGACCGTGGCGGAGCCACCAAGGGTATATCCCAACAAGTTCTCGTTCGAAATACCCTCATCTTCAAACCCGAAAACATTGGCCAAGGTTTTCAGATCAACCCAAACTTCTTCCCCATTAGATAGGACTCAATGTTAACCACTTGACCGACATTGAAGATGCAACGAGCATTGGCATAGAAGAGAAGAACCATGTTACGGTACAATGTACTGGGTAAGCCCAAAAAGGACATGAAATTCCAATGCCTTAATAAATAAAGATAGCGAATTTGAAATCGTTCGAAATCCAAAAAGGGTATAGAAACGATATGCTCACGACGGATAACATGATCTTGAAATAGCTTGTAGTTGGTATATACATCTTTGTTTCGAATGCTATTTTGGTAGAGTAGAGTGAGGTTGGGACGAGTAGAATCGTAATCAATGTTAGAGCTTCCACCAACCTCATTGGTTCGTACTCTCTTCCTAGAACCCATATTCGAAATCTAGAAGGAAATCAGGACAAAAAAACATATGTATGCGTAAATCAACCAAATTCAATCCAATATGCAATCCGATAATCAAGGTGTTGATAAAAATTATACAATATAGTTTAAAAAATATATAAACATAAAATAAATTTTTGGTAAAAAGAATTTCAAAAAAAAGATTAAAAAATTATATTGTATAATTTTATATTCAAATAAAAAATTTCAGATTTTGAAGATTTTTTGCAAAAACTTGAAAACCCATATTATATATATATGTTTTATACAATGAGTAATTAAAAACAACCAATAAAATTAAAAAAAATTAAAAAGAAAAGAAAATAGGGTTTATACCTTGATTTAGGATAATGGATGAATGGGGGATGATAAATGCACCAAATTGCTTGCAAAGCTCTAGCCTTGATGTGAAGATTGAAAACCCTCAAAAAATTGTAGGTTTTGATGTGAAAAATCAAGGGATTTGATGAGTTTATATAAGGGTTTGAGAGATCTTACAAACCTGCGCGATCATGTTTTGATGTGAAAAATAGTTGGTGTTTTAATTAAAGTTTGATACCTTTTTAATGTCATTTAAAGCAATATGCGCGATCGTGTTTTGATACGCCACTTGGCGTATCGAAACGACCATTTTAAAACGCTATCTAGCCGTTTCAGTACCAGACTCGTTTCGATACAGGGTGACCCTATTTCGGAACAACACTTCAAACCCGTATCGAAGCGCGTAGAGCCCGTTTCGATACGATTCACTACTGGAATCATCTTAGATTAAGCTCGTATCGAAACATATTTAACTATCTCGATACACCCTTGCTATAAAATGCATTTTGGGCAGTTTCATGTCCAAAGAGAGCCTAAATACATGTAAATGATATATGAGCAAGATTTAATGACTAAAACTGATGCATACTGCTCCTAGCAACAAGCATAGATGCATTAAGAAGCAAAATCACATAAGCATGATCATCATTCAAAATTCAAGCAAATTTTGGTCATTTGGGACCTAAAAGAGTCAAAGAAGGCTAGTTAAACGTAACTCTCTCCTAAGGGTCCAAAAACACTCCTTATCTAAAGGTTGGGTAAATATATCCGTTAATTGGTTCAAGGTATCAACATAATCTAGAACTATATCATTTTTCAAGACATGATCTCTAATGAAATGATGTCTAATTTCTATATGTTAGGTTCTAGAGTGTTGGATGAGATTCTTAATGAGACAAATGGCACTAGTGTTATCACACTTAAGGGTATGGTATCTTCTTGAACATCATAATCTAAGAGTTGTTGTTTCATCCAAAGAACTTGAGTACAATAACTTCCTAAGGATATGTACTTCGCTTCGGTGGTAGATAAGGCTATGTTATTTCGTTTCTTAGAGAACCAAGATACGAGCATAGTACCTAAGAATTGACATGTTCCAAAGGTACTTTTCCTATCCCCATAATTTGTATCGGAGAAGGCATGAAGGTCAAAGGAAGAGTCTCTAGGATACCAAAGACCTAAACAAGGTGTATCTCTAAGGTATATAAAGATTCTTTTAATGGCAACTAGGTGTGATTCTCTAGGACTAGCTTACAACCTAGCACACAAGCAAACACTAAACATGATATCGGGTCTACTTGTGGTAAGGTAAAGCAAAGATCCAATCATAGAACGATAAAGCTTAGAATCAACACACTTACCTCCTTCATCCTTGTCAAGCTTAATTGATGAGCTCATAGGAGTGGCTTGAGGCTTCACGTTCTCCAAGCCAAACTTCTTGAGCATATCCTTGATGTATTTAGCTTGATTTATGAAGGTTCCATCTTTCCTTTGCTTGATTTGGAGCCCCAAGAAAAAAGAGAGCTCTCCCATCATGCTCATCTCAAATTCATCTTGCATTAGCTTAGAAAATTCTTGGCAATAAAATTCATTAGTAGAACCAAAAATAATATCACCAACATATATTTGAACTACTAAAATGTCATTGCCATATCTTTTAATGAAAAGTGTAGTATCCACCTTGCCTTTTTCAATTAAAAAGTTTGAAATTCTTTCATACCAAGCTCTAGGAGCTTGTTTCAAATTGTATAAAGCTTTTGTTAGTTTAAAAACATGATTTGGAAAGTTCGAATCTTCAAAACCGGGTGGTTGTTCAACATACACTTCTTCATTTATAAAACCATTTAGAAAACACTTTTTACATCCATTTGAAAAAGCTTGAAATCATGATAGCATGCAAATGCAAGAAGCATCGTTATAGCTTCCATTCTAGCTACGGGTGAATATGTTTCATCAAAATCAATTCCCTCTTCTTGAGTGTAACCTTGAGAAACAAGCCTAGCCTTGTTTCTCACTATGTTACCGCTTTCATCTAGTTTGTTTCTAAATACCCACTTAGTTCCTATAGTAGATTGATTACTAGGCCTATCAACGAATGTCCATACTTCTCTCAAATTGATTAAGTTCCTCTTGCATATCCAATATCCAAAAATCATATTTAATGCTTCTTTGATATTTTTAGGCTCTATGCATGAGATAAATGCAACATGATTCATAAGTTTGAGAGAGGATCTAGTGGTTACCCCCTTGGATGGATCACCCAAGATTTCACCACCTTTGACATAGTTGAACTCCCTTAGGTATGTCACCTCTATTTCCTGAAGAGCCAAGTCCTTCAAGGCTTCAAGAGGTGGATCTTGTGCTTCTTCTTCTTTAGTTGGAATCTCATCCACCTTTGATGTTTTCCCTCCATTAATGGCTTCAACGATCCCTACATCATCATCATCACAAGATTCCTTCCTCGGAAGGAGGTTATCATCGAAAACAACATGTATAGACTCTTCAACAACCAAAGTTCTTTTATTAAATACACGGTAGGCTTTAGAGTTTAGGGAATAACCCAAAAATATTGCTTCTGTAACCCCCGTAGCCCGGTCTAGACGGTTGACCCGAACTACGAAGATTACACGGGGAAAACCAAAGTCAACCCGAAAGTCAACCTTGATTAACGACCCTTTTTTTTTCTTTTTAATCTTATCTAGATGCACATTAACCTTAAGTGTGATCACACAAACAACATATCAAAAGATCACAAACATCAGAGATCAAACAGGGACCCAATTGAACAAATTACAACTTTAGGGACCAAATTGTAAATTCTGATAAATTAAGGGATTTAACCCAAATTAAAGTTACCATCTTGAAATTAGTCAGGTTTCATGCTTCTCTGTGAAATTTCAGCTCAAAAGGACATCCACAGCTCATGCAATTGATCAAACATGATTCAGGACCAAAACGTAAACAAAACGAAACATGTAACTACCATGTCAGCCCCTCTAACTGTCGACCGTTCCGAAACAGGCTAGCCCTGTTCCGAAACACGGGCCGTTCCGAAACGGGTTCCGGAACATGGCCTCGGCAGAGGCTAAACCGTTTCGAAACGGTGCATACCGTTTCGGACGCCTGGGTTCATGCAAGGCACCCGTTCCGAAACGGTACACCCCTGTTCCGAAACGCCTGCACAAAAACCAGCAAACAAGCCTACTAGATCATGCAATTGGACACTCAAACATGCTCCAAACATCACCAAACTTTACCAGCATGCAATTAAACATATTTAACACATATAAGTATCATCAATTCAGCAAGATAACATCTCATGCAAAAAGCCCCAAATTCAAGGTCATGCTTCCTACACAAGCTAACATTCAAGCCTTAAACCTTCAAAAGCAAGCAATAGAAATTCAATCCAAAAACCAGCAACATCAACCACATACAACATATTTAGGGAGTCATAAACATCTCCCAAAACAAATACATTGGTCCCCCATTGCCAAAAACATACAAAAGCTAAAACACTTATAAAACCTTCATACATTGAGCTTTACTTGTACTTGTTTGCTTGCCTCCTCTTGCTGCCCTCAATGCACTCTAATGCTCTGCATTATTGAATCAAGAAAACGAGAGAGCGTAAGCCAAAGCTTAGTGAGGAGCGCTCTTTAAAAACCATTCAATAATGCATTTAAAACCATTTGTAAATCATGCTTGTAAACAACCTTTACACATGCTCAAAGCATACTTTAAATCAAGCAATAACATGCTTCCACATTTCATTTAAACTAGCATCTCATGCTTCAACATAAACAACAAATCATGCATCTCATGCATCTCATGTACAAAACATGTCATATTGGCTCAAGTGATACATTTCATTTAGAAATCAAGTTCAACAACTTTCCCCAAGGACTTTTAAACACCTTGGACCCCAAGGACTTTTAAACACCTTGGCCATGGACTTTTAAACACCATGAATGGACCACACAAGGACTTTTAAACACCTTTGTGTCCGTAACTTGAAATACCCCAAGGACTTTTAAACACCTTGGCCCCAAGGACTTTTAAACACCTTGGCCCCATGGACTTTTAACCACCATGGAAAGGAGCACCTAAGGACTTTTAACCACCTTAGTGTCCGCAACAAGATTCATCCAAGGACTTTTAACCACCTTGATGATCTTAGATAACAAGGCTCACTCAAGGACTTTTAACCACCTTAGTGACCTTCACTTTTACAAACCATCACTTGCCAATACACACTTTATACATCATGTAATCCACTGTTTAAAAGCATTTAAACCAAGCCATTTCATCATGCATTTCAAAGCATTAAATCATCATTTAACAATGCATAAAAACAAGGCACTCTTATCTAGAGACACCTTCAACACATGGCTTAAATCATCAGCATAAATCATGCTAAAACATCAGCAATTAACATGCTAAAACATGCTTTCCAAAACAGTAGCAAATCATGCAAAATCATCATTTCACATTTCATCAAAACATGGCACCCACTCTAAGAGAGTAATCCGAAAACTTACACTTGAGCTTAGCAAAGTTGTTTAGACTTATACTAAGCTCCCAAAACCTTCAACCTTTGGTTTAAAAGCTGAAAATCCATTTTCACTCACCGATTACCAAACAAGCCTAGCCAACAAGCTTTCCAAGCTTCCAAAACCTTCCGAAAACACCTCCAAAACTCAAGGATCAACCTCCCCTGTTTCAAGCACATAAAAACAGAACATTAATGCATCCTTATGCATTAAAACACCAGCAACATCAACACAACTCGCTGCTCACCACAAATCTAACAATTTGGCTACCAAACACAACCGAAATCATCTCCAAACACTTCCAAAACTTAACCCAGCCAAGATCCATCACTTCTAACCATTTTTATACATCACATAACATGCAAAAAGATCACAACCACGTCCTTATACCTCCAGGTATAACAGATCACCAAAAACACTCCAAAAACAACCAAAAACTCAAGCCAAACTTAGGAAATTCAACCTATCCGGGATTGCATTGATTAAACCTCAACTTCTAATCATTTTAGCATTCATTTAACATCATTTTAACACCTCAAAACCCTGCTTAAACAGATCACACGAAATTTTCACCAAAATCACCAAATCTTGCATTTTTGCCAAAAATCAAGATCTCAATTGAAAAGCCTTTAATAAAACATGAATCAAGGATTGAGAACTTAGGAATTTCAGTAAAGAACTGATAGTTTAGAGGAGAAGGACGTTCTTACCTCCAAACTTGAATTTCTCCACTTTAGAGCCAAAATGCTTGATGAATCAACTTGTAAATTGTGAGGTTTTGATGATGAGATGATTAAAAATCCAATGAGAGTTGAAATGAGAGATGTAGATGTCAAAATCAGAGAAAGAAATCTGGAAAATCTTGTTTGGGTAGAGAGAAAAATGAGAGAAAAGAGAATTTGAGAGAAAATAGAAAAATTTGTTAAGAATTGGTTAAAATGATTTCCCTCTCTTTTCTTAATCTTTAAAATCAGATTTTAGACTTAAAATATCTTAGAAAAAAATCTGGAGAAATCCTTTTTGGAATAATAGCTCCTTAAAGATTCAAAGTTTCAATCCTTTATAAAACTGTCCCGCAACTTTCAAAAATTACATTTTGGTCACTAGTCAAAATGTCAACCTTCCGAACCTCATTTTCCAAAATTGATTTCACAGTTCACTTCTATATATTAAAAGATGATTTTAGAATATTTTTCCATATTTTAATGCAACCCGAACTAGGTTTTCCTAAATTCCCTCTTATATATTCGATCAGCACTTTGACTAAACCGGTCAACGCCAAAACTTCTGAGCCCAAAACCGGGGCGTTACAACTCTCCCCCCCTTAAGAAATTTCGTCCTCGAAATTTACCTGAAGGAAAGAGATAAGGAAACTGCTTCAGCATATCCTCCTTCCGCTCCCACGTGGCTTCCTCAACACCGCGATGCTTCCACAGCACCTTCACCAACTCAATGATCTTGCCACGAAGAACCTTGCTATCCGAATCCAGAATCTTCACCGGTTCCTCATCATAGGTCAAATCCGGATTCAATTCCACCTCCTCCACAGGCAACACATGCGAAGGATCAGATCGATACCTCCGAAGCATAGAAACATGGAACACATCATGAATCTTCTCCAGCTCCTGAGGTAACCTCAACCGATACGCAACAGGACCAACACGCTCAACAACCTCATACGGTCCAATGTATCTAGGGCTCAGCTTACCCTTCCGCCCAAACCTCATCACCTTCTTCCAAGGCGAAACCTTCAAGAACACGCGATCACCCACCGCAAACTCTATCTCCCTACGCTTCAAATCCGCGTAAGACTTCTGCCGATCAGAAGCAGCCTTCAACCTATCACATATGAGCTTCACTTTCTCGGTGGTACCTTTCAACAAAGCAGGCATCGAAACCAACTTTTGACCAGTTTCAGCCCAACACAGAGGAGTCCTACACTTCCTCCCATACAGAGCCTCATAAGGTGCCATCTGTATACTTGCCTGAAAACTGTTGTTGTAAGCGAACTCAACCAAAGGCAGATGCTTCTCCCAAGAACCTTGGAACTCTATCACGCAACATCTCAACATATCCTCCAAGATCTGAATAACTCGCTCAGACTGGCCATCCGACTGGGGATGATAGGATGTACTGAAATGCAACCTTGTACCCAAAGCTTGATGCAAACACTGCCAAAAACGCGACGTGAACCTCGGATCCCTATCCGACACGATCGACTTAGGCACACCATGCAACCTCACAACCTCAGCAACGTACAACTCTGCCAGCTTATCCAAAGAAAACGTAGTATGCACAGGCAAGAAATGTGCACACTTCGTCAGGCGATCCACAATCACCCAAACAGAATTCTTCTTCGACGGAGACAAAGGCAAACCAGATACAAAGTCCATGGTAACCCTCTCCCACTTCCATTCAGGGATTTTCAACGGTTGCAACAAACCAGAAGGAACCTGATGTTCAGCCTTAACGCGCTGACACACCAAACACTTGCTCACGAACTCTGCCACATCCTTCTTCAAGCCCACCCAATAGTACTCATCACGAAGATCGCGATACATCTTTGTACTACCAGGATGCATAGCAAAAGGACTACTATGACCTTCAGCTAGAATAGCATGCCTCAACTCAGCATCTGCAGGCACTACTATCCGATTACCAAAACACAACACCCCATCCTCATTAAAACAGAAATCCGAAGGTCTACCCTCCGCGATATCCTGAACATGAGACACCAAGGAATCATCCAACAACTGCTTATCCTTGATCAACTGAACCAACGAAGGTTTCACTTGCAACTCAGCAACAAGACCACCATCCTGCGATATACTCAAGCTAGCAAACATAGCTCTCAGCTCAACAGCTACCTTCCTACTCAAGGCATCCGCAACAACATTGGCCTTTCCAGGATGATACTCTATCGTCAGATCATAATCCTTGAGCAACTCCAACCAACGTCGCTGCCTGAGATTCAACTCCTTCTGAGACATCAGATACCTCAAACTCTTGTGATCCGTGTACACCGTACACTTCTCACCATACAGATAATGCCTCCAGATCTTCAGAGCAAAAACCACTGCAGCCAGCTCAATATCATGCGTAGGATAATTGCGCTCATGCACCTTCAACTGCCGCGACGCATAAGCCACAACCTTACCCTCTTGCATCAGCACACACCCCAAACCAACATAGGATGCATCACCGTAGACTACAAACTCTTTCCCTGATTCAGGCTGAATCAAGATAGGAGCTTGCGTCAAAGCCAACTTCAGCTTCTCAAAAGCTTGCTGTCTCGCTTCTGTCCACTCATACCTAACATCTTTCTGCAGCAACTTCGTCAAAGGAGCAGCAATCTTGGAAAAACCATCCACAAACCTTCGGTAGTATCCTGCCAAACCAAGGAAACTACGAACCTCCTGAACAGACTTAGGAACTTTCCAGTTCATCACCGCTTCAATCTTCTGAGGATCAACACGAATCCCCTCAGCTGAGACCACATGCCCAAGAAAAACAACCTCTCTAAGCCAAAACTCACACTTGCTCAACTTAGCATAAAGCTGATTCTCCAACAAAGCTTGCAACACAACCCTCAAATGCTCTTCGTGCTCTTCCTCAGTACGCGAGTACACAAGGATATCATCAATGAACACCACAACAAACTTGTCCAGGTATTCATGAAAAACACGATTCATCATGTCCATGAAAGCAGCAGGAGCATTTGTCAAACCAAACGACATCACAAGGAACTCATAATGCCCATACCTTGTCCTGAAAGCTGTCTTAGGCACATCCACATCCTTCACCTTCAATTGATAATACCCTGACCTCAAGTCAATCTTAGAGAACACAGCAGCTCCCCGAAATTGATCAAAGAGATCATCAATCCTCGGCAAAGGATACCGATTCTTGATATTCAACTTGTTCAGCTGACGGTAATCAATGCACATCCTCATCGTGCCATCTTTCTTCTTCACAAACAAGACAGGAGCACCCCAAGGCGAAACACTCGGCCGGATGAAACCATGATCAAGCAACTCTTGCAACTGCGTCTTCAGCTCCTTCAGCTCCTTAGGTGCCATTCTATAGGGAGTAATGGACACAGGAGTGGTATTCTCATACAGCTCAATACCAAACTCCACCTCGCGATTAGGAGGTAAACCAGGCAACTCCTCAGGAAAAACATCAGAAAACTCCTTCACAACCCTGATATCCTGCACCCTCAGCTCCTTCGAACTAGGATTCATCACAAAAGCCAGAAAAGCTTCACAACCTTGCCTCAGCATCCTGCTCGCCTCCAAGGTAGAAACAACATTGGCAAGAAACTTCACATTCTCACCAACCACCACCACTTCATAATCATCCGCAAGCCTAAGCGAAACCCGCTTATTCTCACAATCCACAACAGCACGATGCTCAGCAAGCCAATCCATACCAAGGATCACATCAAAACCATAAAAGGGCAACTCCATAAGATCAACAAGAAAGACATGCTCTTGAACAACCAAAGGACACCTTTTATAAAGCTTACGAGTCACAACAGTTTCACCAAAAGAACTAGTGACTCTAACACCAACATCCAAAGACTCAACAGGCAAACCAAGCAACTCAGCATTCTCACGAAGAATGTATGAATGCGTAGATCCAGAATCAATCAAAGAAAGCAATGACAAGGATTGCAAAGTAAACGTACCTGCAATCACATCTGCATCATTCCTTCCTTCGCGCTGAGCATACACCCTCGCTTGGCCTCCACCCTCAGGTTGAATAGCTACAACATGAGCTACACCGCGCCCACCTTCCTCTCGCCTCTGAAAATTACCACGGCCGCGCCCACGACCTCTCTGCGATGCTGCAACAACAGGAGCACGCTCTTGACCACCAGCCATCCTCGGACAATCACGTCTCAGATGATCAGCAGAACCACAGTTCCAGCACTCATAACCAGCTGCTATCACAGGAGCTTGCACCTCCCTCCCAGCACGAGGACAGTCACGCTTCAAGTGACCACGAGAACCACAAATCCAACAAGCACTAGGGTCAGCTCTAGCATTGCCGCCCCTAGCAGGTGCACCTCCACCTCTCTTAGACGAGGACTGAAACCTCTGATCACTCCCTCTCTTGTTCCGTCCACCGGAACTATACTCAGCAGCTCTCTTTCCAGAACTAGCTCCAGCACCCTTAGCAGACAAACTCAGATTCATCTCGATGTCCTTCGATCGACTAACCAACACATCGAAATCATTGTACTCAGCAGCTAACATATAGGTCTTAACCTCCGTCACCAAACCATAACGGAACCTTTCGCACCTTTCGCGCTCATCAGGTACCAACTCCGGTGCATACTGGCTAAGACGTACAAACTGTACCTCATACTCAGCCACACTCATGTTCCCTTGGGTCAGAGACATGAATTCACGCTTCTTTTCATCCAGATATCTAACTCCCAGATATCTCCTCTTGAACGCATGCTGAAAGAACGTCCAAGTAACATCAGCATCAGCCATCCCAGAGATTGTGGTCGTCCACCACGTATAAGCATCACCTTGCAGCAGTGACACCACACATCCCAGCTTCTGCACATCAGTGCAACTCATCTGTCCCAAGACACGCTTGGTACTCTCCAACCACGCTTCAGACCTCTCAGCTGACATACCCCTAAACTCAGTCCCACCAAGACTGCGCAAACGTTCCAAGGGTAGTCTAGCACCAGCATCTCCCTGATGCCCAGCTCCTTGAGCTCCAGCTACTGCTGCTCGAAACGCACCCGCAATAGCTTGTACAAGCACAGACATGTCAGGTATCGCTTGCCCCTGACCAGCTTCAGGTCCTGCAGCTCCAGCACCAGCTGCCTCAGCTCCAGCTCTTTCCCTCTCCGCACCACCACCACCAGGTGGAGGAGGAGGTATCACAGCACTACCAGTGTGCTCATCATTCACATTCCCCTCCGGGGTCGTAGCTCTCGCGCTACTCCTTAACTCTCTACGTGGTGCCATACTTTACCATGCATAACAATACAAAATGAAACAAGTCAGGACCAGCAAGGTAAGCAAATTCCAAGTATTCAAGCTCAATTTCTTTCAAAAACAACATCATCCCTTTAGCTTTTGTTTGGCAATGGGTACCCTCATCATGCATCATCACAACATGCATCACATACACATCATCATATCATAACACTGAACATGCTTTCACTCAACAAGCATACCAACCAAACCAAGCTTCAATCATGCATTCACACATTCCCAATTACTCGAGAACTCAGCTCTGATACCACCAAATGTAACCCCCGTAGCCCGGTCTAGACGGTTGACCCGAACTACGAAGATTACACGGGGAAAACAAAAGTCAACCCGAAAGTCAACCTTGATTAACGACCCTTTTTTTTCTTTTTAATCTTATCTAGATGCACATTAACCTTAAGTGTGATCACACAAACAACATATCAAAAGATCACAAACATCAGAGATCAAACAGGGACCCAATTGAACAAATTACAACTTTAGGGACCAAATTGTAAATTCTGATAAATTAAGGGATTTAACCCAAATTAAAGTTACCATCTTGAAATTAGTCAGGTTTCATGCTTCTCTGTGAAATTTCAGCTCAAAAGGACATCCACAGCTCATGCAATTGATCAAACATGATTCAGGACCAAAACGTAAACAAAACGAAACATGTAACTACCATGTCAGCCCCTCTAACTGTCGACCGTTCCGAAACAGGCTAGCCCTGTTCCGAAACACGGGCCGTTCCGAAACGGGTTCCGGAACATGGCCTCGGCAGAGGCTAAACCGTTTCGAAACGGTGCATACCGTTTCGGACGCCTGGGTTCATGCAAGGCACCAGTTCCGAAACGGTACACCCCTGTTCCGAAACGTCTGCACAAAAACCAGCAAACAAGCCTACTAGATCATGCAATTGGACACTCAAACATGCTCCAAACATCACCAAACTTTACCAGCATGCAATTAAACATATTTAACACATATAAGTATCATCAATTCAGCAAGATAACATCTCATGCAAAAAGCCCCAAATTCAAGGTCATGCTTCCTACACAAGCTAACATTCAAGCCTTAAACCTTCAAAAGCAAGCAATAGAAATTCAATCCAAAAACCAGCAACATCAACCACATACAACATATTTAGGGAGTCATAAACATCTCCCAAAACAAATACATTGGTCCCCCATTGCCAAAAACATACAAAAGCTAAAACACTTATAAAACCTTCATACATTGAGCTTTACTTGTACTTGTTTGCTTGCCTCCTCTTGCTGCCCTCAATGCACTCTAATGCTCTGTATTATTGAATCAAGAAAACGAGAGAGCGTAAGCCAAAGCTTAGTGAGGAGCGCTCTTTAAAAACCATTCAATAATGCATTTAAAACCATTTGTAAATCATGCTTGTAAACAACCTTTACACATGCTCAAAGCATACTTTAAATCAAGCAATAACATGCTTCCACATTTCATTTAAACTAGCATCTCATGCTTCAACATAAACAACAAATCATGCATCTCATGCATCTCATGTACAAAACATGTCATATTGGCTCAAGTGATACATTTCATTTAGAAATCAAGTTCAACAACTTTCCCCAAGGACTTTTAAACACCTTGGACCCCAAGGACTTTTAAACACCTTGGCCATGGACTTTTAAACACCATGAATGGACCACACAAGGACTTTTAAACACCTTTGTGTCCGTAACTTGAAATACCCCAAGGACTTTTAAACACCTTGGCCCCAAGGACTTTTAAACACCTTGGCCCCATGGACTTTTAACCACCATGGAAAGGAGCACCTAAGGACTTTTAACCACCTTAGTGTCCGCAACAAGATTCATCCAAGGACTTTTAACCACCTTGATGATCTTAGATAACAAGGCTCACTCAAGGACTTTTAACCACCTTAGTGACCTTCACTTTTACAAACCATCACTTGCCAATACACACTTTATACATCATGTAATCCACTGTTTAAAAGCATTTAAACCAAGCCATTTCATCATGCATTTCAAAGCATTAAATCATCATTTAACAATGCATAAAAACAAGGCACTCTTATCTAGAGACACCTTCAACACATGACTTAAATCATCAGCATAAATCATGCTAAAACATCAGCAATTAACATGCTAAAACATGCTTTCCAAAACAGTAGCAAATCATGCAAAATCATCATTTCACATTTCATCAAAAATGGCACCCACTCTAAGAGAGTAATCCGAAAACTTACACTTGAGCTTAGCAAAGTTGTTTAGACTTATATTAAGCTCCCAAAACCTTCAACCTTTGGTTTAAAAGCTGAAAATCCATTTTCACTCACCGATTACCAAACAAGCCTAGCCAACAAGCTTTCCAAGCTTCCGAAACCTTCCGAAAACACCTCCAAAACTCAAGGATCAACCTCCCCTGTTTCAAGCACATAAAAACAGAACATTAATGCATCCTTATGCATTAAAACACCAGCAACATCAACACAACTCGCTGCTCACCACAAATCTAACAATTTGGCTACCAAACACAACCGAAATCATCTCCAAACACTTCCAAAACTTAACCCAGCCAAGATCCATCACTTCTAACCATTTTTATACATCACATAACATGCAAAAAGATCACAACCACGTCCTTATACCTCCAGGTATAACAGATCACCAAAAACACTCCAAAAACAACCAAAAACTCAAGCCAAACTTAGGAAATTCAACCTATCCGGGATTGCATTGATTAAACCTCAACTTCTAATCATTTTAGCATTCATTTAACATCATTTTAACACCTCAAAACCCTGCTTAAACAGATCACACAAAATTTTCACCAAAATCACCAAATCTTGCATTTTTGCCAAAAATCAAGATCTCAATTGAAAAGCCTTTAATAAAACATGAATCAAGGATTGAGAACTTAGGAATTTCAGTAAAGAACTGATAGTTTAGAGGAGAAGGACGTTCTTACCTCCAAACTTGAATTTCTCCACTTTAGAGCCAAAATGCTTGATGAATCAACTTGTAAATTGTGAGGTTTTGATGATGAGATGATTAAAAATCCAATGAGAGTTGAAATGAGAGATGTAGATGTCAAAATCAGAGAAAGAAATCTGGAAAATCTTGTTTGGGTAGAGAGAAAAATGAGAGAAAAGAGAATTTGAGAGAAAATAGAAAAATTTGTTAAGAATTGGTTAAAATGATTTCCCTCTCTTTTCTTAATCTTTAAAATCAGATTTTAGACTTAAAATATCTTAGAAAAAAATCTAGAGAAATCCTTTTTGGAATAATAGCTCCTTAAAGATTCAAAGTTTCAATCCTTTATAAAACTGTCCCGCAACTTTCAAAAATTACATTTTGGTCACTAGTCAAAATGTCAACCTTCCGAACCTCATTTTCAAAAATTGATTTCACAGTTCACTTCTATATATTAAAAGATGATTTTAGAATATTTTTCCATATTTTAATGCAACCCGAACTAGGTTTTCCTAAATTCCCTCTTATATATTCGATCAGCACTTTGACTAAACCGGTCAACGCCAAAACTTCTGAGCCCAAAACCGGGGCGTTACAGCTTCATCACTTTTAGCATCAAATTTACCTAAGTTGTCTTTTCCATTGTTTAAAGCAAAACATTTACAACCAAAAGGGTGGAAATAACTAATGTTAGGCTTTTTGGATTTCAAAATCTCATAAGTTGTTTTCTTTAAAATAGGCCTAATCATTACTCTATTAATAATATAACAAGTCGTATTAGTGGCTTCCGCCCAAATATACTTAGGTAAATTGTTTTCACAAAGCATTGTCCTAGCCATCTCTTCTAAAGTTCTATTTTTCATCTCAACAACCCCATTTTGTTGAGGAGTGCGAGGAGCCGAAAAATTATGACTAATACCACTTTCATTACAAAAATATTCAAAACCCATATTTTGAAACTCGGTTCCATGATCACTTTTAATATGTGAAATTTTAAGATCAAGATCATTTTGGGTAATTTTTGTGAATGTAATAAAATTTTCTAAAGCCTCATCCTTAGTACTTAAGAATAGAACCCAAGTGTATCTAGAAAAGTCATCTACCAGTACAAATGCATATGACTTACCACCCAAGCTCATAGTTCTAATAGGCCCAAATAAATCCATGTGGATTAGTTGTAATACCCTACTAGTCGAAACATCATTGATGGGTTTAAATGAGGTTCTCTTTTGTTTACCCTTAGCACAAGCATCGCATATTTTATCTAATGAAAATTTTAGTTTGGGTAAACCTCTAACTAGATTTTGGGAAGCCAATTTTTCTACACTTATGCTAGCATGCCCAAGTTTCCTATGCCACAATCATGCATCATTCTTGTCATGTGCAACTAAACATGCATGGGATGAATGCATGTCATCTAAATGCACCATATAAATATTTCCTATGCGATGACCTATGAGCATTATTTTATTTGTTTAATGTTCACAAATTTACACCCATTTTTATCAAAATGAACATCAAAACCTTTATCACAAAGTAGTCAATGCTCAAAAGATTATGTTTTAGACCATTGACAAGTAAGACATTTTCAATAAGAATAGATGTGAGATTACCAATAGAGCCAATACCCTTAATGTGGCTTATGGAGTTGTCACCGAAAGTTACCACTCCACCATGCTTTGGCTTGAGCTCTATGAATCTACTCATGTCTCCGGTCATGTGTCTTCAACATCCACTATTAAGGTACCATGCGTTTTTGCTTGAAGCTTTGGCCTTGTAGCAATGCTCCCCCTACAAACAAAGATTGGTTCTTTGATTTTGGTACCCAAACCATTTTGGGTTCATAAGCGTTAGCTCTCAAAAAATTGGTTCCCTTACGAATCCAAGATGAAATAGCAACAATATTGGTAGAAGTTACAAGTTCCTTAGGAACCCATACACTTCTAATCCTCTTAGCTCTAGGATGCCTTTTCAGAGCCACTTTGTTTGTAGTTAAAATCCTTTCTCTTTACATATTGGGTTTTTAAAGAACTACCCTTCTTAAAACCATTTTTCCCAATAGCAAGATAGGTTTTAAGATTATCCACTTCCTTAGTGTGATAATCTTGGAAATCGGAAAGAAGTTTGACAACATCAAGATTTTTCTTTTTAAGCTCATTTGAAAGATTTATCAAATATAAAACATTCTTTTCCAATTCAGAATTGGTTTTTGAAAAAGACTCATTTTGAGATTTTAAATCGGAAATAGTTTTCTTATTTTTCAAAATAGACTCTTTGTATTTCTCAACCAATTCATTATAAATATTTTGTAACTCATCATATTCATCATATAATTCATCATAAGTAAGAGAAGAGTTAGAGTTTACCATGTGATCCTCCTCAAAGGCCATAAGGCAAAGATTGACCACTTCCTCCTCTTCCTCGGATGGCTCCTCATCACTCCAAGTTGCCATTTGAGCCTTGAGCTTGATCTTCTTCCCAAAGCTCTTCTTCCTCAATTGAGGGCAATCGGTTCGGATATGGTCGGGCTTCTTGCATTCATAACAAGTGAGTTGATCCTTTTCTTCCTCTTTTCCTTTATTCTTGAAGTCCCCTCTTCCATTGAATTTTCTTCCTCGATTGGACTTCATGAATCAAGTGAATCATTTGGCCAACATGGCCATCTCTTCGTCCTCCTCCTCACTAGAATCACTTTTGTTGTATGACGCTTTGAGTGCAATTCCTAGCTTCTTCTTTTCAACCTCTTTCTTCTCTAACTTTTTCTCGTCCTTCTTCTTCACTTCTTCTCTCCCTTGCTTCATGATCTCATTGGTGAGTAGAGATCCAACAAGGGCGTCTAGCTTGATAGTCTTCAAATCTCGAGCTTCAATGATGGCCGTATGATAACTTGCAGAAATGCCTATATTTCATGCCTTTTTACTTAAGTATTTGCTTGGTTTCACAATCATTTCATAGCATATAGATGCATTTAGGACATATAGTTGCATAGGGCTTTGCTTGTATGGTGGTTTGATTTATTTAATAAGATTTGATGCAGTTGGAAGGGTATGTTCTGGTGTGGTGATGTGCATATGAAGCAGGAGTGAAGCTGAAAAAAGGAGGAAAATGCCATATCATTTTGGACAGCATTTATGGGCGCAGAAAAAGACAAAGTATCAAAGATAATCTCTTTGCCCATATGTGCAAACCCTCTATTTGTCTTTTATGCCACACGTGAAGATGTAATATTCCCTAGGACACTCAAGGAATGTTAGGGCATCAAACCCTAGGAGCCCCCACTATATAAAGGACAAGAAGCCCACATAAAGAAAGAGAGAGAATTGATAGGAGAGCTTTTTGTGCGAGGAAAGAAAAGAGGAGAGCCGGTCGTTTTCTTCATCTTCTTCACCTTGATGTCCTCCATAGTTGAAGCTCCAAAGGGTGACCTTACTTGCGTTCGAGAGAAGCAGCAAGCTTAGGGCAGTTCCTGGCAGTCCAAGACATCGTTGGGAGTTTTTCCTTCCTTTTTAGTTGTTCTGCTTTAGCATTTTTTTATTCTGGAATAGTCTGTTTTAAATGAATGATGATGGATGTTTATTTCCCAGCCATGAAGTGATTTTAAGTGGCTTGGGCTTGCTTTGGATGATTTTATTTTGGTTTTAATGGATGTTAAGTTATTTTCAACTCCTTAAATGTTTTTTTCACTGTTTTATTGCCTTAGGTTTGTAAGATCTTTCGAAAAAAACCTTAACTTAAGTATTGATGTGCTTAATGGTCGAGAGAGTTAAGCCTAGATTTACATGGAAAATGGGGTTGTGCTGAGAGGCAAACCCTAACTTGCCTTACAGACAAGGATAGGGTTTCAACGACTAAAAGTAGTAGAGCTTCCTCGATAAGTAGCTTTCTAGGGCTCACGCTGAGAGGTATTGCCGTAGCATTCTGACTGGCAGGTTTCTTGCTAGAGATAGTCTAAAAGCATTATAGTAAACTCTGTCGAGCATAAGTTGGGCTGAAAATAGTTAGACATGCATGAGACTTAAGTAAAGGATTCCTTAGCAAGCCTAGCCAGTCATTCCGTAGAGAGTTTCACACGTGAGAGGACGTTGAAAGTTCATTCTGTTTACTCTCGTTTCTTATTATGTTTTTGCTACAACATTTGTCTAATCATCTAAAACTTGCTTCTTAATCAATATTCATTCTTTGTTTCGTGTGCTTACACGTAACTTGAAATACCTCCAATCCTTGTGGAGACGATACTCACTCATCACTTTACTTCTTGTTCGATGTGTATACTTGCACTATTTGTGTGTCATTTATAGTACATCATACAACACAACAAGTTTTTGGCGTCGTTGCCGGGGATTGGCAATTGGTTGTTTTAAGTTTAGTCTTCGTACTAGTTCATTTCTTCTTTTCTTGTATATATTTACTTGTTATTTTTGTTCGTCTTTTTCAGTTGTGTGTGCTAGTGCATGACCCAAAGAAGACCCAAACGAACCTATATTACCGTATATTCCCAAAATTGAACATCTTTTTCGTCAACGGAGACGGGTACAAGAAGCACTTAGAGTCATGAATGGAGCTCAAAATCAAGGAGGTTTACCCGCTGGTAATCAGGCAGATCCTGATGCTGCAGCAAATGGTGGACATGCAATTCGACCACGAGCTATTAGAGATCACTTGAATCCTATGTTGGATGACCTCAACCCTGGGATTTTTGTTGGGTGTGTAAAAGTTCTATCATTTACACCTTTTTAAACCCATATTTCTGCTGCATTCAAGCATCTTTGCATTGTATTTAGGTTAGTTTTCAATAAAACATCACAATTATATAAAAGGCACGGATTCTACTGAAAGATGGCTATTTTTGCAGGTATCTGTCACAGTGGATGTCGAAGGCAGGCGCAGGGCAGATAAGCAGGAGAGCTGAACTGGACAAGCAGCTGAAGAAGACGAACCTGTCATGGACCTGTCGTGACAGCATGATGACAGCAGATTTATGCAGAGGAAAAGTAAAGTGGACCTCGATAGATAGAGAAAAATCTGCTCGTCTGTCGTGTGGAAACCGAATATTTTTCCAAGCCCCGGATCAAAAGATATGTCAAGCCAAAGCTCAAGGAGAAGAATTCCCATGAAACAAGGAGGCGGCTGAAAAGTAGGAATCCTTAGAGATTTAGTCTTTATTAGAATCTTACTTTTAATTAAAGTTGTAATCCTTGTTACCTTAGATAACTTGAGCCCAAAGCTTATATAAAGGGCATAGATTAAACCTAGGGCATAGCCGACTACCCCATAACCGAAACCAAAACCCTGCCGTTTACCTGTCACCGATATGTTCTAAACTCCCCCTAGGGCTACGGGTTGTTTTGTAAAGTAGTTGCAAGGGTTGCTTTGTTTTAGGATTTTTCAAGTTCAATAAAATAAACTTCAAGTTCTTTTATCTTGGTTTTAATATCTTGCAAGAGCATCGGGAGAGCATTGTGAGGTTATCCATTTACTTAGCATCGGGAGAGTTAAGTATACGAAAGAGGTAAAAGCGCGTTCTCTAGTTTATAGTTGAACCATCTCGTGCTTAGGGATAAGGCGAGGTTAAGTGGCTAAGGAAGAATTCATACACATCGGTGTTCATCCTTCGATTCACGCCGGGAGGTATCATCAAAGACGTGATCATCGACAGACTTGTGCCTAGGGATAGGGCAAGGCAGATCTGGGATTCTTGCCAAGCTTGAAGTACGGAGTTAGTGTTCGCTGCCGCGACAGCTAACGGACAGACGCCGCGACAGGTGCTGTCAGCGACGGGTGCGACGACAGAACTGGAGATCCTAAGCAATTCAATACCTGCACTACCGAGCAACTCAATACCAGCCCATTCTCTCTCTCTTGATATCTCAATCTTTTATTTACGTTTTTACTTTATTATTCTCGTGACAACTCTTAATTATTTCCTTTACTTTCGTGCAGTGAATTTAGGTGAAGCTATTAGCCCAATCCCTGTGGAGACGATATCCGATACTTTGTATCACTTTACTACTTGCGTTGTGTATACTTGCACTATAATTGCGATAGACTATTTTACACGCAACAAGTTTTTGGCGCCGTTGCCGGGGATTGGCAACATAACTACACCTTTCTTTCCTTGCACTTTTTGTTTTTATTTTTATTTTCTTTAATTTTTCTTTTGTGTTTTAAACTCTTGCTTTTCACAAGGTTTTCCTGTTTATGCGCAGATCGAAAAGAGGTGAAGATCCTGAGTATAAATTAGATCCGGAGATCGAACGTTCCTTTAATCTCAAGAAACAGATTCGCCACCTCTTAGACTGAAACGAATACCTTGAAGAACAGCTAGAGCAGATGGCCCGTAATCAGCCTGTCGGTGACCCGCCCGCGGCAGGTGGACGACGGTCATGTCGTGACTACATGCTGAACGATCATGTAGAGCTGGAGACCATGCTGCCGGATATTGATGTTGACAACTTCGAGCTTAAACCTGTCATGTTTAGTATGATCAACAACGCCGGACAGTTCAGTGGTTCTGCGACAGAAGATGCTAGGGAGCATCTCAAAACGTTCCAGGAGATCTGTGGTTCGTTTAGACTACCAGGAGTTAGTCCGGAGATACTGAGGTTTCGGTTATTCCCCCATTCATTGAGGGATAGAGCTAAAACTTGGTGGAATAAACTTACACCGGGTTCTATTATGACTTGGGCAGATTTAACTCGTGAATTTTTGTCTCGTTTTAATCCTTCACATTTAGCTGAGCGATTACGTAATGAAATTGCTACTTTTCAACAGGAAGATGACGAGCCAATGCACGAGGCCTGGGACAGATTCACAACTCTTCTCCGAAACTGCCCAATGCATGGATTCCCCGTTTGGAATCAGGTAACTAAGTTCTATAATGCTGCTAACTTACAAACTCGCATTCGAATTGATTCTGCAGCAAATGGACTATTATTGGATAAAGATCCGGACGAAGCCCTGCAAGTTTTGAAACATCTGGCTAAGAATGAGGAGCAGTTTCCAACTGCTAGAAGAGGAGGTAAACGGGTACTTGTTGTCAAGGATTATGAGGCCGACAGCACTATGAAATCACAAGTAGCATTCCTCACCAAAGCCATGAAACACTTATTGAGTGAAGAGGAAGTACGAGGGTTTGCTGTCGAGGAAGTTTGTGCTACATGTGAAGGAAATCATAGTAGGGATGAATGCCCTATAAATATAGAAGAAGGAAAATATGTTGGAAATTACAAGCCAAACTACAATTCCAACAATTACAACCCTAATTGGAGGAATGATCCCAAATTTTCCTGGAGTAACCCCAACAACGCCCTAAATCCGCAAGCCTATAATCAGAATCAAGGGGGTCCTAGATTGTTGACACGACAGCAGCCACAGCCGCAGAACCTGCCGCCTCAGCAACAACAGCAGCCACCACCTGCCACGAGTAGTGTATTAGAGCAGACTCTGGCCACCTTTATGTCTCAGACCGGCACGTATATGGATAACATCAATAAGTTTGTCAAGAAAACGGAAGATTTTATGGATGAAACTAAGATGAGAATGACAAACCATGAGGCCAGCTTGAAATCTCTAGAGACACAAATGGGTCAGGTGTCGCAGCATATTAAACCGAGGCAGAATGGAGGTTTCCCTAGCAATACTGAAAATGCTAGACCACCCCCACACGAGCAATGTAAGGCAATCACTACTAGGAGTGGGAAAAAGTTACCAGGGCCGGAAAAAGAAGCCGAAACAGAAAAGAAACCTGCCTTGGATAAGCCTGCCGAGGAAGCTGCCCCGACAGGTAATGAACAGACTGCTGCCGATGAGCCTGTCACGACAGCAGAAGCGACAGAGGAAAAAAAAGATGAGTATCGACCTCAGATTCGCATGCAGTGGGAAGGACGCATTGCTGATTATCGTCCTCCACCACCTTTTCCGCAACGGATACAACAAGCTAAGCATGAATCTCAACTTAAAAAGATTTATGATATTTTTAAACAGGTTCATATTAACATTCCGTTGTTAGATGTTGTTAGGGAAATGCCCGGTTATGCTAAATTTCTCAAGGATGTCATGTCTAAAAAATCTAAACTTGGGGAATTTGAAACGGTAAGGATGCAAGAAGGGTGCATGAGTATTTTTCATCGACAACCACCCCAGAAAAAGAAGGATCCAGGGAGCTTCCTCATACCTTGCGTAATCGGAGATAAATTTGTGGGTAAGGCATTATGTGATCTTGGTGCTAGTGTTAATCTAATGCCCAAATCTGTTTTTCAGAAATTAGGTATTGGCAAGGCGCGGCCCACGACAGTTACCCTACAGCTAGCCGACCGCTCTTACGTTCACCCCGAGGGAAAAATTGAAGATATTTTGGTAAGAGTGGATAAACTTATTTTTCCTGCTGACTTCCTTATTTTAGATTGTGAGGCAGATGAGAACGCACCAGTCATCCTAGGGCGACCCTTCTTAGCCACAGGAAGATCATTGATTGATGTGGAGAAAGGAGAACTCATCATGCGTGTAAACGATCAAGAAATTAAGTTGAATGTTCTCCAAGCAATGAAACATGCTGATGTGGATGAAGAATGCAAGGCCATCATTGAGGTAACCTTTGATCAACCCTGCATCAGGTCGGGCTGCCGGGATATAAAATTTGGTCACTGCTGCGACAGCCATTTACAAGCCTGTCACGACGGCAACGACGACAGCACCGACGACAGCGACTCCTCTGAATCTGATACATCTGATACTGAAGGTCATGAGGAGGTAGACTGGTTAGACCATCGCCCAGGTAAGTTATTCGAACCCTTGAATTACACTTCGGATAACCATTTAATCCAAAAGCCCTCTACTGTTGAACCACCTGTCTTAGAACTTAAGCCCCTGCCAGGGCAGCTCAAATATGCTTATCTTGGTTGTGATAAAACACTGCCCGTAATCATCTCTGCTAAGCTGCCGCAGGAACAGGAACGACAGCTGATCGACATGTTAAGGCAGCATAAAAGGGCGATAGGATGGACTATAGAAGACATTCAGGGCATTAGTCCGGCAATCTGTATGCACAAAATCCTCCTAGAGGAAGATCATAAGCCGACTATTGATGCCCAACGGCGGTTAAACCTTGCAATGAAGGAGGTAGTGCGTAAAGAAATAATTAAATGGTTAGACGCTGGTATTATTTACGCCATCTCCGATAGCAAATGGGTAAGCCCGGTGCAATGTGTTCCCAAGAAAGGAGGCATGACCGTGATAACCAACGAAAACAATGAGTTAATCCCAACCAGGACTGTGACCGGTTGGAGGGTTTGTATGGACTATCGGAAGCTTAACAAAGCTACCTAAAAAGACCACTTTCCTTTACCCTTTATTGATCAAATGCTTGATAGATTAGCGGGTAAACCTTACTATTGTTTTCTTGATGGTTACTCAGGTTATAACCAAATCGCTATTGCACCAGAGGATCAAGAGAAAACGACTTTCACCTGTCCCTACGGAACATACGCATTTAGGAGGATGCCGTTTGGACTCTGTAACGCACCTGCCACCTTCCAAAGGTGCATGATGGCTGTATTCTCCGACATGGTTGAGGACTTCCTTGAGATCTTCATGGATGATTTTTCTGTCTTTGGAGACGATTTTGAAAGCTGCCTCGGCAACCTTCAAAAGGTACTTGAAAGATGTGAAAAAGCTAATCTTGTTCTTAATTGGGAAAAATGCCATTTTATGGTAGATGAAGGGATAGTTTTAGGCCATAAGATTAGCTGCCGTGGGATAGAGGTCGACAGGGCAAAGATTGAAGTCATAGAGAAGCTGCCGCCGCCAACCACAGTCAAGGGCATTAGGAGTTTCCTAGGGCATGCTGGTTTCTATAGGAGATTTATTGCAAATTTCTCAAAAATCACGAAGCCCCTATGTCATCTCTTAGAGCAGAACCGACCCTTTGACTTTAATGAACAATGCACTGAAGCATTCAAGGTTCTGAAGGAAAAGCTAGTGACAGCCCCCATAGTACAGCCACCAGACTGGACGCAACCGTTTGAAATTATGTGTGATGCTAGTGACTATGCTGTCGGGGCAGCACTTGGGCAGCGCAAGGACAGGCTGTTTCATGTCATATATTATGCCAGCAAAACATTGAATGATGCCCAAGTGAATTATACCACCACAGAAAAGGAGCTGTTAGCTGTGGTGTTCTCCATCGACAAGTTTCGTTCTTATATACTTGGAACGAAAGTAATAGTGCACACCGATCATTCTGCCCTTAAGTACTTGTTCGCGAAGAAGGATGCAAAGCCTAGGTTGATACGATGGATCTTGCTATTACAAGAATTCGACCTTGAAATCAAAGACAAAAAGGGGACAGAAAATCAGGTGGCAGATCACTTGTCGAGGTTGGAGATGGGACAGAGTCTACCTTTAGATGAGACACACATACTAGAGACCTTCCCAGATGAGCAGCTCTTTGTTGCCGCAATAGCTGTCGCGACAGCCATGGCGGCAGGTAAGTCCTCTAACCTTCCCTGGTATGCTGATTTCGTTAATTTTATAGTTAGCGGAATATTACCTTCTGATCTTACTTATCAAGCCAGGAAGAGGTTTCAAAATGATGTTAAACATTATTATTGGGACGAACCTCTTCTTTTCAAAATGTGCGCAGATCAGGTTATAAGGAGATGTGTACCTCAAGAAGAGCAAGAAGACGTTCTCCATCACTGTCATGCCTCACAATATGGAGGACACTTAGGAGGAAATAAAACTGCTGCCAAGGTGCTGCAGTCAGGGTTCTACTGGCCGACATTGTATAAGGACGCACAGGAATTTTACAAAAACTGTGACAGGTGCCAGCGGACAGGTAACATCTCAAGGAGAAACGAGATGCCACTGCAGAATATTTTAGAAGTCGAAATCTTCGACGTTTGGGGGATTGGTTTTATGGGACCTTTTCCATCGTCGTGTGGAAATCTTTACATCCTCCTAGCAGTAGATTATGTCTCCAAGTGGGTAGAAGCAATCGCAACTCAAAAGAATGATGCCAAAATGGTTCAAAAGTTTTTGCACAAAAACATCTTTTCTAGATTTGGCATCCCTAGAGCGATTATCAGTGACGAAGGGAGACATTTCGATAACAGGGTAATTGCTGCCGCCTTGAAGAAATATGGTGTCAAGCACAGGATAGCGACAGCATACCACCCACAGACCAATGGACAGGCTGAGATTTCCAACAGGGAAGTGAAGAACATTCTTGAAAAGATGGTTAAACCAACTAGGAAAGATTGGTCTCTACTTCTGAATGATGCATTATGGGCATACAGGACAGCTTTCAAAACTCCATTAGGCATGTCTCCATTCCGATTGATCTATGGGAAAACCTGCCACCTGCCTGTCGAGATAGAGCACAAGGCATATTGGGCAATCAAGGCAGTAAACATGGACTTGGACAAGGCAGGCCAGAAAAGGCTGTTAGATTTGAACGAGATCGATGAAATACGGACGATGGCCTACGACAACGCAAGAATATACAAGGAGAAAACAAAGAAGTGGCATGACAAGAAGTTGCTGCCACGTCAGTTCTGCCCAGGGCAGCTTGTGTTGTTGTTTAATTCTAGGTTGAAACTCTTCCCAGGGAAGCTTAAATCTAGATGGTCTGGCCCGTTCCAAGTGGTTCAAGTTTTTCCCCATGGTGCCATTACAATTCAATCATTAAAGGACGGGCACCAATTCAAAGTCAATGGACAACGCCTCAAGCATTATCAGGGGACTGAAGCCCCAGGAATACAGGAAGTGGTTACTTTAGGTGATGCCCCACAAGGCATCCCTAATTTAACCTAATTTTTATTTATGTTATTTTATTATTTATTATTATTTATTAGGAATTTAGGTTAATTTTATTCGAATAATGTTTTGTTTTCAATTTCAGTTTTTAGGAAATAAAGGAGTCAAGTGAGAAAGAAGAAGTGGCCCAAGACCACCGCCCATCCACCAGCCCAATAAAGCCCATATATGGTAACCTGTCGCTTCGGCTGCCGGCGCAGACGGATTTGACAGGCTGTCAACAGACGCACAGCAGACGAAGAAGCGTCCGGCAGACGCGCAGCAGACGCATTAATACGTGTCAGACGCGTCAGACACGCAATATCCAATCTGCCGCCCCGTTATTCCTGCCTGCCGTTGCGGCATTAAATGGGCAGCTACTCGACCGCTATATAAACCCCTTCTCCCTTTCATTTTTCCTCACTTCTGATTTTCTCTCTCTTGTATTCTCTTCTAGTTTATCTATTTTCTTTCTTTTTCAGCCCTTGCAACCAAAAATGTCTTCACGACAAACTCGCCAGAATGCTGCTGCCGCCTCTTCTTCAGCAGCAGCATCCCCGTTCGCCAACAAGGAACTATGGGAGGAACGGAGCTTCATCTATAACAGAGATGCCCCTCTTTTTGGACTCCGGCCGTTCATTATGAAGGCCATTACGGCACAACTTTGGGAAGACTTTGCCGAGCAGCCGGCAGAGCTTAACGACACTCTGGTCAGGGAATTCTATGAGGCGATCGGAAGTAAGTCGGCGACATCTGTCGTCGTCCGAGGAGTGACAGTTCCTTTCACCGCCAGCAGCATCAACCATGTATTCGGCCTCTTCTTTGGCCCCAATGACGATGCTCATCAACAGTTTTGGGACTCCCTCGACGCTGCCGGACATGATGCTGTCATGAGGGAATTGACAGAGGAGGGCACAACCTGGAGCACCAGCAAGAAGAACCCCAACTCCGTCAACCGGGCAGAGCTGCTCCCCGAGGCAAAACTATGGAATGCTTTTATCAAAAAGCGTATCCTGCCCTCGTCCCACCACACGACAGTAAACAGGCAGCGGCTGGCCCTCATCCACTCTATCATGCATGACAGGCCGATCAACGTGGGCAGGTACATGCGAGACAGCATTCTCGATTGTGCTTTCAGATCAGATTCACGACTATGCCTGCCCTTCACCATCACTGCCCTCTGTCGCTGCGCTGCCGTACCGGAGGACCCTTCAGACAAAATCAAGAAGGGCAGCGGCTGGACCGACAGCAACATCTCCAGCCTCATGGAGATCATCGTCGTATCGCCCCTCAACGCCTTCGATCCAAACGCCCCACCTGCTGAGTCTGATGATGAACCTGCCACCGAACCTGCCCCAGAAGCTGCGACCAACACCGCTCCGGCATATCAGAACGCCCATATCTTAGCTGCCATCTTGAGGATCGAGGAGCGCCAGATGGGTTTAATGACATTCATCCGCGACTTCTCCAATGCAACGGTAAACTTCATTACCAATACTTTGAATTTTTCGGATGTCATTTTCCCCACCTTCCCCGCCCATTACTTTAATATCCACTCCCCCACTCCCACACCACCTGTCTCTCCCCACGGAGAATCTGCCTCCTCCACACCCTCTCCGACAGCAGCCGACAGCCCACCGGCGGAGACTTCCCCTCGAGGCACCAAGCGAGCTGCCACTGACAACAGCCCTCTTGTCCGGAGGAACTTGGACAGCGCCTTCACACGGGTGAAAAGAATTAAACATGTGGCCAACAAGAGGATGCTTTCCAAAGCCATCACGAGTAACAGCTGGGACATCAGCAGCAGTTCTGATGTCCGACTAGTGGAGCCACCTGCCCTTCAACCTGCTGACGACCCTGTCCCCCAACCGGAGGAAGAACCTGCACCTCAACAGGCTGATGAACCTGTTGACCAACCTGCTCCGGAACCTACCCAGCCACCTCCCCAACGCAGACGCTACCATCAGATCCGCGTCAGCAGCAGCAGCGAGGACAGCGCATAAAATTTAAGTTTTTATTTCTTTTACTCCTCTTATTGCTGCCTGCCCTTATATATTGTGATGTACTTTTATTTTTCATGTTTTTCTTTATTTGTTTTAGTGTCATTTTGCATTGGGGCAATGCAACCCTCGGGTTTGGGGGTGGCAACCCTCCATATTTAATGGAGTCTTTAGCACATCTTTTGTTTAATTGTTGTGTCTTATTAGTTATTTATTTTCTAAAAAAAAAATCAGAAAAATCAGAAAAATCAGAAAATTTGAACTGTTGGCTTAAAACTGTGAAGTTAACTTACCTGTCATGACGGCTCTGTTGTGGCAGCATCTTTAGGACAGGTTAAGGAAAAGTTTAGAGCCTTTCTATAGTTCTGAAAACTTAAACACTTTTGTGACTGTTATATTGCTTAGACTTCTTTTAGCCAAACTAGAATAGGAAGCTTAGAACTTGGATAGCCCCTAGAGGTGCCTAACACTGGCTCTAGGAAAGAAGTTTAGCAAAAGAAAATCAAAAACCTAGAGGTGCCCGAAACCGGCTCTAGGAAGCTAACTAGAGGTGCCCAAAACTGGCTCTAGAAAAACTTAGCTTGAAAATAGAAGAAAAAGAAGCATGAAAATGTGCCTTCTAAAAGAAAGTAAACTTTGGCATAAAATTCGAGTTAAGGAGTTGAATATTCTAGTGAAACTAAGAGAGTCTTAGCATGTAACTGTTCACAAACATGCACACACTGCACGAGAGCTATAGGGAGATTCCGGACAGATCCTAACCCTTCCGACAGGTTGCTGCCGTCATAGAGAATGAGCGACAGGTGAGGGACAGTTCACTGTTTGAAGGCCAAACACAAAAATTTTCAGTTTTCTTTTAAGTCTTCATTGCTTGAGGGCAAGCAAAAACTTGAGTTTGGGGGTGTGTTGGGTGTGTAAAAGTTCTATCATTTACACCTTTTTAAACCCATATTTCTGCTGCATTCAAGCATTTTTGCATTGTATTTAGGTTAGTTTTCAATAAAACATCACAATTATATAAAAGGCACGGATTCTACTGAAAGATGGCTATTTTTGCAGGTATCTGTCACAGTGGATGTCGAAGGCAGGCGCAGGGCAGATAAGCAGGAGAGCTGAACTGGACAAGCAGCTGAAGAAGACGAACCTGTCATGGACCTGTCGTGACAGCATGATGACAGCAGATTTATGCAGAGGAAAAGTAAAGTGGACCTCGATAGATAGAGAAAAATCTGCTCGTCTGTCGTGTGGAAACCGAATATTTTTCCAAGCCCCGGATCAAAAGATATGTCAAGCCAAAGCTCAAGGAGAAGAATTCCCATGAAACAAGGAGGCGGCTGAAAAGTAGGAATCCTTAGAGATTTAGTCTTTATTAGAATCTTACTTTTAATTAAAGTTGTAATCCTTGTTACCTTAGATAACTTGAGCCCAAAGCTTATATAAAGGGCATAGATTAAACCTAGGGCATAGCCGACTACCCCATAACCGAAACCAAAACCCTGCCGTTTACCTGTCACCGATATGTTCTAAACTCCCCCTAGGGCTACGGGTTGTTTTGTAAAGTAGTTGCAAGGGTTGCTTTGTTTTAGGATTTTTCAAGTTCAATAAAATAAACTTCAAGTTCTTTTATCTTGGTTTTAATATCTTGCAAGAGCATCGGGAGAGCATTGTGAGGTTATCCATTTACTTAGCATCGGGAGAGTTAAGTATACGAAAGAGGTAAAAGCGCGTTCTCTAGTTTATAGTTGAACCATCTCGTGCTTAGGGATAAGGCGAGGTTAAGTGGCTAAGGAAGAATTCATACACATCGGTGTTCATCCTTCGATTCACGCCGGGAGGTATCATCAAAGACGTGATCATCGACAGACTTGTGCCTAGGGATAGGGCAAGGCAGATCTGGGATTCTTGCCAAGCTTGAAGTACGGAGTTAGTGTTTGCTGCCGCGACAGCTAACGGACAGACGCCGCGACAGGTGCTGTCGGCGACGGGTGCGACGACAGAACTGGAGATCCTAAGCAATTCAATACCTGCACTACCGAGCAACTCAATACCAGCCCATTCTCTCTCTCTTGATATCTCAATCTTTTATTTACGTTTTTACTTTATTATTCTCGTGACAACTCTTAATTATTTCCTTTACTTTCGTGCAGTGAATTTAGGTGAAGCTATTAGCCCAATCCCTGTGGAGACGATATCCGATACTTTGTATCACTTTACTACTTGCGTTGTGTATACTTGCACTATAATTGCGATAGACTATTTTACACGCAACAATTTTAGCTCCTGAAATTCAGGCAGCCCACTTAGAGCTTAAACTCGTGCTTTCTTAGAAGTTTGCGACTCTTTTCGACAGCAAGGGGTACATGAAGATGTGCTAAACTCAGGCTTTTCCCTTATTCCTTGCGAGATCGAGCGCGAGAATGGTTGAGTGGTGTACCAGCCGGTTCAATGAAAACATGGACAAATTTATGCAAAAGTTTTTTGCTGTGGTATAATCCACCAAACATGCACACTTAGTTGAGGAATGAATTGCATCTTTTCGTCAATCTAATGATGAATCGATGTATGAGTGTTGGGACAAATTCAAGAGCCTGCTGCGCAAGTGCACTAATCACAGATTTCATGATTGGATACAAGTAGTCATGTTCTACAATGGTGTTAATGCTCCCACCAAAATGATGCTAGATGCTTCAGCAAATGGAACTTTGCTGGATAAGTCACCAGAGGAAGCTTTCGACATCCTTGATCGAATTGCTAACAATGATTATCAATTTCCATCATCAAGACTTGGAATGGGGAGAAGAACTCAAGGGACACATGATATAAACATGGATGCCTCAGTTTCAGCTCAGTTATCTGCCACTACAAGTATGTTGAAAAATCTCCAACGTTCTAATGAGGTGAAGGAAGTAAAGACGACATCTACTTGCCTTCATATTGATGGAAACCACCATTTGAGTGAGTGCCCGGATAATCAAGAGTCCACCAACTATGTGAGGAATTCCTACCGGAATAACAACCCCTACTCAAATACCTATAATCCAGGATGTCGTCAACACCCTAACCTTTCTTTGGGGAATCAAGGAAACAACAACTATGGTAGCTCGAATCAACCACTAAATCTGCCTGAACAATAAGGTTCTCATCAGAATATGTCATGGCAAAACGATAGAGGAATTGCATCCTCATCGAACAATAAATCTTTGGATGCTTCACTCAAGGACTTCATGGCATCCACTAAGGATTTCATGTCAACTACAAAGACACTGCTGCAAGACCACTCTATGTATATAAAGAATCAAGGAGCCTTGCTATAGAGTCATAGTTCATCCTTGCGATCTCTAGAAACCCAAGTAGTTCAGATTGCTCAAGAATTGCATGTGCGACCCCAAGAAAAACTACCTAGTGATACTGAAGTCACTAAAAATCACGGCAAAGAGCAATGCAGTGCACTCACTTTGAGGAGTGGAACCCAGCTTAACAGGGAAGATAAGTTTGGGGGAAAGAAGAAGTAAGGACCAACTCCCAAGGAGGTGCAAGAGGAACATGATTTGCAAGAGGAGTCATCAAGTGGGAGAGATGAGAATGGGGACTCGATGAATAAACTTGTCGAAGAAGGACAAAATGCTACAGCAAGGGACATACCCCTAGTTGTAGAAGAATCAGTCAGACCCCAACCACCCTTCCCGCAACGACTGAAGAAGCATGATGAGAATCTTTAATTCAAGAAATTTGTGGATGTTCTTGACCAGCTGCACATCAAGGTCCCTTTTCTAGAAGCCATCGGCCAAATTCTCACGTATGCTAAATTTCTCAAGGACTTTGTCACCAAGAAGAGGAAGGTTGAGAGATATGAGATTGTTGCTACATCAAGCGAATGTTATTCTGTGTGGAGCAAGCTACCTCCTAAGAGAAAGGATCCTGGCAGCTTCATCATCATTTTCTCTATAGGTGATAATTATGTTGAAAGGCCTTATGTGACCTTGGGTCTAGTGTGAATCTCATGCCCAAGTCAGTTTTCATAAAGCTCGTTATAGGGGATGTAAGGCCAACCTCTGTCATCTTGCAATTGGACGACCGATCTCATATACGTCCGAAAGGAAGAGTAGAAGATGTAGTGGTAAAGGTGGATAGATTTGTTTTCCCAGTCGACTTCCTCATTCTTGATTGTGAAGCGGATGATAATGCACCCATTATTTTGGGGTGACCATTCCTAGCCACTGGTCAAATTTTGATTGATTGTGAGAAGGGTGAGTTCACCATCAGAGTGGCTGACCAAATGGTGACCATCAATGTCTTCGACACTCTTAGATATGTGGACGAGTATGAGGAGTGTCAGTACATGGATGTTGTAGTAGAAAGGGAAACTGCAGATCTTTGCTGCAGCAATTTTTTAGAAATTGATGAATATGAGAAACTCCACGAGAAGGACCACAAGGAAGACTATGAGGTTGATTATGAGGTGTTTGAGGATTATCTAGAGGAGATGGAGCAGTCTAGCCTGTTGGAAGCTAAACCAAGTACACATTTTGAACCTCTTGATTTTCAAAATTTATTCCTCCTAAGCCCTCACTCGACCATGCACCCACATTGGAATTGAAACCTTATCCATCACACCTGAAGTATGCCTATTTAGGAAGTAATGAGAGATTACATGTGATAATTTCATCTAGTCTTACTCCTAAGCAAGAATCCAGCTTAATAAATATGTTATCACAACATAAAAGAGCTTTAGGCTGGACTATGGCTGACTTGAAGGGTATAAGCCCTACTATTTGTATGCACAAAATTATGCTTGATGATTGTCACATCAATTCTGTCGAACCCCAAAGAAGGCTCAATCCAATCATGAAGAAGATGGTGATGAAGGAGATTATAAAGTGGCTTGACGCTAGTGTTATATACCCTATATCCAACAGTTCGTGGGTCAGCCCAGTACAATGCGTGCCCAAGAAAGAAGGCATGATCGTAGTGATTAATGAGGACAATGAGTTACTACCAACAAGGAACGTCACGAGGTGGAGGATTTGTATGGACTATCGGAAGCTCAACAAGGAAACCAAGAAAGACGATTTCCCTCTCCCATTCATCGATCAAATGCTAGATAGATTGATAGGGAAAGCATTCTATTGTTTCCTCGATGGATACTCAGGGTACAACCAGATTGCTACCTTGAATGATGCAAGTATTCTATTGGCAGGGAAAGCATTCTATTGTCTCAACACCTATTGTTGTTCCACCCGATTGGAGCTCACCTTTCGAGCTGATATGTGATGCAAGTGACTACATAATAGAGGCAACTCTTGGACAACGCCGAGGTAAACTCTTTCATGTTATTTATTATGATAGTCGTACCTTGAATGATGCACAAATTAACTACACCATCGAAAAAGAGTTGTTGGCTATTGTATTTGCCTTTGATAAGTTTAGGTCATACTTAATAGGCACTAAGGTCATTGTTCACACTGATCATTCGGCTATTAAGTACTTACTGACTAAAAATGACGCTAAACCTAGACTTATTAGGTGGATATTTCTCTTGCAATAATTTGACTTGGAAGTTAGGGATAGAAAGGGGTGTGAAAACCAAGTAGCCGACCATCTCTCTAGACTAGAAGTAAATAATGGAAAGCATGATGAACTAGATATTAAGGAGGAATTCCCTGATGAGAAAATATTATATGCTACAACAATTCCTTGGTATGCTGATGTTGTTAACTTTCTCGTTACTGGTACTTTGCCTCCTGATTTGAATAGCCAGGGATGAAGGAAGTTTAGACATGATGCGAGATTCTTGTTGTGTGCAAAAGTGATGCACAATTTTCCTTCAAGTATACACGGTGCCAAGTTATAGTATTTAAGATATCGTCTCCACAGAGATTGTGACAACCTTTCGGAGTTCAGTTTTCTGCACACGTAAAATAAAAACACAAATATTAGGAGTTGGTATTCATTAAGACTAAGACTAAAGCAAGTAAAGTAAGTTGAGATATCAGAGTGAGAGAATGGGTTGGTATTGGATGTTTCGTAGTATGGAGAATTGATGTACTGTCTCGACACAGTTTTGCTGATCAACTTAACAACTTCAGCCACCACCCACAAGAATGTCTCGAGAGACACCCACCTCAGTAGAGTTGTGTGAGATTGTCTGGGCAGCTAAGCGATGATTCAAGGTTCAGCAAGGCTCCCTTATATGACTCCATCTTCTCCTGAAGCTTGAAGTTCTATTAGCGAACACGTCTTGGATGATACCTCCTGACGTGAATCTAAGGGTGAACACCAACCTATTATGGATCATCTTTTAGCCGCTGAACTTCTTAACTTATCCCTAAGCCGAAGTAGCTTTGCCCTATGGTTGGATAAAATCGTGTTTACTTGTTTCATGAGTTCAAGTCTCCCGATATTGAACAAATGGATTGAAACCCTCTTCTCTCTCGATAAAGATTGCGACAATGAAGAACCAAGAGTAAACAAACCTTGAATTTTATTGCAAAACTGAAATCCTAAACGAATACAACAAGACTCTCACAACTACTACGCAACCAACCCTTATCCCTAGGGAAGGTTTAGAACATGGTGGGTTTGGATGACACTCGGGTTACGACAAGAAGGAGTTTCTCTCTAATCTCAATTGTGTTCTCTCCTTCAAGTCGATTACACATATATAGGGGAGGATCCTAGGATTAAGTCGGTTTAGGGTAGGAATACTAGTTAGAACATAATTACAACTCATTTAAAGATCATTAAATCTTCTTAGATCCCCGTTTGAATTTTTCCAACTTGACTTTGACCAGTATTTTCTTTGTCTGCGGGGTTTAGGGTTCATAAGTTCTATGTTTCATGCACGTTCCATCTTATATTATTGATGTTTTTAAGTACATTTTAGACATAATTAGGACATGCATTGCATAAATACAATATTCTTTGTTTTTCCATGCTTTTATTGAATATTTGTTATTTGGTGAAGTAAAGATGTTGTTTTAGTGTAGTTTTAGTTTTCCAGGGCTAGAAGCTGACAGGAGAAGGACAGACCAGTGGAGAGGATGCTGAGGCAGTAGACGAGGGCAGCAAAATAAGCCCAGAGCCGCCCTGTGCCACCCAGGGCAGAAAACTAAGGAGTTGGTAAATTGGAGTGCGATTGGTAGAGTAGAAAATCCTGATTCTAACGATGTCGTCCACTCAATTTTCTGACGCCTGGAGCAGCAGACAAAGCCACCGGAGGAGAAGAACGAGCTTACTTGTAGAACGAGGCAACGAGAAAAGAAGTCCATATTCAACTCAAAGAAGTCAGATTTTAAAGTTGCATTTAATACAAAAGCCTTTTGAGGACTTCTACTCCAAAAAGGATTTCCACTCCAAGAAGGATTTCTACTCCAAAAAGGACTTCTACTCCAAGAAGGACTTAGACTAGATCTTTTCCTATATAAACCTCATGTATTTAGCAAATCAAAGGGAGAGGAGATATCTTAGGTTTTATATAGACATAGATTGAGTGTTCTCTACTGCTGCCATGTTGTAACCTTCTCTTGGGTTAAGGGTTATGTTGTAAATTAGTTGTGAGACAACTGTATTAGGTTTTTAAGTTGTTTTCAATAAAATATTCCAAGTTCACTTAATTCAAGTTCTTCACTTCTTCAATTAGTTCCAAAATTCCAGTTGAAGAAATCCATTTGTCGGGCACGAGAGTGTCAAACTCATGAAAGAATTAAGTACGGTCTCATCATGACGAGGTGTTGACTAATTCGACTTAGATATAAGTTCGAGTTTCAATGACTAAAAGAAGCAACCAAACGTCAAATGCCTGTGTTAGGTTTACGCTGAGATTGCTAGGTATTGCCTACATCACGTGGTGACAGAATCCTTGCCTAGACATAGGAAGGATCACTTAAGAATTGCGCTGCCAAACTTGGAGTATCTGCTAGACTTGCCGCCAGGACTTTTCACCATTCCACCTGCCTAGACAGCGAAAGTTGCAGTAGCAGAGATCCGCTACGGCATCGAAAGGGTCGCAGCCTCAATCTGCCAGTACCCGTCGAGGCAGCATATTGTGGCAGCACAAAACAACTTAGCCTAAACAATGCAGTTTCACAGTAAGCGGCAGCATAACCCTGCCCTCTTTATCAACTTGAATCACTTTTTTTATTACTTGTGTTCTATTTAATGTTACTTTTCATCTCAACAATCACCTTACTTGTGTTTTTACTTTACCTTGTGCAGGAACTACAAATAGAACCAAGCTGACCAATCCTCATGGGATTCAACATCTTTTATACTATGACTTGGCAGGAGTGTGCACTTGCGATCTCACAAAAAGGGAACACCTATACGCCGTACAAGTTTTTGGCGTTGTTGCTGGGGATTGGCAACAGTTACCATCGGTTTTACTTTTTCTGCACTTTTCTTTTCTGCCTTTAGTTTTAGTTTTTAATTTTTCTTTATCTAATTATAAAAAAACGAAAAAAAAATGTGGGAAAGCTCTTATTCAGGTGAACTACAAGTCAAAGGCAGCCACATGTGGGAAGATTTCTGCGAATTTTGTGAAGGCAATCATGTGTTCAAAATTTTCCCTCAGCTGTTCGCAGAAGACATGTCGAGAAAAGACACTTGAGAGTGGATGGCTTACTACGAACAACAGATGCCACTACCGCATATGCCGCCACCGCAGCAGCAAGACATTTCATGGTATGATAAAAAATCCCAATTTTTTTTACCATAACAGTTTTGCTACAGAAATCGACATGCCCGAGCAGCAATCAACATCCTTGGAGGACACACTTCAAGCTTTCCTTGCGCTCACGGACAAAGTGTTAATTGCTTTTGATGCCAACATCGCTAAGATGGATGCATGTATAAGCAATTCAGTCTTCAGTAATGCAATGAATGAACCTGAGCAATTAAGCCTGAGGGATACTGATGTCCCAGAACAAAAGGACGAAGAACTAAGCAAGGAAGGATCACTAAAGTGTGAGGAGCATCTAGAACCTCCAGTCTAGGAGAATGTAGAATGCTGCCCGGACAACGAGATTGAGAGCCATCCTGATAGCCACAAAGAATGCTGTCTTGAAGACGAACTAACAACACCTGAACAAAGCAACACCACAACGACAACAAGAGAGGCTGACAAAGAAATTATTGACACGACATCATATGCATAAAAAACCATGCCCGCCTCGACAGAAACCTCGACAACCATGGACTACATATATTTAGAAAAGCCAAAGCTAGCAGCTTCAAAGCCACCGAAATCTCTACAAATGGAGATTTTCGAGGAACCTGAGGAAAGCAGTATAGGGAGTCATGAAGTGTATGAGCTTTCCCTTGACCTACACTACATTATGACCGAAGACTGCCGCAGTAACTGGTTGCCACAACAGCTACCACGACAGCAAAAGAAATTTTCCTCCATGACGAACTTCAACAAAGAGAAGGTAAGTACATGGTTGGATACTAATATAATTATTTCTAATCACATGTACATGCCTTTAGGAATAAAAACAAAGAAGAAGGTTCACATGGACTACAAGGGAACGAGGAAGAAGGACTCCTCCATCATGAGGATAATCACTAGATGGAGGGTGCAGATAGACTATAAGAAGTATAAAAAATGACCCTCTCAAGCTCCAACCAATAAGGGAGTAGTTACTCTAGGAGATGCATCCCAATGCACTCCTAGAGTAACAAAATTTTTAAGTTTTTATTTTTCCACATCTTTATTATTTTGGAGTAGATTTTACCTACTTAGGACCAGATTTTATTTGCGTTTTATTCTCGTCTAGCAACTACTTACTCTAAGGAATCGAGCCGTTGAGCTCAACAAGGGCAACACTGCCGCAACCCGCAACTGGCAGAAGAGCAGATAACTCATCCACATCTTCTCCACCATCTGACAAAACAACTAAGCCAAAGTTTTATTTCGCTTTCTCATATATTTTTTTTTATTTTTCAGTTTTAGTTTCATTTTGTGCATTGAGGGCAATTCCCATCTCGAGTTTGGGGGGGTATAGTTCTCATATTTTTGTTTAGACATCTTAGTTGCATACAGATTGCATTGTACTTGCATTAATGCTAATCGAAATAGAAAAAAATTGTTATATAACTTGTGCCTATGATAGTTAGCCGATTACTTATTTTTGCACCAATAATAAATTGAACTTAATTTGGGAAAAGCATGAAAAATAACTTAGAAATTTTTTCTTTTTGCCAAAACTGTCAATCACCTCTGTTACTTGCTGAATTTGTTAGAATATTTGATGAACATTGCCTGCTTATTTTTCAAATTCTTTGCAAAGGTTTAACAATGGTTGCAGGTAGCCGCCAAGGCATGCAAAAGAAACAGAAAAATACAGCACTACCACGACACAATAAGTAAAAACAAAGAACATTGCTATTTTACCCTAGAGGTGCCCGCAACAGGCTCTAGGAAGAATCATGTGCGAGGACACTCCACTGCTATCAAAGTCCATGAATTTGAAAGTTTTGAAGTGACGAACAAATTAGCATGAGTGAATGAAAGTCTTCACGGGATGACTCTACTCCAAGGGTTCGGGGTTTTGTAGTTTGCTCCTATCTTAATTTGAGACCTAGAAGAGTAGTTGTTATAAGCTGAAGCCCTCATTGCCATTATTAAAATATTGTGCTTAACTGTGCTGCCTCGACAACAACCTTATATATCATAACAACATCTTTGTTTATTTAGTTATCCTACATATTCAGCCTGTACACAGTCATACACACACTGCACTGGCTTTAGAAATTAATTTTGAATTACTTTCTTGCTTATTTCCCTTCACTAAATTTAATATAGGTGCCACAGCCTTGAGGTATGAAATCAAGTTGAAAAACTGGTTTTTCTTTCTGATTATTATTCGAGCAAGTATGTTAGGTTGCATTGCTTGAGGACAAACAATAGTTCGAGTTTGGGGGTGTGTAAAGTGTCTAGAAATTCTATATTTCATGCACATTCCATCTTATATTATTTTTGTTTTAAGTACATTTTAGGCATAATTAGGTCATGCATGATATAAATACAATATTCTTTGTTTTCCATGCTTTTATTGAATATTTGTTATTTGGTGAAGTAAAGATGATGTTTTAGTGTAGATTTAGTTTTCCAGGGCTAGAAGCTGACAGGAGGAGGACAGACCAGAGGAGAGGATGCTGAGGCAATAGACGAGGGCAGCAAAATGAGCATACTGTTGCCCCGTGCCGCCCAGGGCATAAAACCGAGGAGTTGGTAAATTGGAGTGCGATTAGTAGGGAAAAAATCATGATTCTAACGATGTCGTCCACTCAATTTTCTGACGCCTGGAGTAGCAGACAAAGCCGCCAGAGGAGAAGAACGAGCTTACTTGTGGAACAAGGCAACGAGAAAAGAAGTCCATATTCAACTCAAAGAAGTCAGATTTTAAAGTTGCATTTAATACAAAAGCCTTTTGAGGACTTCTACTCCAAGAAGGATTTCTACTCCAATAAGGACTTCTACTCCAAGAAGGACTTAGACTAGAACTTTTCCTATACAAACCTCATGTATTTAGCAAATCAAAGGGAGGGGAGATATCTTAGGTTTTATATAGACATAGCTTGAGTGTTCTCTGCCGCCGCCATGTTCTAACATTCTCTTCGGTTAAGGGTTATGTTGTAAATTAGTTGTGAGACAGTTGTATTAGGTTTTTAAGTTGTTTTTAATAAAATATTCCATGTTCACTTAATTCAAGTTCTTCACTTCTTCAATTAGTTCCAAAAGTCCAGTTGAAGAAATCCATTTGTCGGGCACGAGAGTGTCAAACTCATGAAAGAATTAAGTACGGTCTCATTATGTCGAGGTGTTGACTAATTCGGCTTAGACATAAGTTCGAGTTTCAACGGCTAAAAGGATCAACCAAATGTCGATTGCCTGTGTTAGGTTTACGCTGAGATTACTAGGTATTGCCTACATCACGTGGTGATAGAATCCTTGCCTAGATATAGGAGGGATCACTTAAGAATTGCTCTGCCGAACTTAGAGTATCTGCCAGACTTGCCCGCCATGACTTTTCTCCATTCCACCTACCGAGACAGCGAAAGTTGCAGGAGCAGAGATCCGCTGCGACAACAAAAGGGTTGAAGCCTCAATCCGCTAGTACCCACCGATGCAGCATATCGTGGCAGCACAAAACAACTGAGCCTAAACAATGCAGTTTCACACTAAGCGGCAACATAACCCTGCCCTCTTTATCAACCTGAATCACTTATTTTATTACATGTGTTTTTTTATTTTACTTTTCATCTCAACAACCACCTTACTTGTGTTTTTACTTTACCTTGTACAAGAACTACAAATCGAACCAAGCTGACCAATCCTCGTGGGATTCGACATCTTTTATACTATAACTTGACAGGAGTGTGCACTTGCGCTCTCACAAAAATGGAACACCTACACGCCCTACAGCTGCCTCGGCGACAAATAGTTGACTGACTAGGCAGCAAATAATTGACTACGTTGGCGGAGGTCTGTCTTGACTTGTAGGGTTTGGCATGGCTCCTCATCCTGGGTTTCTCCTCTTTGTAAGTTCTCGAACAACTTTCTAGATGATCCAACAGCTTCCTCCATCAGTTTATAGCTTCTCATCGTTTTCCCTCTATGCTGCCTCGGTGGCATCTGCCTGGGCATCAGGCTCGGTGGCTGTTTTCTTGCATGCACAAAAATACATACCAAAACAACACCTTTTCCACAAAATACACTAAAATATGTATTCAAACTTAATGGTGAATGAAATTATGAGAATATGCATGAATGCCTAATTATGCAACTAAAATGTGCCTAAGTCTAATAATAATATGAGTAAAGAGGATACATAAAATAAGACTTTTAGACACTTAACACACCCCCAAACTCGAACTATTGCTTGTCCTCAAGCAATGCAAACTCATAATTATTTACCAAATCTCTAAATCTCATAAAAACAACTTTATAACTTAGTTAACCCTAACCACCGTTCACTTGCAAGTATGATCATCAACCCTTCGAATGATAAAAGACTTACTCGGAACCAAACTATAATGCTAGTGGCTGTGTGCATTCTTTGTAAACTCAAATGATTTTTCAGAATTCCTTGTGATCAACTAGGCTTTAGTAACTTTTTCATTCTTTTTTTTAACTTGAGTCAGTTTCGGGAACCTCTAGTGAATTCTTCTTTCCTTTTATTCTCTCTTCTTTTTTTCTTTCTTTTTTTCACAAGATTACCAGGGCTAGGTTTTAGGCTCCTCTAGAAAATTTGAAGAATTCAAGAAAGTATACTAGAGTCAGTTTCGGTCACCTCTAGTACATAATCAATCATTTATTTTTGGATAAAGCCTAGGTTCAACATTGAATTCCTTCAATCATTCAAGCTACAGATGGTGTTTTTAAGTTTAGCATCATAGTAAAGCTCTAAGTACTTCTGAAGTCATGCTAAAGTCGGTGTCACGACAGACAGTTGCCGCGGTAGGTAAAGACTAACCAAGTCTAAAGAAATTTTTACTTCGATTTAAATCAAAGGTAAATAAACAACTTAAGCTTTTACATATTCAAAATCTAGGATGAATGCATCTAACAAACTAAGACAATTAAAATTAAGGACTATTTCCCCCCAAACACGAGAGGAGCATTGTCCTCAATGCATGAGAAAAAAAATACAAATGAATTAATCGGAAAGGTCGTCACCTTGCATGATGAATTTTCTTCAAGCCATGTTTGCTTGTGTTGTTATTGAATGCGTGTATCTGATAGTCGAACCATGTGCAGTCTTTACCTTGGCATCTCTGGGCAGTTGTTGTTGCAGTTGTCGCGGCGTCGATATGGGTTGCCAAGGCGGGTGATGGCGGGTAAGTATTTCAGCAGGAAATATGGGGAACCGGACTACACTTTCAGGGAACATCTCTAAGTGGATTTCCATGATGGAAGTGGGGAGGGCCCTAGTGTATTGTATAAACTTGAGCTACTTCCTTTCCATCCTATTGAGCTGGTTCCGGAGATGATGGAGGAGTACTATTGGTATCGGGGTCTGTTTGGCTACTTTAGTACTGTCGAGTGGTGAGAGCTGGGTGGCAGCATCAGTACTGCTAGGTGGCGGACTTCCGTCGATGATGTTGCTCGATTGCCTCTGCCAAAATTCTCTAGAAGGCTAGTTTGTTGCTGGTTGTTGCCATTGATAGGTTGTGAGACTGTTGAATTTTATTTGCAAGAAGAAGAAAAATAAAAGACCAAACAATTGGAAAGATTGCAAGATCAAAAAGAATTCAAGAAATAGCAAGGAGGTGAAAGTGATTGCGGATGGACGGAATTGGAGAGTTTAAATAGTTGTTGAGAGAAGTTGTCGTCTCAGCATTAAATTCTGCCCGTTTGCGGGTTTCTACCAAGTGGTGTGTTGGTGGGCAGGTAAATGTTAGATTGTTGTTGGGCTTGGGTAGACGGGTTCACTCCTTGGACTCTTGATTCTTGAACTACTTCCTAAAACAAAACAAAATAAAATGTAGAAAGAAATAATAACTGAAAATTTAAAAATTCTAAGTTTACGAAAGCATAAAAAATGTGGAAGATAAAAATAAAAATTATGTTACTCTAGGAGTGCATTGGAATGCATCTCCTAAAGTGACGATTCCCTTGTATATTCAAGCTTGAGGGGGTCGTTTCCGATACTTCTTGTAATCCACCCGCACCCTCCATCGAGTGACTATTTTTCCCATAAAAGGGTGGACCATTGTGTTTGCAACTGCTTGCTTTTGCAATATCATGGTAGAGGTTCCTTTCTTCCTTGTTCCCTTGTAGTCCATGTGTACCTTCCACCTTGTTGTTTTTCCTGGAGGCATGGATATGTGATTAGAAAAAATCATATCAATATCCAACCGTGTACTTACCTTATTCTCGGCGAAGTTCGTTATGGTGGAAAGTAGCCTTTGCTGACGAGGCAACTGCTGCGACAACCAGTTGTTGTTCCAATCTTTTGTTATACTGCGGTGCAGGTCAAGGGAAAACCTAATTTTATGAAGACCTTTGTGAACACCATTTTCTTTAGTTCTCTCAACCATCTCCATTAGTGGAGATTTTTTTGGAATCAACTCTATCGGTGTTGGTTCCTCAAGAAATACCTGCAATGGAAAAGGTGATTTTTCAAAGAATTCAAAAGGTTAAGCTATTACCGGCTTATATTCCGTTAGTAGAGTATTTCCATCGTGTTGCTCCTCTATGTGGTCGTTCAATTGCCCAAGCAAAGTTAGATGAGAGCAATCTACAGATTCCTTAGCTGTCGAGGTAGGTGTAGCTGTCGGGGCATAGCTCTGTTCAGGTTCCTTAGTCCTTGATAGAGCAATTCGTTGCATAGGCTCATCAATGAGTTCTTAGTATTGCTCCGCGTCTTCTTGCCTTGGGATGTCAGTGTCCATGAGATGTAGTTGTTGGTGATCAATGGTTGCCGAGGCATCATGTTCATCCATGGTATTAATGGGGACCGAATTGCTCTAAAGTGCGTCCACCTTGGCGATTCTTGCGCTCATAGAAGCTGAAAATTCTTTAGTGTGTAATGAAAGCTTGAAACGTGTCTTCCAAGGATTTTGATTGCTCTTTAGGAGGACTACATTGCCAGAGCATGTTTGCTGCTGTGGCAACAAAATTTTCATGGTAGGAAAATTTTTGAGCTTGTTGATCGTACCATGAAGATTTTTGCTGTTGGTCCCATCTCGGGCCGTCCATGTATTCGCTGAAAAGATGAGGGCAACTTTTGAACTCATGATTTCATTCACAAAAATTGCAAGAACTTTCTCACATCAACTCTCGAGTGGTTTTTCTTGACATGTTAATGCCCTAGAACTTGTATTGCACCTAAAATATTTTTTCAAACAAAATAAAAACTGGATACTGCAAGAAAATAAAGATAAGTGCAGAAAAATAAAAACAAAAAGTTGTACGCCAATCCCCGGCAACGGCGCCAAAAACTTGTTGCGTGCAAAAGTGATACACAAATTGCGTGCAAGTATACACAGTGTCAAGTTATAGTATTTAAGATAACGTCTCCAAAGGGATTGTGTGTAACCCCCTTAGCCCGGCCTAGACGGCTGACCCGAACTATGAAGATTACACGGGGAAAACCAAAGTCAACCCGAAAGTCAACCTTGATTAACGACCTTTTTTTCTTTTTAATCTTGTCTAGATGCACATTAACCCTAAGCGTGCTCTTGAGATACACATACTTGCAAAGCACAACGATCGAAATACAATAAGGGGCTCAATTGCACAACATACAAACGTTAGGGACCAAATTGTAAATTCTGGAAAGATGGAGGACTTAACTGATTGAAATACGTATGGAGGACCAAATTGCACAACATACCAAGCAATTGATCATGTTCACGCCATATGTATGAGTGTGTAGATCCAGAATCAATCAAGGAAAGTAATGACAAGGATTGCAAAGTAAAGGTGCCTGCGATCACATTCGTGTCATTCCTCCCCTCTCGTTGTGCATACACTCGAGCCTGGCCACCACCCTCAGGTTGGACAGCCACCACATGCGCCACATTCCTCCCACCATCATCTCTGCGCTGGAAGTTACCACGGACGCACCCACGACCTCTTTGCGGTGCAACAACTCCAAGAGCACGTCCCTGACCACCACCGGCCAACAAGGGACACTCCCTCCTCATGTGGTCTGCCGAACCACAATTCCAGCACGAATTACCGGTCACCGCCACAGGAGCCTGAACCTCCCTCGCTGCTATAGGACAATCACGCCTCAAATGACCACGTGATCCACACGCCCAGCACATGTTCTGATCAGCTCTCATCCTGTCTCCCTGAACAGGCGCACCATGCCCTCCATTACCACGCCTAGCTGAGGACTGATAGTTCTTATCTCGTCCTCTCTTGTTCCGTCCACCACCGGAACTATACTCAGCAACTATCTTGCCCGAGCCTAAACCAGCACCTCGAGAAGACAAACCCAGGTTCAGCTCAATGTCCGTTGCCCTACTCACCACCACATCAAAATCCATGTATTCAGCTGCAAGCATAAAGGTCTTCACATCCGACATCAAACCATATCAGAAACGCTCACACCTCTACCGCTCATCAAGGATAAGCTCAGGTGCGTATTGGCTAAGGCGGACAAACTGGATCTCATACTCAGCCACTGACATACTTCCTTGCACAAGAGACATGAATTCTCTTTTCTTCTCATCCAGGTATCGCACACCTAGATACTTTCGCTTTAACGCATTCAGAAAGAACGTCCAAGTCACATCAGCTTCCTCCATCCCGGAGACAGTGGTCGTCCACCAAGTATATGCATCATCATGCAATAGCGATACCACACAACCTAACTTCTGCACATCACTGCAGTTCATTTGTCCCAATATCCTCTTGGTATTTTCCAACCAAGATTCGGAACCATCAGCAGATAAACCTCTGAACTCAGTCCCTCCCAGACTGCGAAGACGTTCTAGAGGTAATCTCACGCCAGCATCTCCCTGCTGCGCAGCTCCGTGAGCTTCAGCTACTGCCGCCTGAAAGGCTCCAGCAATAGCTTGTATCAAAACTGTCATGTCAGGAGCAGCTTGCCCCTGCACACCATCAGGTCCAGCGACCCCAGCACCAACACCAGCATTCTCTCCTCCAGCACCTCCACCGCCAGGCGGTTCACCACCAGGAGGAGGAGGGATATCCACAACATTATCAACATTGTCCTCATTCTCGTTCTGAGCCATAGCTCGCGTATTAACTCTCGTCTCTCTACGAGGTCCCATTCACTAAAGCAATGCAATGACACAATGCAATAAACATAATTAGGCTCAACAAGGTAAGAAATCCAAGTACTCAAGCTCATTTCTAAAAAAAACAATTCCTTTCATTAGTTTTGATATGGCAATGGGTTCCTCTAACATACTTCAACACATCATAACATCACAATTACAACATACTTACAATTCACACATCATACTTTCATTTAAAAGGCATATCATGCAATCATACATACTTCACCCACATAACCATTCCCATTTACACGAGAACTCAGCTCTGATACCACCAAATGTAACCCCCTTAGCCCGGCCCAAACGGTTAACCCGAACTATGAAGATTACACGGGGAAAACCAAAGTCAACCTTGATTAATGACCCTTTTTTTCTTTTTAATCTTGTCTAGATGCACAATAACCCTAAGCGTACTCTTAAGATACACATACTTGCAAAGCACAGAGATCGAAATACAATAAGGGGCTCAATTGCACAACATACAAAAGTTAGGGAGCAAATTGTAAATTTTGGAAAGATGGAGGACTTAACTGATTTTAAGGTTACCAATACTTTATTAACCATATTACATGCTTCCCTGTCAAATTTTGCCTTAAACGGATGTTTCGAACTCAAGCAATTGCAAATACAATTTTCAGGACTAAAACGTAAAGCTTGCAAACCTTAAAACCACTCAAATCAGTGCCCAACGGTCGTCAGTTTCGAAACGGGGTTGACCGTTCCGAAACTCGGGTTCGTTCCGAGACCTGTATCGGAACAGGGCCTGGCAGTGGCCAATTCGTTTCGGAACGGCCCCTATTCGTTTCGATACACGAAGGACATTTCAGGCCCCTGTTTCGAAACGCTAGTGCCCGTTCTGATAAGGAGTGCACAGAAGTTGCATAATTTGCTGGTTTTACGCACATTTAACAACTCAAACACATCCTAATGACTTCCTAAACATGCCAACAGGTCATCATCATACATACAAGGTACATGTTTGCAACACCAAAACACATTCATGACATCAATCAAGGAAAACCACAAGTCTATAGGCATGCATCCTAATATCCCAAAGCCAAACAACCATCAAACACCAAAACAAGCATTATAATGGCCAAATACAAATCTAAATCAATTAAGGCATCATGCCACAACTAGGGAGTCCAAAACATCTCCTAAAAATTCAACCTAGGTTCCCATTGCCAAATATAAAAAACTAATAGTGTTGTGAAAACATCACCATACATGAGCTTAGCTTTCCCTTGGATTCTTAGCCTCCTTGTTGCCTTCAAACACATCAATTGTCTGCATTATTGGTTCAAGAGAGAGAGCGTAAGCACAATTGCTTAGTGAGGCATGCTCTAAAGAAACAACACAATAATGCATTTTATAAAACACTTTTCACAAAGCCCTTTTAACACATAAACATCGTTTCTCATGCAACAATGCATACACATCAAGCATCTCATGTTTCATTAACATCAACATGTCATATTGGGTTCCAAGTGATAAACCATAACCATTTACAACATAAAACACAATCGGATACGCGGATTACAAGCGTTGTCACATACGCTTCATACACACTACCGAACACACAAGGTGGAGTTTACCGGTACAATCACAACCCCTCAACACTGTGATGGAGTTTAACGGTACAATCACAACCCCTCAACATCACTCATCGGTAGTTGTATAACATCACTAACGAGAACACGGGACACACAACACAAGATCCACACATGGACTTTTAACCACCATTGTGATCTTAACCATCTCGTTAGTGTACTTGGATGGAGTTAACGGTACAATTAAAACCCCTCAACATCCAAGGCGACTTTATTCACGGTGCACCCAATCCTATAGCTGGCTAACTATATCCGATTCAAGTACTTTAAAACCAACACATCACTTGCCAATATACATCATTTATCATCAATAATTCATTGTTTTAAAGCATTTAATCAAGCCATTTAACAACATGCATCACTATGCATCAAATCCACATTTACAACATGTCAAACCAAGGATCTCTTACCTTGAGCATCCATCAACATATGGCTTTCAAAACCAGCATTAACCATGCTAAAACATGCTTTCAAAACAGAATTTAAACATGCAATTATCAACAAATGCATCGAACCACACCATGGCTCATACAAGAGAGTTTTCCTGAAAACTTACTCTTGAGCTTAGTTAAGTTGTTTAGACTTAAACTAAGCCCCCAAAACCTTCCAACATTGGTTTCAAAACTGAAAACCCAACTTCACTCACCAATTCTGTTTTGCAAGCTTACTGAAACGCTGTTCAAGCCTCCGGATCAACACCACAAGTATCCAAAGATGTCTCCCCTATTTTAAACACATCAAAGCAGAGGATTAATGCATCATCATGCATTAAAATCTTCAGCTATCACACCTAAACTCGCTGCTCTAACCAATTCTAACATTTCGGCTACCAAACACAACCGAAATCACTTCCAAACTCCTCCACAACATAACCCAGCCAAGATCCACCACTTCTAATCATTCCTAAACATCAATTAACATCCAAAATGAACCTAATCTCGTCCTTATACCTCCAGCTATAACAGGACACCAAGATCACCCCAAAAACCACCATTTTCATAAGCAAAAACTTAGGAAATTCAACCTATTCGAGATTGCATTGATTAAACCTAAATTATACATCATTAAACATCCAAAATACATTTAAAATCCATCATAAAACAAGGCCCAAACAATCACCACGAATTTCTTCAAGATTTCTTTCAAATCTTGAGTTTTAAGCCAAAATCAAATTCATATCATTAAAACCTTTTATAAAACTTAAATTAAGGATTGAAAACTTGAGAATTTCAGTAAAGAACTGAGTATTTAGAGGAGAGAACAACCTTACCTCTAAATGTAGATTTCTCCTTGATTAGAGCCAATTTCTTGAAAAGACAATAAGCAAATCAATAGGATTTAATGTAGAAAGGATTAGGAATCAATTGATGATTAAAACCTCATCAATTGCTGTGAAAATCAATAGAAATGTTTCTGTAGAAATATGTTTGGATGAGGGAATTTTGAGAGAAAATGAGATGAGAATGTTTTTAAGAAAGTTAGTTATGAAAGTCTAAAATATGGTTTTCCACTTTTCATTTAATTAATTAAACATTAATTAAATCATTAAAATCTAAGAAAAATCTGGAGAAATCATTCTTGTGTAAATTAGCTGCTTAAAGATTCAAAGTTTCAATCCTTACAAAACAGTCACCACTGAACTTTTCAAAAATCGCATTTTAGTCACTATTTCAAAATGTCGCACTTCCAAATCTTATTTTGTAAAATTGATTTCACCACTCTCTTATATATATTAAAATAGGATTTTTAGATATTTTTCCATATTTTTAAAGCATCCCGAACTAGGCTTTCCCTAAAACCACCTTTTATATTCGAACCGAAAATCAGACCGGCCCGGTTCAGACCCTAATCTTCTAAGCCCAAAATTGGGGTGTTACAACTCTCCCCCCCCCCTTAAGAAATTTCGTCCTCGAAATTTACCTGGAGGAAAGAGGCACGAAAACTGCTTCTTCATGTCATCCTTTCTTTCCCACGTAGCTTCATCAACACCACGATGCTTCCACAACACCTTTACCATCTCAATGGTCTTGCCTCGAAGAATTTTACTATCCGAATCTAGAATTTCCATCGGCTCCTCATCATAGGTCAAATCTGGATTCAACTCCACTTCCTCCACATGCATAACATGCGAAGGATTCGATCTATACCTCCGAAGCATAGAGACATGAAACACATCATGAATCTTTTCCAACTCTTGCGACAATCTCAGCTTGTACGCAACAGGACCCACACGTTCAATCACCTCGTATGGTCCAATGTACCTAGGGCTCAACTTACCCTTTCGACCAAACCTCATCACCTTCTTCCAAGGCGAAACCTTCAAAAACACACGATCACCTACCGCATACTCAATCTCATTACACTTCAAATCCGCGTAAGACTTCTGTCAATCAGAAGCTGCCTTCAATCGCTCACAAATGAGCTTCACCTTCTCGGTGGTTCCTTTCAACAAAGCTGGCATTGAGACCAACTTCTGACCTGTTTCAGCCCAACAAAGGGGAGTTCTGCATTTCCTCCCGTACAAGGCTTCATAAGGTGTCATTTGAATACTTGCCTGGTAGCTATTGTTATAAGCAAACTCCACCAAAGGCAAATGCTTCTCCCAAGAGCCTTGAAACTCAATCACACAACACCTCAACATATGTTCCAGCACTTGGATAACACGCTCAGACTGTCCATCCGACTGTGGATGATAAGAAGTACTGAAATTCAATCGTGTACCCAAAGCTTGATGCAAACACTCCCAGAAACGCGATGTAAACCTCGGATCTCTATCCAACACTATAGACTTTGGCACACCATGCAGCCGCACAATCTCAGCAATGTACAGCTCTGCAAGCTTATCCAATGTGTACGTAGTATGCACAGGTAAGAAATGCGCACACTTCGTGAGGCGATCCACAATCACCCACACCGAATTCTTCTTTGATGGAGACAAAGGCAAACCAGACACAAAATCCATGGTAATCCTTTCCCACTTCCACTCAGGAATCCTCAACGGTTGCAACAACCCAGAAGGTAGCTGATGCTCAGCCTTAACTCGCTGGCAAACCATGCACTTACTCACATAATCAGCAACATCTTTCTTCAAGCCCACCCAATAGTACTCATCTACAAGATCAGGATACATCTTAGTACTACCAGGGTGCATAGCAAAAGGACTACTATGAGGTTCAGTCAAAATAGCACGCCTCAACTCAACATCATTTGGCACTACTATCCGACTCCCAAAACATAAAACTCCATCATCATTAAAGCAGAAATCTGATGGCCTATCCTCGGCAATATCCTGAACATGAGGCACCAAAGAATCATCCAACAGCTGCTTATCCTTTATCAACTGAACCAAGGATGGTTTCACTTGCAATTCAGCCACAAGACCTCCATCTCGCGAAATGATCAAGCTGGCAAACATAGCTCTCAACTCCACTGCCACTTTCCTACTCAAGGCATCCGCTACAAAATTAGCTTTTCCCGGATGGTACTCGATCGTCAGATCATAATCTTTAAGCAACTCCACCTAATGTCGTTGCCTAAGATTCAACTCTTTCTGAGACATTAGATACTTCAAAATTTTGTGATCCGTGTACATAGTACACTTCTCACCATACAGGTAATGTCTCCAAATTTTCAAAGCAAAAACCACCGCATCCAACTCAATATCATGCGTAGAGTAATTACAGTCATGCACCTTCAACTGGCACGATGCATAAGCCACCACCTTACCCCCTTGCATCAACACACACCCCAAACCAACATAGGATGCGTCATTGTACACCACAAACTCTTTCTGTGATTCAGGTTGAACCAAGCTAGGAGCTTGCGTCAAGGCTGCCTTAAGCTTCTCAAAAGCATGTTGTCTCGCTTCCGTCCACTCATATTTGACATCTTTCTGCAACAACTTCGTCAAAGGTGCAGCAATCTTTGAAAATCCATCCACGAACCTCCGGTAGTATCCTGCCAAACCAAGGAAACTACGGACTTCATGAACAGACTTATGAGGCTTCCAATTCATCACTACCTCAATCTTTTGAGGATCAACACGAATCCCCTCAGCTGAAACCACATGACCAAGGAACACAACTTCTCTAAGCCATAATTCACATTTGCTCAGCTTAGCATAAAGCTGATTCTCCAACAGAGCCTGCAAAACAATCCTCAAATGCCCCTCATGCTCCTCCTCAGTACGAGAGTACACAAGGATATCATCAATGAACACCACAACAAACTTATTCAAGTATTCATGGAACACTCTATTCATCATGTCCATAAAAGCTACAAGAGCATTCGTCAAACCAAACGGCATCACAAGGAACTCATAATGCCCATACCTCGTTCTGAAGGCTGTCTTTGGCACATCCACATCCTTCACCTTGAGCTGGTAATACCCTGACCTTAAGTCAATCTTAGAGAACACAGCCGCTCCCCAAAATTGATCAAAAAGATCATCAATCCTCGGTAAAGGATACCGATTCTTGATAGTCAACTTATTTAGCTGACGGTAATCGATGCACATTCTCATAGTGCCATCCTTTTTCTTCACAAACAAGATCGGTGCACCCCAAGGTGATACACTCGGCTGAATGAAACCACGATCAAGCAACTCCTGAAGTTGCGTCTTCAGCTCCTTCAACTCCTTAGGTGTCATTCGATAAGGGGTAATGGACACAAGAGTTGTGTTTTCATACGCTTCAATTCCAAACTCCACCTCTCGATTAGGAGGCAAACCAGGTAACTCCTCCGGAAACACACCAGGAAACTCTCGCACAATCATGATATCTTGAACCCGCAACTCCTTAGAGCTAGGATTCATCACAAAGGCCAGATAAGCTTCACACCCTTGTCTCAGCATCCGGCTCGCTTCTAATGTAGACACCACATTGGTAAGAAACTTTACATTCTCACCAACCACCACTACTTCATAATCATCCGCAAGCTTCAACGAAACTCGCTTGTTCTCAAAATCCACCACAGCTTGATGTTCAACAAGCCAATCCATACCAAGGATTACATCAAAACCATATAATGGCAATTCCATGAGATCAACATGAAAAACATGATTTTGCACAACCAAGGGACATCTTCTATACAACTTCCGTGTCACAACGGTCTCACCAAAGGAACTAGTTACACGTATACCAACATTCAAAGACTCAACAGGCATACCAAGCAATTGAGCATGTTCAAGCAATATGTACGAGTGTGTAGATCCAGAATCAATCAAGGAAAGTAATGACAGGGATTGCAAAGTAAAGGTACCTGCGATCACATCTGTGTCATTCCTCCCCTCTCGCTATGCATACACTCGAGCCTGGCCTCCACCCTCAGGTTGGATAGCCACCACATGCGCCACATTCCTCCCACCATCATCTCTGCTCTGGAAGTTACCACGGCCGCACCTACGACCTCTCTGCGGTGCAACAACTCCAGGAGCACGTCCCTGACCACCACCGGCCAACAAGGGACACTCTCTCCTCATGTGGTCTGCCGAACCACAATTCCAGCATGAATTACCAGTCACCGCCACAAGAGCCTGAACCTCCCTCACTGCTCGAGGACAATCACGCCTCAAATGACCACGTGATCCACACGCCCAGCACGTGTTCTGATCAGCTCTCATCCTGTCTCCCTGAACAGGCGCACCATGCCCTCCATTACCATGCCTAGCTGAGGACTGATACCTCTTATCTCGTCCTCTCTTGTTCCGTCCACCACCGGAACTATACTCAGCAGCTCTCTTGCCTGAGCCTAAACTAGCACCTCGAGAAGACAAACCCATGTTTCAGCTCAATGTCCTTTGCCCTACTCACCAACACATCAAAATCCGTGTATTCAACTACAAGCATAAAGGTATTCACATCCGACATCAAACCATATCAGAAGCGCTCACACCTCTCCCGCTCATCAAGGATAAGCTCAGGTGCTTATTGGCTAAGGCAGACAAACTGGATCTCATACTCAGCCACTGACATACTTCCTTGCACAAGAGACATGAATTCTCTTTTCTTCTCATCTAGGTATCGCACACCTAGATACTTTCGCTTGAACGCATTCAGAAAGAACGTCCAAGTCACATCAGCTTCCTCCATCCCGGAGACAGTGGTCGTCCACCAAGTATACGCATCATCATGTAACAGCGATACCACGCAACCTAACTTCTGCACATCACTGCAGTTCATTTGTCCCAATATCCTCTTGGTACTTTCCAACCAAGATTCGAAACCCTCAGCAGATAAACCACTGAACTCAGTCCCTCCCAGACTGCGAAGACGTTCTAGAGGTAATCTCACGCCAGCATCTCCCTGCTGCGCAGCTCCGTGAGCTCCAGCTACTGCCGCCTGAAAGGCTCCAGCAATAGCTTGTATCAAAACTGTCATGTCAGGAGCAGCTTGCCCCTGCACACCATCAGGTCCAGCGACCCCAGCACCAGCACCAACACCGGCATTCTCTCCTCCATCACCTCCATCACCGGGCGGTCAACCACCAGGAGGAGGAGGTATATCCACAACATTATCAACATTGTCCTCATACTCGTTCTGAGCCATAGCTCGCGTATTAACTCTCGTCTCTCTACGAGGTCCCATTCACTAAAGCAATGCAATGACACAATGCAATAAACATAATTAGGCTCAACAAGGTAAGAAATCCAAGTACTCAAGCTCATTTCTCAAAAAAAAAAAAACAATTCCTTTCATTAGTTTTGATATGGCAATGGGTTCCTCTAACATGCTTCAACACAACATAACATCACAATTGCAACATACTTACAATTCACACATCATACTTTCATTTAAAAGGCATATCATGCAATCATACATACTTCACCCACATAACCATTTCCATTTACATGAGCACTCAGCTCTGATACCACCAAATGTAACCCCCTTAGCCCGGCCTAGACGGTTGACCCGAACTATGAAGATTACATGGGGAAAACTAAAGTCAACCTTGATTAACGACCCTTTTTTTCTTTTTAATCTTGTCTAGTTGCACATTAACCCTAAGCGTACTCTTGAGATACACATACTTGCAAAGTACAGAGATCGAAATGCAATAAGGGGCTCAATTGCACAACATACATATATTAGGGACCAAATTGTAAATTCTGGAAAGATGGAGGACTTAACTGATTTTAAGGTTACCAATACTTAATTAACCATATTACATGCTTCCCTGTCAAATTTCGCCTTAAACGGACGTTACAAACTCAAGCAATTGCAAATACAATATTCAGGACTAAAACGTAAAGCTTGCAAACCTTAAAACCACTCAAATCAGTGCCCAACGGTCGTCAGTTTCGAAACGGGGTTGACCGTTCCGAAACTCGAGTTCGTTCCGAGACCTGTATCGAAACAGGGCCTGGTAGTGGCCAATTCGTTTCGGAATGGCCCCTATCCGTTTCGATACACGAAGGCCATTTCAGGCCCCCGTTTCGAAACGCTAGTGCCTGTTCCGATACGGAGTGCACATAAGTTGCATAATTTGCTGGTTTTACGCACATTTAACCACTCAAACACATCCTAATGACTTCCTAAACATGCCAACAGGTCATCATACATACAAGGTACATGTTTGCAACACCAAAACACATTCATGACATCAATCAAGGAAAACCACAAGTCTATAGGCATGCATCATAATATCCCAAAGCCAAACAACCATCAAACACCAAAACAAGCATTATAATGGCCAAATACAAATCCAAATCAATTAAGGCATCATGCCACAACTAGGGAGTCCAAAACATCTCCTAAAAACACAACCTAGGTTCCCATTGCCAAATATCAAAAACTAATAGTGTTGTGAAAACATCACCATACATGAGCTTAGCATTCCCTTGGATTCTTAGCCTCCTTGTTGCCTTCAAACACCTCAATTGTCTGCATTATTGGTTCAAGAGAGAGAGCGTAAGCACAATTGCTTAGTGAGGCATGCTCTAAAGAAACAACACAATAATGCATTTTATAAAACACTTTTCACAAATCCCTTTTAACACATAAACATCGTTTCTCATGCAACAACGCATACACATCAAGCATCTCATGCTTCATTAACATCAACATGTCATATTGGCTTCCAAGTGATAAACCATAACCATTTACAACATAAAACACAATCGGATACGCGAATTACAAGCGTTGTCCCATACGCTTCATACACACTACCGAACACACAAGGTGGAGTTTACCGGTACAATCACAACCCCTCAACACCCGTGATGGAGTTTAACGGTACAATCACAACCCCTCAACATCACTCATCAGTAGTTGTATAACATCACTAACGAGAACACGGGACACACAACACAAGATCCACACATGGACTTTTAACCACCATTGTGATCTTAACCATCTCGTTAGTGTACTTGGATGGAGTTTACGGTACAATTACAACCCCTCAACATCCAAGGCGACTTTATTCACGGTGCACCCAATCCTATAGTCGGCTAACTATATCCGATTCAAGTACTTTAAAACCAACACATCACTTGCCAATATACATCATTTATCATCAATAATTCACTGTTTTAAAGCTTTTAATCAAGCCATTTAACAACATGCATCACTATGCATCAAATCCACATTTACAACATGTCAAACCAAGGATCTCTTACCTTGAGCATCCTTCAACATATGGCTTTCAAAACCAGCATTAACCATGCTAAAACATGCTTTCAAAACAAAATTTAAACATGCAATTATCAACAAATGCATCGAACCACACCATGGCTCATACAAGAGAGTTTCCCCGAAAACTTACTCTTGAGCTTAGTTAAGTTGTTTAGATTTAAACTAAGCCCCCAAAACCTTCCAACATTGGTTTCAAAACTGAAAACCCAACTTCACTCACCAATTCCGTTTCGCAAGCTTGCCGAAACGCCGTTCAAGCCTCCAGATCAACACCACAAGTATCCGAAGATGTCTCCCCTGTTTTAAACACATCAAAGCAGAGAATTAATGCATCATCATGCATTAAAATCTTCAGCTATCACACCTAAACTCGCTGCTCTAACCAATTCTAACATTTCGGCTACCAAACACAACCGAAATCACTTCCAAACTCCTCCACAACATAACCCAGCCAAGATCCACCACTTCTAATCATTCCTAAACATCAATTAACATCCAAAATGAACCTAATCTCGTCCTTATACCTCCAGCTATAACAGAAAACCAAGATCACCCCAAAAACCACCATTTTCATAAGCAAAAACTTAGGAAATTCAACCTATTCGGGATTGCATTGATTAAACTTCAATTATACATCATTAAACATCCAAAATACATTTAAAATCCATCACAAAACAAAGCCCAGACAATCACCACGAATTTCTTCAAGATTTCTTTCAAATCTTGAGTTTTAAGCCAAAATCAAATTCATATCATTAAAACCTTTTATAAAACTTAAATTAAGGATTGAGAACTTGAGAATTTCAGTAAAGAACTGAGTATTTAGAGGAGAGAACAACCTTACATCTAAATGTAGATTTCTCCTTGATTAGATCCAATTTCTTGAAAATCCAATAAGCAAATCAATATGATTTAATATAGAAAGTATTAGGAATCAATTGATGATTAAAACCTCATCAATTGGTGTGAAAATCAATAGAAATGTTGATGTAGAAATGTGTTTGGATGAGGGAATTTTGAGAGAAAATGAGATGAGAAAGTTTTTAAGAAAGTTAGTTATGAAAGTCTAAAATATGGTTTTCCACTTTTCATTTAATTAATTAAACATTAATTAAATCATTAAATTCTAAGAAAAATCTGGAGAAATCATTCTTGGGTAAATTATCTCCTTAAAGATTCAAAGTTTCAATCCTTACAAAACAGTCACCACTGAACTTTTCAAAAATCGCATTTTAGTCACTATTTCAAAATGTCGCACTTCCAAACCTTATTTTGTAAAATTGATTTCACCACTCTCTTATATATATTAAAAGAGAATTTTTAGATATTTTTCCATATTTTTAAAGCATCCCGAACTAGGCTTTCCCTAAAACCACCTTTTATATTCGAACAGAAAATCAGATCGGCCTGGTTCAGATCCTAATCCTCTAAGCCCAAAATTGGGGTGTTACATTGTGACAACCTTCCGGAGTTCACTTTTCTGTACAAGTAAAATAAAAACACAAATATTAGGAGTTGGTTTTTATTAAGAATAACACTAATGTAATTAAAGTAAATTGAGATATCAAAGTGAGAGAATGGGCTGATATTGGATGTTTTGTAGTGTGGAGAATTGATGTACTGTCTCGGCATAGTTTTGCTGATCAACTTAACAACTTCAGCCACCACCCACAAAAATGCCTCGGCAGGCACCTGCCTCGGTAGAGTTGTGTGAGATTGCCTGGGTAGTTAAGCGAAGATTCAAGGTTCGTCAAGGCTCCCTTCTATGACTCCCTCTTCTCCCGAAGCTTGAAGTACTATTGGCGAACACGTCTTGGATGATACCTTCCACTTGAATCTAAGGGTGAACACCAACTGATTATGGATCCTCTTTTAGCCGCTGAACTTCTTAACTTATCCCTAAGCCAAAGTAGTTTTACCCTATGGTTGGATAAAACCGTGTTTACTCGTTTCGTGAGTTCAACTCTCCTGATATTGAACGAATGGATTGAAACCCTCTTCTCTCCCGATAAAGATTGCAACAATGAAGAACCAAGAGTAAACAAACCTTGAATTTTATTGCAAAACTGAAATCCTAAACGAATACAACAAGACTCTCACAACTACTACGCAACCAACCCTTAGCCCTAGGGAAGGTTTAGAACATGGTGGATTTGGACGACACTAGGGTTTCGACAAGAAGGAGTTTCTCTCTAATCTCAATTGTGTTCTCTCTTTCAAGTCGATTACATATATATAGGGGAGCTACCTAGGCCTAAATCGATTTAGGGTAGGAATACTAGTTAGAACATAATTACAACTCATTAAAAGATCATTAAATCTTCCTATATTCTCGTTTGACTTTTTCCAACTTGACTTTGACCAGGCTTTTCTTTGTCTACTGGGCTCCAATGCATGTGTGTTGCGTGTAAAATAGTCTATCGCAATTGTAGTGCAAGTGTACACGACGCAAGTAGTAAAGTGATACGAAGTATCGGATATCGTCTCCACGGGGATTGGGCTAATGACTTCACCTAAATTCACTGCACGAAGTAAAGAGAAATATTTGAGAGTTGTCACGAGAATAATAAAGTAAAAACGCAAATAAAAGAATTGAGTTATCAAGATAGGGAGAATGGGCTGGTATTGAATTGCTTAGTAGTGCAGGTATTGAATTGCTTAGGAACTCCAGTTCTGTCGTCGCACCCGTCGCCGACAGCACCTGTCGCGGCGGCTGTCCGTTAGCTGTCGCGGCAGCGAACACTAACTCCGTACTTCAAGCTTGGCAAGAATCCCAGATCTGCCTTGTCCTATCCCTAGGTCCAAGTCTGTCGGCGATCACGTCTTTGATGATACCTCCCGGCGTGAATCGAAGGATGAACACCGATGTGTATGAATTCTTCCTTAGCCACTTAACCTCGCCCTATCCCTAGGCACGTGATGGTTCAACTATAAACTAGAGAACGCGGTCTAGCATTTTCAGTATTGCTAGGGAAACCTCCATTCTGCCTTGGCTTAATATGTTGTGACACCTGACCCATTTGTGTCTCTAGAGATTTCAAGGTAGCCTCATGATTTGTCATTCTCATCTCGGTTTTATCCATAAAGGTTTCCGTCTTCTTGACAAACTGATTAATATTCTCCATACACGTACCAGTCTGAGACATAAAGGTGGCCAGAGTCTGCTCCAATATACTACTCGTGGCAGGTGGTGGCTACTGTTGCTGCTGCGGCGACAGGTTCTGCGGCGGCAGTTGCTGTCGCGTCAGCAATCTAGGACCCCCCTGATTCTGATGATGTGCTTGTGGATTCAGGGCATTGTTAGGGTTACTCCAGGAAAATTTGGGATCCTTCCTCCAATTAGGGTTGTAGTTGTTGGAATTATAGTTTGGCTTGTAATTTCCAACATATTTTCCCTCTTCTATATTTATTGGGCACTCATCCCTACTATGATTTCCCTCACAAGTAGCACAAACTTCCTCGACAGCAAATCCTTGTAATTCATCATCATTCAATAACTTTTTCATTGCTTTAGTAAGGAATGCTACCTGCGATTTCATAGTGCTGTCGGCCTCATAGTCCTTGACAGCAAGTACCCGTTTACCTCCTCTTCTAGCGGTCGGAAACTGCTCCTCGTTCTTAGCTAGATTTTTCAAAACTTGCAATGCCTCATCCGGATCTTTATCCAATAATAGTCCATTTGCTGCAGAATCAATTCGAATGCGAGTTTGTAAGTTAGCAGCATTATAGAACTTAGTTACCTGATTCCAGACGGGAAATCCATGCATTGGGCAGTTTCGAAGAAGAGTTGTAAATCTGTCCCAGGCCTCGTGCATTGGCTCGTCATCTTCTTGTTGAAAAGTAGCAATTTCGTTACGTAATCGCTCAGCTAAATGTGAAGGATTAAAACGAGATAAAAATTCACGAGTTAAATCTGCCCAAGTCATAATAGAACCCGGCGTAAGTTTATTCCACCAAGTTTTAGCTCTGTCCCTCAATGAATGAGGAAATAACCGAAGCCTCAGTATCTCCGGACTAACTCCTGGCAGTCTAAACGAACCACAGATCTCCTGGAACGTTTTGAGATGCTCCCTGGCATCTTCTGTCGCAGAACCACTAAACTGTCTGGCATTGTTGATCATACTAAACATGACAGGTTTAAGCTCGAAGTTGTCAACATCAATATCCGGCAGCGTGGTCTCCAGCTCTACATGATCGTTTAGCATGTAGTCACGACATGACCGTCGTCCATCTGCCACGGGCGGGTCACCGACAGGCGGGATATCTCCACCAGCAGGCTGATTACGGGCCATCTGCTCTAGCTGTTCCTCAAGGTACTCGTTCCGGTCTAAAAGGTGGCGAATCTGTTTCTTGAGATTGAAGGAACGTTCGATTTCCGGATCTAATTTATACTCAGGATCTTCGCCTCTTTTAGATCTGCGCATAAACAAGAAAACCTCGTGAAAGCAAGAGTTTAAAACACAAAAGAAAAATTAAAGAAAATTTAAATAAAAACAAAAACGAAAATAAAAACAAAAAGTGCAAGGAAAGAAAGGTGTAGTTATGTTGCCAATCCCCCGACAACGGCGCCAAAAACTTGTTGCGTGTAAAATAGTCTATCGCAATTGTAGTGCAAGTGTACACGACGCAAGTAGTAAAGTGATACGGAGTATCGGATATCGTCTCCACAGGGATTGGGCTAATGACTTCACCTAAATTCACTGCACGAAGTAAAGAGAAATATTTGAGAGTTGTCACGAGAATAATAAAGTAAAAACGCAAATAAAAGAATTGAGTTATCAAGATAGGGAGAATGGGCTGGTATTGAATTGCTTAGTAGTGCATGTATTGAATTGCTTAGGAACTCCAGTTCTGTCGTCGCGCCCGTCGCCGACAGCACCTGTCGCGGCGGCTGTCCGTTAGCTGTCGCGGCAGCGAACACTAACTCCGTACTTCAAGCTTGGCAAGAATCCCAGATCTGCCTTGTCCTATCCCTAGGTCCAAGTCTGTCGGCGATCACGTCTTTGATGATACCTCCCGGCGTGAATCGAAGGATGAACACCGATGTGTATGAATTCTTCCTTAGCCACTTAACCTCGCCCTATCCCTAGGCACGAAATGGTTCAACTATAAACTAGAGAACGCGCTCTTATCTCTTTCGTATACTTAACTCTCCCGATGCTAAGTAAATGGATAACCTCACAATGCTCTCCCGATGCTCTTGCAAGATATTAAAACCAAGATAAAAGAACTTGAAGTTTATTTTATTGAACTTGGAAAAACCTAAAACAAAACAATCCTTGCAACTACTTTACAAAACAACCCGTAGCCCTAGGGGGAATTTAGAACATGTCGGTGACAGGTAAACGGCAGGGGTTTTTGGTTTCGGTTATGGGGTTATCGGTTATGCCCTAGGTTAAATCTATGCCCTTATATAAGCTTTGGGCTCAAGTTATCTAAGGTAACAAGGATTACAACTTTAATTAAAAGTAAGATTCTAATAAAGACTAAATCTCTAAAGACTCCTACTTTCCAGTCGCATCCTTGCTTTTAGGAATTCCCTCTCCTTGGGCTTTGGCTTGACATATCTTTTGATCCAGGGCTTGGAAAAATATGTGGCTTTGACACGACAGACGAGCAGATTTTTCTCTATCTATCGAGGTCCACTTTGCTCTTCCTCTTCATAAGTCTGTTGTCACCATACTGTTACGACAGGTCCATGACAGGTTCGTCTTCTTCGGCTGCTTGTCCAGTTCAGCTTTCCTGCTTCTCTGCCCTGCGCCTGCCTTCAACATCTACTATGGCAGATACCTGCAAAAATAGCCATCTTTTAGTAGAATCCGTGCCTTTTATATAATTGTGATGTTTTATTGAAAACTAACCTAAATGCAATGCAATGATGCTTGAATGTACAGGAAATATGGGTTAAAAAGGGTGTAAATAATAGAACTTTTACACACTCAACACACCCCCAAACTCAAGTTTTTGCTTGTCCTCAAGCAATCAAGACTTGAAAGAAAACTGAAAATTTTTGTGTTGGCCTTCAAACAGTGAACTTTCCCTTACCCGTCGCTCATTCTCTATGGCGGCAGCAACCTGTCGGAAAAGTTAGGATCTGTCCGGAATCTCCCTATAGCTCTCGTGCAGTGTGTGCATGCTTGTGAACAGTTATATGCTAAGACTCTCTTAGTTTCACTAGAATATTCAACTTCTTAACTCGAATTTTTATGCCAAAGTTTATTTTTTTAAGAAGGCACATTTTCATGCTTCTTTTTCTTCTATTTTCAAGCTAAGCTTTTCTAGAGCCAGTTTCGGGCACCTCTAGTTAGCTTCCTAGAGCCGGTTTCGGGCACCTCTAGGTTTTTAATTTTCTTTTGCTAAACTTCTTTCCTAGAGCCAGTGTTAAGCACCTCTAGGGGCTATTCAAGTTCTAAGCTTCCTATTCTAGTTTGGCTAAAAGCAATCTAAGCAATATAACAGTCACAAAGGTGTTTAAGTTTTCAGAACTATAGAAAGGCTCTAAACTTTTCCTTAACCTGTCCTAAAGATGCTGCCACGACAGAGCCGTCATGACAAGTCAGTTAACTTCAAAGTTTTAAGCCAACAGTTTAAATTTTCTGATTTTTTTTAAAAGAACTTAATTAAAAAGACTCAACAATTAATAAAAAGATGTACTTAAGACTCCATTAATGATGGAGGGTTGCCACCCCCAAACTCGAGGGTTGCATTGCCCTCAATGCAAAATGACATGAAAAATAAAAGAAAGAAAAAGTACATCACAAAATATAAAGGCAGGCAGCAATAAGAGGAAAATAAAAACTTAAATTTTAGTCGTTGTCCTCACTGCTGCTGCTGACGCAGATCTGATGGCGGCGTCTGCGCTGTGGAGGGGGCTGGGCAGGTTCAGGAGCAGGTTGAGGGGCAGGTTGCTCCACTAGCCGGACGTCGGAACTGCTACCACTGTCCCAAGAGCTGCTGGTGTTGGTGGCTTTGGGCAGCCTTTTCTTGTGTGCCACGTGCTTAATTCTTTTGACCCGCGTAAAGTCCCTCTCCAAATTCCTCCGGATAAGAGGGCTGGCATCAGTGGCAGGTCTCTTGGTTCCTCGAGGGGAGGTGTCTGCCGGTGGGCTGCCTTCTGCCGTTGGGGCAGGGGTTGGTGTGGAAGCGGCATAATGCATATGGGGGGAGACAGGTGGTGTGGGTGTGGGGGAGGGTATATGGAAATACTGGGCGGGGAAGGTGGGGAAGATGACATCCGAATAATGTAAAGTATTAGTAATGAAATTTACCGTTGCATTTGAGAAATCGCGGATGAAAGTCATCAAACCCATTTGCCGCTCCTCTACCCGTAGGATTGCAGCAAGGATGTGGGCAGACTGGTCTGTCGGAGCGGTGTCGGCGGCAGCGTCAGGGGCAGTCTCTGTGGCAGGTTCCTCATCTGAGTCTGCAGGAGGGGCATTTGGGTCGAAGGCGTTGATGGGTGATGCGACTATGACCTCCATGAGGCTGGAGATGTTATTGTCGGTCCAGCCATTACCTTGTTGTACTTTGTCGGAGGGCACCTCTGGTACAGCAGCACATCGGCAGAGGGCAGTGATGGTGAACGGCAGGCAAAGGCGAGAGTCGGAGCAGAATGCACAATCGATGATGCTGTCCCTCATGTATCTGCCCACATTGATGGGCCTGTCATGCATAATAGAGTGAATGAGGGCCAACCGCTGTCGGTTGACTGTCGTATGGTGGGAAGAGGGCAGGATACGCTTTTTGATGAAAGCGTTCCACAGTTTTGCTTCGGGGAGGAGCTGCCCCCTATTGACGGAGTGGGGGTTCTTCTTGCTGGTTGTCCATGATGTACCAGCCTCTGTCAGCTCCACCATGACAGCATCATAGGCAGCAGCGTCAAGGGTGTCGAGAAATTGTTGGTGAGCATCATCATCGGGGCCAAAGAAGAGGCCGAACATATGATTGATGCTGCTGGCGGTGAAGGGTACTTCCACTCCTCGGACGGTGACAGATGTCGCCGTTTTGCTGTCTATGGCCTCGTAAAACTCTCGGACCAAGGTATCATTTAGCTCTGCTGCCTGCTCGGCAAAGTCCTCCCATAATTGTGCCGTGATGGCCTTCACAATGAACGGCCGGAGTCCCATATGGGGAGCGTTTCTGTTGTATATGAAGCCACGCTCCTCCCATAATTCCTTGTTGGTGAATGGTGATGCTACTGCTGAAGAAGAAGCGGCAGCAGCGTTACGACGGGTTTGTCTCGACGATATTTTGGTTGCTAGGGCTGTGAAAGAGAGAAAACAAATAAAACTAGAGGAGAAAAACAAGAGAGAAAAATCAGAACTGATGAAAAAATGAAAATGGGAAGGGGTTTTATAGCGGTCGGGTATCTGCCCATTTAATGCTGCAACGGCAGGCGGGAATAACGGGGCGGCAGATTGGATTTAGCGTGTCTGACACGTCTGACACGCATTTATGCGTCTGTTACGCGTCTGCCGCACGCTTCTGCGTCTGCCGTGTCAGTCTGTTGACAGCCTGTCATATCCGTCCGCGGCGGCAGCCGAAACGACAGGTTTCCATAAATGGGCTTTATTGGGCTGATAGATGGGCGGTGGGTTTGGGTCACTTCTCCTTTTCTTCTTGACTCCTTTATTTCCTAAAAACTGAAATTAGAAAAACAAAACATTATTCGAATAAAATAAACCTAATTTCCTAATAAATAATAATAAATAATAAAATAAAAAGAAAATAGAAATTAGGTTAAATTAGGGATGCCTTGTGGGGAATCACCTAAAGTAACCACTTCCTGTATTCCTGGGGCTTCAGTCCCCTGATAATGCTTGAGGCGTTGTCCATTGACTTTGAATTGGTGCCCGTCTTTTAATGATTGAATTGTAATGGCACCATGGGGAAAAACTTGAACCACTTGGAACGGGCCAGACCATCTAGATTTAAGCTTCCCTGGGAAGAGTTTCAACCTAGAATTAAACAACAACACAAGCTGCCCTGGGCAGAACTGTCGTGGCAGCAACTTCTTGTCATGCCACTTCTTTGTTTTCTCCTTGTATATTCTTGCATTGTCGTAGGCCATTGTCTGTATTTCATCGATCTCATTCAAATCTAACAGCCTTTTCTGGCCTGCCTTGTCCAAATCCATGTTTACTGCCTTGATTACCTAGTATGCCTTGTGCTCTATCTCGACAGGCAGATGACAGGTTTTCCCATAAATCAAACGGTATGGAGACATGCCCAATGGAGTTTTGAAAGCTGTCCTGTATGCCCATAATGCATCATTAAGAAGTAAAGACCAATCTTTCCGAGTTGGTTTGACCATCTTTTCAAGAATGTTCTTCACTTCCCTATTGGATATCTCAGCCTGTCCATTGGTCTGTGGGTGGTATGCTGTCGCGATCCTGTGCTTGACACCATATTTCTTCAAGGCGGCAGCAATTACCCTATTGTCAAAATGTCTCCCTTCATCACTGATAATCGCCTTAGGGATGCCAAATCTAGAAAAAATATTTTTGTGCAAAAACTTTTGGACCGTTTTGGCATCATTCATTTGAGTTGCGATTGCTTCTACCCACTTGGAGACATAATCCACTGCTAGGAGGATGTAAAGATTTCCACACGAAGATGGAAAAGGTCCCATAAAATCAATCCCCCAAACGTCGAAGATCTCGACTTCTAAAATGTTCTGTAGTGGCATCTCGTTTCTTCTCGAGATGTTACCTGTCCGCTGGCACCTGTCACAGTTCTTGTAAAATTCCTGTGCATCTTTATATAGTGTCGGCCAGTAGAACCCTGACTGCAGCACCTTGGCAGCAGTCTTATTGCCTCCCAAGTGACCTCCATATTGTGAAGCATGACAGTGATGGAGAATGTCTTCTTGCTCTTCTTGTGGTATACACCTCCTTATAACCTGATCTGCGCACATTTTGAAAAGAAGTGGTTCGTCCCAATAATAATGCTTAACATCATTTTGGAACCTCTTCCTGGCTTGATAATTAAGATCAGAAGGTAATATTCCGCTAACTATAAAATTAACGAAATCAGCATACCAGGGAAGGTCAGAAGACTTACCTGCCGCCATGGCTGTCGCGACAGCGATTGCGGCAGCAAAGAGCTGCTCATCTGGGAAGGTCTCTAGTATGTGTGTCTCATCGAACGGTAGACTCTGTCCCGTCTCCAATCTCGACAAGTGGTCTGCCACCTGATTTTCTGTCCCCTTTTTGTCTTTGATCTCAAGGTCGAATTCTTGTAGTAGCAAGATCCACCGTATCAATCTAGGCTTGGCATCCTTCTTTGCGAACAAGTACTTAAGGGCAGAATGGTCGGTGTGCACTATTACTTTCGTCCCAAGTATGTAAGAACGAAACTTGTCGATGGAGAACACCACAGCTAACAGCTCCTTTTCTGTGGTGGTGTAGTTTACTTGGGCATCATTTAACGTCTTGCTGGCATAGTAGATGACGTGAAACAGCTTATCTCTACGCTGCCCAAGTGCTGCCCCGACAGCATAGTCACTAGCATCACACATAATTTCAAACGGCTGTGTCCAGTCTGGTGGCTGTACTATGGGGGCTGTCACTAGCTTTTCTTTCAGAACCTTGAATGCTTCAGTACATTCTTCATTAAAGTCGAAGGGTCGGTTTTGCTCTAAGAGATGACATAGGGGCTTCGTGATTTTTGAGAAATTCGCGATAAATCTCCTATAAAAACCAACATGCCCTAAAAAACTCCTAATGCCCTTGACTGTAGTCGGCGGCGGCAGCTTCTCAATGACTTCTATTTTGGCCCTGTCGACTTCTATCCCACGGCAGCTAATCTTATGGCCTAGGACTATCCCCTCATCCACCATAAAATGGCATTTTTCCCAATTTAAAACAAGATTAGCTTTTTCACATCTTTCAAGTACCTTTTGTAAGTTGCCGAGGCAGCTCTCAAAATCGTCTCCAAAGACGGAAAAGTCATCCATGAAAATCTCGAGGAAGTCCTCTACCATGTCGGAGAATATGGCCATCATGCACCTTTGGAAGGTGGCAGGTGCGTTACAGAGGCCAAACGGCATCCTCCTAAATGCGTATGTTCCGTAGGGGAATGTGAAAGTCGTTTTCTCTTGATCCTCTGGTGCAATAGCAATTTGGTTGTAACCTGAGTAACCATCAAGAAAACAATAGTAAGGCTTACCCGCTAATCTATCAAGCATTTGATCAATAAAGGGTAAAGGAAAGTGGTCCTTTCGGGTAGCTTTATTAAGCTTCTGATAGTCCATACAAACCCTCCAACCGGTCACAGTCCTGGTTGGGATTAGCTCATTGTTCTCGTTGGTTATCATGGTCATTCCTCCTTTCTTTGGAACGCATTGCACCGGGCTTACCCATTTGCTGTCGGAGATGGCGTAAATAATACCATCATCTAACCATTTAATGATCTCTTTACGCACTACCTCCTTCATCGCATGGTTTAGCCGCCTTTGGGCATCAATAGTCGGCTTATGATCTTCCTCTAGGAGGATTTTGTGCATGCATAACGCCGGACTAATGCCTTGAATGTCTGCTATCGTCCATCCAATCGCCTTCTTATGCTGTCGTAACATGTCGATTAGCTGTCGTTCCTGTTCCTGCGACAGCTTAGAAGAGATGATTACGGGCAACGTATCATTTGAACCAAGAAAAGCATATTTAAGCTTCCCTGGTAGGGGCTTCAGTTCTAAGGCAGGTGGTTCAACAGTAGATGGCTTTTGGATTAAATGGTTATCCGAAGTATAATTTAAAGGTTCGAATAACTTACCTGGACGATTGCCCATCCAGTTTACCTCCTCTTGACCTTCAGTATCAGATGTATCGGATTCAGAGGAGTTGCTGTCGTCGTTGCTGTCGTCATTGCTGTCGTGACAGGCCTGTAGATGGCTGTCACAGCAGTGACCAAATTTTATATCACGGCAGCCCGACCTGATGCAGGGTTGATCAAAGGTCACCTCAATGATGGCCTTGCATTCCTCATCCACATCAGCATGTTTCATCGCTTGGAGGACATTCAACTTAATTTCTTGATCGTTCACGCGCATGGTGAGTTCTCCTTTCTCCACATCAATCAATGATCTTCCCGTGGCTAAGAAGGGTCGCCCAAGGATGACTGGTGCGTTCTCATCTGCCTCACAATCTAAGATAAGAAAGTCAGCAGGAAAAATAAGCTTATCCACTCTTACCAAAATATCTTCAATTTTTCCCTCGGGGTGAACGTAAGAGCGGTCTGCTAGCTGTAGGGTAACTGTCGTGGGCCGGGCCTTGCCAATACCTAGTTTCTGAAAAACAGATTTGGGCATTAAATTAACACTAGCACCAAGATCACAAAGTGCCTTACCCACAAATTTGTCGCCGATTACACAAGGTATGATGAAGCTCCCCGGATCCTTCTTTTTCTGGGGCGGCTGCCTATGAAGAATACTCATGCAACCTTCTTGCATCCTTACCGTTTCAAATTCCCCAAGTTTAGATTTTTTCGACATAACATCCTTGAGAAATTTAGCATAACCGGGCATCTCTCTAACAGCATCTAACAACGGAATATTAATATGAACTTGCTTAAAAATATCATAAATCTTTTTAAGTTGAGATTCATGCTTAGCTTGTTGTATCCGTTGCGGAAAAGGTGGTGGAGGACGATAATCAGCAATACGCCCTTCCCACTGCATGCGAATCTGAGGACAGTAATCATCTTTTTTCTCCTCTGTCGCTTCTGCTATCGTGACAGGCTCATCGACAGCAGTCTGTCTATCACCTGTCGGGGCAGCTTCCTCGGCAGGTTTATCCAAGGCGGGTTCCTTTCCTGTTTCCGCTTTTTCTGGGCCTGGTAACTTCTTCCCACTCCTAGTAGTAATCGCCTTACATTGCTCATGTGGGGGCGGTCTAGCATTTTTAGTATTGCTAGGGAAACCTCCATTCTGCCTTGGCTTAATATGTTGCGACACCTGACCCATTTGTGTCTCTAGAGATTTCAAGGTAGCCTCATGATTTGTCATTCTCATCTCGGTTTTATCCATAAAGGTTTCCGTCTTCTTGACAAACTGATTAATATTCTCCATACACGTACCAGTCTGAGACATAAAGGTGGCCAGAGTCTGCTCCAATATACTACTCGTGGCAGGTGGTGGCTGCTGTTGCTGCTGCGACGGCAGTTGCTGTCGCGTTAGCAATCTAGGACCCCCCCTGATTCTGATGATGTGCTTGTGGATTCAGGGCATTGTTAGGGTTACTCCAGGAAAATTTGGGATCCTTCCTCCAATTAGGGTTGTAGTTGTTGGAATTATAGTTTGGCTTGTAATTTCCAACAGATTTTCCCTCTTCTATATTTATTGGGCACTCATCCCTACTATGATTTCCCTCACAAGTAGCACAAACTTCCTCGACAGCAAATCCTTGTAATTCATCATCATTCAATAACTTTTTCATTGCTTTAGTAAGGAATGCTACCTGCGATTTCATAGTGCTGTCGGCCTCATAGTCCTTGACAGCAAGTACCCGTTTACCTCCTCTTCTAGCGGTCGGAAACTGCTCCTCGTTCTTAGCTAGATTTTTCAAAACTTGCAATGCCTCGTCCGGATCTTTATCCAATAATAGTCCATTTGCTGCAGAATCAATTCGAATGCGAGTTTGTAAGTTATCAGCATTATAGAACTTAGTTACCTGATTCCAGACGGGAAATCCATGCATTGGGCAGTTTCGAAGAAGAGTTGTAAATCTGTCCCAGGCCTCGTGCATTGGCTCGTCATCTCCCTGTTGAAAAGTAGCAATTTCATTACGTAATCGCTCAGCTAAATGTGAAGGATTAAAACGAGATAAAAATTCACGAGTTAAATCTGCCCAAGTCATAATAGAACCCGGCGTAAGTTTATTCCACCAAGTTTTAGCTCTGTCCCTCAATGAATGAGGAAATAACCGAAGCCTCAGTATCTCCGGACTAACTCCTGGCAGTCTAAACGAACCACAGATCTCCTGGAACGTTTTGAGATGCTCCCTGGCATCTTCTGTCGCAGAACCACTAAACTGTCCGGCGTTGTTGATCATACTAAACATGACAGGTTTAAGCTCGAAGTTGTCAACATCAATATCCGGTAGCGTGGTCTCCAGCTCTACATGATCGTTTAGCATGTAGTCACGACATGACCGTCGTCCATCTGCCGCGGGCGGGTCACCGACATGCGGGATATCTCCACCAGCAGGCTGATTACGGGCCATCTGCTCTAGCTGTTCCTCAAGGTACTCGTTCCGGTCTAAAAGGTGGCGAATCTGTTTCTTGAGATTGAAGGAACGTTCGATTTCCGGATCTAATTTATACTCAGGATCTTCGCCTCTTTTAGATCTGCGCATAAACAAGAAAACCTTGTGAAAGCAAGAGTTTAAAACACAAAAGAAAAATTAAAGAAAATTTAAATAAAAACAAAAACGAAAATAAAAACAAAAAGTGCAAGGAAAGAAAGGTGTAGTTATGTTGCCAATCCCCCGACAACGGCGCCAAAAACTTGTTGCGTGTAAAATAGTCTATCGCAATTGTAGTGCAAGTGTACACGACGCAAGTAGTAAAGTGATACGGAGTATCGGATATCGTCTCCACAGGGATTGGGCTAATGACTTCACCTAAATTCACTGCACGAAGTAAAGAGAAATATTTGAGAGTTGTCACGAGAATAATAAAGTAAAAACGCAAATAAAAGAATTGAGTTATCAAGATAGGGAGAATGGGCTGGTATTGAATTGCTTAGTAGTGCAGGTATTGAATTGCTTAGGAACTCCAGTTCTGTCGTCGCGCCCGTCGCCGACAGCACCTGTCGCGGCGGCTGTCCGTTAGCTGTCGCGGCAGCGAACACTAACTCCGTACTTCAAGCTTGGCAAGAATCCCAGATCTGCCTTGTCCTATCCCTAGGTCCAAGTCTGTCGGCGATCACGTCTTTGATGATACCTCTCGGCGTGAATCGAAGGATGAACACCGATGTGTATGAATTCTTCCTTAGCCACTTAACCTCGCCCTATCCCTAGGCACGAGATGGTTCAACTATAAACTAGAGAACGCGCTCTTATCTCTTTCGTATACTTAACTCTCCCGATGCTAAGTAAATGGATAACCTCACAATGCTCTCCCGATGCTCTTGCAAGATATTAAAACCAAGATAAAAGAACTTGAAGTTTATTTTATTGAACTTGGAAAAACCTAAAACAAAACAATCCTTGCAACTACTTTACAAAACAACCCGTAGCCCTAGGGGGAATTTAGAACATGTCGGTGACAGGTAAACGGCAGGGGTTTTTGGTTTCGGTTATGGGGTTATCGGTTATGCCCTAGGTTAAATCTATGCCCTTATATAAGCTTTGGGCTCAAGTTATCTAAGGTAACAAGGATTACAACTTTAATTAAAAGTAAGATTCTAATAAAGACTAAATCTCTAAAGACTCCTACTTTCCAGCCGCATCCTTGCTTTTAGGAATTCCCTCTCCTTGGGCTTTGGCTTGACATATCTTTTGATCCAGGGCTTGGAAAAATATGTGGCTTTGACACGACAGACGAGCATATTTTTCTCTATCTATCGAGGTCCACTTTGATTTTCCTCTTCATAAGTCTGCTGTCACCATGCTGTCACGACAGGTCCATGACAGGTTCGTCTTCTTCGGCTGCTTGTCCAGTTCAGCTTTCCTGCTTCTCTGCCCTGCGCCTGCCTTCAACATCTACTATGGCATATACCTGCAAAAATAGCCATCTTTTAGTAGAATCCGTGCCTTTTATATAATTGTGATGTTTTATTGAAAACTAACCTAAATGCAATGCAATGATGCTTGAATGTAGCAGAAATATGGGTTAAAAAGGGAGTAAATAATAGAACTTTTACACACTCAACAATGTGCAAGTGGTCTCTAAAAATCGGGCTTGATGGTCTCTTTTAGTCGCATACCACTTTTCATTTTTCGGCCTTCCTAGAAGTTGATGCCTCAGCAGCAAATAATTGACTGTTTGGGCGGCAAATAGTTGATTGCCTGGGCGAAGGTCTGTGTTTACTTGCAGGGTTTGGCATGGCTCCTAATCTTGGGTTTCTCCTCTTTGCCAGTTCTCGAACAGCTTTCTAGATGATCTAATAGCTTCCTCCATCAATTTTCAGCTTCTCCTCATCTGCCCTTTATGCTGCCTCGGCGACATCTGCTTAGGCATAAGGCTCGACATCAGTTAAAATATGCCTAAGTCTAACAATAATATGAGTAAAATGGTAAATAAAATAAGAATTTTAGGAACTTAACCATTCTACTTTTGGGATGAACCGTATTTGTTCAAGCAATACGCCGATTAGATAATTAGAAGGTGTGTCCCCGAAGAGGAGCACAAGGAGATATTATTTCATTGCCATTCATCTCCTTGTGGAGGCCATTTTGAAGGGGCTAGGACAGCCGCAAAGGTCCTCCAATCCAGATTCTATTGGCCCACACTCTTCAAGGATGCACATTAATTTTGCAAGTCTTGTGATCGATGCCAAAGAAGGGGGAACATTTCAGGAAGACGTGAAATGCCATTGCAAGGCATCTTGGAGGTGGAGCTTTATGACGTATAGGGAATTGACTTAATGGGACCTTCCCTTCCTCCTATGGAGACTTATACATCCTTTTGGCCGTGGATTACGTATCCAAGTGGGTCGAAGCAGCGGCTACTCCAAGGAATGACTCCAAGACAGTCATGAAGTTCATTCACAAGAACGTCTTCACAAGGTCTGGTGCACCAAGAGCCATTATCAGTGATGAGGGAACCCACTTTGACAACAAGCTTATTGCTAAGGCATTACAGAGGTACGAAGTGCGACACACGATTGCTACAGCATATCACCCCCAGACCAATGGCCAAGCCAGGTTTCTAGTCGAGAGATCAAGCATATACTAGAAAAAGTGGTCAACCCTAAAAGGAAGGGCTGGTCTCTAAAGGTTGAAAAAGCTCTTTGGGCTTATCGCACTGCCTACAAGACACCCTTGGGAATGTCACCATTCAAACTAGTCTATGGAAAGTCTTGTCATCTTCCCGTTGAGCTAGAACACAAGGCTTATTGAGCCATTAAAAAGCTCAATATGGATGCACAACTAGCTGGAGAAAGAAGGCTTCTAGAGTTAAATGAGATGGAGGAGTTTAGAGCTCATGCTTATGAGAAAGTGCGCCTATAGAAGGAAAAGACAAAAAAGTGGCATGACAAACAATTGCTCCTCTACAACTCCAGGCCCATGCTCTTTCTAGGCAAACTAAAGTCTCGACGGTCAGGCCCTTTTTCTAGTGCACAAGGTCTACCCCCTTGGTGTAGTGGATATCAAAAAGCTCGATGATGACACAGTCTTCAAGGTCAATGGACAACATCTGAAGATATACAATAAAGCCCCCATCCAACGAGACAAATATTCCATATCCCTTCATGACCCTTGAGAGTTTGAATTCCTCACTTTTACTTTTATTTTGCTGCCGCATTTTCTTGTTTTCATGTTCATAAATAACTTAGCATGTCCTTCTCTTTGAGTCGTACTTTATCCTTTAATTTGTTGTTCTTTATGTTTCTTTGTTTTATTTTATGCTTTTACCTTGTCTTCATCTGCTCATTCCTGAATAACCTTAGAGGTGCAGGTGGCTTGCCAAGGTTTAATGGACGAAGATGGCTTGTCCTAGGAAAATTAGGGCGCTGTCTTTAGGAGAAAAAAAATAATTGGAAAAATCAACTTTTTCCAACATTGGAGGGGAGATGGTTCTTAAAAGGCAAAAAGAGAGGGAAATTAATTACCTTTTAACCTTTTTCTAAAAAGCAACCCTAATCATCTTTACCCGGCCGCATTCTCTCTCGTACTTTTCACTTTTCATTACATATCCCTTACCTCTCTCATAACCCCACGCCGCACAAACATCCAAAAAATCTCTCCCTCTCTCCAATCGTGGTAGTTACCCTCTTTTCAACTCCCATCACCATCATATCGCCCACAATTAATCTCTCCCCTAAAACCAAAACTCCTTCCACTTCATCTTCTCTGATCGCCAAAACCACTATTGACAAAACCTTCAACACCCTAAACCCTTACAATGCATCAAACCAACCCAGAAATCCTACCACCACCCCCCCCACGTTCTCCCTCTTTTTGCAAAACAATGGTTCGCTTCAAGAGAGTTGAAGGAGAATCCAAACCGCGCACAACCAAAATTGGTGCTACTTAAAAAGTTTCTCGATGACAAAGCCAAAGAGCACTTTCAACTCCTCAAGGACAGAAAAATCTTTCTCGAGCAAGGCTTCAAGTTTCCTACTAAAGGGGAACATGGATTCGACAAAGATGTCTTGGGGGTTATATCCAAGAACGAGTGGGAAAACTTTGTCCCACATCCTAGAAACATCTGTGTTCCCATCATGAAGGAGTTCTACACTCACCATACTAGCCCCACTCAGTCAAGCGTGTATGTGCGGGGAGACCAGATCGGGTTCACGACCACTAAGATTAATAAGTTATATAGGCTGAAAGACTTGGCAGATCAACACACTCTTTTTGCCGAGAATGCTGACCCCTAGACCATCAAAGAAGTCTTGGAAGATCTATGCTTTGAAGGAACAGAGTTGGAAGCGTTTAACAAATCCGTCGAGCGTGCACGCCTCAATCTTGAGGCCAAGCTATGGATCCATTATATCAAAAGCCGGCTCGTACCTACATCTCACACATCCACAGTCAATATCCCTAGACTTCTCCTCCTACACTCAATTCTTCATGGCCGACTGATTGATGTTGGCAAGATTATTGTGGATGAAGTCTACACTTGAGTAAAATGGAAATTCGGCCCACTAATCTTCCCAAACCTCATCACAGCCTTGTGCCGCAAGAAGGAAGTGTTTGAAGACCCTACTAGTGACGCCCAAGACTCGGGAAAAGGCCCCATTACCCCAGACTTGATCCCCAACATCAAAGGATTTGATGAGGATGCCCCGACAGAAACCCTAGTTGGAGGAGCCAAAACATTTATTGTAGCAAGGGTTGTTGCGTTAGTAGCCTCCACCACTCGCCTAAGGGAAGACATAGATCAGATGCGCGCAAACCTGACGACCTTCTTCACATATGTCAAGGAAAGTGATGATGTCATTGACACCCATTTCAAGGAGATCGTGCCGCACATCAGTGTTGACTTCCCAACATTCCCTGATGCCCTACTAGTACATAAGAAAGGACCCCCTACTTCTGCACAGAAAACACCAGCCTTTAGCAAAAGTCGTGCATAGCCTCAACCATCCCCCCAGAATCAGACCACTGATGCCACATCATGTCCCCCACTAAAGAAGCGCAAGCGAATGGGTAAGACTTCTATGGCGCCACCAACCAAAGAACCAACCGTTGAACCTGTGTGCATCGAGTTTAATGATGATGAAACTATGCACTATACTCCCACACCTTCACCTGCCCAGACACCAAATCATGTCTCAATGAGGACTCACATAAAGCGCATCGCCAGTCGAATTTGGACCACACCTGTTGAGAAGAACGAGTCAGATACCAGCCGCACGAGTCTCTACTCGTCCACCAAAACAAGAAGCATATGACTCACCCATCACCTCGTTCAAATCAACTAGCATCAAGCATCTCGCCACCAAGACAACTAAAGCCAAAAAGTGAGCATCAAGCATCACCTCGTTCACTTTGCATTGTATGTAGAATAGTTGCATTTAGTTTTATTTTTATTACATTTAGGACACTGCATCTTTCAAGTTTGGGGGTGTTAGTGCCCATAGTTAGTCATTTGTATTTTCATTTGTAGCTAGAAACAGAACTTTTGCTATGGCATTTTGTTTGATTCTATGACAGTTGTATGAACAAATTGAGGATGTCCGATGATGAAATTTTTTATAGCTATGGATTGATTGAACATGCATGGCTGATGAGATTGGTAGAAATGCCTTTAGGGCTTGATACTTTATTTTTACATTGCTACACGATTGCATGCTCCTTAGGCTTAAGACTGTTATAGAAATTTTAGAACTCATACACATCCTTGTGTAAAAGAAGTCAATGAACTTAATTGATAAATGAAAGGAGTAAAGGCTTAACCAAACTCCCTTGTGCCGATTGAATACAGTAAATTGTGAATAAATGTTACGGCATATTTTTTGTAGAAGGACACTCCGCTTTGTTTTGCATTGCCTGGAAAACATGCTTAAATAAATGGAAGCAACATCATATGAGTGAATGAAAGTTGTCACGGGATGACTCTACCTACTAGCTCGGGGTGAGAGGTATTCTCCCTGCTCACCTAGAGTGAGGGATGGTAGGTGTGATGAGCTGACACCCTTCTAAAAAACAACATAGTTGAATTATGGAGTAAATTTGTGCTTGAATAGTTACACATTAGGATGTACTTGAGTTCTTGTTTAAAATTTTTCTAACTCTGTTAAGAACAAGTTGCATGCAATTAAGCACACACCAACAAAGGGTCTTGTCCTAAGGATTTGTTCTTAAAATCTCATTTATGTCTGAAGTATGAAAGCCTATATTTTCTGAGGACTAAAATTTTGCCATAGCAGCTGTCTCGAATTAAATTTTTGCCACAACATTTGTTTCTATTTTTATCTACTCATTGCTTAAGGGCAAGCAATAGCTTAAGTTTATGGGTATGATAACTTGCAGAAATGCCTATATTTCATGCTTGTTTACTTAAGTATTTGCTTGGTTTCACGATCATTTCATAGCATATAGATGCATTTAGGACATATAGTTGCATAGGGCTTTGCTTGTCTGGTAGTTTGATTTATTTTACAAGATTTGATGTTGTTGGAAGGGTATGTTCTGGTGTGGTGATGTGCAGGTGAAGCGGGAGCGAAGCTGGAAAAAGGAGGAAAATGCCACAACATTTTGGATAGCATTTCAGGGCGTAGAAAAGGAGAAAGTATCAAAGATAATCTCTTTGCCCAAATGTGTGAAACCCCTATTTGTCTTTTGTTCCACACATGAAGAAGGAATATTCCCTAGGACACTCAAGAAATGTTAGGGCACCAAACCCTAGGAGCTCCCACTATATAAAGGACAAGAAGCCCAAATAAAGCAAAAGAGAGAATTGATAGGAGAGCTTTTTGGGCGAGGAAAGATAAGAGGAGAGTTGGTCGCTTTCTTCATCTTCTTCACCTTGCTGTCCTCTATAGTTGAAGCTCCAAGGGGTGAGCTTGCTTACGTTCGAGAGAAGCAGCAAGCTTAGGGCGGTTCGTGGCAGCCCAAGACAACGTTGGGAGTTTTTCCTTCCTTTTTAGATGTTCTGCTTTAGCATTTTTTTATTCTGGAATGGTCTGTTTTAAACGAATGATGATGAATGTGTATTGCCCAGCCATGAACTGATTTTAAGTGGCTTGGGATTGCTTTAGATGATTTTATTTTGGTTTTAATGGATGTTAAGTTATTCTCAGCTCCTTAAATGCTTTCTTCATTGTTTTATTGCCTTATGTTTGTAAGAGCTTTCGAGAGTAGCCTTAACTTAAGTATTGATGTACTTAATGGTTGAGAGGGTTAAGCTTAGATCTACGTGGACAATGGGGTTGTGCTGAGAGGAAAACCCTAACTCACCTTAGAGATAAGGATATGGTCTCAATGACTAATAGGAGTAGAGCTTCCTCGATAAGTAGCTTGGTAGGGCTCGTGTGAAGAGGTATTGCCGTAGCATTCTAGCTGTCAGGTTTCTTGTTAGAGATAGTCTAGAAAGCATTGTAGTAAACTCTGTCGAGCATAAGTTGGCTGAAAATAGTTAGACATGCATGAGACTTAAGTAAAGGATTCCTTAGCAAGCCTAGCCAATCATTCCATAGAGAGTTTCACACGTGAGAGGACGTTGAAAGTTCATCCAGTTTACTCTCGTTTTCATATTCTGTTTTTGCTACAACATTTGTTTACTCATCTAAAACTTGCTTCTTAATCAATATTCATTCTTTGTTTCGCGTGTTTAAACTTAACTTGAAATACCTCCAATCCATGTGGAGACCATACTCAGTCATCACTTTACTACTTGTTCGACGTGTATACTTGCACTATTTGCGTCATTTATAGTACATCATACAGCACAACACCATACTCTTTCCATCCCAAGACTCCGGAAGAGAGTAGAGTAGCTTACAGACTAGCTTTTCTTCGGGAATAACTTCACTGAAGCCCTTTAGTCCATTGACAATGACCGAGAACCGATCAAACATCATGGAGACACTTTCGTCGGCTTCTATTTTTAAGTTTTCATAACTCAAATTAAGCAACCCAATCTTCGTCTCCTTAATGTCACTTGTTCTTTCATATGTAGTCTCTAGAGTGTCTCACATTTCTTTATCACTTTCGATTGAAGACACCTTTGAGTATATGTCGGGACCAAGAGCACAAAAGACTATGTGCAGGGCTTTTTCGTTGACTTGCAAACATCTTCTAGCTTCATCGGTCATCTCGGGTTTGGTCTTCGGAACAAGCCTTCCTTCACCACTCTCTTCATAGGAATTGTAGGACCGTCTTCTTCCACGTCACACACTATGTAGTCGTTTGATTTGATGAATAGCTGCATCTGATTCTTCCAATAAGGATAGTTACCCCTATTGAAGAATGGTGGTATGGTGATGCATAGAGACTCGTAGAGGTTTTGGCCGGAGGTGGATGCCATAGCTCGATGTTGATTGATTTGAAATTGATCAAACTCTTCCAAGATCTACTCAAGAGGGTGTTAATCCTTCCAATGAGTGTAGCTCTGATACCGATTGTTGAGTTGATCAAATGATGGATAATCACCAAGAGGGGGGTGAATTGGTGGAATAAAAATTTCGAAACAGGCTAGGGGTGTATCAAAACACTTAACTAAATATTCAAAAGTTTCTTTCTGACAAGTAACGACTAGTACATTTAATGCTCAATTTTAAAATTACTTAACCCCTGTATCGAAACGGGTATGATCCGTTTCAAAACAATATTTAAAAATCAAAAACCTAGATGAATATTGTATCGAAACGGGTATGAGCCATTTCAAAATGGATGTTTCCAATGGCAAAACATATCGAAACACTTTGGGGGTGTTTCGAAACTCCTAGGCAATTTTGTATATTTTGGCTTTGAAAAACTTAGAAAATTTTATGGGGTTTAAGTTTTAATTTCAAAACATTTTAAGTATAAATTTAACATGTCAAAATCAAGTATTTCGATTATTTAAAAATTTATTTACTTTGCAATTTAGTGTTTGAATTATTTGTTATATCAAAGTCAAATATTAGTTTTACAATCTTTCTCTTTTTGATATAACAAAACCAAAGTAAATTATTAAGTAAACTCCCCATAAATTGAAGCTACCCCTTCTCTCCTTTTTATTAGATCAAAATCAATGAAGGCAAAGATAAAAGCAATATAGCACAAGGAAAAGCAAAATTGAAGCAACATAATTTCATTAAGCATTAGAAACCAAAGCAAAATAAGTTCATAATCTCCAAACCTAATATCCAAACCTTAATACTTAAAACATAAATTCCAAACATGAATCAAAGCATAGGTCTTAAAGAAAAAACCATAAATAGGTGCATAAAAATAAAGAAATTCTAAACTAGATGATATGCGATTGAATGCAAAGATCTAAGGCTCATCATCGTCTTCATCTTGATCATTGGCCGAGCTCCTTCAGAATTGTCTCCATCCGCCATAGAAGTCGATAAAGGACATGTCCATAGAGGTTTGTTGAGTTTCAATCGAAGTGAGTCGATTCTCAGCACTTTGGATACGTCCCTCCACGAAAGTGAGGCGAGTGTTAAGAGTGGAAAAATTGGAGTCCATGTGGGTGTGTAGGGCGTGTAGGTGTTCCCTTTTTGTGAGAGCGCAAGTGCACACTCCTGCCAAGTTATAGTATAAAAGATGTCGAATCCAACGAGGATTGGACAGCTTGGTTCGTTTTGTAGTTCTTGCACAGGCTAAAATAAAAACACAAGTGAATTGATTGTTGTAATGAAAAGTAAATGAAAACACAAGTAATAAGAGAGGTGATTCAGGTTGATAAAGCATGCATGGTTATGCTGCCACTTAGTGTGAAACTGCATTGTAAAAGGTTAAGTTGTTTTTCGCTGCCACGATATGCTGCCCCGGGAGGTATGGCGGGCGGCATGCTACGACCATGTCACGCGGCCACAACGGGTCACTGCTTTTGCAACTTTCGCTGTCTCGACAAGTGAAATGGAAATAAGTCTCGGCGGCAAATCTGGCAGATACTCCAAGTTTGGCTGGATAGTCGACAGTGATCCTCTCTATTTCTAGGTAAGGATGCTCGAAACCTAGCGTGACGTAGGCAATACCTAGTAATCTCAGCGTGAACCTAACACATGCTAGTAAACTCGGTTGGTTATCACTTTCAGCCGTTGAAACTTGTGAACTGTTAGGAACCAAGTTAGTCACGCCTCAACATGTTGTGACCGTGCTTAACCCTTTCGTGAAGTTGACACTTTCGTGCCCCCTAAAAAGATTCACTCGATTGACTGGTTAGGACTAATTGAAAGAATGAAGTGCATAGATTAAGCAAACTTTGAATATTTTAGTGAAAAACAACTCAAAACCTAATACAACCGTTTCACAGCTAATTTACAACATAACCCTAACCCAAATGGAGTTTAGAACATGGCGGCGGCAGAAAACACTAGCTATGTCTATAGAGAACCTAAGATGATTTGAACTAGGAGCACAATGAGTATTTATAGACAAATAACTAGGCTAAGTCCTTAAAGTAGAAGTCCTCGAAAGTATCTTTCCATCTTTAATGTGACTTTAAACTTTGACTTCTTTACGTGGAATGTGGGCTTTATCTTGTTTGCCTTAGCTCGCAAGTAACCTTGAGATCTATCTTACTTCGGTGGCTATGGCTGCTGCTATAGACGTTAGAAAATTAAGTGGATGGCAGCGATACATTCATGATTTAAGCTCCACAAATTGCACTCTGGTTTTCCAACTCTATAGTTAGTTGTCGTGGGCAGCAAGGTCGGAACCAACGTTACTCGGAAGCTACTCGGTAGCAACTGTCTTCTGCTAGAACTGCATCAATACAGCTCCTAGGTTTGCTGCCTCAGCATTGCATCCTCAGCTCCTTGGTTCCCACTTTCAGCCTTTAGTACCTAAATTTAAAAATACACTAAAACAACATCTCTTCTTTAACAAATAAACGATAATCTATAAAAGCAAGGTAAAGCGTAGAAATACTGTAAAATGCAATGCATGATCCTACTTATGCCTAAAATGAGCTTAAAAACAATAATAATAAGAGGTGGAATGTGCAGGAAATATAGGACTTGTGGACACTTTACACACCCCCAAACTCGAATTATTGCTTGTCCTCAAGCAATGCAACCTAAAATACTTGCTCTAATAATGGTCAAAAAGAAAAGCTTGAATTTAACTTGATTTTATGCCTCCAGGCCGTGGCACCTATATTAAATTAGTGAAGGGAAATAAGTAGGGAAATAACTCAGAATTAAATTTCTCATGCTAGTGTGGTGGGTGCATGTCTGTAAACAGGTTGAATATGCAGAATAAATAATTAAACAAAGATGCTGCTGTGATGTGAAGGTTGCTGCTAAGGCAGCACAGTTAAGCACATTAATTTAATCTTGGCAGTGAGGGCTTCAGCTTATCACAACTACTCTTCTAGGTCTGAAGTTAAGATAGGAGCAAACTACAAAACCCTAAACCCTTGGAGTAGAGTCATCCTGTGAAGGCTTTCATTCACTCATGCTAATTATTTGTCTGTCACATCAAGGCTTTCAGTTTCATGGAATTTGATAGCAGCGGAGTGTTCTCGCACATGATTCTTCCTAGAGCGTGTTGTGGGCACCTCTAGGGTAAAACATATTTGTTCTTTGTTTTTGATTTTGCTGCCGTAGCAGTGCTGTATTTTTCTTTTTCTTTTGCCTACCTCAGCGGCTACCTGCAATGATTGTTAGAATTTTGCAAAGAATTCTAGAAATAAACATGATAAGTTCATCAAATATTCTACACATTCAGCAAGTAACATAGGTGTTTTGACAATTTTAGGCAAAAAGAAAAAAATCTAAGTCATATTTCATGCTTTCCCCAAGTTTAAGTTTAATTTTTATTAGGTGCGAAATAAATTAGTCGGCTATCCTATCATAGGAACAAGTCATAAAAAAATTTCTTTTCCGATTATTACTAAGGCAAGTACAATGCAACCTATATGCAAATAAAGATGCCTAGACAAATGATGTGAGAGCTACCCCCCCCCCCCAAACTCGAGATGGGCATTGCCCTCACTGCACAAAACAGGAAAAATAAATTAAGGAAAGAAAAAGGGAAGAACACTTAGGTTGCTGTTATTTGCAGGTTACGGCAGCGGGCTCGACATGGTTGCCTTGTGCTTTGCAGTTCATGGGTTTGGACTTGCAGAATTAACTGTGAGACGGGGATAAAGAAAAATGAAAATTAATGAAACCTAATCCTAAAAACTACTCCTACTAAAACAATAAATAGAGGCCAAGATAAGGTTATGTCACAGTGGGGTGGGCATCCCCCAATGTGAATACTTCATGTTCTTTTATGGCAGAGTCCCTTGTGTAGTGCTTTAGTCGCTACCCATTGACCTTGAACTTTGTCCCTCCATTTATAGATTTTACCGTCACGACGCCATGTGGGAAGGCTTGGACTACTTCGTAGGGTCCTGACCATCTGGATTTTAACTTTCCAGGAAACAGTCTGAGGCGAGAATTGAACAGCAGCACTTGCCGCCCTGGCAAGAACTGTCGCTGCTGAATCTTGCTGTCGTGCCATTTTTTTATTTTTTCCTTGTACAGCTTGGCGTTCTCGTATACCTCCCACGGAATTCTTCCATTTCTGTCAAATTGAATAGTCTCTTCTCCCCAGCTTGTTTCCAGTCCATGTTAACAGCCTTGACTGCCCAATTCTCCGTGTGTTCTATTTCGACAGGGAGATGACAGGCCTTTCCGTATACTAGACGATATGGAGACATTCCTATTGGTGTTTTATAGGTTGTTCGATATGCCCAAAGAGCATCGTCTAGTTTCAATGACCAATCTTTTCTATTAGGGTTTACAACTTTTTCCAAATGGTCTTGACTTCTCTGTTTGAAATTTCTGCCTGCCCATTTGTTTGTGGATGATAGGTTGTTGCAATCTTGTGCTTTACCCCCCACTTTCTGGAGTACCTTCGCAATTAATCTGTTATTGAAATGGGTGCCTTCATCACTAATAATTGCTCTTGGTACTCCGAACCTTGTGAAGATGTTATTTCGTAGGAACGTATGAACAGTCTTTGTATCATTGTGAGGGTGGCAATGGCTTCTACCCACTTTGAAACATAATCAACTACTAGAAGGATATACATGTTTCTGCACGAAGATGGGAATGGTCCCATAAAATCTATCCCCCAAACATCGAATAACTCGACCTCCAGGATTGTTTGAAGGGGCATTTCATTCCTTCTCGATATGTTTCCTGTTCTTTGGCAGCTGTCACACTGTTTGTAGAATGTCTGAGCATCTTTATGCAATGTCGGCCAAAAGAACCATGATTGCAGTACCTTTGCTGTTGTGCGCTCACCTCCAAAATGGCCTCCATAAGGTGCTGCGTAGCATAGTGAGAGTATGGCCTGTTGTTCATCCTGCTTTATGTCCTATACATGAAAGATTCGGTTTTATCAATGAATTTATTTGTACTAAGGATGAAATCATTAGTACGGGACATGAAAAAGAAGGAAAAAATAAAAAAGAATTAAGTCTCGAAGGAAAACTCTAAACAAGCTAAGTATAATATTCTAGTTGCTAGGGAAGTCTATATTCATGTATGCTCACAATAATTGCACACACATGCACGAGAACTATACTTTTGCTCTAAGTAGATCCTTAAATATTTGAACAGGTGCTAAACATGATAGGGATAGTGTTGTGGGTAAGGATTGTTCACTAACTTAAGCCAAGAATATATATATATATATATATATATATATATATATATATATATATATATATATACATATGTATGCATGCATGTTAGTTAGGTTGCATTTGCTTGAGGACAAGCAAGGATTCGAGTTTAGGGGTGTGTTGAGTGCCTAAAAGTCATATATTTTACCCCTCATTTATCCTTATTTTTGCCGCACTCAAGTATGTTTAACTGCATTTTAGGTTAAGTTTTGCATTTACATCACAAATAGATAAAATTGCACAGATGATGCTGATTTCGGTCACTTTTTGCAGATATCTGTCATGGCAGCATCCAGGGCAGCAAAGGAGCGGAAGCGAATTGCAGAGCTGGAGTGAATGGCTGATGAAAACTGCCTGTTATGACCGCTGTTGTGGCTGAAGTGGTGACAGTGACGACACCTGAGGAAGAAAACACGAAGTGGAGATCGATAGATAGAGGATTTCAAGTCGGACTATAGTGGGCCACTCGCATATTTTTGGAGACTAGAAGCAGAAGGAGTTGTAATAAAGCAGTTCTAGTTGACACCAAGAACGCTGCCGCCGTAGAATGCCGCCCGAAAAGCAATACGCCGACATAGTCAAAATGGGTCTTGTTTGATAGAGGACATTTTTCTGAGTCCATTGAGCCCAATCTTGCAGTTTTCTGAGATCGGGAGCGGAGCATAGAGCTGATCAAGGAACGATAAGTAAAGTAACTTATCTTTACTTGTTGAACAAGGATTTCTACTCCAAGGACTTCTACTCCAAGAAGGACTTAGACTAGATTTTTGCCTATATATACTCATGTATATAACGGTAAAGGGAGAGATCAAATCCCATACCTCTCATCTCAAAACCCTAGTCGTTTCTCTTTCTTCACCATGTTCTAAACCTCCCCTAGGGCAAAGGGTTGATAATGTAAAGTAGTTGTAAGGGTTGTTCTGTTCTTAGGATTTTTCTGTTCAATGAAATAAAACTTCAAGTTTGCTTATTCTGGTGTCAACATCTTGCAAGAGTATCGGGAGAGCATTGTAAGATTATCTATTTACTTAATATCGGGAGAGTTAAGTATACGAAAGGAATAAGTACTGGTTCTCCAGTTTATGGTTGAACTATCTCGAACCTAGGGATAGGACGAGGTTAAGCGGCTAAAGAAGAATTCATAAACATCGGTGTTCATACTTCGATTCACGCCGGGAGGTATCATCCAAGACGTGTTCGCCGACAAAGCTTGGATCTAGGGATAGGACAAGTCAATCCAGGGATTCTTGCCGAACTTGAAGAAATTGAGTTGCTTATCGCTGCTGCGACAACAACAGACCGCTGCCACGACAGGTGTTGTCGTGACAAAAGCCAGACACTGAATAGAAGTTATTGAACAGTGCAATACCTGCACTACAGGGCAATTCAATTCATGTCTGTTTATTATTCTGATTTTTTCTCTTTTACTTGATTTATTCGTGATACTCTTCAATCAAATTATCAAAACTCTTTCTTTCTTATGTGAAGATAGTTAAAAGATAGAAGTATTCCAGTCCCTGTGGAGACGATATCCGATACTCCGTATCACTTTATTACTTGCGACGTGTACACTTGTGCTGCATTGCGATAGACTCTTTTACACCCAACAGGTCACTTCCCCTGCAACTTTCGATGTCTCGGCAGGTGGAACAGAAATAAGTCCTGACGGCAATTCTAACAGATACTCCAGGTTCGACGGGATAGTCGACAGTGATCCCTTCTAATTCTTGGTATAGATGCTCGAGAGCTAAAGTGACGTAGGCAGTACCTAGCAATCTCAGCGTAAACCTAACAGAAGCTAGTCAACTCAGTTTGTGATCCCTCTTAGCCGCTACAACTTGTGGACTAGTGTAGAACCAAGTTAGTCACGCCTCATCACGTTGTGACCGTACTTAACCCTTTCGTGAGCCTTGCACCTTCGTGCCCGACAAATGGATTCTCTCAACTGACTGGTGTAGAATAATTGAAAGAATGAAGTGCGAAGCTTAAGCAAACTTGGAATATTTATTGCAAAAAAACTCAACCAAATACAATCGTTTCTCACAACTACTTTACAAGCAAAAACCTAAACCCTAAAGAGTTTAGAACATAGCTGACTCCCTCTTTCTATCTCTCTCTATCTCTATGCCCCTATACCCTCACATATATGGGTATATATAGGGCTTGGCCTAAGGTTAAGTCCTCCTTGGAGTAGAAGTCATCATTGATGATAAAATAGCTTTAATATTTAATGCTTCATTCAATTCTGACTTAAATATGGACTCCTTTGGATGTTTACTTGTTCAGGAAGTAAGTATAAGCCACCTTTCTTATCGATCTTCAATCAGCTCTATACACCGCTCTAGGACTCCAAAAAATGCAAGATTGGGCTCTATGGACTCAGAAAAATGTCCTCTATCAAACGAGACACGTCTTGACTATGTCGGCGTATTGTCGTCTGGGCGGCATTCTGCAGCGGTGACGTCTTTGGCGGCAACTGGAACTTCTTTAGTACAGCTCCTTCTGCTCCTTACTTTCTTGTCCTCTCTTCCTCTGATCAGCAACTAGCACCTGGAATAGAAAACTAACTAAAACAATACATTTTCTCTACCAAATATAAGATATTCAATAAAAGCATGGTAAAAGAAGAAATACTATTATAATGTATGACATGCAGCTAATTATGCCTAACTAAGCTTAAGAATAGCAATAATAAGGGTAGTAATGTGCATAAAATATAGAACTTCTAGACACTCTACACACCCCTAAACTCGAACTATTGCTTGTTCTCAAGCAATGCAACCTAACTAGTAAACTTGCCCTTGTACATAAATCAAAAAGAAAACCTAGTTTTTAACTTGGTTTCATACCTCAAGGCCGTGGCACCTATATTAGTTTAGTGAGAGGGAATAACATGAAATAACTTAGAATTTTAATTCTAGTGCCAGTGCAGTGTGTGCAGGTCTGTGTACATGCTGAATATGCTAAGTATACTAAGTAAACAAAGAATGATGTAAAAGTTAAAGTAAAAGGATATAGAGTTGCTGCTTTGGCAGCACAGTTAAGCACTTCTTTTCTTCCTTTTTCTGATCAAGGCTTTTAAGGGCTTCAGCTCATCACAACTACTCTCTAGGTCTGAAGCTAAGATAGGAGCATACTACGAAACTCTGAACCCTTTGAGTAGAGTCATTCCGTGAAGGCATTCATTCACTCATGCTAATTTGTCCGTCACTTCAAAGAAATTCATATACACGGACTTTGATAGCAGCAGAGTGTCCTTCACTTCTTTTCTTCCTTTGTCCGTCACCTCTAGGGTATTCAGCCTTTTCTTTGTTTTGCGGCTGTGGCGGCATTGCTTTTTATTTTACTTTGCTACCTTGTGCTGCTGCGGCGGCATACTTGCATCCAATATAAGAATTTTCAGTAAGTTTAAGCAGGCAATGTACACTTAAAACTCAGACAATATTCATCACTTAACATAAGTGCAATAAAAGTTTGGCAACTAAAAAAAATTCTAAGGTGTTTTTCATGCTTCTTCCCAAGATTAAGTTAAATTTTAAGTGTGGTGCGAAAATAGAGTCGGCTAACTATAATAGGAACAAGTTACTTAACCCAGATTTCCAATTTTTACTAAGTAATAGGCGAGATTTACAATGCAACTACATGATTAACATAATAACATGAGGACTAACCCCCCCTCCCAAACTCAAGGCGGGCATTACCCTCAATGTCGTAGACTAAATAAAATCGAAACAGAAAAACATAAAATAAAGTAGGAAAAAGAAAAAGAAAATAATGGTGCTAGAAGCTGCCCGAGTTGTCTTTTAAGTCGGTGGACTTGGAGGAAGATGAGAGGACTAGGTGGCAGGTGGCGGGTGATTTGGCAGCGAGGCTCTGCTTCTGGCCGCGAGCTGGCTGGACTCTGATTGGATTGGGTCTCTTTGGTTGTTGGTCGAACTCGGTCTCTGGCCTTTCATCCTCTGGTTCGGCCGCTATCACATGCCTCTTTTCTTTCCTTTGTTGCCTCAGTCGGCTCTTCATCATTGGAGGAATCAGACACCTCCTCGTCAAATGAATCGGTGGCCTGGGCTGTTTCTTTTGTTGTCATCTCTGCCGCTTGGGCGGTTGTACTTTGTCTGCCCCTCATCTTTCTTTGCGGATTGCCTTTTATAGTAGGGTCTGAATCTAGATAAGTAGTTGTGAGACGAACTAAATAAAAATAATATAACTAAAAATAAAATCTGGTCCTAAGCTTATTAAGATCTATTCCTAAAGAAAACGGTAAAGATATGGAAAAACTAAAATTATGTTATAGTGGGTTCGTTTCCGATACTTTTTATAGTTCACTCGCACCCTCCATCGAGTGACTATTCTTATGGGGAAGTCTTTCTTCCTCGTCCCCTTGTAATCCATGCGAATCCTCCACATTGTTTCTTTTTCTGAAGGCATGAACATGTGATTAATAAAAATTATACCACTATCAAACGATGCACTTACCTTATCTTTGTCCTAATTTGTTATGGTGGAGGATGGCTTTTGCTGCCAAGGCAGCTGTTCAGGCGACCAACATTTGGGGCAGTAGTATGTCATAATGTGGTTCAGGTCAAGGAAAAACTTGGCACATTGAAGGGCTTCATCATCCATAACATTGTGTTCTTCAGGTCCCTCAAACATCTCCATCAGTAGAGATTGTGATGGCTTTAGATCTGCCAGCATAGGCTCCTCTTGGTATACATATTCCATAGTTGTCGAGATTTCTACCGAGGCGGGCAGCGCTGCTGAGGCTTCTGTCGTGGCGGGCATAAGTACCGAGACTGTTGTTGAGGCGTGCAAGGTTGTCGCAAAACTAGGTGCTGTCGCAAAACTGCTCTGTGCAGTTTCTTCAATCCTTGCTAGGGCAATTTCTCGCATAGGCTTATCATATGTTGGGCAGTGTTCTTCATCCTCTAGTTGTTCCTCACACATCGGAGAACTTTCTTCGTATATTTCTTCATCCTCTTGCCTTGGGACATCAATATCCCTAGGACTGACTTGTTGGTGATCAATGGTTTCCAAGGCAGAAGTTGATGGGACATTTTCTTCGTTCATGGCATATGTGGATGTGTTCAATCTATCTGTTGTATCCAATAAGGTTGAATCCCATTGGGCCTTCCTTGTATCCATTTTCTGTGAAAGCCTTTGAGTGGATTCAATAAAGGATGCAGTACTAGGCATAAAAACTTGAAGCATGTCCTCCAAGGTTTTTGATTGTTCTTGCGGAGGACTACAATGCCAGGGTATATCTGCCACTACGGCAACACAATTGTCATGGTAAAAAAATTTTGAGGTTGTTGATCAAACCATGAAAATTTTTACGACGGCAGTAGATACTGCGGCAGGTGCATCTGTTGTCCTAGTTGCTGTTGTGGTTTCACCTACTGTTGGTCCCATATGTCTTCTCCGATAAGTAAAGGGAAATTTTCGAACACATGATTTCCACACATAGATTGCAAGAATTTTCCAACATCAACTCTCGAGTGGTTTCTCTTGATTGCTATTAAAGCTGACCACCTTGCCCTAGCATGTTTGTTTCTGCAACAAAATTGTTATGGTCAAATTTTTTTTGACAATATTGATCATACCATGAAAAATGTTGTTGTTGTGGCAGCGGTGTTTGTTGTCTTGTCTACTGCCACGGTGGAAACTGCTGCTGCAGCATCTGTTGTTCATGTTCAAACATCAGCTCCCGTATAGTTTTCCTCGACATTGTGATGCCCTTGGACTTGTAGCGTACCTGAATATTTTTTATATATACAAAAGAAAAAAAAGTTAAAAACCTGAAATTTAAAGGCAGTTAAATAAAGAGCGCGGAAAAAAACGAAGTCGCTATTGCTAATCCCCGGCAACGGCGCCAAAAACTTGTAGGGCGTGTAGTTGTTCCTTTTTTTGTGAGAGCGTAAGTGCACACTCCTGCCAAGTTATAGTAAATACAATGTCGAATCCCATGAGGATTGGTATAGTTCCTTCGAGTGTATATATGCACAAAAAATTTTAAATGCACAATTAATTTCTGGTTTGTTTAAAGGAATAAAACTAAAAACACAATTAATTAAAATAGGGGAGATCAGAGTGATAGAATGAGCCAGGTAATTGCTGCTTAGTAGTGTGTAGACTGCATTGCATAGGTTAAGGTTGGATTGCGCTGCCACGATATGCTGCCTCGGTGGGTATAGCGGGCGGCAGCTATGACCTTGTCACGCGGTCACAGTGGGTCACTGCCCCTGCAACTTTCGATGTCTCGGCAGGCGGAACGAAAATAAATCTCGGCGGCAAGTTTGGCAGATACTCCAAGTTCGGCGAGATAGTCGACAGTGATCCCTCCTATTTCTAGGTAAGGATGCTCGAGAGCTAACGTGACGTAGGCAATACCTAGCAATCTCAGCGTAAACCATACACATGCTAGTCAACTCGGTTTGTAATCCCTCTTAGCCGCTGAAACTTGTGGACTGGTGTAGAACGAAGTTAGTCACTCCTCAGCATGTTGTGACCGTACTTAACCCTTTCGTGAGCCTTGCACTTCTGTGCCCGACAAATGGATTCTCTCAACTGACTGATGTAGAATAATTGAAAGAATGAAGTGCAGAGATTAAGCAAACTTGAAATATTTATTACAAAACAACTTAACCTAATACAATCGTTTCTCACAACTAATTTACAAGCAAAAACCTAAACCTTAAGGAGTTTAGAACATAGACGACTCGCTCTTTCTATCTCTCTCTATCTCTATGCCCCTATACCCTCACATACATGGCTATATATAGGGCTTGGCCTAAGGTTAAGTCCTCCTTGGAGTAAAAGTCTTCATTGATGATAAAATAGCTTTAATATTTAATGCTTCATTAAATTCTGACTTAAATATGGACTCCTTTGGATGTTTACTTGTTTTGCAAGTAAGTATAAGCCACCTTGCTTATCGATCTTCAATCAGCTATATACACCGCTCCAAGACTCAGAAAAATGCAAGATTGGGCTCTATGGACTCATAAAAATGTCCTCTATCAAACGAGAGCCATCTTGACTATGTCGGCGTATTGTCGTCTGGGCGGCCTTGGCGGCGGCATTCTGTAGCGGCAACGTCTTTGGCGACAACTGGAACTGCTTCAGTACAGCTCCTTATACTCCCTGCTTTCCTGTCCTCTCTTCCTCTGATCAGCAACCAGCACCTGAAATAGAAAACTAACTAAAACAATACCTTTTCTCTAACAAATATAAGATATTCAATAAAAGCATGGCAAAAGAAGAAATATTGTTATAATGCATGACATGCAGCTAATTATGCCTAACTAAGCTTAAGAACAGCAATAATAAGGGCAATATTGTGCATAAAATATAGAACTTCTGGACACTCTACAACTCGTCATCCCTTGTCTAAAGGTCGTGATCTCATTTCGTAGTCTATCAGTGACATTGGACGGGCTAAAATAGTCTAGAAAATCTTTGCAAAGCTCCGTCCATGTGTTGAAAGATCCCTTAGTGAATAGGGAAATAACGTCAACCTTAATACATCCTGGTGGACCCCGTGTACCTTGAATGCTCTACAAATGTCCATGAATCCTCGTAAATGCTGTCGAGCATCTTCTGTGCTAGTCCCTCCAAAATGCCCTAGTGTATTTATCATGTCGGGCTTTAGCTCAAAATGGTCTGCCCATATATCGGGTTCTGTCACTATTAGTTCGAACCCTTGGAAATTATGTTCTAGATAATCCCTAGCTGTTCGAATCTGGGGTGGCCTGGGCGGAAGTGGGGGATCCTGCCGTGGTGGATCTTACGGACCTCTGGGCAGCAAGTCGTGTTGTCTGCCCCTGTCGTGTGTGACACCATTAGGTGGGTCCATGTTTACCTTTACTTCTTCATTTTCTTTGTTTCTCTTTAGGACTTCCCTAATTTACTTCATAATTGCTCTTGTCTGTCGTTCGAGATCGTCGTAAAAGAAGAGATTTTCTTTAGGGTTTGCCCTGGTCATACAGTCGCAAAGGACACGGTAAAGTATTTTTTTGTTAAATAAAGATAAAATAAAAACTAAATAAAAGGTGCGGGAATTGAAAAACGAAATTCGCTGTTACCAATCCCCAGCAACGACGCCAAAAACTTGTAGGGCGTGTAGGTGTTCCCTTTTTTGTGAGAGCGCAACTGCACACTCCTGCCAAGTTATAGTATAAAAGATGTCGAATCCCACGAGGATTGGACAGATTGGTTCATTTTGTAGTTCCTGCACAAGGTAAAATAAAAACACAAGTGAATTGATTGTTGTAATGAAAAGTAAATGAAACAACAAGTAATAAGGGAGGTGATTTAGGTTGATAAAGCAGGCAGGGTTATGTTGTCACTTAGTGTGAAAATGCATTGTAAAAGGCTAAGTTGTTTTGCGCTGCCACGATATGTTGCCCCGACGGGTATGGCGAGCGGCATGCTACGACCCTGTCACGCGGCCACAACGGGTCACTGCTTTTGCAACTTTCGCTGTCTCGACGGGTGAAATGGAAATAAGTCTCAGCGGCAAATATGGCAGATACTCCAAGTTCGGCAGGATAGTCGATAGTGATCCTTGCTATTTCTAGGCAAGGATGCTCGAAACCTAGCGTGACGTAGGCAATACCTAGCAATCTCAGCGTGAACCTAACACATGCTAGTAAACTCGGTTGGTGATCCATTTTAGCCGCTAAAACTTGTGAACTGTCAGGAACCAAGTTAGTCACGCCTCAACATGTTGTGGTCGTGCTTAACCCTTTTCTGAAGTTGACACTTTCTTGCCCCTTAAATGGATTCTCTCAACTGACTGGTTAGAAAAAATTGAAAGAATGAAGTGCATAGGTTAAGCAAACTTGGAATATTTTATTGAAAAACAACTCAAAACCTAATACAATTGTTCCACAACTAATTTACAACATAACCCTAACCCAAATATAGTTTATAACATGGCGGCGACAGAGAACACTAGTTATGTCTATAGAAAACCTAAGATGATTTGAACTAGGAGTATAATGAGTATTTATAGACAAATAACTAGGCTAAGTCATCCTTAAAGTAGAAGTCCTCGAAAGTAGCTTTCCATCTTTAATGTGACTTTAAACTCTGACTTCTTTACGTGGAATGTGGACTTTATCTCATTTTCCTTAGCCCGCAAGTAACATTGAGATCTTAATTCGGCGGCTCTGGCTACTGCTACAGACGTCGGAAAATTAAGTGGATGGCAGCGATAGATTCAGGATTTTAAGCTCCACAAACCGCACTCCAGTTTTCCAACTCCATAGTCAGCTGCCGTGGGCGGCAAGGTCGGCAGCTACTCGACAGCAACTTTCTTCTGCTGGAACTGCATCAGTACAGCTCCTAGGTTTACTGCCTCAGCATTGCATCCTCAGCTCCTTGGTTCCCTCTTTCAGCCTTTAGTACCTAAATACAAAAATACACTAAAACAATATCTTTTGTTTACCAAATAAACAATAATCTATAAAAAGCAAGGTAAAACGTAGAAATATTTTAAAATGCAATGCATGATCCTACTTATGCCTAAAATGAGCTTAAAAATAGTAATAATAAGAGGTGGAATGTGCATGAAATATAGGACTTGTGGACACTTTACAGGGTGCGCAAGCCATTAAATTTCTCGGTAAGGAAAGTCATGAGGGCTTCGTTGTTTGGTGGAGGAACTTGAGGTTGAGGTTCGGGGGCCGCAACTTGAGGAGGATTCTCGACACGAGTCCACTCTCCATCAATGAAATGGATTTTTCTCCGGAGAAGTGTGCGCTCATCGATGGGATCTTTGAGAGGTTCCGGATAGTCAAGAGAGCAATCGATCCCAGCTTTGAGAACATGTAGCTCAAGGCGGTGCCATAGGTGAAGGAGGTGACAAGATCCGAGTTGTGGTTTTGGACAAGATACACCATCTCGGCAAACATGATTTGACAAAGATTTGGTTGACGTCCCTCACGAAAGCATCAAATCCAAAAATCGTCCACTTGCCGAATGTGGAAGAATTTTCCTCCAGAAGGACGAAACCACCACGAGACCGTGAGATGAAGGATGCGATCATGAGCATCAAGGACCATGACGGAGCCACCAAGGGTATGTCCCAACGAGTTCTCATCCAAAATACCCTCATCTTCAAACCCGAAAACATTGACCAAGGTTTCCGGATCAACCCTAAAATTCCTCCCCATTAGATAGGACTCAAGGGCAACCACTTGATCGGCATTAGAGATGCAATGAGCATTGTCATAGAAGAGAAAAAACATGTTACGGTACAAAGTACCGAGTAAGCCCAAAAAGGACATGAAATTACAACGCCTTAATAAATTAAGATAGTGAAATTGAAATCGTTCGGAATCCAAAAGGGTATAGAAACGATACGCTAACGACGGATAACATGATCTTGAAATATCTTGAAGTTGGTATAGGTATCTTTGTTTTGAAGGCTCTTTTGGTAGAATAGAGTGAGGTTGGGACGAGTAGAATCGTCATTGATGTTATAGCTTCCACCAAACTCATTGGTTCGTACTCTCTTCCTAGAACTCATATTCGAAATCTAGAAGGAAATCAAGACACAAAAACATATGTATGTGTAAATCAACCAAATTCAATCCAATATGCAATATGATAATCAATGTATTGATAAAAACTATACAATATAGTTTAAAAATATATATAAATATAAAATAAATTTTTGGTAAAAAGAATTTCAAAAAAAAGATTAAAAAATTATAAGATATAATTTTATATTTGAATAAAAAAATTTAGATTTTGATTTTTTTTGCAAAAACTTGAAAACCCATACTATTTGTATATGTTTTATACAAGGAGTAATTAAAACAACCAATAAAATTAAAAAGAAAAGAAAATAGGGTTTATACCTTGATGTAGGATAATGGATGAATGAGGGATGATTAATGCACCGAATTGCTTGATAACTCTAGCCTTGATGTGAAGATTGAAAACCCTCAAAAAAATTTAGTTTTTTGATGTGAAAAATCAAAGGATTTGATGAGTTTATATATGGGTTTTCGGTTAGGGTTTGAGAGAAAAAGAGAGTTGGTGTTTTAATTAAAGTTTGATATCTTTTAATACCATCTAAAGCAATATGCGTGATCGTGTTTCGATACGCCACTTGTCGTATCATAACGACTATTTTGAAACGCTATCAAGTTGTTTCGGTACCAGACTCATTTCGATACAAGGTGACCCTGTTTTGAAACAACACCTCGAACCCATATCGAAACACGAAGAGCTTGTTTCGATACAATTCACTACTGGAATCATCTTAGATTAAGACCGTATCGAAACAGATTTAACTGTTTCGATACACCCTTGCCAGCAAATGCATTTTGGGTAGTTTCATGTCCAAAGAGCCAACTTAGATCGAGCCTAAATGCATGTGAATGATATATGAGCAAGATTTAATGACTAAAACTGATGCACACTCCCCAAAGCAACAAGCATAGATGCATTAAGAAGCAAAATCACATAAGCATGATCATCATTCAAAATTCAAGCAAATTTTGGCCATTTGGGACCTAAAAGGGTCAAGGAAGGCTAGTTAAACCTAACTCTCTCCCAAGGGTCCAAAAACGCTCCTTATCTAAAGTTTTGATAAATATATCTGCTAATTGGTTCAAGGTATCAACATATTCTAGAACTAGATCTTTTTTCAAGACATGATCTGTAATGAAATGATGTCTAATTTCTATATGTTTCGTTCTAGAGTGTTGGATGGGATTCTTAGTGAGACAAATGACACTAGTATTTTCACACTTAAGGGGTATGGTATCTACTTGAACACCATAATCTAAGAGTGTTGTTTCATCCAAAGAAATTGAGCACAACAACTTCCAAAGATATGTACTCTGCTTCTGTGGTAGATAAGGCTACGCTATTTTGTTTCTTAGAGAACCAAGATATGAGCATACTACCTAAGAATTGATATGTTCCGGAGGTACTTTTCCTATCTATCTTACATCCCCCATAATCCGCGTCGGAGAATGCATGAAGGTCAAAGGAAGAGTCTCTGGGATACGAAAGACCTACACAAGGTGTATCTCTAAGGTATCTAAAGATTCTTTTAATTGCAACTAGGTGTGATTCTCTAGGACTAGCTTAAAACCTAGCACACAAGCAAACAATAAACATGATATCGGGTCTACTTGCGGTAAGGTAAAGTAAATATCCAATCATAGAACGATAAAGCTTAGAATCAACACACTTACCTCCTTCATCCTTGTCAAGCTTAATTGATGAGCTTATAGGAGTGTCTTGAGGCTTCACATTCTCTAAGCCAAACTCTTGAGCATATCCTTGATGTATTTAGCTTGATTTATGAAGGTGTCATCTTTCCTTTGCTTGATTTGGAGCCCCAAGAAAAATGAGAACTCTTCATCATGCTCATCTCAAATTCACCTTGCAGTAGCTTAGAAAATTTTTGGCAATAAAATTCATTAGTAGAACCAAAAATAATATCATCAACATATATTTGAACTACTAAAATAGTATAAAGATTTTGTTAGTGTAAAAACATGTGTTTGGAAAGTTTGGATCTTCAAAACCGGGTGGTTGTTCAACATACACTTTTTCATTTATAAAACCATTTAGAAAAGCACTTTTTACATCCATTTGAAAAAGCTTGAAATCATGATAGCCTGCAAATGCAAGAAGCATCCTAATAGCTTCCATTCTAGCTATGGGTGTATATGTTTCATCAAAATCAATTCCCTCTTCTTGAGTGTAACCTTGAGCAACAAGTCTAGCCTTGTTTCTCACTATGTTACCACTTTCATCTAGTTTGTTTCTAAATACCCACTTAGTTCCTATAGTAGATTAATTACTAGGCCTATCAACTAATGTTCATACTTTACTTCTCTCATATTGATTAAGTTCCTCTTGCATAACCAATATTCAAAAATCATATTTAATGCTTCTTTGATATTTTTAGGCTATATGTATGAGATATATGCAACATGATTCATAAGTTTGAGAGAGGATATAGTGGTTACCCCCTTGGATGGATCACCCAAGATTTCACCACTTTTGACATAGTTGAACTCCCTTAGGTATTTAACCTCATTTTTCTCAAGAGCCAAGTCCTTCAAGACTTCAAGAGGTGGATCTTGTGCTTCTTCTTCTTTAGTTGGAATCTCATTCACCTTTGATGTTTGTCCTCCATCAATGGCTTCAATGATCTCTAGATCATCATCATCACAAGATTCCTTCCTCGGAAGGAGATTATCATCGAAAACAACATGTATAAACTCTTCACCAACCAAAGTTCTTTTATTAAATACACGGTAGGCTTTAGTGTTCAGGAAATAACCCAAAAATATTACTTCATCACTTTTAGCATCAAATTTACCTAAGTTATCTTTTCCATTGTTTAAAACAAAAAATTTACAACCAAAAGGGTGGAAATAGCTAATGTTAGGCTTTTTGGATTTCAAAATCTCATAAGGTGTTTTCTTTAAAATAGGCCTAATCATTACTCTATTAATAATATAATAAGTCGTACTAGTGGCTTTCACCCAAAAATACTTAGGTAAATTGTTTTCACAAAGCATTGTCCTAGCCATCTCTTCTAAAGTTCTATTTTTCCTCTCAACTACCCCATTTTGTTGAGGGGTGCGAGGAGTCAAAACATTATGGCTAATGTCGTTTTCTTAACAAAAAATCTTCAAAACCCATATTTTGAAACTCGATTTCATGATCACTTCTAATATGTGGAATTTTAAGACCAAGATCATTTTGGGTAATTTTTGTGAATGTAATAAAATTTTCTAAAGCCTCATTCTTAGTACTTGAGAATAGAACCTAAGTGTATCTAGAAAAGTCATCTACCAATACAAATGCATATGACTTACCACCCAAGCTCGTAGTTCTAATAGTCCCAAATAAATCCATGTGGATTAGTTGTAATGGCCTATTAGTCGAAACATCATTAATGGTTTAAATGAGGTTCTCTTTTGTTTACCCTTAGCACAAGCATCACATATTTTATCTAATGAAAATTTTAGTTTGGGTAAACCTCTAACTAGATTTTGGGAAGCTAATTTTTCTAAAACACTTATGCTAGCATGCCCAAGTTTCCTATGCCACAACCATGCATCATTCTTATCTTGTGCAACTAAACATGCATGGGATGAATGTATGTCATCTAAATGCACCATATAAATATTTCCTATGTGATAACCAATGAGCATTATTTCATTTGTTTTAATGTTCACAATTTTACACCCATTTTTATCAAAACGAACATCAAAATCTCTATCACAAGGTTGACTAATGCTCAAGAGATTATGTTTTAGATCATTCACAAGTATGAAATTTTCAATAAGAATAGATGAGAGATTACCAATAGAGCCAATACCCTCAATTCGGCCTTTGGAGTCGTCACCGAAAGTTACCACTCCACCATGCTTTGGCTTGAGCTCTATGAATCTACTCTTGTCTCCGGTCATGTGTCTTGAGCATCCACTATTAAGGTACCATGTGTTTTGGCTTGAAGCTTTGGCCTTGTAGCAATGTCCCCCCTACAAATAAAGATTAGTTCTTTGATTTTGGTACCCAAACCATTTTGTGTCCATAAGCGTTAGCTCCCAAAAACTTGGTTCCCTTAGGAATCCAAGATGAAATAGCAACAATATTGTTAGAAGTTACAAGTTCCTTAGGAACCCATACACTTCTAATCCTCTTAGCTCTAGGATGCCTTTGAGAGCCACTTTGTTTGTAGTTAAAATCCTTTCTCTTTACATATTGGGTTTTTGAAGAACTACCCTTGTTAAAACCATTTTTTTCAATAGCAATATAGGTTTTAAGATTATCAACATCCTTAGTGTGATAATCTTGGAAATCGAAAAGAAATTTTTCAACATTAAGATTTTTCTTTTTAAGCTAATTTGAAAGATTTATCAAATATAAAACTTTCTTTTCCAATTCGGAATTGGTTTTTGAAAGAGACTCATTTTCAGATTTTAAATTGGAAATAGTTTTCTTATTTTTCAAAATAGACTCTTTGTATTTCTCAACCATTTCATCATAAATATTTTGTAACTCATCATATTTATCATGTAATTCATCATAAGTAAGAGATGAGTTGGAGTTTACCATGTGATCCTCCTCAAAGGCCATGAGGAAAAGATTGGCCACTTCCTCCTCTTCCTCGGATGACTCCTGGTCACTCCAAGTTTCCATTTGAGCCTTGAGCTTGTTATTCTTCCCAAAGCTCTTCTTCCTCAATTGAGGGTAATCGATTCGGATATGGCCGAACTTCATGCATTTGTAACAAGTGAGTTGATCCTTTTCTTCCTCTTTTCCTTTATTCTTGAAGTCCACTCTTCTATTGAATTTTCTTCCTCGATTGGACTTCATGAATCGAGTGAATCATTTGGCCAACATGACCATCTTTTCGTCCTCCTCCTCACTTGAATCACTTTCGTTGTATGACACTTTGATTGTGATTCCTAGCTTCTTCTTTTCAACCACTTTCTTCTCTAGATTTTTCTCTTCCTTCTTCTTCTCTCCCTTGCTTCATGATCTCATGGGTGAGTAGAGATCCAACAAGGGCGTCTAGATTGAGAGTCTTTAAATCTCGAACTTCAATGATGGTCGTCCTCTTGCCATCCCAAGACTTCGAAAGAGAGTAGAATAGCTTCCGAACTAGCTTTTCTTCGGGAATAACTTCACAGAAGCCCTTTAGTCTATTGACAATGACCAAGAACCGATCAAACATCTTGGAGACAATTTTGTCAGCTTCCATTTTGAAGTTTTCATAACTCAAATTGAGCAACCCGATCTTCGTCTCCTTGACGTCACTTGTTCCTTCATATGTAGTCGCTAGGGTGTCTCACACTTTTTTAGCACATTCGATTGAAGACACCTTTGAGTATATATCGGGACCAAGAGCAAAAAAGATTATGTGCAAGGCTTTGTCGTTGACTTGCAAACGTCTTCTATCTTCATCGGTCATCTCGGCTTTGGTCTTCAGAACAAGCCTTCCTTCACCATCTCTCTTCATAGGAATTGTAGGACCTTCTTCTACCACGTCCCACACCATGTAGTCGTTTGATTTGATGAAGAGCCACATCTGTTTCTTCCAATAAAGATAGGTATCCCCATTGAAGAATGGTGGTTTGGTGTTGCATAGAGACTCGTAGAGGTTTTGGACGAATGTGGATGTCGTAGCTCGATGTTGATTGAAGTGCAATTGATCAAACTCTTCCAAGATCTACTCAAGAGGGTGTTAATCCTTCCAATAAGTGTAGCTCTGATACTAATTGTTGAGTTGATCAAATGATGGCTAATCACCAAGAGGTGGTGAATTGGTGGAATAAAAATTGAAGGGTGAAAATGGATAATTTAAAAATGAAGACAATGCAATTTTAGAGTGGTTCAAGCTTTGAACAAGCTCTACATCCACTACCTCAGCACCCTACTGAGGATTTCAACAATTTACTAACTTGAATTCGTCCCCTTTTCTCGGCTTAAGAGGAAACCTTACAAATCGATCAATCTCTCTACCCAAAGATTGACCCAATATTACTCTTTTACAAAGAAAGATAGGCAAAATTTGTATGTACCTCTCAAATGCTAATTGTTTACCTAATTACACATAAATACTCCTCAAACTCTAAAAAGATTTACAATGAAAATTTTCAAATGAGTTGGGTACAAGAATTTGACTTTAAATGCATAAGGGTTTGGATTGGATGCTTTGATGTTGCTTGAAGTTTCAATAGCTGTTGAGTAGCTTTGGAGACTTGTTTTTATACATTCTCATTGATTTCTAGCCGTTTGGGTGGTTGAGATCATCAATAGAACCGTTGGGGCTCTCTCTTCCTTCCATAAATGTTGTTCTGCAACTACCCGCATCGGAACACGAGGCCCCTATATCGAAACAGACACCAAAAAAAGAAAGAGTCGTTGTGTGTAAAAAGGGCTCGTATCAAAACGGCTATAGGCGTATCGAAACAGTTTAAAACTTTAAAATGTAAAAAGATGGTCGTATCGAAACAACTAAGGGTTGTATCGAAACGTTTTGAAACTGTAAATGGGTGTTTCGAAACAGGCTAGGGGTGTATCGATACACTTAACTAAATCTTCAAAAGTTTGTTTCTGACAAGTAACGACTAGTACATTTAATGCTCAATTCTAAAATTACTTAACCCCTATATCGAAGCGGGTATGAGCCATTTTGAAACAATATTTTAAAACTAAAAACGCAAATGAAGATTGTATCGAAACGGGTATGAGCTGTTTCGAAATGGACGTTTCCAGTGGCAAAACATATCGAAACACTTTGTGATAGAAAATAATTTTTGAAGCGACAATTAATTTTTTTGTCACAATAATTTGAAGTAATAGTGATAACTTCGTATGTTGTGACTATTATTGTATTTCCTATCAAAATATAAGTTGGCATCAATATGTGTACTTTATCAGTGACAAAGTTTTAGTTATAAATAAATCTATGCCACAAATATTCATTATAGTGACAATTTAATCGTGAAAAGAAACTTAATGGTCACAACTATTATTATATCAGTGATCAAATAACAATATGTCACAATTCTTATATCAATAGTGTCATAAAAATATTTTATCACAAAAAGCCTAGCATCGGTATAAAAAAACTCAAAGTCACAATAAATTTATCACTAAAAATACAATTATTGTAGTGACATCATTTTTTAAAACATTTCTTTTACAGCACCGAACGAAAATTTTGGACTACTATTTATAGGTAAAATTTACGGATAAACTCGTTATATATGTAACTCGAGTTACAATGGTCATTTCATTTTCCCTGTAAATATTACTGATGGTGCAGAGTGTCATGGGTATGGACATGACCCACGTAACTCGTCTTACATGCTAGACAAGTTACGTGAAATTGGTGTAAAAAAACATATACCAAGCCCAAGAGTAAAGCAGCACTACACATCCACTAACATCTTTTATTACTGCTAGATATACAAAACATAATCTAAAAATGACGTAATTATAAATTTTACCAATAAACTCATCTCTTGTAATGTGCCTATTTTCAAGTCGCAGTTACTCAATTTTTCAATCACTCTGCAAATATAACCAGTTTAGACAAATAAAAATTCCTATTTTTTATTTAATCATATATATAGTATAAATTCAACCACTAATAAATATAACTAAAACCTACCGAATTTACCTACACAACTTATATTATACGATTAACCTATGAACATGTAATTCATTTAGGATACAAACAAATAACAATTAATAGCAACTAAATTTTTTTGAACAAAATAATTCGAAAGACAAAAATATATTACCTGGAATCTTCCAATAACATTGCTACACAATATATTTCTCTTGATCTCTCTTGTGAATTTTGGGTACTCAAACCCCTAAACCAAATGGTACTATTTATAGAAAAACTATTGCTGCCCACATAATCTTGCCCGTTGCCTCTAAAGCTACCGTTTGCTTGAAACTCGTCATACATACAAGGCGTGTTTCATGTTATAACCGTTGATTTCAACGGTCACAATATGAAACTTGTCTTGCATGCACAATGAGTTCCAATATTATAGTCATTGGGATCTAAGGGGTCACGAAAAGCGGTTACACTTATTAATTTAAATAATTAAAACTATTAATTTTAATTAATTGAAACTCGTCGTGCATGCACAATGGGTTCGGATTAGGAACAGGCCCGGCCCTGGGCAGGGGCAGCAGGGGCGCTCGCCCAGGGCCCATTGTTCGGGAATATTAAATATCGAATATTTTTGAATTAAATTTAAAATTTTAGTTTGTTTTAATATTTGTTATTAGGGCCTATTTTTTTTAATGTTTGTTAATAGGGGTTAAGATTTTTCCAACATTTATTACTAAAGATCTACTCTTAATATTTATTTTTTTTCTAATATTTGTTATTAGGGGCCTATTTTTTATATTTGTTATTAGAGGCTAAGTATTTTTCAATATTTATTAGTAGGGGTCTACTTTTAATATTCAAATTTTTTTCTAATACATGTTATTAAGGGCCCATTTTTTAATACTTGTTATTAGGGGCTGAATTTTTTCGATATTTATTATTAGGGATCTACTCTTAATATTCAATTTTTTTTCTAGTACTTGTTACTAGGGCTCTAGTTTTTTCCAATATTTGTTATTATAGGCATAGTTTTAAGGTAAAATTTTGATATACATGCTGGTAAAACTAATTTTACACAAGCATGCATATTTACATTATAAAACTCAAATCCTAAATTCTAACCCTAACCCTAAAAAACTAAATCATAAACCTTAAACCTTATACCCTAAATTCTCAACACTAATATTAAATTCTAAACCCTACAACATAAACCCCTACACTTTAAACCCTAACCCCTAAAACTAAAAGGCACATGTAAACTAAAGTTTACACGGCATGTGTATCAAAGTTTTTTAATAGTTTTAAAATTTAATTTTTTCAATACTTGTTATTAGGGGACCAATTTTTTCAATACTTGTTACGATGGACCAACTCATAAAATTTAATTTCTTTCATTACTTGCTATTAGGGACAAAGATTTGAATAGCGGCATGCAACCACAACAACGATCGTTATATGACGGTAGTGACATCATTTAAAACCGCGATATATGGAACCATTATGTCCACAATAGCATATGTTACTAAAAAAATTTCATAACTGCGATACTCGCAATAAACAAAATAACATCTATTATATCCACAATCCTGATAAATACAACACAACCGAAAATACGATTGTAACTATAATTATAATTTAAATCCTCAATTTAAGGCCCATTTTTTAAGTTCGCCCCGGGCCTCCAAAAATTCAGGACCAGCCCTGATTAGGATTTACTTAATATTCTGCTAATTAATTAATTAAAGTAAATCAAGATTTTTTTTAAACTCGCCCTGCATACTAGGCGAGTTCAGTTGGATATTATTAAAAAATTGTTAGAACTTGTCATACATGCACGACGAATTCCCTGTAAGGTGTTATCCTCCAAATAATCAACTTCATGTGCTCTTTTGAAAAAGCATTTTTTAAAAGTCTTAACAGTTAAATAAGTGCTCAAACTATATCATTTTTACGAAATATGTGTCTGAACTATATTTTAGGCCAAATAGGCGCCTAACATTTTCTTCTATGACCCATTTAAAATTTTTCCGTCAACGGTCGTTAAAAAAAATTCGCCATCCAATCAGAACATAAAACATGAACATTTTTTTAAAAAAATAATTTCTAAATTTCTTTAAAACTCTGAATTTCTTAAAATATTTCAGAGTTTTAATCTTTTAATAAAACCCCAAATCACATCACCCTCATCGTCTAACATCCCCATAAGTCAGTTATTCATCGTTCACTGCCCAAAGCGCCGTGTATCTCACCGTTTGACATCTCTCATCCTCTACATGTCGGTGAAAACCTAATCGACCTCTTTTTTCTTTATTTTTGGGTGTTCGTCAATGGTGCAATTGACGGTTCATTCGTCGATTTTTTTACGACGAGATGACGGGGCTTTCAGTAGTGGGTGTACGATGAAGACAATAGTGGTTGAATCGATGGTCGAAGTGGAGGAATTTAGGGATTTAAAGTTGGGGTTGGGAGTTTTTAAAGAAATTAAAGATTGTTGGGTTAATTATTTTATTATTTTATTTTTTTCTAATTTTTGAATTTTAGTTTCAGAAAATGATCTACCATACCACGTATTTGAATTTTATTGGATAACAAAAAATTTAATGCACGTCATAGTAAAACCTTAAATGGATCACAGAAAAAAAACGTAAGATATTTATTTAGCCAAAATATAATTCAAGTACATATTTAAAAAAATTATAATATGAATACTTATTTGACTGTTAAATTTTTGCAATGGTGCTATTTTGGGGAATATGCCTTTAAATGATATAAGCCTTCTCAAAATCTTGAAGGGTTACCCCATCGTACTCCTTGAACCATCAAGTGTTAACCACGGACCACGGTGGTAGACACCTAGCTGCCTAACATGAATAGAAAGGTTCTTAAAGGTATACAAAAGTACCATCACATCATTTTAATATTCAATTTTACATCTCAACTATTTTTTAATTTAATATTTACATTTGATTTTTATTGTTTAATTTGATGTTTTTTTCTCAACTCTATACTTATTTTTTTATCTCAATTAAGTATTTAAGATTCACTTCAATGTTCAATTTAATATCTGAGTATTTTCTTTTGTTCTAAATAAATATTGATATTTTTACTAAGAGCACTATGTCAAATATCCATTGTGTCATTTAATTTGGCTATCAAATCAATTAATTAAACATCGAAATCAAACTCAATTATTACATTAGATAAAAATTTAGACATCAAATCAAACATTAAAATCATATTCAATACAGTAGAAAAATAGATATCCAAATAAACTCATACCAAACAAAATAGTGTAAATTACATAAGTTGTTCCTCGACTATGCTCTAATTATTTTTTGTGTCTTCCGATTATCAAAAGTTAAAAACTGATCCCCGACTTAAAAAAATAATAAATTGGTCCGACGCCGTTAAAAATTTAACGACCGATGATGTGGTTGTTAATATAAATTGATATAATTACATAATTAGTCCTTAAGTTTTACACTTATTTTAATTTGACCCTAATTCTAAAAAATTAACCCATATAATTTTAATAATCTATCAATTTAGTCACATTTCACCCAACCCCTTTTCTTCTTACTAATAATCTATATGTGGATTGGATGCTCCCATGGCGATTCTTTATGCCTCCTAGCATCTTCGTAACAAAGTTATTCATGATGGCATTAATTTCTTTGGGCTTGAACTAAAATAAACATAAAACCGAGAAGCAATAAGCGCACCCTTGATCACAAAAAGTGTAACACCCCTCGCCCGGATTAGGAGCGAGAGATGTCACAACGTATAACGCATAATTCGGAACATGTAAACATAGATTCGGTCATATAATATCTAACAATCAGAGTTGGGCAACTTATGAAAACATGTAATCCTATAAACATGTAACCAAACCATGATACACATAGATGGGCTAACAAAAACTTTTTAACATATAATCTAATCACATAGCCTAACTTGTAAACTAACATATCATTCAAACATGTAACTTAAACAATCTATTATCATTCGGCTATCAACTTAGCACATATATACAATTGAATCAAACACATAAGATTCACAACATGTTATCACTTAAACATTCGGTTTAACTCATACAACCTACTCACATTCAATCAACACATATAGGATTCAAATCAATCTCCAACAATCTAATAAATATTCGGCTAACATGACCACTTAGACTATACATGAATATATTCTCTACCTTAGTTAATCAAGCCTACAATTACAAGTTCTTTTAATACAACTAAACCATTCGAATCTTAACATGCTCAATAAGGTCATTCAATTTCATTTCAAGCTATAACTAGACACATTCACTTCCTAACATATATACATCTAAGCTTACATTTACATAACAATCAAGACACCTTATACATGAAAACATGAATCATTAAGCATATATACATTCACCTTCATGAACATTCAATCACTATAAATACAATGACATGTTCCTAATGTCATGTAAACCAACATATACAAAATCAATCATAACATACCATCATATAATCATAACAAACTCTAGATGCAATTCTCCTAAACATTTTAAACATATCAATCCAAGACATTTAAAGGATTCACTTCAAGCTAATTAAACACTAACCACATCATACATATATATCTCAATCTAGTACGATGCATCATTCGAATAGTCATTTATACAAGCCAAACCAATTCAAACTTACTTGTAGTACATTAGGCTAATACACCAACATGCTTGTAAACATCCTTATACACATGTTACATATAATCTTATTAACCTATACTAACATGTTAACCATACACAATGAATTACAACCTAACATGGCATATGATCATGTTATCTTAAACCTATCAACCATAAATAACAAGTACACATATCATATATCATGTTTAATCAACCTAAACCATATAAGATTCCATTCGAACTACATAAGACAACCAAACATTCGAATACTTCAAAGCTACTCATGTGATTTTCATTCAAATCTATTACTAGATACATGTATCTTCCCATATCCGTATCATTATAACAATTATAACTCTAACACAACATGGCCATTCGAAACATGTCACCAAACAAAGAAAATTTTCGATGCAAATCACCTAGATCAAACTTACATATCAACCTTACACATATATTATCATTTGGACAACCACCAACTTAAACAACATATAACATTTCTGTAGTCCTTATCAAAGCTTAAACAACATCACCATATACACATTTATGCCATCAAAGCCATATATATACATAGTAAACATTAAACTCAACATTACATAACATAAACTTTTTTTAAGCTTATACAAACTAAACTATCATATTCATGTTCAAAATGCATGTGACACATTAACATATAACTATGCCACCATCTAGGAATCTAAACAAAACTATATCATACTTGAGTCTTGGCTTGTGATTGCTCCCGGATCAAAATAAAGTGCTTTCAGATATCAGAGACCTGTTATTTTGGAAGAAGGAAATAGAAGAGTGATAAGTAGGATATGTACTTAGTGAGGCGGTTCCTATCACTACTAGTTCTGTAACACCCCTCGCTCGGGTTAGGAGCAAGGAACGTTACTGGAGGCGGAAGGCAGAAAATAGAACCGAGAGAGAACTAGAATTTAACAAAACGGGACATAAATTCTCAATTGTAATATAATTAAATCTTATTAAGCGCATGCGGAAAGATGGGCTAACAAAAATTTTCTAAGCATAAAAGGCTAATTAGACTTTTATCTAAATTAGATCTTAATAATTTACAACCCAATCTAAGATTTTCTTATCATCTTATTAAAGATCCAATTTTAAGACCTCACTTAATACTTTCATTCGAGCACTAGGCTATCTATTTTATCAATTTGCACTAACCATATTCTAATAATTTATCGATTAATTCACTGATAGGATTTAATTCAAGCATATCGAAATACTTAGGCCTTTTAATGCCATGCCATTCGAACCCCTATTAATTTGGTCTAGGTGATTTCGAAACATACCAACACAACAAGGCATTACCAATAATTAAAAACATCATAATTAACATATAAGCCATGCTTGATTTCATAATTCATCATATCAACCTTCCATTGGTAGTTGCATTACAAAACATCATATTTCTAAATGCTCCTTAAACCATGCCAAGCTATCAAACTATATACAACGAAAAGAATTATGCAAGACCACTAGCTTGACCTACATATTTACAACAAAAGAATGAGGCTTAACTAAAACAAATCATGATATTAGCCTCCTAACTAAGCATCAAGGAGCATATAATAACTTCATACACCAACGTAAGTTTAGGCTACGGCCAAACAAAATGAAATGAGCCTCTAGACAAACCTCAAAGCCACCATCTAGGAGTTTAAAGATAAGACTAAGATCAAACATTTCTTGTCTTGTAATATGCCTCGATCGGATATGTTAGCTTTAGTCCCAAGCTATCCTGCTAAATGGGAAGAAGGAAACAAGGGAGCGTTAAGTACAAATTGTACTTAGCGAGGTAATACTCAAGCTAATTCATTCTTTAATTTATATGTGTTCACACATTGAGTTTACTTAGCTAGGATTGATAGCATACAAGTAACACCTAACTAAGCTTAGCATAACCAAACTCAAGAGATTTCATACATCACATATATAACTATGCATAGCATCATGCTCATATACATTTCAATTAGCATTAAATTCATAATCATGCTTCATATTCGAACAAGCAAGAGCCATCAATCAAAGCAATTTCCAACTTGCTTATACTTATGCTTCGCAATCGAAATAACCAAAAATCATCTAAATATAACATTACATTACCAATTATTCATGAGCAAAATCACAAATTACTTCAAGCATGTCATTCGAATGGATCACAAACCATTGACCATGAGTCAAACACACCAAAATATCTGTAACGCCTTGATTTTTGGCCTAGAAGTTTTAGATTTTGAATCGGGCCGGCCGAGATCGGTTCGAATCTTTAAGGGAGATTTAGGGAACACCTAGTTCGGGATGCTTTAAAAATGTGGAAAAATATCTAAAAAAATCCCCATTTAATATATGGATGATTATGGTGAAAACAATTTTACAAAATAAGGTTCGGAAATGCTACATTTCGGTGTAGTGACCAAATCGCAGTTTTTACAAAAGTTGAATAGTGATTGTTTTGTAAAGGATTGAAACTTTGAATCTTTAAGGAGCTAATTTTACCAAAATGTTTTTAATCAGATTTCTCCTTATTTTTGGTGTTTTTAATAATGTTTTAATTAAGGGAAATAATGATAATTAAAATGAAAAACTATCTTTGACTTTTCATAACTACCTTACGTCAATTTTCTCTCATTTCATTTTCTCTCAATTTCTTTTCAGCCAAACACATATCCTCCATCAATTAGCCTCTGATTTTCATTCCTTTTGATGAGATTTCAATCTCCTTTTGATTCCTAATCTTTTCCTCACCAAATCCTCTTGTTTTCACATTGGATTTTCAAGAAAAATTGCCTAAATCAAGGAGAAATCAGCCATTAGAGGTAAGCTTCGTCCTTCTCCTCTAATGATAAGTTATTTACTGAAATTCCCAAGTTATCAATCCTTTGTTAATGATTTTTGAGTTGATTTAATGTTAGAAACATGAAATTGTGTTAAAACTCAAGATTTTTGGAGAGATCTTGATGATTTTCATGGTTGATGGTTAGGCTCTATTTTGAGGTTGTTTTCTAATGTATTTTGGATGGTAATTGATGTTTTAAAAGAGGTTATATCAAACAAATCCCTAATAGGTTTGGATTCCTAAGTTTTGTATGCTAGAATGGTAGTTTTTGGGGTGGTTTTGGTGTTCTGTTATAGCTGGAGGTATAAGGACGAGTTTGTGGTGGTTTTTGATGTTGATTGATGTTTAAAATGATTAAAAGTGATAGACCTTGGCTGGGATTTGTTTTGGAAGAGTTTGGAGGTGATTTTGGTTTTTTTGGTGGCTGAAATGAGGCTTTTGAGTAGAGCAACGGGTTTAGGTGTGTGGCTGATGATTTCAATGCATGATGATGCATTAATCCTCTACTCTTATGTGTTATGAACAGGGGAGATATCTTTAGACGCCTTTGGTGTTGATCCGGGAGCTTAGATAGCGTTTCGGCGAGCAAGAGAAACGTAATCGGTGAGTGCAAGTGGTTTTAGAAGTCCTTGAGGGACAAAAAAACAAGGTTTGGGAATTTACGAAAGGTTTGAAACACCTTCCTAAGTCCGTAAGTAAGTAAGTATTGGCTAGATTGCTCTCAAATATGTGGTGGTTGCCCCTAAAATGATTTTACATGCTCATGTTTTGAGATAGATAAATTCCTACTATTTTTATGCATGATTTGTAGCATGAGATGATGCTTGAAGAGATTTCCTGAGATAGCATGTTGTATTGATGAGTTTTGAGATTTTGATTTAATGCAAGCATGTGTTTTGATTTTGAAATGAGTTGAGAAAGATTTGAGAAATGTTGCATGAAAAACAGTAGGTGAGATGATGTTTTGACATAATATATTGGCATAGAAGATGATATACTTACCAGATATAATTGATCGATCAATAGGATGAGAGTGCACTATAAACTAAAAATTCGTACGTGCTCTTTGGATTCAATCCAAAGGGAGAGACCGATGATGGGCATTCCATCGGGTAGGACTTGGTGAAATACCCAAGCTTTGTGGCGATGAGAGATATCGCCATGTGAGTACGGTGATGTGAGATTCCACCAGAAATTATGTGTTACTAGACGAGTGAGTATGGTGATGTGAGATTCCACCGGAAATTATGTGTTACTAGACGAGTGTGTACGGTGATATGAGATTCCACTGGAAGTGTCTAGTGGGTTTGAGAAAGTTATCTGCATATCCGAGTAATAACGAGATGTGAAATGCCAATATAATTATATGAAAATGCTTTTGATTCACATGTACCTAACGTTGAGATGATTTATGCTATGAGAAATGCATATGAGATTTGTATATGAAATGCTTTAGTTTTCACAAGCATGTATATGGCTTTGCCATGAGATTTGCATTGGTTTAAATGCATGAGATAGAATAGAGGTACATGTGGTTTCAAATGAGGTTTTGCTTTGAAATGGTTTTCAAGCATGAGATAGAATGAGCATATTGTTGAAAATGGCTTTTGAGAAAGAGTTTTGAATAATGCACTATTGTGTTGGTTTTATTTAGAGCTTGCCTCACTAAGCAAACATGCTTACGCTCTTTTTACCAATAATGCAGATAATTGAAGTGTTTTGGGCAGCAAGAAGGTTAAGAACATCCAAGGAAGTGCAAAGTTCATGTATGGTGATGTTTTTATACACTTTAGTATTGATATTAGGCAATGGGGTACCAAGGTTGTATTTGGGAGAAGTGTTTTGGACTCCCTATGGTTGTAGTATGTTTGTTATGGCTACTATGGTTTGTAAATTGTCCTAAATGGTTTGGTTGGAGGTTTGAGTTCTATATTTGGATTTGAAGTTAGGAAGCATGCATATAGTTTGAATGTTCATGTGTTTGATGCCATGCTCTAGCTTAAGTTTCCTAAATGTGATCTCTAGTGTCTAAACAAGTTGTTGGTATGTTATGGGATGATTTGATGCATGTTTGAGTGGGTTAAGAGGAGAAAAACCAGTTTTTTTTGCTGCTACAGGGCAGGGTGTATCAAAACACCCTTAATTTTTTCGAAACAGGGGATTGTAATGGCCATAGCGTTTCGGAACAGTTGAAGGTGTTTCGGAACATTTTGGCTACTGGAGAGGCCTGTTTCGATACCGGTCTCGGAACGCACCCGAGTACCGAAACGGTCAACATCGTTTCCATACGGGCGTTTCATTACGAAGGTCAGTGTTCTGAAACAGATGACCGTTGGTTGATGATTTGAATTGTTTTAAGTTTCCATGTTTTACATTTTAGTCCTGAATGTTGTGGATGCAATTGCTTGAGCTTGGAATGTCCTTTTAAGTTGAAATTTGACAGAGAGGCATATAATATGACTAATCACATATTGGTAATCTTAAATTCTGCAAAGTCCTTATTTTTCTGAAATTTACATTTTGGTCTCTAAAAGTGTAATTCAAGCAATTGAGTTCTTAAATGATTTCCGATCGCTGTGCCTTTCTCTCCTATGGTTCCTAAGTGATCAATTAGGCTTAATATGCATCTAGAAAAGATAAAAAGGAAAAAAGGGTCGTTAATCAAGGTTGACTTTCGGGTTGACTTTGGTTTTCTCCGTGTAATCTTTATAGTTCGGGCCAACCGTATAGGCCGAGCTAAGGGGGTTACAATATCACATTTCATTCGAAAGGGTCATTGCCCACATTGCTTATATTCGAACATTTCAAGCATCTCTCATGCATTTTATCACAATTGGAAAGGACCAATGTCCACAAAATTCATCTATCAAATGTGACTCATGTCATGCTAATTCAATTATCATTCCACTTATCCACTTATGATCATAAGCTTCTCTTAATTATATATTTTTCATTTAATTTAGTTGAAATGCCCTAGGTAGAATAGAAGGGTTAGATAAGCAAGTCATTAGAAGGGTACCAAGTACCAAACATGGGTTGCCTAAGCAACAAGTCAGGGGATGCTCAATAGCATCAATGTGTCTTGGACACCAAGCAAGATCACATTTGATCAACAAGTTCAGGGAGTACACTAGGTACTAAACAGGGGTTGCACTAAGCAACAAAACAAGAGAGCTCAAACTCTAGGCATTCCGTACTATCTAAGACCTCTAATCGACCAAGGGCTTATTAATCTTTTCCAATTATCATACACATTTCAATCATATCATCCATTGCTTAATTAATCACATACATGTTGCATGATTTAATTGCATACTCATTCCATCACATAATTGCACCATTTCATGTAATTCATGCTAATTAATTTCATGTCACATTCGAAACGCGTCCAAGCATACATAAACAGCAACATCACATGAAATTTCAAGCATATACAACATAGCAAATATATCATATAAGGGCAGTCCACATTTTCATACAATCGAGCATTAACACAGATCTATTTCATGCATCCATTTACATTTAACCTCCTCCCCTTACTAAACATGTTACCCACTTTAAATTAAGTCCATTTCATGCATAAATTATACATTACATAAATAAAATAAAGTGGTTAGGACACTAGTCCCAACCCTATAACAATTACACTCACAAACTCCTTAAGCTTGGTCTTTGATTAGGATGCCTTTGTTCCTCCTCCTTGATTGATCAATCTTTGCTTTCCTCCAAAGACTCCTCACAAATTTGATCTTAACACTCAACACAAAACAAGTACAAACCATATCAGAGAGCAATTCAATCACATTCACTCTTTTAACTAATTGTAAACATTAACCTTCAAATCTGTTTTTCTATCGAATTAGTTGGAGGACCAGTTACGATTTTGATCATAACTTCTTAATTACTAATCCAAAATCCACTTATCATACACCCTTAGAAAGGTATTAAACTCAGATTTCCAACCATATAAACCTTATATTTTTATCTATTCTGAGTTAATACAGTTTATTACTTAAACATGACCCTTTTTAACAGTCCTAAATAGCTTGTACTGCCTAACTTCTTTAATCTATAACTTATAATTCCCATATTGGAATTAAATTCTGTTTTCTCTCAGTGATACAAGACATTTCAAAGTTTATACCATAATAATTTCAGCTCAAAATACATTATATCTTATTTTTGGAGAATTTTCAAAGTTACAGCTCAAGGTTTAGGTTTTTTGGACAGTTTACCCTTTTAACACATTAAGCTTCAATTTCACCTATTTACCTTACTTTAATTCTAAATTCACTTAATACATGATTTGTACTATCCATTTACATCATTTTTAAGTCCTTAGCAATTTTATTATCAACAGATAAGTCCTCAATTTTAATAAGTTTCCAGATCAGTCCTATTCTCATGTCTCGAGTAACTATCTTCCTTAATTCACCAATTTAGGCCATTTCAAATCCAATTCAAGAGTTTATATTTATTCTTACATAATCCCCTGATTCTAAACTCTGAATTAAGTTCTAAATTTCGTGAAATTCAGGTCCTTACAATTATTGATTTTAATCAAAACAGTCTCTAATTCCATTTTATCCTAGTACACGTCCAGTTTTGATTCCACTCAAAATTTCCTTATTCAAATTCATTTTTTCAGCAATCTAAAGCTTGTTTCTCATAGAATTTTCATTTCTCTTCAACTTTGTCCTAATAGAAATTTTTCATTTTGGCCCTTAACTATCTCAATTTTTCATTCAAATCATGAACTTCTAATCATTCCTCAAAACAGTCTCCTTTTTAATCGGTTCACCGTTACATATAACCCTTCAAAATTTCATCATTCCAACTAAACATAATCATCATAACTCTATCAATTTTATGCTTAAATTAACCATAAATTTTACATGCATAATTTTGCTCTTATTCGAACAATAATAAGAAGAAATGAGAGACTTACTTCTTAGCTTTGCTACCACTAGTTAACCCTTCTTAATCCTAGCTTAAATCCATCAACATGCATGTACTTCCTTTCTCCAATAGAGCTTAAATTTCCAGAAATTTCAAAGCTTTTCTTTCTCTTCTTCTCTCTAGTCTCACGGCAACAAGGGAAAAAGATGGAGAAGAAGACATCTCCTTTAACTTGGGGAATTATGTCGGGTGTTTACTTTACTTAATTACCCCTCTCTCATACTCTAATCTTGCCTTTTTACCAAGGGCAGCCTATAGAATGTTGTTATTTAGCATGCAACATTTTAGTTTTATTTTCTCTTTAATTTAGTCATTAATTTCAACCGCACATAATTTCTTTCTTCCTTCAATTTGGTTCAATTTCTACTAGGGAAATATACACCTTCTAGTTATTTTTTATTTTCCAATCTTATTACTTTGATCATGTTACAATCAAATTAATGTTCACTAAATTATCAACTTGACTCATACACTCAATTCTTTAATTCGAATGCCTAGTTTCGTTTAGTTTCAAATTGGTGCATTAATTGTCTAATTAAAGGAAGTTCAATGACTAAATTGAATTAATTACTTAATTGTGGACTGATTTGCTTTCAAAGAATAATTTAATACTCTAATTCAATGAGTTAAATTCTAGGACGGAAAAGTGGATGTTACAAGTTCATTCTTTTAGGTATATTATCTCCTTTAATCAAGGTTACCTACCTAGGCTTAGCAACATTCAAATCTCACCTATCCTAATCATCTTATCACCTAAACAGCTTGTCACTTCAAATCTGGATAAAGGTGATCACAAGCCTTATCCCTTGCGCATTCAAATTTCAAATGCAAAGGCTTATCATAGGGCTTCTTCACATGCTTATTTAAAGAACGATCGATCAAGCATTCAAGAGGTGGAGAGTAATCCATTGACGATCGGTTGCACCAAGAAGACGTGGTTCGACCAGCTTGACCGAAAGCTTGGATCTTGAAGGGCGGCATCAAGTGACCCCTTCTCGCCTCATTCTCTTTATTTAGTTGTTTTTATTTTCTTTCAAATGATGATGTGTTCTCAAAACGTTGAAGGTTTTTTGGTTGATACCTTCACCATGAACTAATTTAATAGTTGGTGGGGGATGTTTGTGTTGAATGATGTTTTTATGTTAAGTTTTTAATAATGAAAATGCTTTGGCGTTGTTTTTTCTATCTAGCATACTTTACTGTTTTTTAAATATTGTGTCAAGCGAGAGTTGACATTGTTAGCCTATTGCACCTCAATATCTTAACAGACTTGGGTGGCAACGGTAAAGTTGTTGGGTACTAAGGTGATATGCTTCGAGAGAAGATGTTCAAGTAGATGAACTTACTTCAGAAGTAAAATCTACCCCTTAGAAGTATAGATTATATCTTAATCAAATTGGTTTCTGAAAAATTATTCACTATAGAAGTATCGGGATTTTTACACGATCAATTAAGGGAAATGACCATCGAGAGAGGCTTTGTCAATTTGAATCTGCTTGGCAAACAATGCCAAAGCATTTTATTATTAGAAGCTGGTATGACATGAATAACGTGAAAAGCAGACATCCCTTGCCGACGATCATCATTCATTTGACACTCTCCTTGCCAACGCTAGTTTATTTTACTTTTCTTGTCTTTGCATTATTTTCAAAACTATTTCCAACATAAACAATATTTTTCTCAAAAAGTAAACATACAAAGCAATCAAATTCCAATTCAATCTCTGTGGGATCGATACTCAGCTTACTACTGTATTACTTGTCGACTGTGTATACTTGCACGCAAAAGACTCAATCTTTGGCATTGTTTTTACTACATTTTCAGTGCACTTTCTGCCCCTTTGCCAACATTCACGGGAGTCGACAACCACATGTAATCTTTTATTAACCTAGACGAAAAAAAATTATACTTTAGATACATATTTTGACGAAAAATATTTTAAGTACCTAAATAGAAAAAACTGATATACTTTAAGTACTTATAAGTCGTATATTAATTATTAACCCTTCCATAGATATTAGTTATTTCTCAAAATTCAAATTTTTAACTTTAGTTGTTTAATGTTTTGGCACATTTTAAGGCATCTCAAAACTTTATTTGGTTTAAAATATTTGTAAATTAAAATTTCAAACTTCTAGCTTCAATTTTTTAGTTAATAAAACAGTATTATGTTACCTATTAATGTTATTTTCTCGTACGTGTAAGTGTAAGTTAATAACTTTAAGGGAGCAAACACATTTTACTGGTTGATCAAGCTGCTTATTTTTGTTCCCTCACATTTCCTTAGGTCATGGGTTCTAGACCTATTAGGAGCTCATTCCTTTCTCTAGAGTCTCTCTTTCCATCCCCCTCTAAGCAGAACGATTAGAATTTGTAGAAAAAAAAAGTTAATTACTTTAAGGATAAACTACACCTATGACCACTCAACTATAAGTATGATCTTATTTTGACCATCGATCTTTCAATTTTGTTAATCAGACCACTCAACTATTTAAATGATATCAATCAAGATACTAACCATTAAAAGTTAACAGAAAACCTGACGTGACAATTAAAAAATTAGTATAATTACACAATTAGTCTATATTAGTTGCACATTCTATCAATACAATAATTATAAGGGTAAACTACATAAATGGTCCCCTGACTATGCTCCAATTATCTTTTGCGTCCCCCGACTATCAGAAGTTACAAACTGGTTCCTCGACTAAAAAAAGTAACAAATTGGTCCAACGCCGTTAAAAATTTAACGGCTGATGACGTGGCAGTTAATTTAAATTGATATAATTACATACTTAGCCCTCAAGTTCTACACTTATTTTAATTTGACCCTAATTCTAAAAAATTAACCCACAAATTTTAATATTCTATCAATTTAGTTCATCTTCTTTTCTATTTCTCTTCTCCGTTGTGCCTCCACACAAGCTTCCCATTACAGCCTAATGAACTTTGCAGCCGCCGACCGCGAGTTCAACATTCCACATGTCCGGATTCATTTGCCATAGCACAAACCCACCAGACTCTGCACTTCTGGAGCCATAACGGTTCTTAACAGTCTTTGTGGCAATTTCATATTCACAAGCTACCATCTTGAGCTTTCCCACTGCATATGCGTTCTGTATGGAGTTTTGCAGCTTCAGCCCACCGGAAGCAGCTGTATACTGCTGCAATATGTACTGAGCAGTGGAAGTTTCCTACAAAATACAAGGAAAACCGGAAAAAAAAACTGAACAGTAAGTAAAATTACAGTCACAACATTTTATCACCAGAATACAGCAAGGGATATAACCTTGTAATGATCAAATGAGAAACTTTATTAATGTTTAGTTTTAAAACAATCTCAGCCATTAACACCCTTTTCTAACCATAACTTTTTTATGTCTTAAACGTAAGATTAGTACCCAAGATTTCCTTTGCAAACTTGTTTTGTTCACCATTGTGCTGTTGAATAGAGATATCAAGATTTCACACATTTTTTTTCTTTTTTTTGTTTGTTCTTTTAGATGTTTTTTTTTCTGTTTTTCCACCATTGTTAATGAGGTTAGTTTTAGCTTTAAAGTTGATTACTTTTTTGACTTAAAATCCACTTCTTCTTCGTGTTTACAGTAACGGTTACGCATTCTCCTGGTCTTTATTTTACTTTTCAATAATGCTTTGCATGGAAGCTTTTGAACGCATAATATAATGCGCCTATCCCTATTCGTAATTATTTTATATTCATATAAATTTCATTGTGTTAATAACTTGTTGTTTTTTGAATTTATTTATTTTTAGTGTTTTCCTAAATGAATGCATGTTTTATTTTCGTTTTATCTAGATTAAATGAATCATACAGATTCTTTTATTTTTTCCAGGGGATAACGGAAAGTTTAATTCTGTTTTTATTTAATAAGTTTTAATAGGGGTTTATTATTCATTTTATTCCGTATTTATTAATAAAATGGAAATATTCTCATAAAGTTTTAGTGGTTAACTAAGGTGATAATGATTCGGGTCAAATTAAAGGAGAAGAAAAATAGAAAAAAAGATGGACTAAATTGATAGAATATTAAAATTTGTGGGTTAATTTTTTAGAATTAGGGTCAAATTAAAATAAGTGTAGAACTTGAGGGCTAAGTATGTAATTATATCAATTTAAATTAACTGCCATGTCATCAGCCGTTAAATTTTTAACGGCGTTGGACCAATTTGTTACTTTTTTTAGTCGGGGGACCAGTTTGTAACTTCTGATAGTCGGGGGACGCAAAAGATAATTGGAGCATAGTCAGTGGACCATTTATATAGTTTACCCTAATTATAATTTATTCAATAAATTTAATCATCCAATTGAAGAATGAGACATGTCACGGTTTGATCGGAGGAATTTAAACAATTTTATTTAATTAAATCCTACCATTCCACAAAGTCATGTTTTACTCTTATCGAATCTTCACTGCAGGTTTTACTTTGATTTAGCCAATAAGTGAAAACGAAAGGAAATGGTTGATAGAAGTGGTGAAGAAGAAAGCACAATGATGCTAGACTAGATTTTTTCTTGTTAAAAAAACGACTTTAAAGATGATTTTGGATTGTGTGAGAAAAGGAAATGAGTAAAAATTAAACTTTGAATTTCAATATTTAGAAAAAAAGGGATAATAACTTGGAAATTTTAATATAAATGCATATCTGACATGAAAAAATGGTTTTTTTTAGGAAACTATAGATGTAAATGTATTTTATTGGGCAGAGGCTATGAATGAGGGACCGGGTCCCCCGTCGTACTCTTCAAAACATGAAGCGTCAACCCGGGTTGTATAAAAACGGAAAGATGGACCCACCGTATAATTCTTATATTTTCCTTGTCGTTAATTGTATGTACTTTTTACACCTAGCTGACTAAATGAAAAGAAAGGTGTGAAAAAGTAACATGGCATCATTCTCATCTTTGTCTAAATTTTCGGGGTGAAAGGATTATTATACTGTGTCTCGTATCTGATTTGATTTTAATATTTAATAACCGAGTTGTAGAGATAATAAAAAATAATTATATGATTTTTCCAAAAATATTTTTTTACATAATTATATGTGATACCGTCCCCTAGTTATTGCATGACATAAGACCTATTAATTAATTTTCATTTAATTTTTGTTTTAAAAAATCATTAACTTTTCAAAAAAATAATCTAAAATTTAATGTTTTTTTAATTCATCCCTAAATCTTCCCTCTACCGTTGACGAACACCACGCCATAACAACAGTGAAATCTCCTCCTTTTATCGCACGAGTTGTAAGGTCTAATTTGTCGTTCTTTTATTCTTTGTTTGATTGAAGATTTTACGTTTGACGGTTATAGTTTGTTTGATCTCTCGTTCATCAATTTCTAGCGATGTAAGATAGGGGTTATCGGTTGTGGAGGTTTGGTGAAGGAATGAGTCGTTTTTTTTTGTGGTTGAATTGATAGTTGGGGGATGTAAATTGAAGAGTTTAGAGATTTAGGGTTAGAGATTGTGGGCGTTTATAAATTAAATATTTTAGGGGTTTTTTCAAATAAAATTAAATATTTTATATTTTTAAAAATGAAAGAAATAAACAATGTGTCACATTTTAATTCGATAACGAAAATATTTTAACGCATGTCATAGAAAAACCTTAAAATAATTACAGGATGAAACGTTAGACAACTATTTCGCTCAAAAAATAATTTATGCACTCATATAAAAAAAGCATAATTTGGACACTTCTATAGTTAAGCCTTACAAAGCCAAATACTTTAATCACAAACAAAAATTATTCCACAAGAGATCTTACCTAAATATAAATATTTACTTATCAAGTAAACTTAATTAGTAATTAATCTTCGACGACTGAAATTGAAATAAAATTCAACTTCATTACTAATTAGAACTTGTGTCGATGTATAACAATCTTATTCTTGACCCAAATTCTATTTGAGCATTGATTTTCAAGTGTTCAACAACTTTAACTGTAACCTAAACCAAATATTAGTCTACGCTCTATCGGGAAGTCTTCAACAACTTTAATTTGTAGCTAATATTCGTTGAAGCACCGCTAGATTGATTGGAAATTACTCTCCCAATAATTGAATCATGTTCCAGCAAATTTTTTCTTATATGTCTCTAATATCGCTAACAAAATTTACAATATAAAATTTATTCAAAAATTCACAACTCCAACTATAACTTACGATACCACTTATTAAAAATTTATAAGCGGAAAAGAAGTCAATAAGAAATCAACACTAAATAATACTCATGCAAGAGACAAAATTTTACATGATTCGATTTTACCTACCTCAAGAGAAACAAATAATCCAAAATAATCATAGATATAAAAAATATATTAACCCCTCTAGCTATAAACATGAGTTCTTCTTCAAAATACGAACGTTTAAAATGATTTGGCACATTCTAAGTTGCTCAAAATTCTATTTGTTTTATAAACTTTATGAATTAAAATTCCATATTTCTAACTTCTACCTTCAAATTTGTTTATATAAATTTATTTTTAATATTGTTTAGGTTAAGAAACAATATTATGTTTAAGTACAAAATTAAGATCAAATATTAGGATGGATAAGAGTTTATTAAGCTGTTAATCTAAAAATTAAGAGGGACAGATGTCAACTTTACTTAATATTTAAAATATTGAGCAAGCATTGATGGCCGGTTGGTCAAAGCTACTCACCGCTTCATTTTCTTTTTCCTTAGGTCCCAAATTCAAGACTCATCAGGAGCATTTCTTTTCCCAAAATCTCTCCTTCCTCCTCTAAGTAGAAATTTTTGTAAAAAAAAATTAAAATACTAGTATATCAAAAAAATTTGGAAATGCCGATAACCCTTCCCATCTTATAGATGACTTAGTCTCCAATTATATTACATATCAATGTTATTTTCTCGTACATATCCAGTGTCAGGTAATTATTTTAATTACTGAAATTTACTTTTGTTATCTTCAGATCTAATGTACTCCCAATATATTGATCGTTTTGAGTAAATAATTTCTTTTGGTGAAATGAGTAAATAATTTTTGTCTGAACTGGTGTCCAAATACAGCTTAATTATAGGTAGACCTGTCAAACTTGACCCGAGACCCGAAACCCGAACCGAAACCCGATTTTGACCCGAACATGATGATCCGAAGTTGACCCGAAACCCGAAATAAACCGAACCGAACCGAACCGACTCGAAATTTTTTGTTGAACCGAAATGGACCCGAACCGAATGGACCCGAACCGATTTGACCCGAATCGAATGCTACCCGAACCGAAAACTGAACCGAATATCGACCCGATTTTAACCCGATTTTAACCTGATTTTGACCCGATTTTAACCCGAATATCTATTTTTAACAATATAATATATAATAAAAAAAGTATGTTCTATTATCTTTTTATACTATATCATGGAAGAGACTGTTCCTCTTGTCAAAGTTGTGGTATAATAACATTTTATGTTATTTTACGTTTCAATATTAATTAAATAAACTAATTTTTAAATTTAGAGTTTCAATGTACTATTTTCTCTCCCAATATTTAATCTTACATTTACAAAGAAAAAATGTCAAAAGATTGCATTAAAAGGAATAGATACATAATAGACCAATTCATAGGGGCAACCTTTAATTGCATCACTACTAGTGACTAAATTAAATTAAACTAAAACTTAAAGTTGACTAAAATGTAACATTTTAAATGCAACATGACCTAAAAAGTAATTAATCTCTAGCTTAAAACATTGATGGCTTATTTCCCTCCAAAATTTTGTCTTTTCTCTCTCTATTTTTTTCAATTGTCTTTTTCTTTTCTTTTTCAATCTAGCTTAAAAAATTGGTGGTTTATTTCCCTCCAAAATTTTGTCTTTTCCCTCTCAACTTTTACCAATTGTCTTTCTCTTTTTTTTAATTTAATTGAGTTTCAATTTAGATTAATTTAATTGAAATTTCACATTTAGTTTTAGAATTATTTTAATTATGTCTGTGATTTATGCTTTTAGATTTTAGTTAGCTCAAATAGATCCTAAGACATTATTATTATTATTATTATTATTATTATTATTATTATTATTATTATTATTATTATTATTATTATTATTATATATAATAAACTTTGATTTAATATAATTATACAAAAAATTTGATATGGATACATGAAACTTTGATTTAAATATTTAATCAAATTCAAATGCATAGATTAACAAGTTAAATCAGAATTAATCTCATACACCAATAACTCTAAACTAAACCATAAATACTAAACCTCAAATCTTTAACCCAACTCAAATCGAATTGACCCAAAAATTTAAATGTTGACCCGACCCGAAATCAACCCGAAATTGATCCGATTTTGACCCGACCCGAAAGCGACTCGAACGACCCGATTTTGACCCGAACCGAAAGCAACCGATCCGATTTTGACCCGATCCAATACCCGAACCGAATCCGACTCATCACAGACCCGAATTAGACCCGAACCCGAACCGAACCGACCCGAACCGAATCTAAACCGATTCTAGATAGACCTGAAATGACCCGAACCGAAATGAACCGAACCGAACCCGAACCGAATGACCCAATTGCCACCTCTAATTATAGGGTTTTTTTTTCTCTCTCAACGCGGTTTTATTTTTGATTACTTTTTTATTTTATTTGTTTTAGTGCTGGTTACCGAGGCTGATGTTATCCCGGTATTTTATTTTCATTTGTTTTTATGTATTTAGCTTTTGTTTTTATGATGCTTTTTATTTTCTTCTAGTTATTTATCTATTTTTGTTGCATGTTTTTTTTCTATTTTGTGGCATTATTTTGTATTATGGCATATTATCGCATACTGTTGTATATTTGCATTTGTGGATATTTTTTCACGACATTCTACTCTAATTTGTAATTTATCGGTCATCTTCAACAGTTTAATCCCCTTTTGTGGTTCACTTGTTGATGCAGTCAAATTTGTTTCGAGAAACAACCTCCAAGATTGTTGGTTTTGATCACCAGTCCTACTTCAATCTTGAAGCGTGTAGATGGATAAGGATAAGAAGTCTTGCTCTTTGCTTCTATTTCTCCAGTATTTCATCTTTATCCTTGTTTTGCAGCCTACTAGACGTGTTTTGTTGGTCTAATATTTTATTTTTTAGTTTTTTTTCTATTTAGATATATTGTGTTTTGTTATTTTCTGTTACAATTTTATTTCTTTATGACAGTTTATTTATTTTAATTTTTTAATAAAATTCAATCTGCATATCATTCAAAAAAATTATTAAAAATTTTAGAATGGGCGACACACTGCTGCAAACCATTAATACTACACACCGTTACACACTACTAATTTTTTAATGACTTTTATAAAATGTATAAAAAATTTTAGGAACTCAACAAACAATTATATTTCAAAACAAAGTTAGGATTTGAATCATTATGAAGAAAAATCTAAAATTTTCAACCTTTTACCCAAAAGATAGATGATCAAATATTAGAAAAAAAATCTAAATCGAATATCTACCTTAAGTCTACATTAAAATGGAATTTATAGACAATGAGATTATGAGAGTAGATTAAACTTAAAATAAGATAGGGACGATTTTTAATTAAAGACTAATTTTGTTGGTCGAATAGTGATGGGGGATGAAGAATTAATACTAATATTTTAAATTAAAGATTAAAAAATACTAAAAACAAAAAGACGAAAAAATTATTCAATTCAAATTTTAACTTTGTTTTGAAATATGGCTAGTTGTATATCTGAGTCATTAAAAATTTTAATATTTATTTAGAAGTCATTAAAAAAATTAATAGTATGTAGTAGTGTGTAACATTAATGATATATAACTGTATATGATGCTGAAGAAGAAAACTATATAAATAAATGGCATGTGAAAGTTACGAAACATGCCCTAAAACAAGTATTAAACAGCGACGTATGCAACGAAAGTAGATCATATGGAAGGGCCATTTTCAAGTGTTAAAAAGGTGCCTGGACTGAAGAAGACATTCTTCCCATCCACAGAGCAGGTAAAATAATCCAGATTTTTCTTTTTTAAAAAAAAAGTTGATTTCATTTTTAGGAAGATGATGAGTCAAAATAGAGTGAAAGTGCAGGCTGAATCGCTGCCGGAAAAGCTGTGGACTTGAATAGCATCTAGTTCTTCCGGCAGCAACTCTACCACCACCAAAAGCTCTCGGTGGTCTGTCTTTAATCTCTTTTTTTTGAGAAATCTGTCATTAATTTTTAATTTAAGATTTAGGGGATGAATATAAGGTTTGTGGAAGATGAAAATTTTGATACTAATATTTTAAAATAAAGATTAAAAAATATTATAAAATAGAAAGATAAAATAGTTATTCAACCCAAATTTTAATTTTATTTAAAAATATAATTAATTGCATGTTAAATCCTTAAGAATCTTAATATTTAGTATCAAGCCATTACAATATTTAGTGGTGTGCAACGTTATTGGTCTATAACGGCTTGCGTCGCCCGTTCTAGACTCATATACTAAATGGCATTTGAGAGTTAGGAAATGAGCTAAAATAAGTATTAAATAGTGAGGTTTACAAGGAAAGTAGATCGTATGGAAATGGAAGGGTCATCTTTAAGTGTGAGAAAAGGTGCATGGACCGAAGAAGAAGACACTCTTCTCAAGAAATGCATTGAGCAATATGGAGAAGGAACATGGCATCAAGTCCCTTCCAGGGCAGGTAAAAATGATTCAGTTTTTTAAAATAAAAGAAGTTGATTTGAATTTGAAGATGATGAGCTAGAAGAGGGTAAAAGTACAGGCTTGAATCGCTGCCGGAAAAGTTGTAGACTGCGGTGGTTGAATTATCTGAATCCTAACATCAAGAGAGGAGCTTTCGCTGCCGATGAAGTCGACCTCATCATTCGTCTCCATAACCTCCTCGGTAACAGGTAAGTCATTCGTTTTGCTCATGGCGCTGCCCATTTTTCCTAAATTATTTGAATCCTAACATCAAGAGAGGAGCAAATTTATTAAGTATTATCTTGACAAGTTACATATTTCTTAATGCAAAATTATTAGATTAGTCTCCAAAATTTTGATTTCACCGACAAACTATCAGTGTATTCTAATCTCGTCCAATGTTAATAAATCTGTTAAAAAAATTTAACAATGTACATTGAGCGTTTAATGCACATTGTTAGACACCTATCGAATCGATACCTTAATCATTTGGAATTAATATATATTATATAGATACATAGCAATGTACTTTGTGACACATATATTAAACAATTACAGATGGTCGTTGATTGCTGGTAGACTGCCAGGAAGAACAGCGAACGATGTGAAAAACTATTGGAACAACCACTTGACGAAAAAGGTCAATCCTTCCGACACAGACTCAAACTCGAAACCTCATCCAAATCCACCGAAATCGAATACCAAAGTCATCAGACCGCGACCTCATGTATTATCAAAAAACGTTTTCTCTATAAGCTCAGATGGAATCAAGGGAAACAACAACACCACAACAGTAGCAACAACACCAGCAAGCAACAATTTTGTATCGACCGACAACAACAGTAATGAGAATGAAGAGATAATGTGGTGGGAAAATATGTTGATGAATGAGAATATGGTTGACAATCAACAGCCAGGTTCAGCCAATGATATCAATCTATGTGTGCTAGGAAACCAATTTATGAATGAAGAATTGGGGGTAGTTGAAGAAGACAATTATGGTAATTTAGAAGAACTTTTTCTTGATGCAGAATTCTGGAATGTGTTCACCCCATAGCCAGAAATTTTAGTACCAATACTTGTCAAAGTTTGAAATTTAGAATTTGAGTTTGGTTTTGATGTTCATTTTAATATGTTTTTTCAATTTGATTTTTAGAATTTTTATTTCTATTAAATATCTAAGTTTGAAGTCGATGTGCAATTTGATATAGGATTGTTTTCTTTTGTCCAATTTATTCTATTTAAAAACAATAGACTTTTTTTTCACTCTCAGTAGTTTATTAGTATTTTCAAGCCAATGGTGGCGGCTTTGACCGTCTACCGGCGGTAATTTCTTTTATTTGTTTCTTACTTTTGTTCCTTTCTTTGTTTTAATTTTTTGTTTTTCATCGACTATTTTGGCCTGTTCTTCATCTACCGTTATGGCACGTTCTCTGTCTGCCTCTATGGCACGCTGATATAGAAGACGTTTACAACCTGGTGCATGCTACAATTGAATCTTACCGCACAACATTGCATGTGTTGGTTGTTCGTGAAGTTAACTAAGATGTTTTCTCTCTTTTTGTTGGTTGGAGTAATTCAATGATCCGTGTTCTTCCAGTGAGCACTCCATGATTTGGCTATGTTGTTAGATTTTATTGAGTGGATCGATTTAACTGATATGACCAAGAGGGGGTGAATTGGCACTTTAAAAATTGAAAGGAGCAAAAGGAACAATTAAAAATGAAGAACAAGGCAATTATAGTGGTTCAAGCTTCTAAACAAGCTCTACATCCACTACCTTAGCTCCCACTAAGGATTTTCAACAAACTCTTCACTAATTTGTTCTTCCTCTTTTCTAGGCTAAGGAGGCAACCTTTACAAATGCAATCTTTTTCCCCAAAGATTGAATGACAAGACTCTCAATTATAAAAAACAAAAGGCAATTTGAAATGTATCTCTCACAAGACTAATATATTGCCCAATTACAGACCAACACTCCCTAAACTTAAAAGTAAGATGAACAATTGAGAATTTTACAAGTTGGGTACACAATTTGACTCTAATAGGCTCAAGGGTTTAGAATAAATGCTTTGATGTTGCTTGAAGGTTCAATAGTTGTTGCTAGTGCTTTTTAGGCTTGCTTTTATACCTTCTCATTGATTTATAGTCGTTTGGGTGGTTGAGATCGTCAATAGAGCCGTTGGGGCTCTCTCTTCCCTCCATAAATGCTATTCTGCAACTACCCGTATCGAAACGCGAGACCCTGTATCGAAACAGACACCAAAAAAAGAAAGAGTCGTGTGTAAAAAGGGCCCGTATCGAAATAGCTATAGGTCGTATTGAAACAATAAAATGCAAAAAGAGTGACGTATCGAAACGAGAATAGGTTGTATCAAAATGTTGTCAAACTGTAAACTTCTGTTTCGAAACAACATATGAGTGCATCGAAACACTTAACCAAATTTTCAAAAGTTCGTTTATGACAAGTAACAACTAGTTCATTTAATGCTCGATTTTGAAAATACTTAACCCCTATATCGAAATGGGTATGATTCGTTTCAAAAAACACTTAAAAATCAAAAGCCCAGATGAAGGTTGTATCGAAATGAAGAAGCCCATTTCGAAATCCGTGTCTCGAAACAAAATAGCCCGTATCGAAACGGATCGTTCTAGTGGCAAAACATATTGAAACATTTGGGGGTATTCCGAAACGCCTGGGCAATTTTGTGTATTTTGGCTTTGAAACACTTAGAAAAATTTATGTGGTTTAAGTTTTGACTTCAAAACATTTTAAGTATAAATTTTACTTGTCAAATGTAAGTATTTTGATTACTTAAAAATTTATTTACTTTGCAATTTAGTCCTAGATTATTTGTTATATCAAAATCAGATATTGATTTTACAATCTCTCCCCTTTTGATATAACAAAACCAAAGCAAATTTTTAAGTAAACTCCCCTAAATTGGAGCTAGGTTTTGAAAAAGAATTTGAAAAAAAAATTAGCTTAATTCTTCTCCCCTTTTAGTTAGATCAAAATCAATGAAGGAATATAATCACGAGATAAAAGCAATATAGTACAAGATCCAAACAAAGCATAATTAACAGAACATAATTTCATTAAGCATAATAAACCAAAGCAAAATAATTCCATAATATCCAAACATAAGAGCCAAACTTAATACCTAAAAACAATAAATCAAAGCATAAGTATTAAAGCAAAAACATAGATAGGTGCAAAAATAGGGAACTCCTAAACTAGATGATATGCAATGGAATGCAAAGATCTAAGGCTCATCGTCATCTTCATCATTGGCGGAGCTCCTTCGAAATTGTCTCCACTCGCCACAGAATCCGGTAAAAGACATGTCCATTGAGGCTTGTTGAGTTTCAACCGAAGTGAGTTGATTTTCAACACCCTGGATACATTCCTCTACGGAAGTGAGACGAGTGTCAAGAGTGGCAAAACCGGAGTCCATGTGGGTTCGCAAGCCATTGAATTGCTCGGTAAGGAAAGTCATGAGGGCTTCGTTATTTTGTGGAGCAACTTGAGGTTAAGGTTCGAGGGCCGCAACTTGAGGAGGATGCTCGACACGAATCCATTCTCCATCAATGAAATGAAATTTGCAACGGAGAAGTGTGCGTTCATTTTGGATCCTTGAGAGGTTCTAGAAAGTTAAAAGAGCAATCAATCCCCACCTTTGAAAACAAGTAACTCAGGGCAGTCCCATAAGTGAAGGAAGTGACAAGATCAGAGTTGCGGTTTTGAACAAGATGCACCATTTTGGAAAACATGATTTGACAAAGATCTGGTCGACGTTCCTCACGTAAGCAACAAATCCAAAAGTCGTCAACTTGCCGAATGTGGGAGAATTTTCCTCCTGCAGGACGAAACCACCACGAGACCACACACACACCCACCCACCCACCCACACACACACACACACACGCGCGCGCACACGCACACACACACGCACACGCACGCACGCAGCACACGCACACGCCCGCACGCACACACACACAATAATATTATGTTTTAGGTGCATTGCACCCTTTGGGCTGAGTTCCACTTCGGATCAGTGGTTCCACCCTTCGGGTTGAGTTCCACTTCAGATCAGTGGTTCCACCCTTCGGGCTGAGTTCCACTTCGCATGGTGACGATGTAGTGAGTGGTTCTGGGGAACCTTACTCTTCTTATGGCGGTTGTAGTTGGGTGCATTGCACCGCGCTTGTGATTTGTCTTATGGTTTAAAAAATTTCATTCAAAATAATATTATGTTTTATAATTATAGTTTTTCTTTTACTTTAGAGACACACTAAGCTCTTTAGCTTACTCCCCCATAGTTTCCTCTTACAGATATCTTTGGGCTTTAGGCGACGTGGTACTTGGAGGATCTTAGATTTTATTTGGTTATTTTATCATTCAGTACGAAACTATTTTAGTTTAATTAGATTTCTATTTTTTATGATGGGACAGGGATGTAATTTTAAACTACTTATATTTTGAGATTATTTTTAGTATTCATCTACTGTTATTATAATTTAGAGATTTTATATAATCATTCGAATATCTATTATGATATTTATATTTATATTTATTATTAAATTTATGTTATTTTATTTTAATTAAAGTATAATTTTTAAAATTGGATTTCTTGAGGGAAAAGTTTTCAAACATAACTTCCTAAATTCGGTCTTTTCTTCTAGGTCGAGTTTAGGGGGGGTTACATTTAGTGGTATCAGAGCTAAGTTCAACCCTCGGACTGTGTGGCTCACATAAAATTTTAAGCCGAAAATGATTTTTTGCATGCATATTAAATGTTTTGGGGCAAAATGAAAATTTTTGATAAATTTATTATTTTAAAGAATTAAAGATATATTTTGAATAGAAACTCCAAGTACCAACTCTAATTCTATGATTGTCCCTTTTGTAGATAGATTACTATGTCACCTCGTAGGATCTCTAGATTAGCGATTGATCGTGATCATACTCGTTCTTATGAAATTGAGATCAAAGTCTATCTGAAAGCCCTATGTTGTCATTTGTGACCTGATCTAAAATGTCTTCTTAAAATTGTTATCAAAACCTTTTTTAAAGTATGTCGTTAGTCTGAAAATTTTGAGGACAAAATTTCTTTTGAGGGTGGGAGAGTTGTAACACCCCAAAAATTACGCCCAAATTGTAAACCCTAGATTTGAAAAACCCATAATTTAGAAACCTAATTTTAAAATCCCAAATTCAAAACCCTAATTATTTGTGAATTTTAATTCAAGAACCCTAAATTTTTTTGAATGGACAAAATAAGAATTTTTATCAAACTTGGAAGTTAATATAAAATTTCTTAAAAGTTTAAAGACTGACTCCATAAATAACCCTTTATCAAATTGAATTTCAATTTGATTTGTGATTTCGTTTTTTAATCGTTTATTATTATTATTATTATTATTATTATTATTATTATTATTATTATTATTATTATTATTATTATTATTATTATTATTATTATTATTATTATTATTATTATTATTATATAGTTCTTTAATTTTAAATGGAATTCTAATTCACTCGTATTCTTTTAATTATTTTATTCTTTTCTATCATATATCACTTCTATTATTTTACTTAAATTAGGTTTACTCTCCCTATATATATACACACACATAGTTCAAATAAGATCACCCCAAGAACCCTACTTTTTTATATAGTTTCATGCCGCCAAAATCCCTTATTGATTTGTTAAATTCCTATGTAATAATCTCCACCGCTCTATACCCCTTCCTGCTCGTTAATCCCTTCAACACCAAGTTTAGTCCGGTACCGATACAATTGGATCTAATACTTCTTATCATGGAAAATCGCATCATTCTATAGGTTGACTATAGCTTGGCTAAGGTGTGTTTTCTTCCGGTGCTATTATTAAATTATATGTTATTTTTTTATGTGTTGGTGTTTTACCCTTTATGTTATTATTTATATGTATTATTATTTTTATGGTTGACATCACATGCATACGTTTTCAGAATATGTTTTTACTACGATTTAAGAACCGTGATTTATGGACTATGATTTATGAACTATGATTTATGGACTTATGGACTATGATTTATGAAGTATGTTCACGGAATATCAGATTTATGGAACTGTGTTTATGAAATTTGATTTTTAAACATCATTTATGTATGAGCATGGATTGGGATTTGTACGGAGGAAGTTCAGTGGTTTCATCCTTCGGGTTGAATTCCACTTCGGATCAATGGTTCCACCCTTCGGGCTGAGTTCCACTTCGGATGGTGACGATGTAGTAAATCCTAAACTCGGTCTTTTCTTCTAGGCCGAATTTAGGGGGGTTACACTTGGAACACACTTAATAAATTGATTACTAAGGGAAAATTTGAGATCGAAACCGTTATTATTGAAATAACACCATTCGAGTCGGTTTTTATTGGGCTTAAAACGACCTTGCTCTACAACATTGTTGTTGATTAAGATAAAGTTCGGATATCGATATCAAAGATAGAACTTGGGTATTTGGTATACAAAGTGAAGTCTCAAGGATTGAACCTTGTGGACAAGTAACCGACATAAATCCTAAAGTGAAAATCTTTCTCCAATGATCCAAAGAAATTGCGTCAAAGCGAAAGCATAATGCTAGTGTTAGATATCAAATTTATTTACCTTCAACTATTTCAACCACAATTTTTATTTATTACCTTTCTTTAATCAACCACCCCTACCTAAAAACTCAATCCACTTCAAGGCTCATAGGTCAACAATCATAATCAAGAAGTTTCCTAAATCCCTGTGGGATCGACCCTTAATCTCTCTATTCTACTTTAATTTAATTTCTTTATTTGAGAATATGGAATTATTTTGACGCGAAAAAGACGCGTGTCAAATTGGCGTCGTTGCCGGGGATTTCGGCAAAAATTTACTGATTATTTTTGTTTGTTTATGACCAGGAAGAATCCAAGAGAACTAGCACGCTACATCCCAAAGATCGAAGCATTTTCACGATGTAAGAATGCACAAGCAAAACAAGAAAAGGAAAATATATTGCGCCAACAAAGGTTACAACGGAATCTTGAGCTAGCATCCCAAACCGCAACACACTCTGAGAATACCAACGAAGAACAAAATCCAATGGCAAACAAACATACAATCCAGCAACTAACTAGGGCACCGGATGACAATCAGCCCCTGGGCATAACCTTCCCGAATGGTACAACACCATTCCAAATGAAGACCAGTTTGATTCATCTTCTACCAAAATTTCACGGCTTGCCCTCTGAGAACCCTGACAAGCACCTTAAGGAGTTTCATATGATTTATCTAAGTACAAAACCGCATGGAGTTTCTGAAGATCAAATTAAACTTCGAGCCTTTCCTTTTTTCTTTACATGATATCATTAAAGATTGGTTATTTGATCTTCCTTCTAACTCTGTTACAACCTGGGATGATATGGCTCGTTTATTTCTTGACAGGTTCTTCCCAGCAGCTAAGGCGAGTGAGCTAAGGTGTAGTATCCTTAGTATCCTCAACATGTTTTGTCTGAACAAACGCTTCTCCAGTACTTCTACGAGGGGTTGACGCCTATGGACATGAAGGTAGTTGATGCATCAAGTGGATGAACACTTGTTAACATGACCCCAACTGCAGCTCGAACCTTAATAACGACTATGGCATCCAACTCGCAACAGTTTCACCACTCAACCGAACCGTCTCGGCGAGTCAATGAGGTAAGTTTTCTAGAAAATAAAATTGATAAGTTGGCTGACAGTTCAATCTCTTGTTTCAGATAAAAAAATTATAGCCAGGCTTTGTGGAATATGTACAAGCTCAGAACATCCAACGGACTGTTGTCCAATGGTGCAAGAAGAAGACAATGCACAAGTGAATGCAATAGGAAACTTTCCGAGACCTTCACAAAGACAGTACAACTCAAACCCCAACTCGTATAATTCGGGATGGCGAGACCCTCCAAACTTTGGTTATGCATAAAACCAAAGGCCCGCGTATTAACCGAGGCAACCTCTACAACAACAGATGCAAAAGACATCATTGGAGGTGATAGTAGAAAAGCTAGTGATTTCCTAGAGAAGGTGATCACATCCCAAGAAAAATTCTAAAGTCAAACTCAAGCACATCTGCAGGAGCTAGACAAGCAAGTAAGCCAACTAGACCAAACTATGGGGAGAATAGAATCACAGGGAAAACTTCCTTCTCGAACGGAGTCAAATCCAAGAGAGAATGTTAGTGCTTACACCCTCCGAAGTGGAACAATTATAAACCCTGAAGTGCCAGAAAAGAATACCGAACAATCCCCGGAAGAGAAGGAAACGCCACCCTCCAACTCCTAGGGTACGCCTTATTCGCCCCCACCTCCTCCTCCTTCTTCTCATGAAATCGCACCACCTTTTCCATCAAGATTGGTAAGGCGAGATAAGCGAGCTGAAGAAAAGGAAATCATAGAAGTGTTAAAAAAAGTGCAAGTCAACATACCCCTCCTAGAAGTAATCCGACAAGTGTCAAGCTATGCCCGATTTTTAAAAGAACTTTGCACCACAAAGAGAAAGCCGACGAGACATGAGAAGGTAAATTTAAGAGAGAATGTATCAGTAGTATTTCAAAGGAAACTATCGCAAAAAATGAAGGACCAATGTATGTTTGCTATACCTTGCAAAATAGGTAACGTTTTAATTAATCGAGCAATGTGTGACTTGGTAGCTTCAATTATTGTTATGCCTCTTTCCGTTTATAAAATGATTACTAACGAACCTTTGAAGGAAACACGTGTTAATATTCAATTAGCCGACCGTTCAATCATATATCCGGAAGGAGTGCTCGAAAATGTCTTGGTGAAAGTCGATGTTCTAATTTTTCTTGTCGATTTCTATTTCATTGACATGGAGAACGATAGAACAAACACGTGCTTAGAGGTATTGTTGGGTCGACCTTTTCTAAGCACCGCCCATACCAAAATCGATGTGAGTAACGATATGTTAAAAATGGAATTTTATGGTAAGGTCCTAGAATTTGATGTTTATAAGGCAATGAAACATCCGAATTCTATGGAAAACATTAGCTTCGTTGGTGTTTATGAACCTTTAGTTGATGGTTTTGTGGAAACTAATTTATTTGATAATTTATGCAGGCAATTAGAAGGTCGCGATGAAAAAATTAGGGAGTTGAAAAACACTTCATTTGTTAATCCTGATCTACCCTTAACTCCCTCAAAAATAAAAAATTTCCCTTCCATTTTCTAGGCACTGGATATCGAGTTAAAATTATCGCCGGATAAATTGAAGAGTAAAAAAAATTTCAGGGGAAATGAAGAAATGCCACAGTCGTAAATTTTCTCGTATGAAAATTCTTAGTTGGATTAAGCACATAAGTTGGAAGGAGTATTTGTCGCAGTGTTTGTAGTCTGAGTCATACAGGTCGTCGAGCTAACGATGTCAAATAAAGTTCTAAATGGGAGGCAACCCATTTTTTTTTTTAAAAATTATTTTATTTCACTGCAATTTCACTTAATTTGTTTTCATTTTGTTTTTCAATTTTTACTCGCTTAATTTTAATTTTATTTTTGTTTAATTTTTTTAACGTACACCAGATAAATCCAATCGAATATGAGTGTTCACCTGCTGCTTAACCATCTAGTGGCTTGTGATAGCAAAACCCAAGATTATCCTCACATTCTAAACCCAGGAACCCACGTTTTCTTTCCCTTTATCCTTCTCTTTTTGTAATCACTAATTTGTCCGAGTTAACATCTTTTTATTTCATTTTATAATAATGGGCTATAAATGTTGATAATTATATTATCACTACTATTTTATTATCATATATTGTTATTACTATCTATTATTATTACATTATTATTATTACCATTATATTTATTACCGTTATTATAACTATTACTAGTATTAATATATACTATATATCATTATCATTATTAGTATTAGTTATCATATTATTATTACCTATTTTTAATATTGTTATCATTATTATTATTTACTATTATTACTACTTCTTCTTCTTCTTCTTCTTCTTCTTCTTCTTATTATTATTATTATTATTATTATTATTATTATTATTATTATTATTATTATTATTATTATTATTATTATTATTATTTTTTTTTTTATCACCATTAATATCGGCTATTATCCCATATATTGTTAATATCTTATCTATTACATTATTTATGTTGATATCGTATTATTATTATTATAAATTATTCTTACTATACTTGTTACCTTACTATGCTATTATTATCATATATTTATTATCATTATTATTTATATTATTATTATCATAAATGTTATTATTATTATTATTATTATTATTATTATTATTATTATTATTATTATTATATTATTATTATTATTATTATTATTATTATTATTATTATTATTATTATTATTATTGTTGTTGTTGTTAATCAAATCTGAAAACACCAAAATATATTTATATAAACACATAGTAAAATAAAGGCCCAATTAAATAATAAAAGCCAAATTGTTTATTTAATATCAGAGTTCATTTACAAATTAAGAAAAAATCTAAAAAAGGTATTACATGGCCCGTTGGCCCAGATGTTAGCCCAATTCTGATCAAAAATCCTAATCCAATGTTGCTTGCGCAGGAAATTACCAGCCGTCAGATTTGGATTAGATCTGACGGCCCAGATGAAAGCTGCAAGAAAACCTAGGAAAGGGTTCGCCCAGGTCTGCGCCGCACGATCAGAACCCTTGGATCAAACGAAGATCCAACACTCCAGATGGCCCTCAGCAGAAACCCTAAGAAGAGTCCCCAGAAGCCCTAGCGCCACATCCACCACGACCCTTGGATCAAGGGCACATCGAACGGCCAAGATCGAGGCCCTCAGGCGTGTGTGATCCACATGCGGCGTTCCAAGACTCCAGATGCGCGCGTGCGTTCCACTGCGCGCCCCTCCAACTTCCCTACGTAGTCCCAAACCGTTCTCTGGTCCCCTCCCCTCGTACGGGCAGCGCGCAAAAACAAACCAAATGTCAGAAACGCCCAAATGCAACAAAAAAACAACAGAAATTGCAGAGGCAAAAAAGAATCACGGGCAACGAATGCAAACAAAATCAAAGGGTAGAACCAATAGCTGATTTTTTCTTTCGATTTATGTAAACTGAAAATTGTAATATTTCAGGCTATATAAAGCTGAAATCAACCGTTGCAATGTAACGAGCATTCAGAAACTTCAGAGAAATCAATACAAGCAGAAAAACCTCATAGTTTTAGAGGTACCAACGTTTTCGTTCTTTTTTGTTATTTCGGATCGCATATAAAAAAATAGAAAGTTAGAGTTTTCTTTCTTTACCTTTGCATCGCTTCGTTTTCCCCTCTCCAGTGATAAGCCCTTTGGTCTCTCCCGAGACCACATGCGATGAATCGGTGGGATTAAAACGCTAAAAGGGTTTTAAAAGCTGTTTTGGGTTTTGGTCTTTTAAAAAGGGGAAAACAACATACTTTTGGGTTCAGTTTTCGTGAAAAGGAAGGGTTTGCTGGTTTGTAGGGTTTCAAAGAGTCGGAAAAGGGTTTCTTTTTAGGTTTCCGACGCCGGGAAAACCAGAGAATAAAAAGGGGAAGACTTTCGGTATTTTAGGGTTAATAAGATGGAAAAGAGGCTGAGATGTTTTTAATTTGGTATTTATATTGTTTTAATCCTTTTTAAATCGGTCTTTTTAATACCGCCCCAGGGTCTTCCATCTTTTTAAACCACATCTGCGGTCCCTCTATGTTTTCGATCTTTTTTCTATTTCGCCCTGATGTTCGTTCTAATTGATTTACGGGTGGTCAAATTACCATTTAGGTCCTTAGGGTTTTCTGCCTCTATTTAATTCGGTCCCATTTCCTATTTTAATTAGTTTTTATTTAATGGGTTTATTACAATTGTGGTCCCTGCCAGTTTGCATTTTAATTACTTAGCTTTTTTGTAACCTTATGTTGTTATCTATGCATTTTGCCCCTTTAATTTTTGTTGATATCGAATATGTGTTTTGCATATTGTCATGTTTGTTTAATGTACATATAATGTATGGTTTTATAGTATGTGACATGTGCATTTTATGTTGTAATATTTGATCATATGTTTTTCTTTATCCTTGTTTAATATGTGGTTTCCTAATATATTCGTGGCTTAGTTGCTTTATGGTTCGAATATATGTATATTTGGGACATGCATTTTAATTGTCATTCATGTGACTCTTTAATTTTGCTCGATAATTAATTAGCTTAAAATATACGCAAAGAGAGGTATTAATTAACTCCGGTATCTGAGATACGACAGTCCTAGCTTAATGGATGTCGATCAGATATTTGAGTTAATTTTCACCGTCTCTAGGTAAGCGGAAGCATAAAAATGAAAATGCCACACATCATTCTCTACTTGCTTGCATCATGCATAAAGGTGACGTACGGAATTCGAACCCTAAACTAACACGACAGTCAGTCTTATATGATGCAAGTTTAGTCTATGGTCCGGTGTACCGTCATCCTTTTTAATTAAATGCTTAATTAATTCCAAAGTCACAATTTGAAAAAGCTCGCGCTATTTAAGTCACATTTTCATTTAAGAACATCTTTATTAAGTTCACTTTCGATCTTAAATGATTTTTATCGCTTAAAGGCAACAAGTTCTTTGGTACCGATTTCCGGGCGTGATGGGGGTGCTAACCCTTCCCCACACGTAACCAACTCCCGAACCCTTTTTAAAACGAATCTATGGTTTTGTGGTGTCCGACCTACCTTAGTGGCCGGTGGCGACTCCAAGTTTTTCCAGTTTTTCAAAACTCCAATTTTTAGAACAAAAATCCTCTTTTAATAAATCCTTTTTTTTCAAAAAAAGTGATAAAACCTAGTCATTTTCAAAAAAAACTTATCACAGTTTGGCGACTCCGCTGGGGAAGATTTTTTTTTTGTTTTTTAAAACAAAAAAAGAGAGAGTTAAGCCAATAAAACACTTGTTGCCTTTAATCGATAGAAACTATTTAAAATCTAAAGTGAATTTAATAAGTTTGTTCTTTCTTGAAAGTATGACTTAAATTGAACGGGCTTTGAAAATGTGTGGCATTCAAATTAATTCCTCATTTAATTTCAAAGGAGTCACGGACATGTGTTGCATCATGATCATCAAGCTGTATACCCAAGTTGTACCCTTAAGTGGGAGTGAAACGCCCATACCCACGTGAGTATCCCTCCACGGGTCGGTAACTCACTTTCGAAATCCACGCCTTTGACACGTGAGCAGCCCTCCACGTCATTAGTTTATGCTTTCCCTCGAACCGAAACCAATTCCCAAGCCTGTAATGGGCCAGAATTGGGGTTCTTATTGCCTTAGTAGGTGATAAGATAGGTTCGAGTACCCTTTATTAGAACCGAACTCATGCGTGAGAATATAAGAAACCTACCCCATTAGAGCCATGCCGATAACCCTAGAGTTTAGAGTGTCTAGGTTTTCTTGCTAATTGCTTGTTTCTGCACTTCTTTTTTCGTTAATGCTTGAATTTCATTGCTTGCCTTATGATTTATGTTTATCATGTGACTAACACCTTTGCTTTTCTTCCCCTTTTCTCTTATTTTGCATATATCATCATTGCATAAAGAGCACATTGAGTTGGAAATAGTTTGAAATTAAAGACTTTATCAGTGGGAAATCTGGTCCGCAACAGTAGCGAGAAGGACCTCGACGAAAATATAGCCACAAGGAGAGCAACTACATGGTTGGGGTTCCAAGACAAGAAATCTTCTGATTCAGACATATCCGACACTGAAGGTTATTAGGAGGTAAACTAGATAGGAAATTATCCAGGTAAGTTATTCGAGCCCCTAAACTATACCTCGAATGAACACATAATCCAAAAGCCTTCAACTGTAGAACCACCTGTTTTAGACCTTAAGCCCCTGCTAGGGCAGCTTAAATATGTTTTTCTTAGTTTAAATGATACGTTGCATGTAATCATCTCTTCCAAGTTAATGTAGAAACATGAACAACAGCTAATAAGGATGTTGCAGCAGCATAAAAAGGCTATTGGATGGACGATAGCTGATATCCAAGGCAACAGTCCGACACTATGTATGCACAAAATTCTTCTAGAGGATGATCATAAGCCGACCATTGATGCTCAGAGACGCTTAAACAACACTATGTGAGAAGTGGTTAGAAAAGAAATTATCAAATGGCTTGACGATGGGATAATTTATGCCAACTCAGATAGCAAGTGGGTGAGCCCGGTGCAGTGTGTTCCTAAAAAGGGAGGAATAACCGTGGTGACCAATGAAGAGAACGAACTAATCCCAACCAAGAATCTGACCGGTTGGAGGGTTTGTATAGATTTCTGGAAGCTTAACAAAGTTACCCGGAAAGACCATTTTCCCCTACCTTTTATTGATCAAATGCTTGATAGATTAGCGGGGAAACCTTATTACTGTTTTCTTGATGGTTACTCAGGTTACAACCAGATAGCTATTGCACTAGATGATCAAGAAAAAACGACCTTTACTTGCCCATACGGCACTTATGCTTTTCAGAGAATGCCATTCGGACTCTGCAATGCACCAGCAACCTTCCAAAGGTGTATGATGGCAATCTACATAAGGTACTCGAAAGGTGCGAAAAAGTGAACTTGGCACAGTTGCTACTGATTTTGGTTGTTTTTGCAGGTAACTATCGTGGCAGACTCAGGACAGTGAAAAAGCAGAGCTGGAACACAGGACTGGAGTCAAGAAGAAGGATACTACCGTAGCCATTGCTGTGGCAGCCATGACGACATCAATGGTGAAGGGAAAAGTGAAGTGGAGCTCGACATATAGAGGAATTTAAGCCGGTCTGTCGTGGACCACTCCTATATTTTTCTAAGCCCTAGATCAGAATGAAGGCCAAACCCAAAGTTCAAGGAAGAAACCCAAAGCAAGAAAAGAGGACGAATTAAAGGCATCTTCTCTGTAGATTTAATCTTAATTAGAGTTGTACTTTAGTTTGAACTTGAACTCTTATATTATTAGAAAACTTGAACCCAAGGCCTATATAGAGGCATGTAATTCGACCTAGGGAAGGATATCTCATTCTCTAGCCGTCTTCCCCAAACCCTAGTCATTTTCCCTGTAACGCCCCAATTTTGGGCTTAGAAGTTTTGGGTTTGGACCGGGCCGGTCGGGTTGCGGTTCGAATATAAAAGGGTGAATTTAGGAAAGCCTAGTTCGGGTTGCATTAAAAATGTGGAAAAATGTCTTAAAATCCTCTTTTATTATATATAAGAGAATGGTGAAATCAATTTTACAAAATAAGGTTTGGAAGTGTGACATTTTGGTTAGTGACCAAAATGTAATTTTCGAAAACTTGGTGACTGTTTTAAAAAGGATTGAAACTTTGAATCTTTAAGGAGCTATTTACCCAAAAGGAGTTTCTCCAGATTTTTCTGAATATTTATCAATTAATTAATGGTTTAAAAATAAAGGAAAAAGGGAGGGAAAGATATTTTGGCCATAACTAACTTTTCTCTCAAATTTTCCATTTTCTTTTCTGTCAACTTTTCTCTCAACCCAAACACATTTCTCCAGCAAAATTCCCTCTGTTTTTGACAATTAAAGATTAGATTTCAACCTTCATTTGATCTCCAATCATTTCTACATCAAAACCTTAGCATTTGCTTATTGGATTTTCAAGATTTTGGTTCTAAAGAGGGAGAAACTCAAGTTTAGAGGTATGAACGTCCTTCTCCTCTAAATTCTCAGTTCTTTACTGAAATTCCCAAGTTCTCAATCCTTGATTTGTGTTTTATTAAAGGTTTTACAATTGTGTTCTTAATCTTGGCTTTAAAATGCAAGATTTGCTTAAGTTTTGATGAAATTCGTATGATCTAATTGGGCATTGTTTTGAGATGAGTTTTTGATGTAAAATGGATGTATAATTGAGGAGAAATTGAGGTTTAAACAATGCAATCCCGAATAGGTTGATTTTCCTAAGTTTTGCTTGAGTTTTTAGTTGTTTTTGGAGTGATCTTGATGATCTGTTATAGCTGTAGGTATAAGGACGTGATTAGATCCATTTTGGATGTTAATTGAGGTTTATGAATGATTGGAATTGATGGATCTTGGCTGGGTAGTGTTGTTGAGATGTTTGGAGGTGATTTCGGTTGTGTTTGGTAGCCGAAATGTGAGTGTTAATGTGAGCAGTGAGTTTAGGTGCTTTGGTTGAAGATATTAATGCATGATGATGCATTAATCCTCTGCTTTGATGTGTTTAAAACAGGGGAGACATCTTCGGATCCTTGTGGTGTTGATCCGGAAGCTTGATTGGTGTTTCGGCAAGTGGCGAAACGGAATCAGTGAGTGAAGTTTGGTTTTCAGCTTTGAAACCAATGTTTTGAAGGTTTGGGAGCTTAGATTAAGTCTAAACAACTTAGCTAAGCTCAAGAGTAAGTTTTCGGAAAAACTCTCTTGTTAATTAACCATGAATTGGTTGAATGCAAAGTGTTTTGTTGCATGTTTCAAATTATGTTTTTGAAAGCATATTTGAGCATGTTTATTGCTGATTTTATAAGCCATGTATTGAAGGATGCTCAAGGTAAGGGATCCTTGTTTTGTACATTGATAAATGTGGTTTTGATGCATAATGATGCATGATGATGATGGCTTTACTAAATGCTTTAAAACAGTGGATTACCATTGTTAAATGATGTATATTGGCAAGTGATGTCTTGGTTTAAAAGTTACTCGAATCGGATATAGTTAGCCGACTATAGGATTGGGTGCACCGTGAATAAAGTCGCCTTGGATGAGGAGTGGTTGTGATTGTACCGTAGACTCCCTCCAAGTACACTAACGAGATGGTTAAGAACACCATGGTGGTTAAAAGTCCATGGGTGGGTCTTGTGTTAAGGTCATAATGGTGGTTAAAATTCCATTTGAGGACCTTGTGTTTGTTAAGATCACAATGGTGGTTTAAAGTCCATGTGTGGATCTTGTGTTGTATGTCCCGTGATCTCGTTAGTGATGTTATACAACTACCAATGAGTGATGGTAAGGTCATAATGGTGGTTGAAATTCCATTTGAGGACCTTGTGAATGTTAAGGCCATATGGTGGTTAAAAGTCCATATGAGGACCTTGTGTATGGTAAGGTCACAATGGTGGTTTAAATTCCATTTGGGGACCTTGAGATTGGTAGTGTGTATGAAGCGTGGGGACAACGCTTGTAATCCGCGTATCCGATTGTAAATGGTCATTGTGTTTTGAATAGAAAGATGGTATGATTATCACTTGAAAGCCAATATGACATGTTAATAATTTGAAGCATGAAATGCTTGGTTTGTTTACATTTGTGCATGATCAAATGTGGTTTGAACTAAGGGTTTTGAAAAGGAGTTTTATAAATGCATTATTGTGATGTTTTAAATGAGCATTCCTCACTAAGCTATGTGCTTACGCTCTCTTTCTTAAACCAATAATGCAGAGCATTAAAGTGCTAAAAGGGGCAGCTAGAGGTCAAGAATCCAAGTGAAGAACTAAGCTCATGTATGGTGAATGTTTTCTTACCACTATTAGCTTTTGGGCATTTGGCAATGGGAACCTAAATGGTTGTTTTGGGAGATGTTTTGGACTCCCTAAGTTGGTTTTATGCTTTCAATAATGATGGAACATGTAAATGGACTTTTTGAGGTTGTTATGAATGTTTTGGTGTTCGTATGGTCTTTATTTAGGATGCATGCCTATAGGATTGGGTTTTTCCATAATTGATGCCATGTTTGTGAAAGAATGATGCAATTATGTTCCTTGAGTGTTGAATGACTTGCTGGTATAATTTGGTTGTCTTTGGAGCATGTTTGATGGATCAATTATGCAATAAACCAGTAAAACTTCTGCAATCTGGGCAACCTGTTTCGGAACAGGTGCTACTGTATCGGAACGGGGGGCCTGAAATGGCCTGGGCGTTCCGAAACGGGTGGAACTGTTCCGGAACGGATTTGCTACTGCCAAGCCCTGTTCCGGAACTCGTTTCGGAACGGTCCCGCGTTTCGGAACGGATCATCCCCGTTCTGGAACACTCGACCGTTGGACACTGAAATTGTTGGTTAAATGTTCTGAAATCCTTGCGTTTTGGTCCTGAACTTTGTATATGCAATTGAATGAGTTTGAGAAGTCCGTTTGAGCTGAAATTTGGCAGAGAAGCATGAAACATGACTAATTTCATAATGGTAACTCAAAAATTGGTTAAGTCCTTGAAATTTCCAGAATTTGCATTTTGGTCCCTAAATTCTTAATTTGTGCAATCGAGTCCCTAAATGTTTTCTGATTGCGGTGATCTTTGAGTATGCTGATCTCTTGAACATAACTAGGGTTAATGTGAATTTAGATAAGATTAAAAAGAAAAAAAAGGGTCGTTAATCAAGGTTGACTTTCGGGTTGATTTTGGTTTTCCCCGTGTAAACTTCTTAATTCGGGTCAACCGTCTAGGCCGGGTTAAGGGGGTTACATTCCCCCTTTTCATCATGTTCTAAACTTCCCCTAGGGCCAAGGGTTGATTCTGTAAAATAGTTGCAAGGATTGTACTGTTTTTAGGAATTTTCTGTTCATTGAAATAAAACTTCAAGTTTGCTTATTCTGGTTTTCATCATCTTGCAAGAGTATCGGGAGAGCATTGTGAGATTATCTATTTACTTAATATCGGGAGAGTTAAGTATACGAAAGGAATAAGTGCGGGTTCTCCAGTTTATGGTTGAACTATCTCGGACCTAGGGATAGGACGAGGTTAACTGGCTAAGAAAGAATTCAACAACATTGGTGCTCACCCTTTGATTCACGCCGGGAGGTATCATCTGAGAAGTGTCATCAACAGTACTTGGACCTAGGGATAGGATAAGTCACAACAGGGATTCTTGCCAAGCTTGAAGTACAGAGTTGTGTGATCGCTGCCGCGACAACAACAGACTGCTGCCGCGATATGTGATGTCGCGACAGGGACGATGACAGAACAAGAGTTCTTATACAGTGCAACACCTGCACTACTGAGCAAATCAATACCGACCTACTTCTTGACCCTGAAAACTCCATTTTTTTATATTCAGTATTCTTCAATATTATTCCTCAATAAATTAAACTCTTTTCTTTCTCTCTTGTGAAGCAATCCAAGGATAAAGCTATTTCCAATCCTGTGGATTCGACATCCGATATTTTGAGTATCACTTTACTACTTGCGTCGTGTACAGTTGCACTACATTGCGATAGGACTTTTGACACGCAACACCCACACCAATCTTTTTTCCCTCTTTTTGTCACCTATTTTCAGGACGAAGTCCAGATTATTTCGAAGAGAAAAAAAAGATTCGAATCAACACTGCAGAAAAATCATATTCGAATTGTGCAGTTTAGAAAAAATAGTTTCGAACAATGCAGAAAATATTGTGTAGTGCAGAAAACAAGTGCAGAAAATAATGTGCAGTGCATAAAAAAAGTGCAGAAAATGAAAAAAACAGTGCAATTTGGTTTGAACACTGCAGAAAAATACTGTGCAGAGAAAAACGTGCAGAATTGTTTGAACAGAAAAAAGGAAAAAAAGAGAAAAAAAAACAATGAGCTCGGGAAAAAAGTACAAAAAGAGAGAATTTTTTTGTTCGATTTCTTGTTTCATTCTTTGGAATAACTCTTCTTCGTCTTGAACTTTAAAACTCATTCAATAGCCTTTATCCTATCCGAACCTTACCCCTCGTTACATCCCTGTTAAAAGACCTCTTGATTTTTGCATCACATTCATACCTGGTAGTGGAGATTAGATTTAGTTACAAGCTTATGGTAATGCTTTAGTTAAATTTCAGCTTGAGCGTTCAAAATTTTCACCCTAAACACTTGAGTGGAATGAGTGAAACCGTGAGAGGATACTAGGTTTGTTTCATTGAAGTTAGCAAGTTATTGGAATGTTCTACTTTGCTAAATTATCTCTAGTCTCAACGTTTTCTAATTGTTTCCTTAAACTTCATGCATGTTTAGATGCCATGTCATGTTGAAATCTTAGAGACTTTGTGAAATCAAGTATAAGGGCTTGAACTTTGATACTTGAGGGCAAGCATCGAATAAGTGAGAGGGAATTTGACTAATGCTTAAATTATATATTATTTTATTAATAATTATTCCTTGATTAGTTGTTTTAAGTTGCTTAGCTGGTGATTTTCTGTTCTTTTCGGTGCAGGACTTTGTTGCTGGAAAGTAGACTGAAAAAGGCTGGATTTCGCATGTTTTCTGGATTCATGGTTGGATTAGTGGGCATGAACTGGGGCATGAAAGTGTTGACTGGGCGCGACATGTCAGCAGATGATGGAAGATGACGTCAGCTACAATAGAGTGGGATGATGATGTCAGCAGTGACGGTGATAGCTTATCAAGTCCATTTTGATAGCTTAATGAACAAGATTTAAATTTTAAACTTGGGATTTATCTTTTGTATTATCTTCTGAAGAATTAACTTATTTTTAGGAATTATCTTTAGGAATTATCTTTTTACCTTTTATCTGTAGGATTTAAATTTTGAGAATTATCTTTTGTATTTTTAGGATTTTATCTCTTAGGTTTTTTAGGGTTTTTTAGGATGATTTTCGAAACGAAAGATTGAATTTTATCGAAATATGGTTTTCGGTTAATATGTGAGAGGAAGGATCGACTATTGAAGCACATTCGACTTCCTAGGAACACACTTAGTAAATTGATTACTAAGGGATAATTTGAGATCGAAACCGTTATTATTGAAATAACACCATTCGAGTCAGTTTTTATTGGGCTTAAAACGACCTTGGTTTACAACATTGTTGTTGATTAAGATCAAGTTCAGATATCGATATCAAAGATAGAACTTGGGTATTCGGTATACAAAGTAAAGTCTTCAGGATTGAACCTTGTGGACAAGTAACCGTCGTAAATCCTAAAGTGAAAATCCAATGATCCAAAGAAATTGCGTCAAATCGAAAGCCTGAGGCTAGTTTTTAGATACACACACACACATACACGCACACACGCACGCACGCACGCACGCACACACACAGTTACATACATTATACATTGTAAAACATATGTTTGATTTTGATATAACTAAGTATGTTAAGGGTTAAATTGAAAACTTGAAATAGATTTCTAAGTCCCTTAAATGATTTATAAATCACCAACACTTTAAACTGATTTGAAAAACTAAAACTCCAAATATTTTCTAAGTGTTCCAAGGCCAAAGTATTGAAAAACATCCAGGTGTATCGATACGCTGTTGAGTGTGTAAAAGTTCTATCATTTACACCTTTTTAAACCCATATTTCTGCTGCATTCAAGCATCATTGCATTGCATTTAGGTTAGTTTTCAATAAAACATCACAATTATATAAAAGGCACGGATTCTACTGAAAGATGGTTATTTTTGCAGGTATCTGTCATAGTAGATGTCGAAGGCAGGTGCAGGGCAGATAAGCAGGAAAGCTGAACGGGACAAGCAGCTGAAGAAGACGAACCTGTCACGGACCTGTCGTGACAGCATGGTGACAGCAGATTTATGAAGAGGAAAAATGAAGTGGACCTCGATAGATAGAGAAAAATCTGCTCGTCTGTCGTGTGGAAGCCGAATATTTTTCCAAGCCCCGGATCAAGAGATATGTCAAGCCAAAGCTCAAAGGAGAGGAAATCCCTAAAAGCAAGGATGCGGCTGGAAAGTAGGAGACTTTAGAGATTTAGTCTTTATTAGAATCTTACTTTTAATTAAAGTTATAATCCTTGTTACCTTAGATAACTTGAGCCCAAAGCTTATATAAAGGGCATAGATTAAACCTAGGGCATAGCCGACTACCCCATAACCAAAACCAAAACCCTGCCGTTTACCTGTCACCGATATGTTCTAAATTCCCCCTAGGGCTACGGGTTGTTTTGTAAAGTAGTTGCAAGGGTTGCTTTGTTTTAGGATTTTTCAAGTTCAATAAAATAAACTTCAAGTTCTTTTATCTTGGTTTTAACATCTTGCAAGAGCATCGGGAGAGCATTGTGAGGTTATCTATTTACTTAGCATCGGGAGAGTTAAGTATACGAAAGAGATAAAAGCGCGTTCTCTAGTTTATAGTTGAACCATCTCGTGCTTAGGGATAAGGCGAGGTTAAGTGGCTAAGGAAGAATTCATACACATCGGTGTTCATCCTTCGATTCACGCCGGGAGGTATCATCAAAGACGTGATCATCGACAGACTTGTGCCTAGGGATAGGGCAAGGCAGATCAGGGATTCTTGCCAAACTTGAAGTACGGAGTTAGTGTTCGCTGCCGCGATAGCTGACGGACAGACGCCGCGACAGGTGCTGTCGGCGACGGGTGCGACGACAGAACTGGAGATCCTAAGCAATTCAATACCTACACTACTGAGCAACTCAATACCAGCCCATTCTCTCCATCTTGATATCTCAATCTTTTATTTACGTTTTTAATTTAATATTCGTGACAATTCTCTTAAATATTTCCTTTGCTTTCGTGCAGTGAATCTAGGTGAAGCTATTAGCCCAATCCCTGTGGAGACGATATCCGATACTTTGTATCACTTTACTACTTGCGTCGTGTATACTTGCACTACAATTGCGATAGACTATTTTACACGCAACAAGTTTTTGGCGCCGTTGCCGGGGATTGGCAACATAACTACACCTTCTTTTCCTTGCACTTTTTGTTTTTATTTTCGTTTTTGTTTTTGTTTTTACTTTTCTTTAATTTTTCTTTTGCATTTTAAACTCTTGCTTTTCACAAGGCTTTCTTGTTTATGCGCAGATCGAAAAGAGGTGAAGATCCTGAGTATAAATTAGATCCGGAGATTGAACGTTCCTTTAATCTCAAGAAACAGATTCGCCACCTCTTAGACCGAAACGAATACCTTGAAGAACAGCTAGAGCAGATGGCCCGTAATCAGCCTGCCGGAGAAGAAATCCCGCCTGTCGGTGACCCGCCCGCGGCAGGTGGACGACGGTCATGTCGTGACTACATGCTGAACGATCATGTAGAGCTGGAGACCACGCTGCCAGATATTGACGTTGACAACTTCGAGCTTAAACCTGTCATGTTTAGTATGATCAACAATGCCGGGCAGTTTGGTGGTTCTGCGACAGAAGATGCCAGGGAGCATCTCAAAACGTTCCAGGAGATCTGTGGTTCGTTTAGACTACCAGGAGTTAGTCCGGAGATACTGAGGCTTCGGTTATTCCCCCATTCATTGAGGGACAGAGCTAAAACTTGGTGGAATAAACTTACACCGGGTTCTATCATGACTTGGGCAGATTTAACTCGTGAATTTTTGTCTCGTTTTAATCCTTCACATTTAGCTGAGCGATTACGTAATGAAATTGCTACTTTTCAACAGGAAGATGACGAGCCAATGCACGAGGCCTGGGACAGATTCACAACTCTTCTACGAAACTGCCCAATGCATGAATTCCCCGTCTGGAATCAGGTAACTAAGTTTTATAATGCTGCTAACTTACAAACTCGCATTCGAATTGATTCTGCAGCAAATGGACTACTATTGGACAAAGATCCAGACGAGGCCCTGCAAGTTCTGAAACATCTGGCTAAGAATGAGGAGCAGTTTCCAACCGCTAGAAGAGGGGGTAAACAGGTACTTGCTGTCAAGGATTATGAGGCCGACAGCACTATGAAATCACATGTAGCATTCCTCACTAAAGCCATGAAACACTTATTGAGTGAAGAGGAAGTACGAGGGTTTGCTGTCGAGGAAGTTTGTGCTACATGTGAGGGAAATCATAGTAGGGATGAGTGCCCTATAAATATAGAAGAAGGAAAATATGTTGGAAATTACAAGCCAAACTACAATTCCAACAATTACAACCCTAATTGGAGGAAAGACCCCAAATTTTCCTGGAGTAACCCTAACAATGCCCTAAATCCGCAAGCATATAATCAGAATCAGGGGGGTCCTAGATTGTTGACGCGACAGCAGCCACAGCCGCAAAACCTGCCGCAGAACCTGCCGCCTCAGCAACAACAGCAGCCACCACCTGCCACGAGTAGTATATTGGAGCAGACTCTGGCCACCTTTATGTCTCAGACCGGCACGTATATGGATAACATCAATAAGTTTGTCAAGAAAACAGAAGACTTTATGGATGAAACTAAGATGAGAATGACAAACCATGAGGCCACCTTGAAATCTCTAGAGACACAAATGGGTCAGGTGTCGCAGCATATTAAGCCACGGCAGAATGGAGGATTCCCTAGCAATACTGAAAATGCTAGAACGCCCCCTCATGAGCAATGTAAGGCGATTACTACTAGGAGTGGGAAAAAGTTACCAGGGCCGGAAAAAGAAGCTGAAACAGAAAAGAAACCTGCCTTGGATAAGCCTGCCGAGGAAGCTGCCCCGACAGGTAATGAACAGACTGCTGCCGATGAGCCTGTCACGACAGCAGAAGCGACATAGGAGAAAAAAAGATGAGTATCGACCTCAGATTCGCATGCAGTGGGAAGGACGCATTGCTGATTATCGTCCTCCACCACCTTTTCCGCAACGGATACAGCAAGCTAAGCATGAATCTCAACTTAAAAAGATTTATGATATTTTTAAACAGGTTCATATTAACATTCCGTTGTTAGATGCTGTTAGGGAAATGCCCGGTTATGCTAAATTTCTCAAGGATGTCATGTCTAAAAAATCTAAACTTGGGGAATTTGAAATGGTAAGGATGCAAGAAGGTTGCATGAGTATTCTTCATCGACAACCACCCCAGAAAAAGAAGGATCCAGGGAGCTTCCTCATACCTTGCGTAATCGGAGATAAATTTGTGGGTAAGGCATTATGTGATCTTGGTGCTAGTGTTAATCTAATGCCCAAATCTGTTTTTCAGAAATTAGGTATTGGCAAGGCGCGGCCCACGACAGTTACCCTACAGCTAGCCGACCGCTCTTACGTTCACCCCGAGGGAAAAATTGAAGACATCTTGGTAAGAGTGGATAAACTTATTTTTCCTGCTGACTTTCTTATTTTAGATTGTGAGGCAGATGAGAACGCACCAGTCATCCTAGGGCGACCCTTCTTAGCCACGGGAAGATCATTGATTGATGTGGAGAAAGGAGAACTCACCATGCGCGTAAACGATCAAGAAATTAAGTTGAATGTTCTCCAAGCAATGAAACATGCTGATGTGGATGAAGAATGCAAGGCCATCATTGAGGTGACCTTTGATCAACCCTGCATCAGGTCGGGCTGCCAGGATATAAAATTTGGTCACTGCTGCGACAGCCATTTACAAGCCTGTCACGACAGCAACGACGCCAGCACCGACGACAGCGACTCCTCTGAATCCAATTCATCTGATACTGAAGGTCATGAGGAGGTAGACTGGTTAGACCATCGCCCAGGTAAGTTATTCGAACCCTTGAATTACACTTCGGATAACCATTTAATCCAAAAGCCATCTACTGTTGAACCACCTGTCTTAGAACTTAAGCCCCTGCCAGGGCAGCTTAAATATGCTTATCTTGGTAGTGATAAAACACTACCCGTAATCATCTCTGCTAAGCTGCCGCAGGAACATGAACGACAGCTGATCGACATGTTGAGGCAGCACAAAAGGGCGATAGGATGGACCATAGCAGACATTCAGGGCATTAGTCCGGCAATCTGTATGCACAAAATCCTCTTAGAAGAAGATCATAAGCCGACTATTGATGCCCAAAGGCTGTTGAACCTTGCAATGAAGGAGGTAGTGCGTAAGGAAATAATTAAATGGTTAGACGCTGGTATCATTTACGCCATCTCCGATAGCAAATGGGTAAGCCCGGTGCAATGTGTTCCCAAGAAAGGAGGCATGACTGTGATAACCAACGAAAACAACGAGTTAATCCCAACCAGGACTGTGACCGGTTGGAGGGTTTGTATGGACTATCGGAAGCTTAACAAAGCTACCCGAAAAGACCACTTTCCTTTACCCTTTATTGATCAAATGCTTGATAGATTAGCGGGTAAACCTTACTATTGTTTTCTTGATGGTTATTCAGGATATAATCAAATTGCTATTGCACCGGAGGACCAAGAGAAAACGACTTTCACCTGCCCCTACGGAACATACGCATTTAGGAGGATGCCGTTTGGACTCTGTAACGCACCTGCCACCTTCCAAAGGTGCATGATGGCAATATTCTCCGACATGGTAGAGGACTTCCTTGAGATCTTCATGGATGATTTTTCTGTCTTTGGAGACGATTTTGAGAGCTGCCTCGGCAACCTTCAAAAGGTACTTGAAAGATGTGAAAAAGCTAATCTTGTTCTTAATTGGGAAAAATGCCATTTTATGGTAGATGAAGGGATAGTTTTAGGCCATAAGATTAGCTGCCGTGGGATAGAAGTCGACAGGGCAAAGATTGAAGTCATAGAGAAGCTGCCGCCGCCAACCACAGTCAAGGGCATTAGGAGTTTCCTAGGGCATGCTGGTTTCTATAGGAGATTTATCGCAAATTTCTCAAAAATCACGAAGCCCCTATGTCATCTCTTAGAGCAGAACCGACCCTTTGACTTTAATGAAGAATGTACTGAAGCATTCAAGGTTCTGAAGGAAAAGCTAGTGACAGCCCCCATAGTACAGCCACCAGACTGGACACAACCGTTTGAGATCATGTGTGATGCCAGTGACTATGCTGTCGGGGCAGCACTTGGGCAGCGTAAGGACAGGCTATTTCATGTCATATATTATGCCAGCAAAACATTGAATGATGCCCAAGTAAACTATACCACCACAGAAAAGGAGCTGTTAGCCGTGGTGTTCTCCATCGACAAGTTTCGTTCTTATATACTTGGGACGAAAGTAATAGTGCACACCGACCATTCTGCCCTTAAGTACTTGTTCGCAAAGAAGGATGCAAAGCATAGGTTGATAAGATGGATCTTGCTATTACAAGAGTTCGACCTTGAAATCAAAGATAAAAAGGGGACAGAAAATCAGGTGGCGGATCACTTGTCGAGGTTGGAGTTGGGACAGAGTCTACCTGTAGATGAGACACACATACTAGAGACCTTCCCCGATGAGCAGCTCTTTGCTGCCGCAATAGCTGTCGCGACAGCCATGGCGGCAGGTAAGTCTTCTAACCTTCCCTGGTATGCTGATTTCGTTAATTTTATAGTTAGCGGAATATTACCTTCTGATCTTACTTACCAAGCCAGGAAGAGGTTTCAAAATGATGTTAAACATTATTATTGGGACGAACCTCTTCTTTTCAAAATGTGCGCAGATCAGGTTATAAGGAGATGTGTACCACAAGAAGAACAAGAAGACATTCTCCATCACTGTCATGCTTCACAATATGGAGGACACTTAGGAGGTAATAAAACTGCTGCCAAGGTGCTGTAGTCAGGCTTTTACTGGCCGACACTGTATAAGGACGCACAGGAATTTTACAAAAACTGTGACAGGTGCCAGCGGACAGGTAACATCTCAAGGAGAAACGAGATGCCACTGCAGAATATCCTAGAAGTCGAAATCTTCGACGTATGGGGGATTGATTTTATGGGACCTTTTCCATCTTCATGTGGAAATCTTTACATCCTCCTAGCAGTAGATTATGTCTCCAAGTGGGTAGAAGCAATCGCAACTCAAAAGAATGATGCCAAAACGGTCCAAAAGTTTTTGCACAAAAACATCTTTTCTAGATTTGGCATCCCTAGGGCGATTATCAGTGATGAAGGGAGACATTTTGACAACAGGGTAATTGCTGCCGCCTTGAAGAAATATGGTGTCAAGCACAAGATAGCGACAGCATACCACCCACAGACCAATGGACAGGCTGAGATTTCCAACAGGGAAGTGAAGAACATTCTTGAAAAAATGGTCAAACCAACTAGGAAAGATTGGTCTTTACTTCTGAATGATGCATTATGGGCATACAGGACAGCTTTCAAGACTCCATTGGGCATGTCTCCATTCCGATTGATCTATGGGAAAACCTGTCACCTGCCTGTCGAGATAGAACATAAGGCATATTGGGCAATCAAGGCAGTAAATATGGACTTGGACAAGGCAGGTCAGAAAAGGCTGTTAGATTTGAATGAGATCGAGGAAATACGGACAATGGCCTACGACAACGCAAGAATATACAAGGAGAAAACAAAGAAGTGGCATGACAAGAAGTTGCTGCCGCGACAGTTCTGCCCAGGGCAGCTTGTGTTGTTGTTTAATTCGAGGTTGAAACTCTTTCCAGGGAAGCTCAAATCTAGATGGTCTGGTCCATTCCAAGTAATTCAAGTTTTCCCCCATGGTGCCATTACAATTCAATCATTAAAAGACGGGCACCAATTCAAAGTCAATGGACAACGCCTCAAGCATTATCAGGGGACTGAAGCCCCAGGAATTCAGGAAGTGGTTACCTTAGGTGATGCCCCACAAGGCATCCCTAATTTAACCTAGTTTTTATTTTTATTTTATTTTATTATTAGTTATTAGGAATTAGATTTATTTTAATAATGTTTTGTTTTTAATTTTAGTTTTTAGGAAATAAAGGAGTCAAGTGAGAAAGAAGAAGTGGCCCAAGACCACCGCCCATCCACCAGCCCAATAAAGCCCATTTATGATAACCTGTCTCTTCGGCTGCCGGCGCAGACGGATTTGACAGGCTGTCAACAGACGCACAGCAGACGAAGAAGCGTGCGGCAGACGCTCAGCAGACGCATTAATGCGTGTCAGACGCGTCAGACACGCAATATCCAATCTACCGCCCCGTTATTCCCGCCTGCCGTTGCGGCATTAAATGGGCAGCTACTCGACCGCTATATAAACCCCTTCTCCATTTCATTTTTCCTCACTTCTGATTTTTCTCTCTTGTATTCTCTTCTAGTTTATCTACCTTCTTTCTTTTTCAGCCCTTGCAACCAAAAATGTCTTCACGACAAACTCGTCAGAATGCTGCTGCCGCCTCTTCTTCCGCAGCAGCATCCCCGTTCGCCAACAAGGAACTTTGGGAGGAACGGAGCTTCATCTATAATAGAGATGCTCCTCTTTTTGGACTCCGGCCGTTCATTATGAAGGCCATTACGGCGCAACTTTGGGAAGACTTTGCCGAGCAGCCGGCAGAGCTTAACGACACTCTGGTCAGGGAATTCTACGAGGCGATCGAGAGTAAGACGGCGACATCTGTTGTCGTCCGAGGAGTGACAGTTCCTTTCACCGCCAGCAGCATCAACCATGTCTTCGGCCTCTTCTTTGGCCCCAATGACGATGCTCATCAACAGTTTTGGGACTCCCTCGACGCTGCCGGCCACGATGCTGTCATGAGGGAATTGACAGAGGAGGGCACAACCTGGAGCACCAGCAAAAAGAACCCCAACTCCGTCAACCGGGCAGAGCTGCTCCCCGAGGCTAAACTATGGAACGCTTTTATCAAAAAGCGTATCCTGCCCTCATCCCACCACACGACAGTCAACAGGCAGCGGCTGGCCCTCATCCACTCCATCATGCATGACAGGCCGATCAACGTGGGCAGGTACATGCGAGACAGCATTCTCGATTGTGCCTTCAGAACAGATTCACGACTATGCCTGCCCTTCACCATTACGGCCCTCTGCCGCTGCGCTGCCGTACCGGAGGACCCTTCAGACAAAATCAAGAAGGGCAGCGGTTGGACCGACAGCAACATCTCCAGCCTCATGGAGATTATCGTCGTATCGCCCCTCAACGCCTTCGATCCAAACGCCCCACCTGCTGAGTCTGATGATGAACCTGCCACTGAACCTGCCCCAGAAGCTGCGACCAACACCGCTCCGGCAGATCAGAACGCCAACATCTTAGCTGCCATCTTGAGGATTGAGGAGCGGCAGATGGGTTTAATGACATTCATCCGCGACTTCTCCAATGCAACGGTAAATTTCATTACCAATAATTTGAATTTTTCGGATGTCATTTTCCCCACCTTCCCCGCCCATTACTTTAATATCCCCTCTCCCACTCCCACACCACCTGTCTCTCCCCACGGAGAATCTGCCTCCTCCACACCCTCTCCGACAGCAGCCGGCAGCCCACCGGCGGACACTTCCCCTCGAGGCACCAAGCGAGCTGCCACTGACGACAGCCCTCTTGTCCAGAGGAACTTAGACAGCGCCTTCACACGGGTGAAGAGAATTAAACATGTGGCCAACAAGAGGAGGTTGTCCAAGGCCATCACGAGTAACAGCTGGGACAGCAGCAGCAGTTCTGATATCAGGCTAGTAGAACCACCTGTCATTCAACCTGCCGTCGACCCTGTCCACCAACCGGAGGAAGAACTTGCACCTCAACAGGCTGATGAACCTGTTGACCAACCTGCTCCGGAACCTGCCCAGCCACCTCCCCAACGCAGACGCTACCATCAGATCCGCGTCAGCAGCAGCAGCGAGGACAACGCATAAAATTTAAGTTTTTATTTCTTTTACTCCTCTTATTGCTGCCTGCCCTTATATATTGTGATGTACTTTTATTTATCATGTTTTTCTTTCTTTGTTTTTAGTGTCATTTTGCATTGAGGGCAATGCAACCCGCGAGTTTGGGGGTGGCAACCCTCCATATTTAATGGAGTCTTTAGCACATCTTTTGTTTAATTGTTGTGTCTTATTAGTTTTTTATTTCCAAAAAAAAAAATCAGAAAAATCAGAAAATTTGAACTGTTGGCTTAAAACTGTGAAGTTAACTTACCTGTCATGACGGCTCTGTCGTGGCAGCATCTTTAGGACAGGTTAAGGAAAAGTTTAGAGCCTTTCTATAGTTCTGAAAACTTAAACACTTTTGTGACTGTTATAATGCTTAGACTTCTTTTAGCCAAACTAGAATAGGAAGCTTAGAACTTGGATAGCCCCTAGAGGTGCCTAACACTGGCTCTAGGAAAGAAGTTTAGCAAAAGAAAATCAAAAACCTAGAGGTGCCCGAAACCGGCTCTAGGAAGCTAACTAGAGGTGCCCAAAACTGGCTCTAGAAAATCTTAGCTTGAAAATAGAAGAAAAAGCATGAAAATGTGCCTTCTAAAAGAAAGTAAACTTTGGCATAAAATTCAAGTTAAGGAGTTTAATATTCTAGTGAAACTAAGAGAGTCTTAGCTTATAACTGTTCACAAGCATGCACACACTGCACGAGAGCTATAGGGAGATTCCGGACAGATCCTAACCCTTCCGACAGGTTGCTGCCGCCATAGAGAATGAGCGACAGGTGAGGGACAGTTCACTGCTTGAAGGCCAACACAAAAATTTTCAGTTTTCTTTTAAGTCTTCATTGCTTGAGGGCAAGCAAAAACTTGAGTTTGGGGGTGTGTTGAGTGTGTAAAAGTTCTATCATTTACACCTTTTTAAACCCATATTTCTGCTGCATTCAAGCATCATTGCATTGCATTTAGGTTAGTTTTCAATAAAACATCACAATTATATAAAAGGCACGGATTCTACTGAAAGATGGTTATTTTTGCAGGTATCTGTCATAGTAGATGTCGAAGGCAGGTGCAGGGCAGATAAGCAGGAAAGCTGAACGGGACAAGCAGCTGAAGAAGACGAACCTGTCACGGACCTGTCGTGACAGCATGGTGACAGCAGATTTATGAAGAGGAAAAATGAAGTGGACCTCGATAGATAGAGAAAAATCTGCTCGTCTGTCGTGTGGAAGCCGAATATTTTTCTAAGCCCCGGATCAAGAGATATGTCAAGCCAAAGCTCAAAGGAGAGGAAATCCCTAAAAGCAAGGATGCGGCTGGAAAGTAGGAGACTTTAGAGATTTAGTCTTTATTAGAATCTTACTTTTAATTAAAGTTATAATCCTTGTTACCTTAGATAACTTGAGCCTAAAGCTTATATAAAGGGCATAGATTAAACCTAGGGCATAGCCGACTACCCCATAACCAAAACCAAAACCCTGCCGTTTACCTGTCACCGATATGTTCTAAATTCCCCCTAGGGCTACGGGTTGTTTTGTAAAGTAGTTGCAAGGGTTGCTTTGTTTTAGGATTTTTCAAGTTCAATAAAATAAACTTCAAGTTCTTTTATCTTGGTTTTAACATCTTGCAAGAGCATCGGGAGAGCATTGTGAGGTTATCTATTTACTTAGCATCGGGAGAGTTAAGTATACGAAAGAGATAAAAGCGCGTTCTCTAGTTTATAGTTGAACCATCTCGTGCTTAGGGATACGGCGAGGTTAAGTGGCTAAGGAAGAATTCATACACATCGATGTTCATCCTTCGATTCACGCCGGGAGGTATCATCAAAGACGTGATCATCGACAGACTTGTGCCTAGGGATAGGGCAAGGCAGATCAGGGATTCTTGCCAAACTTGAAGTACGGAGTTAGTGTTCGCTGCCGCGATAGCTGACAGACAGACGCCGCGACAGGTGCTGTCGGCGACGGGTGCGACGACAGAATTGGAGATCCTAAGCAATTCAATACCTACACTACTGAGCAACTCAATACCAGCCCATTCTCTCCATCTTGATATCTCAATCTTTTATTTACGTTTTTAATTTAATATTCGTGACAATTCTCTTAAATATTTCCTTTGCTTTCGTGCAGTGAATCTAGGTGAAGCTATTAGCCCAATCCCTGTGGAGACGATATCCGATACTTTGTATCACTTTACTACTTGCGTCGTGTATACTTGCACTACAATTGCGATAGACTATTTTACACGCAACATACGCCTCCAGCCGTATCGATACCTTTTTTATAAAGTTGGCTACTGGAAAGATGCATTTCGATACGCCCCTTATCGTATCGAAACAGCGTATCGAAACATATTCAATCTGTATCGATACGCCCCTCTGTAAAAACTGAAGGAGTTTGAATGGTGTACCGATACGGCTCAACCCGTATCGATACGGTTTCAACAGAATTTTTAATTCAAAGAGTTTTAAATGTTTTCGACTGTTGGTGTCAGGCGTTAGGTAACTAACATTTAAAGTTGTAGTTGTCCCTATCGATACGGTGTACGCCGTATCGAAACAGAAACTTCTAGTGAGCTAAGTTGAGAAAAAGGTATCGATACAGTCTTATTCGTATCGAAATGCTCCCTGTCCCGTACCGATACGCTTACACGCGTTTCGATACGCCCTCTTTATTATGTGCAACGACTCTTTCTATTTTGAGACATGTATCGGTACGAGTCATCGTGTACCGATACGGATAGCTGTAGAAGTGCATTTATGGTGGAAAGAGAGGGTCCCAACGGCTATAATCAATACCCTAACCACCCAAACGGCTAGAATTGATAGAGAAGGTATAAATTGAAGCTTATTGAAGACCAACAACAACTATTGCATCAAAGATAAACATCCAAGAAAAAATCCAAGCTCATTGTGCTTATTTTCCAATTTCTTGTAAACCCCTAAATTGTGTTGTATTCAATTCCTATTCTATCTCAAATTTGGGTTGAATGTTTGTACTTAAAGGGGAAATATTGTATTTGAGAGATATCTTTCTTGCCTAATTTCTTCTTTGTTCACTTGTGAGGGTTTGGTCAAATTTTGGGTAGAAAATTTGATGCGTAAAGGTTACCTCCTAAGCCTTGAAAAGGGGAAGAACAAATTAGTGAATTGTTGCAAATCCTTAGTGGTAGCTAAGGTAGTGGATGTAGAGTTCATTTGGAACTTGAACCACTCTAAAATCCTTTGTTCTTCATTTTTAGCTATCATTTTTCTCCAACAAATTTTTAAAAGCCCAATTCACCCCCTCTTGGCATTGATCAATCCATTGATCCACTCAACAATTGGTATCAGAGCCTACATCTTTGAAGGATTAACAACCACAAGAGGAGTTCCTAGGAAGAGTGTGATCATCCAAAAATCAAGCCATGACTTCTACCTCCGGATCAAGCATGTACGAGTCTCAATCCAGCACAAAACCACCATTCTTCAATGGTGACAACTATCCATTTTGGAAGAACCGGATGCGCCTCTTCATCAAATCCAATAATTACCTTGTTTGGGATGTCATTGAAGATGGTCCCTATATTCCTTTGAAGAGGGATGATGAAGGAAAATTGGTTCTAAAGAAGAAGATTGTGATGAGTGAAGATGAAAGAAAGAAGATCCAAATTAATGACAAAGCTCTTCACATGCTCTTTTGTTCTTTCGGTCCCGACATCTACTCCAAAGTCTCCTCCATTGAAAGTGCCGAGGAAGTGTGGGATACACTAGAGACCACCTATGAAGGAACTAGTGATGTGAAGGAGACCAAGATTGGAATTCTCAATCTTAGTAATGAGAATTTCAAGATGGAGCCTGACAAAACCGTGTCCAAGATGTTCGATCACTTCTCAACTATCGTCAACGGGCTTAAGGGTTTTGGAGAGACAATCCCGGAAGACAAACTTGTCCGGAAGCTACTCTACTCACTTACCGAATCTTGGGATGGGAAGAGAACCGCCATCATCGAGGCCAAAAACTTGAAGACACTCAAACTTGATGAGCTAGTGGGTTCTCTCCTTACTCATGGGATAATGAAGCAAGAAAGGGAAGATGAAAAGAAAAAGGAAGAGAAAAGAGTGGAGAAGCTAGAAGTAGAAAAGAAGAAGAAGATAGGAGTGGCTCTCAAAGCTTCATTACATGAGGAGAGCACTTCTAGTGAGGAGGATGATCTAGAAGAATTGGCTATGATAGCGAAAAGATTCTCACGATTCATGAGGTCCAACTGAGGAAGGAATATTCAAAGAAAAATGGACTTCAAGGGTAGAAACAAAGAAGAAGAGGGGGATCAAATCATTTGCTACGAGTGCAAAAAGCCCGGTCACATTCGTTCGGAGTGCCCTCAACTGAAGAAGAAGTGCTTTGAGAAGAAGAAGAAGCTCAAAGCCAAGCTTGCTACTTGGAGTGACGAGGAGTCATCCGAGGATGACTAACACGAAGTGGCCAACCTTTGCCTCATGGCATTTGAGGAGGATTCCTCCATGGTAACCTCTAACTCGTCATCTTTTGACTTTACATTTGATGAATTACATGATGCATATGATGAGTTACAAGAGGTTTATAATGAGTTAGTTGAGAAGTACAAAGAGTCGGTCATTAGAAATAAGAAAATTATTTCGGAATTAAATGATAAAAATGACTCACTTTCTCAAGCTAACTTAAAATTTGAGAAAAAAAGATTTTAGGTTTGAAAGATAAACTTAAATACTTCCAAGATGAAAATGTAGACCTAAATAATCTTCTTTCTCAATGCAATAGTGAACACCAAAAGGTGTTAGATGAGCTTAACAAGCTCAAAGAGTCTTTCAAAAATGTTGGTAGTGTGAAGCATGAAAAAGGTGAATCATCTAAAACAAACCAACCTAGGAGAAAGACTAATAACTACAAACAAGGTAGCCTCCCTAGACATAATAGACCTAAAAGGATTAGGAGTGTATGGGTTCTTAAGGAACTCGTCAAGTCTAATGATATTGTTGCTATGTCACTTTGGATTCCTAAGGGAACCAAGCTTTTGGGAGCTAACACACGTGGACCCAAAATGATTTGGGTACCAAAAAAAAGTTTAATAACTTTGTTTGTAGGGGGAGCATTGCTACAAGGCCAAAGCACAAAGTCAAAATTCATGGTACCTTGATAGTGGATGCTCGAGGCATATGACCGGAGACAAGAGTATATTCATGGACTTAAAGCCAAAAAGTGGAGGAGTAGTGACATTTGGTGACAACTCCATAGGCCACATTAAAGGTATTGGCTCCATAGGTAATCACTCTACCATTCTTATTGAAAATGTTTTGTATGTCGATGGTCTTAAATATAATTTGTTGAGCATAAGCCAATTATGTGATAAAGGATTTAATGTCTTATTTGATAAAAATGGGTGAAAAATCGTTGGCATTAAATCAAATAATATTATGCTCATAGGTCATCGCATATGTAATATTTACATGGTGCATTTAGATGACATACATACATCCCATGCATGTTTAGTAGCTCAAAATGAACTTGATGCATGGCTATGGCATATGAAACTAGGACATGCTAGCATTAGTGTTTTAGAAAAACTAGTTTCCCTAGATCTAGTTAGAGGTTTACCCAAAATCAAGTTCTCAAATGACAAAATTTGTGATGCATGCTCTAAGGGTAAACAACATAAGACATCATTTAAATCCATTAATGATGTTTCTACAAGTAGGTTTTTACAACTTATTCACATGGATTTATTTGGGCCTATTAGGACTATGAGCTTGGGTGGTAAATCTTATGCATTTGTACTTGTTGATGATTTTTCTAGATTTACTTGGGTTCTATTTTTAAGTACTAAAGATGAGGCTTTAGAAAAATTCATCACATTTTCAAAATTAGCCCAAAATGATCTTGAACTTAGAATTTCTCATATTAGAAGTGATCATAGAACCGAATTTCAAAATCTAGGGTTTGAAGAGTTTTTAAATGAAAATGGTATTACCCACAATTTTTCGGCTCCTCGAACTCCTCAACAAAATGGGGTAGTTGAAAGGAAAATTGAACTGTACAAGAAATGGCTAGAACCATGCTTTGTGAAAACAATTTACCTAAATATTTTTGGGCGGAAGCCATAAACACCGCTTGCTACATTGTAAACTGAGTAATGATTAGGCCAATTTTAAAGAAAACACCATATGAGATTTTAAAATCTAAAAAGCCTAACATTAGCTATTTTCATCCATTTGGTTGCAAGTGTTTTGTTTTAAATAATGGAAAAGATAACTTTGGTAAATTTGATGCAAAAAGTGATGAAGCTATTTTCATAGGATATTCCTTAAACTCTAAAGTCTATCGTGTATTTAACAAGAGAATTTTAGTAGTAGACGAGTCTATACATGTTGTATTCGATGATAACCTCCTTCCAAGGAAGGATTCTTGTGATGATGATGATGTAGGAATCATTAATGCCTTTGATGGAGGACAAACTTTAAAGGAGGATGAGATTCCAACAAAAGAAGAGGATACACAAGATCCACCTCTTGAAGCCTTGAAGGACTTGGCTCTTGAGGAAAAGGAAGTGAGCTACCCAAGGGAGTTCAACTATGTCAAAGATGGTGAAATCTTGGGTGATCCATCCAAGGGGGTAACCACTAGATCTTCTCTTAAACTTATGAACCATGTTGCATTTATCTCATGCATAGAGCCTAAGAATATAAAAGAAGCATTAAAAGACGGCTTTTGGATTATGGCTATGCAACAAGAGTTAAATCAAGTTACGAAAACATAGAACAACGGTTTTGGTTTCCGGTGATAGAGGAAGGCAAGATTGAGTTCGATTGTTCATTGCAATTGTGCTATTGCTGTGAACGTTTGATGTTGTATCTTGGGAGATAGACGTCCAACGTTACTCAAGCACCGAGGAGAGGATGAATCTATCTTAAGGAAATTGTTTATGCAAGCCTCAACAAAAATTCTTCTAATTTTAACTATGTTCGATTTTAAGTTCTGTTTTTAATTTATTATTATTTATTTTTCTCACGGTATTCTATTATACTTGGGTTATTACTACACCTATTTTTCTAATCATCTTAAGATAAATTATAAGTTTTAATCCAAGACAAACATATTACCATAATTATGGTGATTCGAAGGTTATATAGAAAGAAAAAGAAAATTTTGTCGGGTACGTTTATTTTAAATTGTCATTGCATTATTTTTAATAGAAATTTAATGCATGAATCTGTGAAATAAATGTATGTAAATTAGAAATTGAAATGATTTATTTCTGTTGCAACAGTTTCATTAATGATAGAAACCGAATGTATTGGTGATGAAAACAAGTTTTCAAAAGGTTTTCATGTATGCTTATAATGCTTGGGTAAATGAAGTATTGGATTTTACATTAACGTTTTAAACAGTTAAGATATTATAGTGCTTGAAGGGCATTTGACAAATAGACGTGTACCTACATTTCATGAATCGGTACATTTTCAATTTAAACATTGAAATATCTACTTTTATGCATAATCAGAATACATGGTCATGTTTTAATTGTTTTGGATGACTCTAATATGGTTTGTTTTCTTTTCGTATCTATCAAGTGGTTTTAACCATTAAGAAAATTATAATACTAATTTTTTTTTTGAGAAATTTGTAAAGACAACCAGACAAGAAAGGATGGGGGAATGAGAAATTCTCCAAATCAAATAGCTTTCAAATTATAGTTCGATTCTCAATATCAATTGGAAACTAAAGATAAGAGAATTTTGTTATTGTTAGTAAATTATTTATGAGACTAAAGATAACAGATTAGCTTACTAAATTCCTGACTTGACGTAATTCAAGAACTCCTTTAGTTCTAGTCTAATGTTATAATAACTACTCTGACTCTGGTTTTGAGCTAAAGTTCAATGTTGTCAGTAATTATAAATAGCCACAACGAAAAGCTTGTGGAGAAAGTTTTAAAACGTGAAAATGAGAAATTATTATTTGACCATGTTGTTCCTTCTATTATTAGAGAGGATAATGTAGGTGTTGCTACCGCCTTCAACGTTGCTAAGACGTGGAAGTACTCATGTTGCTACCGTCTTCGATGTTGTGAAGGCATGGAAGCACTCTAATTTCTTATACCATAACTACATTCTCAAAACTCTATTTGATGCACGTTATGATGTGTACAATATTATGAGAAAGAGAAGAAGTTTTGGGTTATCACAGAGCATGTGGGAGAAACTGTGTTATTAGTAAATTACCTTTTAAATAAGGTGTCCTACAAGCAAAAGGAAAAAACTTAATATGAATTATGGAGTGGTAGAAAGCTTTCTTACAACTACTTGAAAGTGTGGGGGTGTCTTGCCAAAGTAATGACTTCGTTACCTAAGCAAATGAAAATATGTCATAAAACATTGAATTGTATTTTCATTGATTATGCTTAACAATAATGGTAATGTATTAATGATGGAAAACGAAAGAATTTCGTTACCATGGATTATTTGTAATACCCAAAACTTGGCTTAGAATTATGATCCAAATTTGAAAGCTAAATAATTTGTTTGGATTTATCATTAATGAATTAATTGAATGGATTAGGGGTTAAATTCAATTAAAGAAAAGATAAATAGCTATTGTTAAGAAGGACTAGAATGAATTTATAAGAAATGTTTATGATTGCATGATAAGCTAATAATAATGATTAAATAGTTTTAGTACCAAATTAGAAGTGATGATAACTTGAATGGTTAAATTAAAAAAAAGGACCAAGATGAAGTAAGAGAAAACTTGTTTCTTGCATGTGTAATTCTTCCACTTATGATAAGTGGAATCCACGTGTCTTGGGAAGGCATGGTAACCGGCCATGTGGAATTAGGAAGAAAGATGAGAATTTTATCATCTTCCTTCTCCTTCTGTTTACCCATAACCGGTTGTTAGAAAGCTAGAGAGAGTGAGAAACGAGCCAGCCATGAAAGCATAGATTAAAGCTTGGTTTTGGATTCACTTGAGGTGGAACTAACCCATTCTTCAACAAGGAAAGGTAAGGGCCTAACTCTCCTACTCCTTCCTTGTGTTTGGAAAGATTGAATGATAATGTATACATGCTTGAATGACCTTTGAAGTTGCTGGAAATGTGGGAATTATTGTGTATGATTAGATGGACATGTTGTTGATTCAAATAGGTGCTGGAAATAAAGAAACAAATTGAATTGAACTTGTATATGACATGGATAGCTTAAATTCTAATGGGAATAGAATGTATACATATTCAGAATGTTGAATCCATTACTGGAAATTGTAGATGATAATCATGGTTCATATATATATATTTGTGTGATAGTTGTTAGAAAGAATAAGCATGTTGCTGGAAATTGTATGTAATGTTGCCTTGATAGAGTGATCGAATATATTGATCACTAATGCCCTGTTTTGATCACATTGATAAGTGAATTAAACTGACCTAAACTTGTAAGAAAATGTATATAAGCTAAATTATCTTGTTAGAATCATGTTCTAATGAATTAAGAAGCTTTAAACCTAATCTAGTGCTTGTAATCGGCTTGCTTTGGTTGTGGATTATTCGGTGCAGGGGGGTCTTCGTCATTCAAGATGGGCTGATTTTTTTCGCCGATCCATTCGTTCTTTTGAGGTAGGGCAGCTACGTGAATTCTGGGCTGTAGTGGGTGATTTTCGATTACATGTTGGTGTCCATGACAAGCTGATTTGGTCCCCGAATGCGCAAGGTATGTTTACAGTTAAAGCTATTTCAAAGATTTTGATGCTTGATCGAGCGGGTGAAAGTGATTTTGGGGCGTGTTTCACGTGGAAAATTTTGGTTCCACCTAAGGTACAATTTCCTATGGTTTGTTTGGTTGCGCCGTTTGCCCACGTTTGAATTTTTGAGACGCTGGGGTGTTGTGTTTGAGGGACAAAGCACGTTGTGCGTTTGGTGTAAGGAGCGAAAGGAGGATGTTGACCATTTATTGTATTCTTGTCTATTGGTTCAACGCATATGGGACTGGTTTTGAAGTTGGTGGAGAGTATGTTTACCGTTGCCGAAGAATTTATCAGATTTTTTCTTACCGGACTTCCATTGCTCGTTTTCGGGCGTTCTTCGATGCTTGTGGGTATCGTGCGTGGCAGCTTTGTTATGGTCAGTATGGCTTGCGCGAAACGAGATGGTGTTTAATAAGAATTCATTACTGATAGTAGAGGTATGTTTTTTAATTAAATTACGTTCGTATTATTGGATGCAGACATTACGGGCTGACCTTTGCATTGGTGAGGCATTGTGGTGGGATTGCCCAAGTTTTTATTCAGAATCCCTGAATTCGCGACCAGTGCGTAACGATATTAGTTGGGAACCCTCGATGGTAGGGACGTTGAAGTTTTCTGTGGATGGGTCCGCGCGTGGCAAGCCAGGTCCTGCAAGTTTCGGGGGGGTGTTACGTGATAAGAAAGGCCGGATAGTGACCTTGTTCTCTGGCCCGGTTGGTAGTATTGAGTCTAACGAGGCTGAATTGCGGGCAATTGCTTTTGTGTTAACTTTCATTCAGCAGTCGGCTTGGTCATCGTATTCTATGGTGGTGGAGTCGGATTCCATGGTTGCCATTAGTTGGGTGCTACATGTGGATAAGCGACCGTGGCGGTATTGGGAGGTGTTTCATGAGATTGACAGCAGTTGTGCCAGTTTGCATTCGATGTGTTTTTCGCATATTTTCCGAGAGGCGAATGGGTTAGCAGATGCATTGGCTAAGGAAGGGGTGTCGCACGTTTCTTTATTTTGTGCTTGTTAATGTTAGCGGATGGTTGTTGCTTTTTTTCGTTTGTTGTCTGATTGCTTTCGTTGTTATGTTGTCACATACAGGCCGTACTCTTTTCCTCCATTAGGATTATGGAGGTTTTTAACGAGGCGACCTTTGTGACGTTTTTTTGTATGTTTTCTCTTAATATACGACATTTTGTTGAGCAAAAAAAAACCTAATATAGTGTAATCTGCTCAGAAAACTCTGTTCTGGGAAACAACTTTGAGAAATCACCAAAAATTGTATAGGTCGAGTTAAGAGCTGAAATTCAAATAGATAGGACCTTAATATGTCTATTTTCATTAGGAGATAGCGGAACTGAATTCTGAATTGTGAGCTGGAATCTGGAAATGAAAACCTCTGGACAGTGCAAACTGTCCAGTAATACAAATGTCGCGTCTTTAAGCTTAAAATGCATTAAATGGCAAAGGATTAAAATATAAGGTCTATATGGTTAGAAAGAGGATTACATAATCTTTCTAACGGTATAAACTAATTGAAATTCTGACGTACAGAATAAAAGCTATGCATGCTTAAGTAAGTAGTGTACAAGTTGCATGACAGCAGCAGCCTAGGTACTTTGAGGCTGTTTTGTTTACCGTTTGAGTAAACTGTTTTGTAACAGTTATGGGACAGTGATTACTACCATGTTTTATATGAATAGAAATATAACAATTGAAGTCATGTATGTTATTTTATGAAAATGAAAATGCTGTCAAATTCATGTATGTTAAGTACTAGTGATGTTGCCATGATTAAATGAATATGTGAGCTTGTTTTGACATATGTATTTACTTGTGTAATGTGTTAGAACCAGGAGTGAACATGGTAGAAGAGGAAAGGGTGGAACATCCTAAAGCTAAGAACAAAGGAGTTTGGATCTAAGATTAGCTAACCTTTGGAGTATTGCGAGTGTAGTTTAACATAGGGTTAGGACTTAGGTCCTAACCAAATATGCATGTCTAATTTCTTGCTATTGATTATGCCATGTTAAAAAGGAAATTGATTAAACTTGATTATGGATAAAAAGGGAAGATTGGACTAAGCTAAAATTTTGATTTATTAATAGTATGAAAATTGATAATTAATTTGAAAGAAAAGTGAAAACAAATGTTGATTTCTTGCTTCAGAAGTGAGCTATTCGAATGGTTGCTTGTATGTACTCCCATGATATAATATGCTTGATCCTTGTATTATGAGTGTAATCTATTGAAATGCTTGCTTGATGAATAACATGGTTATGTGAATGCTTGCTTGTATGTTCTCCATGGTGCAATACTTGCTAAGAAGATGTAATTCACGATTTATAAGACATTGTTGATCTCTTGCCTTGGAAGTAAGATATTCGAATGGTGCTTGTGTGTGTGTATCTATGATGTAAGTGCTTGATAATGTGTTATGCATTATGAACTAAACGACAATGTTTAAATTCTTGCCTTGGATTGATGTATTCGAATGCTTGCTTGATAATGCTCCATGGTATATATGTTTGATTCTTGTGCCATGAATATCATCTATTCGAGTTACTTGAAATACTTGCTAACATGATATGAATCATGAACTGAAAGACATTGCTTAATGCCTACGGATGATACATGTTAAATTCTTGCTTGAATGAAAAGATAACTTGTGAAATAAAGAGTTAAGGCTCAACTAGCCTAAGAATGTAGTTCTCGAATATGAATTGTCTCGACTTGAACGTGAAAGCATAAAACATAAGAAACAACAACAAGTTTTAAAGTATAAGAATACCCTCTAATGAAAGTTTAAAGATTTAAAAGATCTAAGTTGTCCATAATGGAAGTCCTTGGATACATCAGTATGATGCTTGGTATTCTTGGGACTACGGTCTATGAGCCACGGCTCAGGGATACCCCATTACATGTAATATGTTATTAGTGGCAGTTGGAGGTAACAAGGGAGTTGTATGGAGATTGGTGACAGTTGGTTGGATAGTGAGAAGTATAGGATTGACATGTTCCCGATATTAGCCATTGCTATGTGCTCTGAGCTACGTATCTCTTGGACCTTTATGGTCAAACTCGAACCAATGTCATCCATAACCGATTGTGCTCCAAGGCAAACATGTTAAAAGAAATGAACCTTATTGAGAAATTGAATAAGAAATTCAAAAGAAAATCTTTAACACTTGAATTATATCTTGAAATACTTAAATTACTTGACAAGAAACCTTGAACACATTGAATCACTTGACATGAATTTTTGAAATACTCGAATTACTTGACATGTAATGCTTGATCATTAACATGAAACTCTTGAAATGATAATTACCTATGCTTGGACCTTGCATTGTATGACTTACTACTTGATTTGGCTTATGGCCTCACTTGAGCCGATGTTTATTTGATTGGTTTGCTTAAATTACTTGACATGTAATCTTGATTACTTGACCATATTACTTGATTTGTATATTGGAATTTCTAGCCATATGATTTTTTACTTGAATGGCTTGCTTAATAAGTAATGCGGCTATACTTGGTTTGGAAATGTTATGAATTACTTGCTATATAAGATTAATTGACTTGAAATGGTTAAAGACCTATTTGTGATCCATGATTCTTACTCGTTTGTTGCCTTGTTACTCGAATGCCATAAATATGATCATAATTAAATGATATATGGACTGTTTTCGCTTTGTAAAATTAAGTGTATGATGAGTAGCTAGTTTGGTCAATATTTTAGTTCTAATTATGCTTAAATGGTTGATTTGTGGCGCTGAATTATGATCTATTGTGTGCTCTTCTGTGCAGGACTTCATGGTTGGAAAACATATTAGAAAAGGATAGATTCTGCAAGTTTTCTGGATTCATGGCTGGATTAGTGGGCGTGAATGCACTGACTCGACGACACGGCAGCAAGCTTCTAGAAGATGACGTCAGCAGCACGTGATAAGCTATCAGCTGCCTTCCGGATCACTTATCAGCCGAGATTTGGATCAAAGCTTGGGGATTATCTTTTATTTTTAAATTTAAACATTTTTGGATTTATTTATTATCACTTAGGAATTATCTCTTATATTTTAAATATTTTAAGGATTATCTCTTATCATTTTAGAGTTATTTTAGGGTTTTAGGATGCTATAAATACCCCATTTGGGGTGAGACTCAAAGCATCACTTGCTCTTGTTCTCTTCTTCACTTAGGAATTTTATAAATTTCCTTTCTCTCCATTTTTAGTTTTCTTCACTTTCCCTTTGTTTAAAAAGCTAAGTATGGTTTTTTCGCAAGCTATGCTTAGCTAAATTTCCCTTTAGCCAAAAGCTAAGCTAAACCCGATTTACCTCGCGAGAATAGACAAAGTTCTTCAAAACATTTGATTTTTTTCTTGATTTTCGGTAAAATTGGATTGGCAATTGGCCTTTCCTTTAGGCATCACGATTACTTCATTCCGAAAGCGCGTGTCGGGTTAACGTGCTTTTGATCCACTGTTGGGGACGAGATTAGGCTTGTAGCAGAATCAACTCCCTAAGAACAAACTTAGTGGTGGTCCACTAAGGGAAATCAAGATCGGATACAACTCTCATCGAGATAATCCATCCGAACACGGGCTTTTACAGCAACAAACAAAGAATTTGCATTAGCATCATTTTACGAAGCTAATCAAACAAAAACTGGATTTCAAGGATTGGCCTTGGGATTTAGTTTACTGTAGAGAAGCAAGTTACAAGGTTTGGGCCTTGTAGACTATAACCGGCAAGAACTCGAAGCAATATCCCTTTCAGTGATCGAGACAAGTCGAGACGAAATAAAGCTAGAGGCTAACTCTTATCATAATCTATTTCAATTATTTCTTTCTCTTTATTTATTTTAATCTTCTAAAATTATTTCGCTTAAACTCCCTTTGTTACTTGAAGATTGCTTGATAATCATCAAAATCAAATAGATATTGGGAACTCTTTAGTCCCTGCGAATCGACCCTTGCTCTCACTATTCTACTTAAATTATTTCTTTAATTGAGTTTAAGGAATTTTATTTGACAGTTAATGATGCTTGTCAGTGTACATGTAAAATGGATTGATCTGGACTAGATTAAATGATATAGGGATTGTTTTGGCTTGGAAATTATGTGTACATATAATATGGACCGAATTGGCTAGATTAAATGATATATGGACTGTTTTGGCCTTGTAAAATTAAGTGTACATGTAAAATGGACTGATTTGGCTAGATTAAATGATATAAGGAATGTTTTGTGGTGATAAAATGGTACATACAAGTTACATGGACTATTTTGACTATATATGAATATTATTAGGGACTGTTTTGTGAAGATAAAATCATATAAACTTGTATAATGGACAGCTAAGTAATAAAAGTTAAACTAAGAAAAGGAAAGGAAACACGCAATAAATAAAGCTCATGGCTTACATGATACTTGAATTGTATACTTGTACACATAATATAATGGTACATGATATGTAAAGCATGTTACTTGATATATGAACCATGAAATGCTTGTACTTGATACATAAGTTATGTAATGTGTATTTCTTAAGATATAAGCCATGTAAGGCTTGTTATTTGTCACGAAAGCAATGAAATACTTGTTGTTTGACATGTAAACTTGGTCTACTTGATACATGTTCGTTATGCTTGATCACTTTTCGAATGGAACTAGAAATGGGATAACTGGATAACTACTTGATAAGCTTGCCATGCTACTTGATTTACTGGACAATGTGTTTACATGACACTTACTTGCTATATTTTTCTTGATGTTCGAATGTCATGGATATGAAAATACATGATTTCATGCTTTTGCTTGACTTGAAATGCTATTAACCTTATTAGGTCTACTTGATTAATTAAGGGTTGATTTAAAAATTGGTTAGTATTAGTACTACCTCACTAAGTACAATTTGTACTTATCACTCTCATTTCCTCTCTTCCCAAACCACATGTTGAGTTCTCTCGAGTGACTTATTGGACCGTGAGATCAGATTCCTTGATCTTGAAGTAAGACACAAGTAAAAGAACAAGTATGAATCCATGTAATACTCCTAGTAATTGGTGGCACCTAGATTTGTACATAGTCATGCTAGACCATGCATTTTGCTTGTATTAAAAAGCTTATATATGTATATATATATATATATATATATATATATATATATATATATATATATATATATATATATGATTTGGCCTTGAATGTTATTGAACTTGATTATTATAACTTTGCTTGATTTGTAGGATTGAAACCTTGTATGCTACTTAAAGTATGATTCGAATGATTGAAGCACATGAACTTGATTTGTTGTACATATATGAAACTTAAATCAAAATGACTCACGCCTGACTAACTATGCTATTTGATTTCTACATGAGATAATACCATGTGTGATAAATACTATACATGTATGATCACTTGATTAAGTAATCGAAAATGTAGCACATGGATTGAGATGAACTAGCTAGCTTATTATATGCTATTCGAAGGCCTCTTTTGACTAAATTAGTAAGTAATAGATAATCTAGAAAGGATATTGGAAGTAACTAAACCAAGTAATGACCTATAGTGTTCACGAAATGTGATATGCTTGCCTGAGACATGAATCGATTGTGTACATATAAGAACATGTTTGTTATCCCTTGTGAAATGCATACATGTTTATGCTTGTATACTTGTATAATATAATGTGATTAACAAAAGTGGTCACCTAGTGTGAAAGAAATCATGAGCTTGCTGGTATGATAAAATGAATAAGAACCATAACCATGTTTATTTAATTGAATGTAGTTGACTAAGTTCTTGTTAGCCACTTGAATATAAGAATAACATATGATGACTATGAAATATGCCTATACTTGTATGATTGAGAGTGAATGATTATGTTCTCTGTTTGCCACTCAACTCATCTATTAGGGATGAGTTTAAAAAATTTTAAATTGTTCCCGTCTCCAGTGTTCCCCGTAATACTCCTCAACCAATTTACTACTAAACCGGGTGTGGGTGTTACATTATCCTCAAAACATGTTTGTTTTTGTAATAATTGGTTATATTTGTCATATCAGTGTATATTGATTTTTTGTGCACGAATCAAAGAACCTTGAAATTCACAAGAATGCAATATTGGAATTTAAAATTGCCACATTCTTTTCTAAGACTAGAGAAGTTGGTCAAGTTCAACGAAACGAACTATATAGACAATTGATGAAAATTGTCAAGACTTTCAACAAAAGGTTGATGCCGGAGTAGAACCAAAAAGAAGTAAAATATCAAGGGTGGAAAATTCTTTTGGATCGAATTTTCTAACATTTATTTTAGAGGTTGAATGGCTACGAAATTTCTTGGAGGATATTTCGGAATGACCAAAACATGTGCCCACAATATTTATATATTGTGATGACCAAACAACATTAGGTAGAGCACAAAACGTAATGGTAAGTCGAGACACATACGTCGTTGACATAATATCGTTAGACAACTGATCTCAACTTGAATTATCTCTATTGATTTTGTAAGATCAAAAGATAACACCATGGATTCGCTAACCAAAAGGTTAAATCAAGATCAAGTTGATAAAATATCGAAAGGTATAAGACTAAAGCCCATATATTTTAAGGCGCTATGTGAAGGAAAACCCAACCTAGTTGACTGGAGATCCCAAGATCTAGGTTCAATGAGACAACCTACTTGCATAGACCTTGTGTGGTCACTGTAGGGTTCTTATCCCCAAGTCTGTTTCTATGATGTAAACAACGACTAAAATGTGAAAAAAAGCTTAAACAATGCTTTTAATGACCATTGTGTGTTTCGATAAGCGAACAACATTAGTCACCTATGTGAGAGTGAGTGGAGCCGCTTCAAGGAGACTATTGGGAAATAGTTCTCTAAGCTCTTGCAGAACCAAGAGATGTCCAAGGCTATATGAATAAAACCATGAGAACCAAATTCTTGTTAGTAAGGTATTTGTGTGAGGTATGTCATCGCTTACACAATCGACATGATAGTTCAAGGACATCACGTCTACTAAAAGGCCAGTAAGGTAAACATATTTTTCAAAAGGGAAGGTTCAAAGGGGGACGCCTACCTATCCTATGCAAATATCAAACGTATAATCTATCACCACATCGAGTCGTTTTTGAACCATTAATTTTATTCATGTGGGGAATTGTTGGAGAAATTATATATATTGGTTGAATAATATTGATGCTAAGTCATGTCACTTGGTGAATAGACATGTTAATAATGGATGAGTCTGTCACGTTCGACGAGCACCAATGAGCACCACTAACGAAGAACACCGATGAGCACCATTAATTTAATTTATAAAGATTAAAGATCTAAAAGACGCATCGTATAATTATAAATTATTTAAAAATCAAAAGGTAAATTAATTAAAATACATCATTTTATTTTTAATTTTCTTTTAAACATAATTAAAATAAAATATCTATCCCTAAATTACAAAACCCTAATTTTTTCCTTTGAAATTCCCGCCGCCGCTAGCCTGCCGTCAGGCACTTACTCGATGCCCCTACCTGTATCAAGGTTTCCTATAATCTGATGAATCAAATAAATCATTGGAAAAGTGAGAAGCAATCTCATGATCGTAGTAGCAAGACTCACATGGAAGAGTGAGATGCAATTTTAGGCAAAATCATTGGTTTAATCCGGATGATGGGGAACAACGGCCATGTAGGGGCGACGGTAGGGCGGTGAGTAAGTGGCCAACGGTAAGCTAGCGGCGACGACGACGAGAATTTCAAAGGTGTCAACTGAAAGATTTTAACCACTTACTCTAAAGATTGATGGCAAAATTATCATATATGATTGAATTGAATTAAAACAAATTTATTCTATTAAGCAAAGACTGGTGAATATTATTTATCAAAGTAAAAAATGCAAAAATCTTACAAAGGGGCAAACAAGGAAAAAGACAAATGAAAGCAAATAAGATTTTTTTAATAAACTCTAAATTTAATCCTAATCCTACCTAGAGGAGAAAAGTAGGAAGGGATGCTGCTAGTGGGTCTAAATCTTGTGACATGAGGTGATATGAGGGAACAAAGATGAGTATCTTAACCAACCGGCCAAATGTGCTTGCTCGAAAGCAAACAAGAAACTAAAAAGGACAAAGCAGTAAAGAATACATCAGAAAAAAAACATTAAATGAATTTACTTTAAAATTTTTATGATAATATGTTATCATATGGTTCATTGATTGTGTATAGAATTAAATATATTACTACATCAAATATTAATCTTACATGGATTGACATTTAATGTAATTTCATAACACGTCATCATAAAACTTAAAACTTTAATAATGTATTATTATTTAAGTTTTTGGGCGGTGCATAATTTTTTTGTAATGGTGTTAAGGTGATTATAAGTTAATATATGTTCATACATATTTTTAACTCCTTGACAATGCCCAATCGCCTTATAGACAAAGTGATCTGAATCCGAGTCTTCTAGAATAAACATCACCCTCTTTTTTAATTAAAGATCATGTAACCCCTAGACTCATCTATGCGTTAATATGGGTCCTAGGAAGTCACATTAGTGTCACCGGAGTGACCCACGTTAAAATTCCAAGTAAATAAATTGCTAAACCATTTAAAATCATAATGAAGTCAAATTAGGGTCACCAGAGCGACCCACGTTAAAATTTCAAATAAAAAATTGCTAAACCATTTAAAATCATAAATAAAGGTTTGAGTTAAAATACAATTTCAAAAAACATTCAGACAATGAAACAAAATCATGGTAAAAGTTTCGGACTCAAATATATATTTTTTTGTTCAGCAACTATATGATTTTATTAGAATAAGAAAAACATACAACTTGACGGATCTCACGTCTCGTTAAAAACCTCCCTAAACCTAATGGAGGAAAAGAGTACGATAAGATCCGCCGAAAGAACAAATGAACGAACAATCAACTCATAGACATGCCACAAAGAGCGAACATCTATCCACTCCCTCTTTCGCTAAAACATCCGCAAAGCCATTCGCCTCCCTCGGCACATAACAAAACTGGATGTCATACGCGACCTGACAAGCTTGATCGATCGCTAAGAAGACCTCTCATAACCACCACGGACGTTTTGCTGATTGTGTAGCCCAGCGCAATGCCACCTGAGAGTCCGACTCTATAATGACACAACCTTTCCGCCATTCCCTCTCCTGCACCAAACCCAAAGCAAAAGCTATCGCTCGCACTTCAGCTTCGCTCGATTCCATCACTCCTAAAGGTCCTGAAAATATGACTTACATTCCCCCTAATTACACATATACCATACTCCGAGAGCAAGCCGAAGGAACTCCCATACCGACGTTGATAGCTGCAACATGGTTGATCTTTTAACCTGTGATGGTAAAAATAACGAGAGCTTCGAAAAGCTCAGTAATACAGACTACCATGAGATGCTAAAGCACAAGCATGTATATGTCAAGCTTAACATTATCATGAAAAACTGGGCAACGATAAGCTCAAATTACGATTCGATATTTCAGTGAAGCATTATATCAGAAGGTAACAGAGTTGTTCTTTATTTGATTACCTGAACCTTAGGAGATGAGTCTAAAGCCGGAGTTTTAGAAGAGATTCATATTTCATAAGTTAATCAAGGAGTTCACAGTGGTTCATTAAGCGCGAATTGTAAGTTTACTGAGAGTTTCAACTTTGATACATTAATTCTGTATGGTATATTTTAGAAGAGGTTAGGAAGTTTTATTAATTTACTTAACTACCCTCCAACCATACGCCAATATACAGAAACCGAAGAATAGTATCCAGAAAGACTTACCCTAGGCCCGTCGGGCGTATGAGCTTATAGAAAGGCTTACTCTAGGCCCATTTGGTGTAGGAGCTTAGGTCAAGAAGGGCTTACAGCGCCGAGCCTACAGATCTTCATTCATATCCTAGATAATATACCCAGATGAATTTAGTTTATATTCAAAAGACAGTATTATAGAAAATTGATATCAAATCTATTTTTTATACTAGAAGACATATGTAAAATTTATATTATTATTATTTCGTATTCAATGTCATACATCAGATATATTTCCGTATCAGAGGATAGAAGCCAGAGAATTGCTTTCTTTTCGAATAACAGTGTCATACTTTAAATGTTAAGTAGATGGTCTAGGTTTATAACAAAGAGTGTTTGCGGACACGTAGTACGCGCCTTATGATCTGATTAATTCTCAGAGACTCTTGATAATGATCGGAAAGGGAACACTTGACAATTTCAGACTGATTTCAGGACGAGGTCCCACAAAAGGGAAATGGAGAAATCACTCTTTCATCATTTTTGTACTGTAACTTTTCCATCAGAGTATCCCTATTTCTCGAGACTCTCAGATGGTCACAGGTTAATCTTGTAGTGCCCTCAGTCACTCAGACTATCCTTTGACCTAAGGTCACCCCATCATACATCTTAGACCAACCAATCAGAATACGATATTTATATCCATACGAAACTTCATACGATGCCAAGCGAAGACTTGCCTCCTAACTGTTATTGTAAGCATACTCGATTAGAGACAGAGAACCTTTCCAACTACCATAGAAGTCGATCATAAGACCCTGATACATGTCTTCTAGAATCTGAATTACTCTACTAGGTTTACCATCAGTTCACAGATGAAAATTGCTTTTGAAATCCAGACGAATATTCAAGGCCTCCAACAGGGCATTACAAAATCAGGATGTAAACATCAAATTTCGGCCAGAGATGATTTATATCGGTTTACCATACCTCAAATTTCAAGGAAAGTCTTTCTTTTAAATTTAAAATACTTTTATCAAATTTTCATCAGAATATTCTCAAAGATAATCATTATCATTGGTCAACCTTACATAAATCCATTTTTTTACCTCACATGTTCAAATATTTATTCTCAATCTGATTCAGGTATTCAATTTCACATGCATTAACCATCTCAGGTTCCTTATCCAAATTTGAATCCATCAATTTTATCTAATTCGTAGGCGATCATTATAAACATTTCTTGCCAATACAGATCGAGCTATTATGGACAAAATGATTAAAAGTACTTATTAAAGGCAAAAGAATTGACATAAGAGTTTTGGCTTGGAGGAGTACAGTTATGATATAGGTGCATGTATAGACCAGACATCCTACGACAGAAGATCGGCCGATCTACCAGAACGATGCAACTCTAAGCTCTAATACCACTAAATGTAACCCTCTAGACTCGTCTATGCGTTAATACGGGTCCTATGAAGTCACATTAGGGTCACCAGAGCGACCCACGTTAAAATTTCAAATAAACAAATTGCTAAACCATTTAAAATCATAAATCAAGTTTTGAGTTAAAATACAATTTCAGAAAACATTCAGACAATGAAACAAAACTATGATAAAGTTTCAGACTCAAATATAAATCAAAACGTGACTTACATTCCCCCTAATTACACATATACCATACTTCGAGAGCAAGCCGAAGAAACTCCCATACCGACGTTGATAGCTGCAACATGGTTGATCTTTTAACCTGTGATGGTAAAAATAACGCGAGCTTCGAAAAGGTCAGTAATACAGACTACCATGAGATGCTAAAGCACAAGAAGGTATATGTCAAGCTTAACATTATCATGAAAAACTAGGCAACAATAAGCTCAAATTACGATTCGATATTTCAGTGAAGCATTATATCAGAAGGTAACATAGTTGTTCTATATTTGATCACCTGAACCCTAGGAGATGAGTCTAAAGCCAGAGTTTTAGAAGAGATTCATATTTCAGAAGTTGAATCAAGGAGTTCGCAGTGGTTCATTAAGCGCGAATTGTAAGTTTACTGAGAGTTTCAAGTTTGATACATTAATTCTGTAGGGTATATTTTAGAAGAGGTCAGGAAGTTTTATTAATTTACTTAACTACCCTCCAACCATACGCCAATATACAGAAACCCAAGAATAGTATCTAGAAAGACTTACCTTAGGCCCGTCGAGCGTAGGAGCTTATAGAAAGGCTTACCCTAGGCCCATTTGGCGTAGGAGCTTAGGTCCAGAAGGGCTTACAACGCTGAGCCTGCAAATCTTCATTCATATCCCAGATAATATACCCAGATGAATTTAGTTTATATTCAAAAGACAGAATTACAGAAAATTGATATCAAATCTATTTTTTATACTAGAAGACATATGTCAAATTTATATTATTATTATTATTATTATTATTATTATTATTATTATTATTATTATTATTATTATTATTATTATTATTATTATTATTATTTCGCATTCAATGTCATACATCAGATATATTTCCGTATCAGAGGATAGAAACCAGAGAATTGCTTTTTTTTCGAATAGCAGTGTCATACTTTTAATGTTAAGCAGATGGTCTTGGTTTAGAACAAAGAGTGTTTACGGAAACATGGTATGCACCTTATGATCTGATTTATTTCTTAGAGACACTTGATAATGATAAAAAATGAACACTTGACAATTTCAGACTGATTTCAGGATGAGATCCCACAAAAGGGAACTTCGGTAACAATGACTCAACCGAGACATCAAAGTTGATGCATCAGAATCATTGAGATTTTAGATATATCGAGAGTGATTTGATTGTTAAAGCCTACGAGGGTATTTTGGCCATTCTGACCTTTGGGGGTAAATATGGAAATTTGAACCAACAAGGTATAAACGGTGATTTACAAAATTCAGGAACTCTAGTTCCTCACCAGGTTTCCGAGTCCCTTTGAACTAACCGAAACCCATTAATACATTGTTTAGTATATCGCCGGGTAGGTACACCTCAACCATTCATTTCTCAGAACTAACTACAGAGTATAACAAAAATAGTTCGCCTTCACCAATCGTCCACTGAAATTTTTACCAGAAATCGAGCATTTATTCGAACGGTATTTTCCAAGTATTCAAACATGTGCGTTGTACCCGAACTAATTCCAATACATTGAATGTTCCTTAGGAGAACAGATCTCTCTCGCTATTAATCATGTACTTTCTCTAAATAAATTACATGTGCATCCACATAGTATTCTTCCACTAACATCATAGTATCTGAATCAACCAACTGACAGTGGTCATATTTTATCACTTTTGGAGTCATTACATTTGTTTGGCTTTATTGGGATTTCTAATTCCATGTCTTAGAAGTATTCTTCGTCATTCTAGTATTCAAGGGTAATTTAGACATTACGATGCTCGAAAATATTTCAATTATTTAGGCTTTCTCGGTTCTTCCATCTATTCATTCATTTCAGACCTCGATGATATATCTCATATGACGGCCGATTGGCAATTTATGCTCGAAGAAAAAATATCAATCCTTAGCGTCATTTTGACCCATTTCAGCCTTATCACTACATTCAATCCTTTTTAGTCATCTCAATCAATTCAAAAATTTACGCAACTTTGACTAATTGAAACATACAATTATTTTCTCGTAAATGTTTTCAGAGATTTATTCAACTTCAAAAAGAATTAGAGCAATTTACAGTCTTGAAGGTGAAGCCTCGTTACTATAACTTCCTAAGCAAATTTCAAGATTTTTAGAAGAATCAGTTGTTTTACCGGGTCTAGTGTAGATTCTCAAACCACTTTCATTATTAGGGGTATTTTAATCATTTCATACATCGAGGGAATTTATATAATTCATCAGCCAAAATAATCTGACTTAGAGATCAACCGTTTTTATTAATCGTTTACTGAACTCGGAAGTCCTTTCGATTTATCAAACCTCTTATTCGAATATTTGTCTTGGCTATTAATATTCTTATTTCTTAATTGATTGACATTAGCAGAATTAATCATATGCTTAATCATGGTCGTGCAAGGATTAATCGAATACCAACAAGTTTTGAAAGCATGCAGAAGGTAGTAATGTATTACCTTTAATCCTTGATATATCGATCAACTGTGATACTCCATTCGATCACTCTCGAACTTGAATTTGACGTCCCTCAACATCTCGTATTCAAGAAACCGAGAATACCTTCAATCACACAATATGTAACGCCCTGGTTTTGGGCCTAGATGTTTTAGAGGTTGAATCGGGCCGGTCGAGAACGGTTCGAATCTTTAAGGGAGATTTAGGGAACACCTAGTTCGGGATGCTTTAAAAATATGGAAAAATATCTAGAAATCCTCATTTATTATATAAATGATTATGGTGAAAACAATTTTACAAATTATGATTTGGAAATACTACATTTCGGTGTAGTGACCAAATTGCAGTTTGTGCAAAAGTTGACTAGTGACTGTTTTGTAAAGGATTGAAACTTTAAATCTTTAAGGAGCTAATTTTACCAAAATGTTTTTCATCAGATTTCTCTTTAATTTGTGAGTTTTTCATAATGTTTTAATTAAGGGAATAAATGAGAATCAAAAAGAAAATCTATTGTTGACTTTTCATAACTACCTTACGTTAGTTTTCTCTCATTTCATTTTCTCTTAACTTCCACTCAGCCAAACACATTTTCTTCATCAATTAACCTTTGATTTTAATCTCATTTGCTGAGATTTCATTCTCCTAAGGATTCCTAATCTTTAGCTTGCTGAAACCTCTTGTTTTTACTTTAGATTTTCAAGAAATCTTGCCCAAATTGAGGAGAAATCAGCCATTATAGGTAAGCTTCATCCTTCTCCTCTAATGATAAGTTCTTTACTGAAATTCTCAAGTTCTCAATCCTTTGTTAATCATTTTTAGTTGCTTTACTATTAGAAACATGAAATTGTGATAAAACTCAAGATTCTTGGAGAGATCTTGATGATTTTCATAACTCTTGGTTAGGCTCTGTTTTGAGGTTGATTTCTAATGTATTTTGGATGGTAATTGATGATGTAAATGAGGTTTTATCAAAAAAAATCCCGAATAGGTTTCGATTCCTATGTTTTAGATGCTAGATTTGTGGTTTTTGGAGTGTTCTTGGTGTTCTGTTGTTGCTGGAGATATAAGGACGTGTTTATGATGGTTTTAGTGTTGATTGAGGTTTATAAATGATTAGAATTGATAGATCTTGTCTAGGCTTTGTTTTGGGAAAGTTTGGAGATGATTTATGTTGTTTTAGGTAGCCGAAATGGTGTTTTCAGTAGAGGTTCGAGTTTGTTTGAGTGGCTGGTGATTTCAATGCATGATGATGCATTAATCCTCTGCTCTTATGTGTGATAAATAGGGGAGATATCTTTGGACGCTTTTGGTGTTGATCCGGAAGTGCCGAAAGCTTAGATATCGTTTCGGCAAGCAAGCGAAACGTAATCGGTGAGTGCAAATGGTTTTAGAAGTCCTTGAGGAACAAAGAAACAAGGTTTGGGGATTTAGGAGTGGTTTGAAACACCATCCTAAGTTCGGAAGTAAGTATGCCTAGATTTTCTCTCAAATAGGTGGTTGATGCCCCTAAATGCTTTTACATGCTCTTGTTTTGAGATAGACAAATTCCTATTATTTTATGCATGTTTTGTAGCATGAGATGATGCTTTATAGAGTTTTCATGAGATAACATGTTGTATTAAAGAGTTTTGAGATGTTGATTTAATGCAAAGCATGAGTTATGGTTTTGAAATGAGATGAGAAAGATTTGAGAAATGTTGCATCAAAACAGTAGGTGAGATGATGATTTTAATGTAATATATTGGCATAAATGATGAGATAATTACCGGATATAATTGGTCGACCAATAGGATGAGAGTGCACTATAAACTGAAAATTCGTATGTGCTCTTTGGAGTCGGGCAATGGGGGTAGTGCCATCTCGATCCAAAGTGAGAATCTGATGATGAGAGATACTATCGGGGTAGGACTTGGTGAAATACCCAAGCTTTATGGTGAAGAGAGATACCGCCATGAGAATCCGGTGATGTGAGATTCCATCGGGGTAGGACTTGACCTTAAGTCAAGCTAATCCGCATATCCGGGGAAAGATGAAATATGAAATGCCAATATATGAAATTGTATTTGATTCACATGTACCAAATGTTGAGATAATTTATGCTATGAGAAATGCATATGAGATTTATGGTATGAAATGCTCCATTAAGCATGTGTATGGCCTTGCCATGAGATTTGCATTGGTTTAATGCATGAGATAGAATAAAGGTACATGTGTTTTCAAATGGACAGTTGCTTTGAAATGGTTTTCAAGCATGAGATAGAATGAGCATGTTGTAGAAAATAGTTTTTGAGAAAGGGTTTTTAAGATGCATTGTTGTGTTGGTTTACCTTAGAGCTTGCCTCACTAAGCAAATGTGCTTACGCTCTCTTTTACCAACAATGTAGATAATTGAGACGAGTTTGGGCAGCGAGAAGGCTAAGGACATCTAAGGAAGTGAGAAGCTCATGTATGGTGATGTTTTCATATGCCTTAGTATTGATATTTGGCAATGGGGACCTAAGGTTGGTTTTGGGAGATGTATTTTGAACTCCCTATGTTTGATGCAAGTTTATTATGGTATTTGGAGGTTGTAACTGTCTTGTTTGGTTTGGTTTGAGGTTTGAGGCCTTATATGGTTTTATGGATAGGAAGCATGCATGTAGACTCAATGTTCATATGCTTGATGCCATGCTTTAGCTTAAACTTCATAATAGTGACCTTTGATGTTCAATCATGTTGTTAGTGTGATATGGTATGATTTGTGATGTGTTTGAATGAGTAAAGAGGTGAAAAACCAGAAAATTGTATGGTTGCAGGGCAGGGTGTATCAAAACACCCTTATCTGTTTCGGAACAGGGGCTTGGAATGGCCATAGTGTATCAGAACAAGTAAGAATGTTCCGGAACACTTTAGCTACTGGAGAGCCATGTTTCGATACGGGTCTCGGAACGCACCCGAGTACCGAAAACGGTCATCTCCGTTTTGATACGGCTGTTTCGATACCAGGGTCAACCTTTCGAAACGGTTGACCGTTGAACTGTATTTTGAATTGTTTCAAGTTCTCTTTTCTTACATTTTAGTCCTTGATGAATATGGATGCAATTGGTTGAGTTTGGAATGTCCAATTAAGTTGATTTTTGACAGAGATGTATGAAATATGACTAATTGCACATTGGAAAATTTAAAACATGTAAAGTCCTCGTAATTTGCAAAATTTATGTTTTGGTCCCTAAAGTCTAATTCTTACAATTAAACCCCTAAATGAATTTCAATCGTTGTGCCTTTCCTTTCTATGATCTTGAGTGATCACATAGGCTTAATGTTGCATTTAGAAAAGATAAAAAGAAAAAAAGTCGTTAATCAAGGTTGAATTTCGGGTTGACTTTGGTTTTCCCCATGTAATCTTCGTAGTTCGGGTCAAGCGTCTAGGCCGAGCTAAGGGGGCTACACAATATCCCATTTCAGTCTTTATTCATAGTGCTTTTAACAAAATAAATAAATACATAAACAAGTCCAGGTTTAAGGTAAAATTCGGAGGCTTTTGAGTTAGAAATTTGCAAAACGGGCTTCAAAAACGGACTCATGACGTCGAAAAAAATAAGACATGAGTTTTCAAATAAGTTGACTTTTTGGTCAACAATCAAAGTCAACGCTGATGTCATGCTGACGTCAGCAGTCAACGGTCAACTGAGTTGGGTCAGAAGAGTTGACTCAGGCTGACTCGAACGAGTTGACGGGTCGGGTCGGACTCGGGTTTGGGTCGGACGATTCGGGCCAGACTTAGATTTGGGCTTGGATTAGTAGGCTCGAACTGGGTTGGGTCGGTTCAGGCAAGGGGCACCGATGCTGGTGGCCGTAATTCGCCCATGACGGCGCGTGGTTGCCATGCGCGACTTTTAATTGATCAGAAACACCACAAAAAGTCATAAATCAACGTTACAACTCACATGGAAAAATTATCGAGGCTTACCCAGCTTGAAATAGCAGAAAAACACAGTCAAACCCCAAGAACCAGATCAGAAAATAGGGTCACTCCTCGCCGTAGCTTCCAACTAATCAACACGGCAAAAAGGCGCGATTGCTCAGCGCGTGGGGGGACTGAGTTTCGGTCGCGAGATGTCGGCAAACCCGGTGACGACGGTCGTGAGACGCACGGACGGCGAACGACAACGAAAACACCGAAAGAAGAAAAGAGACCTTTGAGATTTTGTGTCGAACGCGCGATCTGAATTTTACGACGACCGAGGCAGCGGAACGGCGTGTGAGTGGCAAGGTTGTGATCGGGATGAGGCGGCAATTACTCCAGCGTTGGCGGTGACAACATCGTCAAATGGTGCAATTCTATTTGTAATTACTCTCGATACTTAATAATTGGAATTGATCTCCTTTACTCCATTTGTTATAAATAAAATTTTCAATATCATCCCTCACAAAATTTATAATTCAATCCATTTGAATACAAGATTTGTAAATTTTTAATTTTGTTTGTCTAACACAACCTTCCTTACTTCATCTCGAACAAATTCCAATTATCTTACCGAAAAGTTCAAAACCGTCGTACTCGACATATAGGGACGGGGAACATGGGCTTTAGGATGGGCTATGCCCCTAACCCCAAATCTTTTTACCTTTGTAACATAGAATTTTTTTAAATGGATCAACTATACTTTTGGCCCCATCACTTTTAAATATTCATATTTGCCCCCAACTCCAATCCTGATACCGTCCATGTCGACATGAGAGGAAATCTAGTTTCTCATAGTCTCCAGCGCTAAGATGGAGATGAAAGATCAGAAATAGGGGTGTGTATTTTAGATTTCAGATTGTGTACAAATTTTTGGATCATCAAATTAGTGATCTATATCCGATTACGAAAAAATCGGATATATAATAATTTGGATATCGGATTTTTGGATCGAATATTCGAATTTCAAAGTTATGGCTTGATTCAACTATTTTTTTTTTGAATTTGATGGTCCTAATGAAAATTTCGGAATATAACATACACCAAATTATTAAATATAACAAGATTTTTATACATGGAAATTTTAAATTTTTATATATAACAAGTAAAATTGTCGAATATAACAAGATTCATATTCATAAAAATTTAAATTTTCGGATTTTCGATTTGAATGTCAAATGATTATTCTTATTCGATTCGAAATTTGCAAATACCCGACCCAAATAAATCCAAAAATAAAAAACATATTGAATATCCAAATTTTTAGTTAGAATCAACAAATAAAAAAATCAGATCAATCGGATCAGAAGTTTTTGTAAACCCTTAATCTGAAAATCAACATGTTTCTCGAGGAGGCAGAAGTACAATACCCTCTGGGGGCAAGCTGCCTTTATTGGACCATTAACTCTCACTACCATTCTTGTTTAATATTTAAGACATCAGTGATATTGGTTTCAGCATATATATATAGTCTAGGAATAGGAATAGGGGGACTTGGAGTGGGTAGTGGGGGTTGTCACATGCAACGCATTCACAATCGGGGGTTGAAAGTTATACCACCATTATTCTTCGTCACCTGCAACAAAAATTCTCCAACCAAAGACTTCTTCTAATGCCGGACCTTTTAAGACTTCTCCAACAATTTATTTGTCAGAAATATAGACATAAATTGATTTTTTAACTTACTCCATATCTTTTCTGGAAACTTCAGATCTATAACGTAATACATAAACTCATCTGTCAAACATAATCATATAGTTCCAATCGCTCGTCGCTGCAGTTCTTTCCAATCGTCGTCTTCTATCGACGTTGGTTTTATAGATAATAAAGCCTTTAAAATTCGTTGTTGTGCTAACAGATCCTTTACCCTCGTCTGACACAATCCGAAGTTACTTTCACCATTGAACTTGATCACTTCGAATTTCGCACCTGACATAGCTATCACAACCAGACTCTTGATACCAGTTGTTATGCACACGACAAACGAAAAAAAATCAAACAAGCAAAAACACAAGAGATTTAACGAGGTTCATCAGTGTGCTTACGTCCTCGGGGAGCAAAGATCGGTTGTTTTCTTTTATTCAATCAATGGTCCTTAAGTTACAAATAACACATATATTTATAGACCCGGTACAATTACAAAGATACCTCATACCGTACCGCGGGGGCGACCCACTTAATCCGAGCTAACTGAAAACTCGAGTACTCCTTTGATGGACAGATGCTCTCGCTCCGCAAAGCCTAAAGAACAATTGATGAAGTGCCTAATGAGGTGGGGTAAGCCTCTTTATATAGCCCCTACATCCAAGTCCTATTCTAACTAGAATAAGAAATACTACTATCCGAAGGATTAAAAAAATTGTAATCTTAGTTAAAGTAGCCAACATCTGTCCTTTTATCATATATGATCCATATTTAACAAATAAGATTAGGAATAGGAGAATTGGAGTGGGCAATGGGGGTTGTCACATGCAACGAATTCACAATCGGGGGTTGAAAGTTATACCACCATTAACTTCGTCACCTGCAACAAAAATTCTCCAACCAAAGACTTCTAATGCCGGACCTTTGATTCATCCGGAGACATTTCCCGGATGTCCGTGAAGAATCATTTGGAGACTGTCTCGATATCTCCTTTGATTCATTAATATTAAGATAAAGGCTAATGTTAAGTCTACCTACCTCATCCATCAAGTCTACGGCCAAGACTCTACACTTATATATAATGAAATCATTTTAGTATAATTTTTTTTCTTAACATACACTTATATTCAATTAAATTTGGATCATGGAGCAGAAAATGGAATTAACTTGGAGTTTCATTACATTTCTCCACCTTTTCTTTCTTTACCCCCAACACTTTGGAGACTATATATATAAGTAAATGGAATTTGAGGGTTAGTGTTAAACAGCTACGTTTACAAATGGAAAGGCCATCTTTAAGTGTGAGAAAAGGTGCATGGACTGAAGAAGAAGACACTCTTCTCAAGAAATGCATCGAGAAATATGGCCAAGGAACATGGCATCAAGTGCCTTCCAGAGCAGGTAAAACTGATTCAGTTTTTTTTTTTTCCCTCTTGAAATAAAAGAAGTTGATTTGATTTTGATGAGGATGCTGAGCCAGATAAGTGTAAAAGTGCAGGGTTGAATCGTTGCCGGAAAAGCTGTAGACTGAGGTGGTTGAATTATCTGAAACCTAACATTAAGAAAGGAGCATTCGCAGCTGATGAAGTTGACCTCATCATCCGCCTCCACAACCTCCTCGGCAACAGGTAACTCGTTCCTTTTGCTCATCTTTGCTTTTGAACAAAACGTAATAATAATAATAATAATAATAATAATAATAATAATAATAATAATAATAATAATAATAATAATAGTCTTACAATTTCTTTCTGAAATTTTAAAAAATGAGTGTTTATTTACGCACCAATTCAATCAAAATTTGGCTTTCTAAATTGGATTGATTTCAATTTGGAACTTAACCGATAGAAATGAATTCTCAATCTAAAAACAAAATAAATAAATTCTCGTTTAACTTTCAACTTTGAGTTAATTGCAGTACACGTCCTCAAACTATGATTTTTATTATAATTTGATCTTTAAATTATTTAATATTATAATTTTATCATTAAACTATGACCCTCATTTTAAATTAGTCTCTCAAATTTTGAACATTCTAACTTCACCATCAATTGCAGATGGTCATTGATTGCTGGTAGACTGCCTGGAAGAACAGGAAACGATGTGAAAAACTATTGGAACACCCACTTACCGATGAAAAGGATCAATCCTTCCGACACTAACTCAAACCCGAAACCTCATCTAAATCCATCGGAACCGAATACCAAAGTCATCAAACCGCAGCCTCATATCTTATCAAAGAACATTTTCCCTCTAAGCTCAGATGGAAACAAGGGGAACAACAACAACAACACCGCAACAGTAGCAGCAACACCGACAAGCAACAATTTCGTATTGACTGACAATAGTAAGAACGAGAATGAAGAGATAATGTGGTGGGAAAATATGTTGATGAATGAGGATGAGTTTGATGATCAACAACCAGGTTCAGCCAATGATATCAATCTATGTGTGCTGGGAAACCAATCTATCAATGAAGAATTGGGGGTAGTTGAGGAAGGCCATTATGGTAATTTAGATGAACTTTTTCTTGATGCAGAGGTCTGGAATGTGTTCAACCTATAGCCAGAAGTTTTTAGTCCTAATACTTTTCAAATTTTTAAATTGTAGTTGTGAACTGAACTTTGAAGTCAAATTCTACATAGTGTTTCAGTTGGGGTGATGATTCAAAAGGCATGAGATTTTTTCATGCTGAATAGATCACTATGTTCGTAAATTCCAAACAATAAATTGTTGACCGAGGTACTCTGAGCCTCATGAAACCAAAAATTCCAAACGTACATTCAAAATGGAAGAAAAAATCAAACAAAATCAGGTTTTTAGAAGACACGTAAACCCAGAAGTTATTAAACTTCTAACCAAGCATGAACATCCAACTGTTCCATCTCTATTAGCAATATTAGAATATGTCTCCAAGATAAATTGGTAAAGTTAGTGGTTACTTTAATATTACAGTTGTCATCATGTTATAGGATTACCTCTTGATATATAACCTATGTTTTGTGAAAATCAGAGGCTTAGAATTTCTACAATGAAATGAAGAAAACTATTTTCGTTACTTTTCTCTTTGTTTTTAGTCTAAATTTTCAGATTTTTTTAGAGGGAAGTTTAACAATCTTAAAACACATGAATGAACATTAAAATAGACAACATTTATGACATCTTAATAAAATTCCATACCATTATTGACAATCCAGTGCAGAAGTCTAATTCTTTTTTTTTCCTCCTAAGCTAAATTCGTATAATAAAAAAAAGTTTCAATCTTCTTTTTTATAAGATTTAAAAGTCTTTATCGAGTGAACCTTTGACTTCTTTAAGAAAATTCTTTTTAAATATGTTGATCGAATTATCAGTAACCGGTGAGGTACCACTTGAGTTTGAACCACGTGTTCATTTTTCTTCAATTTCTCCTTCATTTTAAGTTCATTTTAGATCACATTTGAACCACATGTTCCTAAATCAATGTAGAATACTTATTTAGTTTCAATTCATATTTTTAAAAATAAATTTTATCTTTTGCAATTAGCCCCTCAACTTTATATGATTTTCTCATTTATTCAATCCTCCTTCATTTTAAGTCCATTTTGACCAAAATTGAAGAACATTCTCCTAAACCATTATATGTAGAATATCTATTTAGTTTCAATTCATATTTTTAAAATAAATTTCCTATTTTTTAAATTTAGCCCCTCAATTTTAAATGATTTCCCATTTCTTCAATTCATATTTTGTTTTAAGTCTATTTTGACCAAAACTAAAATACATGATTCACCAAAAATATATAATATGTATGTAACTTCAATTCATATTTTTTTAAAAATACAATTTTTTCAATTTATCCATTTAGCTTCACATTTTATTCAATTTGATCATTCAACTGAAAATTTTTGTAAAGTTTTTCTTCACATCAAATTATTTAATCATTTATACTCACATCAATAATTTATCCCTCAAAAGTTCCTTATTTAAAAATGACATCATAAATATATTGTAAGCACCCCTCCACAGCATGCAGCTCTATACTTTATCCTCAAATTATTTACTCATTTATACTCCCAACATTATTTCTCACGGCTATTTATAAGGGAATATGCGCAATGCATTTAGCACGAGTTTGGAATGCATATATTTGTCTGATAGCTGCATATATTCGTCTGAACGCTGCATCTGTGGTAGATGTAGGAAATGAAAATGGAAATGATAGGTGCAACTCGCCTTCCATTTAAGGCGAGTTTCATCACATTTGATGTGCATAGGTGGCGAGTTGCACATATCATTTCGATTTTCCACATTTTCCGTCCTATGGATAAACACATGTACATAACCTTGGCTAAAAAAATGTGGCAAAAAAATCCGAACACGGAGAAAAAGTTGCCTAAATATCCCTATGAAAGTCATCCTTGTAGGGTTTTCAAGTCAAGATTCGGAGCATTTAACGAACGCGCGGATGAACGGAGGACACGTCATCCCGTATATAAACACATGTACGTAACGATGGCTAAAAAACACGATCAAAAATACATCTGAACATGGCAAAAAAGTTGCTTAAATAACCCTATGGAAGTCATCCTGGTATGGTTTTCAAGGAAAGATTTGGAGCGTTTTCTGAATGCGCGGATGAACGACGGACACATCTTCCTATAGATAAACACATGTACGTAACGGTGGCTTAAAACACACGGCCAAAAAAACGTCCAAACACGGAGAAAAAGTTTCCTAAGTAACCCTATGGAAGTCATCATGGTAGGGTTTTCAAGGCAAGATTCGGATTGTTTTCCGAATGCGCGAACGAACGGCGTACACGCCATCGCATAAATAAACACATGTATGTAATGGTGGCTAAAAAAAGCATCCAAAAAACTTTGAACACGACAAAAAAGTTTCCTAAATGCCCATATAGAACTCATCCTAGTAGGGTTTCAAGGCAAGATTCGAATTGTTTTCCGAATGCACGAACGAATGGGACATGTCGGCCCATAGATAAACACATGTACGTAACGGTGCCTAAAAATGCGGCCAAAAAAACGTCCGACCACGACGAAGAAGTTGCGTTTACACGATGTCTCATAGATAAATACGACGTACCATACAAAAATCACGAATTTTTTTTGTTATAAACACATTGATGATTATTTCGCCCATTATTTATTTTTATAAAAATTAACAAAACAGGTCCATAAAGTTATAAAACTTTATTGTTTAGTCCCTACATGTCAAAATGTTAAACTATGCGTTGAGAATTTACAATTAAGTAGAAAATCCTCCTAAAGATATAGTTACGCAGCGGAATGCAAGTTTTCTTTCGAAGGCAACATTTGAGTTTCATTGTCATTGCAGCATATAGTTACTAATCGGTGTTTAGTGATGCCGTTGCGGATTACAAGGAAACTAACAGTTGTTCTTCCATGTCTTCTAAAGTAATTATGTACTACCCGCACGACAGCTGGAGCGTAAATAATATTGTAAGAAGAAATTCGTAAAAGTAAATTGGTGGACTGCCCTGCAGTACTCCAAGAACATCGTCGATGCTGCCACAATTTAATGTTCATTTATCCAGCCGAGCCTTACATGCCAGACTGTAGTACTCAAAGGCACTAGTCAATCTGCATGGCATAGAGTAATCAAATAGCCTTACACCATTGTTAAAGCCGAGGCAACACTGGCACCATTGGTGTCCAACAATGTCGTGGACGCTTTTGGCATAGGTGACTCAGGAAAAGAAGCTCCAAACGATGTAAATATGCAACTGACGTATATCGTAATTAATGTTGTAAGAAGAACTTCATAAAATTAATAGATAGACACATGTGGAAAAAAATTGACATATGATATATGGTATGTAAAAGAAGATTTAACATTTGTGAGTATTTTTTTTGTATACTCAACATTACTTCTCACAACTATTTATTGGGAAATATGTGTATAGCATTTAACACGAGTTAGACATGCATATATTCTTCTGAAACCCGCATCTGTGGTAGTTGCCAGAAAAAATGGAAATGGTACGTGCAACTCGCCGACCATGTATGGAAAGTTTCATCAAACAAAGTTGTAAGGAGAACTTCGTGATTCAAGCTAAGCTCTACTAACATGTAATACCCAAATTTTGTTCGGGTATACCTATATATACTATATTTTCTCTATAAATAAAACCTAAAAATTGGGGGACGGAAATGGTCCTGCCTTGGCATGTGGGGACTTGGTTGGAGATGTGTTTTGGTTCAGTTTTTATGGGACATCTGCGGGAATGGTGGATAGCGGGGTGTGCGGCGACTCTGTGGTCGATTTGGTTGGCGCGTAACAATGCATTATTCAATAATAGTCGGGCGGAAGCAGGGGAAATTATTTTCCTCATCAAATTGCGGTCGATGTGTTGGGTGCGGCTGTTACATGGTGAGAGTGTGATTGTGGAATCAGCTTGGTGGGATTCGCCTTTGAATTGCTTGGTACATGGTCCGAACATTGACAAGCGGGGGAACATACAATGGGAGAGGCCGCCGATGGGGGTTTTTAAATTTAATGTGGATGGATCGGCGCGAGGAAAACCGGGTAAAGCTGGTTGTGGGGGTGTGTTACGAGACGAATTCGGCCGTATTTGTGCTTTATTTTCAGGTCCGATAGGGGTTGCGGATTCTAATGAAGCTGAATTGCAAGCTATTTGCCACGCATTGGAGATGGTGGTGGGATCGGGCTGGGAACAACGACCGTTGGTGGTGGAATCGGACTCCACTATTGCCGTGGCTTGGGTGATGCATTTGGAGAAGCGACCGTGGAAATTTTGGCGCTGGTTCCGGCGAATTGACGAAGCGTGTGAGGCACTAAACGATGTTTGTTTCCAACACGTTTTTAGAGAGGGTAATAAACTTGCGGATGCTTTGGCTAAAACGGGTGTTGATAGACCGAGTTGGTTTAAGACAGGTGCCTAGCAGGAGGCTTTTCTTTTTACCGTTGGTGTTTGTACTGGTTACACGCTCACGAGTACTCTTTTCCTCTGTAGGATTTAGAGAGGTTTTTAACGAGGCTTGTGAGCGTGTTGGTCATGTATGTTGGACTTATTAATAATACATACATGTTGCCGATTAAAAAAAAAACCTAAAAATAAATAGATATTAAAAGCCCACATTAAATAAATAATGTCCATAGATAAGTGTCCACAAATATCTAAAATCCTTATACAATATAAAGGCAATTTTAGATTAAAAACTCCTTTTTAATTATTATTTGGGAAAATGGCTCCCAAAAATAATATTTGGCAAAATGACCCCCAAACTTGCCACGTAGGAAGACCTCGCGTTGTGTAGGACGCGAGGTAGGATATCGCGTTCTACACAACGCGATTTTTGTCTACCTGGCCTTGTTGTTTGTGTTAACAGTTTTACAGTACCTCGCGTTCTACAGAACGCGAGGTCCACGAGAATTTGAAAGGGCGGCTGAATATATCGCACAGACCTCGCGTTCTGCAGGACGTGTTCTGTGCAAATCTGACCTGAAGAACAAGGGAAAACAAGTGTGGGTAGGCCTGTTCGAGCCCAATTTCGAGCGTGTAAATCGTATATTTTTAGCGATCATCGAGTTTGGGATCGTAGTACTGGAAATTTTCTATTGTATGATACTAACATGGTTAATTTTCGTCCATTCTACAATGGTTTAAAATGGCTTCGAAAACCCTATGCTATCATGCATTTTTTTAATGAAGTTGCATTTCAACAAATGTCGATAGGCATGTTCGAGCAGAATTTCATACGTAGAAATTTCAAAATTGTAGGTAACATCGAGTTTGGGGTTGTAGTACTGGAAATTCTCTATCGTATGACACTGACACGGTCAATTTTCGTCCATTGTACGGTGATTTAAAGTTGCTTCGAAAATACTATCACAACATATTTTTTTGAATGATTGAAAATATAAGATGACGTACTGTATAAATCGAAGTAGACTAACTTTATTGATTCGATTGTCATGGGGAACTCACATATACAAAATAAAAATAATTAATTAAGACGATGGGCTGAGCGATTAGGACACTTAGGAGCTGTGTGTCCAGGATTTCGACATACAGTACAATGCTTCTTTTGTCCGGTTTTCTCTCGATGTTCGACCATATCCTCGGCACATTATATTCTTGTTGAACGTGGACGTCCTTTGCCTCTTATTAGTGCTGGATATGGGCGTATGATCGGTTCAGTGTCCACAACATTCAGATCAACCTCATTTCCGATTGGAGGAAACTCTTTTTCGTAAACCTTAAACACCGTTTCGAGTAAGTATACCGGATCAACCAAATGCATGTATTGTATCCGTTGGTTAGTGCAAGCAGCAATGGCGTGTGTGCACGGGTATTTGAAAGTTTGGAAAATTTCGCACTCGCAGGTTCTATCCCTCAGGTTTACCACGTAAGCGTTGTGCTGAATGCCTTCCAACTGCCTGGAAAATTCTGCAACACGAAACAAGTGTCCTTCTCGCGAGAAGAGAGTTGCTTGCATTTGTCTTGATTGGCCCAATTGAGTATGCAGTTTTGTGCGAAAATCTGGATGGACTTTGTGTCCACCTGCCATGTACTCAGTTGCTTGCCTTCCCAAGGTTGCAAAAAGGGTAGCCAAACGGTAATAGGTCGCTTTGACAATGGAAGTGATAGGCAACTGCCGCACTCCCTTCAGTGATGAGTTCACTACCTCAGCCAAGTTTGTTGTCATGTGACCATAACGTTTACCCTCGTCATACGATCGAAGCCATTTTTCCTTTGGGATTTTTTCAAGGTATTCTGCGCCTTTTTTGTTTCTCGCTCTCAGTTCCTCGAGTAGGTCAGCCACCTCTTGTTTGTAGTGTGAGTTGCCTACGGGATGACAGTTGAATAGTTATGGGAGTAAGAAATAATAAAAGGGAGTAAGAAATAATATAGTAAATGAAAATGACATAAGGACGTACCCATATCGAGCACCATTTGACGTTCATCACGGTTCTTGTACTACAGCAAGAAGTTTGCGACTATGTTTCACAAGCAAAAACGGTGGTGAATGTATGGAGGCTTCCAATAGTTACCCAAATTTTCTATCGCCCACAACAGCGTTGTGCCTCTGTCAGAAATAACACACAGCTCTTCATCCCTTCTTCGTATTATAGGATCAAGGACATATTTTCGTAGGTTCTGAAAGAAGAACTTCCAAGACTCCAAATCCTCCTTCGGGACGATTGCGAATGCAACAGGAACGCATTTGCGATTGTCGTCCTGTGCTATAGATAAAAGTAGGGTCTGTGTATATCTTTTGTACAACCATGTGCCGTCGATTTGGACCATCGGTTTGCAGTGCTTGAATGCGTTGATGCACTGGGGGAAAGTCCAAAATAACCGGTGGAATTGAGAAACACCTCGGACGACACAATCATTTTCATATGCCAGAACCGTATCAAGTTTGACAACCATTATGGGGATGTGTTTCTGCAGGAGATTAAGCCACGGGCGCAACTCTTTGTAAGATTCCTCCCATCGGCCATACATTTCCTCTTTAGCCTTTTTCCTTGCATACCATGCTTTTGAATAACCTGGACGCAAGTCGGTGACAGCTAGAGCTGCAGCCTGACATGTGGGGACCGACACAGTGGGATTTATTTTCACCAGTGTTGAAAAGATGTCCCCGAGGTACTTTGTATCCAGGTTCTTGTGATCCTGGTTGAGGCTAGCAACAGTGCATGTATGGGGCCCCTCAGGTTTTGTTATTTTCCAACGGTTTCCTGCCCTCTTCAACTGTGATATACAAATTTTCCATTTACAGCCTTGATTTTTTGGACGCAATAAGCCTTGTAGTATGTAGATTGGGTTTTATCCACTGCCGTCTCAACATTATGACGAAGGTTGTACTGCTTAACTGCCGCCACCGTAATTTCCTTGTTTAAGAACACCATACCAATTCTCAGTTCACCATCAGAACGGTTGACTCGACCATCTACTGTGTTGTCATGCAAAAAATCAGGGGCGTCCATTGCATCCATATAAACCGTTGTGAAGTGGGATGGTGGCTGGAAGATAGAAATTGGTGTTGCGTCTACAAGAAAGTTGGTGGCAGTCGGTTCTTCGTCCAATTCTGGTGGTGGAACGGTAGTGTCTTCCGGTAGAACTGTCAAGTCTTCTGGTTCGGGATAGAATGGCCCCAGCTCGTCTCCGTCGGGCCCAGGTTCTCTAATCAGTTGTTCGTCAGAAGCATCCTCCGGGAGCTGGAATAGTAGAGCTTCGTCGATCACTACCCTTGAAGGCGAGGATTGGGGTCGATGAGTGGGAGACCTCTCACGAGATCGCTCACAAACCACATTTCCAAGACCAAAATCAAGATCACCATAAGAAGAATGTATTCCTATAGATGGTTGAACGTACTCCGTGCTAGGGACATACATTGAGTGTCGTCCATATGAGGAATCATGTTCGTGCATACCGTAAGAAGACGACTCTCCCTCACCTCCAAAAAAAGAATATCTCCCCATAGATGGTTGACCGTAGTCGGTGCCAGGGACATACATTGAAGGCTGGCCATATGATGCTTCATGGTCGTGCGCAACGTAAGGAGCCGACGTTCCCTCCCCCCCAAAACTATAAGGATTGTATGGATTGTATGGATTGTACGATGCATTTGTTGGTGCATCGAATTCATCGTTTGGGGGTTGGTTCAGGTCGAACCCGATACTAGCTACGCACGACTGCCTTGGAGGAGCAGATGACGATGCATCAAACTCGTTGTCTTGGCACAATATGATTATTAGTATGATTATTACTTTTATTATTATTATTATTAATATTATTATTTTTATTATTATTATTATAATTATTAGTATGATTCATTATTATTGTTATTATTATTATTATTATTGTTATTATTATTAATATTATTATTATTCTAATTATTATTATTATTATTATTATTATTTCTATTATTATTATTATTGTTGTTATTATTATTATTGTTATTGTTATTATTATAAATAAATTTTTAATATTAAATGACTTTCTCGCCCGGGAAGTCTTCCTTTAAAAACCCCACGACCTCGCGTCCTGTACAACGCGATATTCATATACCTCGCGTTCTATAGGACGCGAGGTCACCTTTTGACCGTTCAGTTCACGCGTCTGTTCCGTGACGCGCCTTTTCAATGAACCTCGCGTTCTATAGGACGCGAGGTATATGAATATCGCGTTCTACAGAACGCGAGGTTCATTAACATCACATCCCAAAAGCCGCGAGGTGTTTTTTCCTCAAAATCAACCACAGAACGCGAGTTCTATAGCTTTTTTACAAAAAATTATCGGCAACTTCTATATTTCGTTCGATATTATGGAGCCTTTACTACGCAACGAAACGACTCACTGCAGTCAATATTGGTGAAACACTCCAGAGGTATTATTTTTTTTCCCTTTTAATATCTAAAATTATTTGTTTAATTATATTTTTTTATTTTACTAACTATTTTATTTTATTTTTTTGCAGGGATACGAACGTAATTTACAATGTTACCTTAACTGTATCAACAACGCACCCGTTGATGCTGTTATGTACTGGATTGAGCGCGCTAGTTTTAGGCACATAGCTCGGTATATAGGGGGTAAAGGTAAAACCGTCGTTGATCAGCGCGCTGATAGAACGGTGGAGACCCGAGATGCACACGTTTCATCTTCCATTTGGCGAGGAAACAATCACGTTGGAGGATGTTGCCTACATTCTGGGGTTGCCTATAAACGATCGCGTAATCACGGGTGTAGCGTTGGCACATTGGACAACTCTATTTGCTGACGAAATGGGCTTGATGCCCCCTGAGGACGTGTGGGACGGAGGGAAAATCGATCTATCATATTTGGAGGACCAGTTTGGAACCCCTCCCCCCAATGCGGATGTAGTTGCACTTCAGGTATTTTTTCTATTTAAAAATTAGGATGCCATTATTATATATTTAGTATGCTTTTATTAGATTTATGATGAAATTAAAAATATTTATTTGAACATTAGGATGGTTTATGAAATTTTTAGGATGACTTCATTAAATATTTAGGATCCTATTAATAAATTTAGGATGCAATTACAATAATTACTTGAAAATTATGATGCTTTTATTAAATATTTAAGATGACTTTATTAAATATTTAGGTTGCCTACATTAAATATTTAGGATGAAGTTACAAATATTTATTTGCAAATTAGGATTAAGTTACTAATTTCTTTGGATGCCTTTATTAAATTTAGGATGAACTTACAATTTTTTTAATTAGCATGTCTTTATTAAATCTTTATTTTCACAGCGATATGTGCGAGTCCACATCTTGCGCATTATTGGCGGATATTAATGCCAGACAAATCCCGCACAAAGGTGCACGTGATGTGGCTTCGTCATCTTACAGATTTAAATGAGTCTGGAAGAAAATCTTGGGGGTCAGCTGTCTTGGTGTTTCTTATCAGAGACCTCTGCAGAAACGTTGACGCCTCCAGAGCATCGATGGGAGGATGTTGTTTATTCCTACAGGCTTGGGTTTGGTTTCAGATGCCTACTTTGAGAGCACAGCTTAGACAGCCCACCGCTATGTTATTTCCACTTCTACGGAGGTACTACGTAATCTACTATATTTTTTTATTTTTAAATTATTTTATTTAACGATGTTTTTCATTATTTATAGGTGGACCAGCACACTGACCCACACCGGCCTGCCGAACTCCCAGAAAGCATACAAGCATGCTTTCGATGCCTTAATGGAGGACGAGGTAATTCGAATATTAATTTGAATTTTTTCATACTATTTTTCCAATAATATTTCATATAACCGTTACAAACGCTTTCATTCTTTTTAGTTCGTGTGAAGGCCCTACGATTTAGAGGAGATTCGGCAGATTACTCCACCAGATATTCTGCGAGACCGAGACCTCTGGATTTCCGTCGTGCCGCTGCTGAACTACGAAATTTGCGTGTGGCATTCTACGGATAGGGTTCAGCGACAGTTCGGGTACATCCAAAATGTTCCAGCCCCTCCGCAAAATATGGACCGCTTCCACAATCTTACGCGTCAGGGGAAGACGGAGGTTGACTGGGCCGATCACCACGCTGCCTGGATAGCGATTTGGGGTAACCGATTTGCCCAACGCCCACAGTTTCTCCAACAAATTATGGAAGGGGGTATTTCAGTCGCTTTCAATTATGACCAGTGGTATAGGCTCAATGGGATGCCGCATATCCTTATTCAGGCCGAGCGCGATGCAGTGCTTCCCCAGCAACCCCAAAACCGCCCACACGACATCCGTCGAGCGACCCAGAGCCAGAGGCAGTCGACGCAGCGCGTTCCGAGACCACGATATGACACTGCAGGGGCATCATCTTCTGCCGCACCATTTCATGCTTATAGCGGTCCATCGAGTTTTCAGCAGACGATGCCTCCACCCCAGTTCGGCTCCTCTAATGCCTATCGTCCCCATACGCCCACGACCGGCCTTCAGCTTATCGATTATCCATAGCTGCACTCTCAGTATGAGTTTCCCATTGTGGAGAGTACGCCGATCGGTAGCTTGTTTTACTCCCCGCCTGGGCCCAACACAGATCCGCATATCGCGCACGATGGTCAGGATGATGGGGACCAGGGACCACCACACGATGGACGTAGGTATCCGGATCGTGAGCGTCATCCACCCGACTGCGAAACGGGTGGACATAGGCATTTTTAGTCTTTTCTTCTACTGTTTTGTACTTATGTTTTTAATATTTATGTAAAACACATTTGAATTTTATAATATCGTATTATAATTTTGTTTACATATTATAATTAAACTTTATAATGTTTATTTAATTTCAGTTTTTAATAAATTTAATGGGATTACTAAACCGAAAATCGACATTAGTTGAAATGCAACTTCATTCAAAAAAGGCTTGATAGCATAGGGTTTTCGAAGCCATTTTAATTTATTGTACAATGGACGGAAATTAACAATGTTGGTATCATACGATAGACAATTTCTAGTACTACGACCCCAAACTCGATGAACACTAAAAATATACGATTTACACGCCCGAAATTTGGCTCGAACAGGCCTACCCACACTTGTTTTCCCTTGTTTTTCAGCCCAAAATTGCACAGAACTCGCGTCCTGCAGAACGCGAGGTCTGTGCGATATATTCAGCCGCCTTTTCAATTTCTCGTGGACCTCGCGTTCTGTAGAACGCGAGGTCCTGCAAAACCGTTAACACAAACAACAATGCCACGTCGACTGATATCGTGTTGTGTAGAACACGATATTTGACCTCGCATCCTACACAACGTGAGGTCTTCCGACGTGGCAAGTTTGGGGTCATTTTGCCAAATATTATTTTTTGGGAGCCATTCTCCCAAATAATAATTAAAAAGGAGTTTTTAATCTAAAATTGCCCAATATAAAAGGCCATTCTTAAGCCCATTACATTGGTTTCCGCTCATTTTGATAAATATAAACCCAAACAAACATAAAGTACAAGCTCATATCCATTTTCCCGCCCAAAGTTGTATCCAAAAGGGACACGTGTCAATTTCCCATTGGTCCTTGAGCTTTCACTTGGATTCAAGTCTCTCGATGACATCATCACTGACAACCCTATAAATAGGAGAGAAAAGTCAAATTGAATTTAATAACCACTAACAAATACTTACTAAAATAATAATAATAATTAAATAATAAAGTAAAGAGAGAAATATACCCTCAGGAGCCGAACCGCCGTTGGAAGGGAGTTGAACCGTCTAGGGAGTTTGATCGGCCGCCATGAAGACAAACAATCGCTGAAAAGCTCGACTGCTGCTGTCGCCGAGAAGCTCGTCATTTTCCGGGAAGCCCGTCGATCATTGGGAAGCTCGACGGTCACCACGGGAGTTGCCAGAATCGCGTTTTTAGCCACCGAAAGGTATATCTCCCTTTCAGCTTTTGATATCTTGCATTTAAACACAAAAGAGGGTTAGATAAGGATTAATAACGAAAAACAAAAGCATATTAGAGTGGCCGATGTGTTTTGTTTGCAGGGGTCGGAGTGATTTGCGACGATCGGAGTTGATTTTAGGCCACTGGTTGGAGTAAAAATGATAGGATTTGGTTCGGGTAGTTAGTTTAAGCTGAGCGAAGAGGGAAATCCTGATGGATCGAGATAGATACAGGGCGTTAGAGTTCGAAATGGGAAAATTTGATTTTTTTTGGAATTTAGAGTTTCGACCGGCAGTCGACATGGCGACCGGAAATCGCCCGCGGTGGCTGGTGGCCGGCAAGGTGAGCGGTGGCCGATGAACAAGTTATGATGGCCGGATTAGGGTTTGGATGGGTTATAGTACCCGAGTTTGTGGTTGAGAGAATTTTAGAGAGAGAGGGTGGGATTAGAGAGAGTAGAATGAGAGAAATGACCGAGTGAATTCAATTTTCCCATTTTATAACCTGGTCAAAACGATACGGTTTTAGCACTGGGTATAGGCGGATTCGCGAACCGAGTCAAGCTGGGTCATGAGGATCCGCACACTACTCTTCAGATTTCATACTTTGGGCATTAATTTGTAAATCCTTTCAATTCAGTCCTGAAACATTGTAATTTGGAACCTTATTTTCAATTTTAGTTCAATTGGGTTCCTTTAATTGCCTTTAATTTATTTGTTTTAATTATATGATTGATGCATGATTTTAAATATAGCATGTAGTATAATTCTTAGACAATTTAGTCACCTAGATATTAATTGTTAGAGCCTTTAGTATTTAGGTTCCTCAATTTAAATCAAAAAATTAAAATAGGAAGATAATTGTAGAAAATAAATGAATATTAAATGAAGACTTTAATATTCTAATTTGATTAGTGTCTCATTGTAATGAGATGCTAATTAAGGGAATATTTTAGATGAATATTTAATATTTCATTTAAACTTAGAACATGTAATCACATATAGTTAATCTTAATTAAAATGAAATTAGTTTTTTAGACCTAGTTTTTTCTCTAAAATAGCTAAGCCGCCACTGCACTTTCTTCACTTTTTCCATTATCCGGTGATATGCAATCAATTAGCTTTTGGTTGTCGATCACCGGTGTTTTTATTTTTCTTGTTTTTATATTTTAATAAGAATCTCTGCCTTTGTGGCACGTATTTTTCTTTGTCCTTGTGACACACTTTTCTTTGTTTTTTGTGGTTCTTTTCATCTGTCCTTGTGGCATGATTTTCAACATACCTTGGCGACCGATTGGTACTCGCACAGAGATCTTCACGGTGTTAATATTTGATTATGGTTCTGTCAGTGGTCTTACAAAGATGGTTCCCCACTCTGTTGATAGTTGGTTGTCGATGAAATCAGTCCTGGTAGCAGAACTTTCTGCCTGATAGTTTGGGTCGCTCACCACTCATTTTTCACCCGTTATGTGTCTTGATTGGATATAGACAAGAAAATTCAGGAAAGCTTCTAAATTTTGATGGTATGCTTATCTCTATAGAAGTTTTCACTTTTCTTTGTTTTGGGGTTGTAAGAGTTTTTGGTAGATTAGTCTCATTATTCTTCTTTCTAGATGCGTTGTAATTGTGTTATCTTCTATACTTTTCATAAAAATTCAGTGGCTATTATTCAAAAAAAAATGAAATTAAGATAGGACATAAGTAGTTAGAATCATTAATTAATTAATTAGGAATATTATTAATTTATGGCTTAGTATGGGTAGTGCCCGATTATTTGAATGCTATCACATAAACCCTAGACTTGATAATATTCATAGTTTCCTTAATACATTAAATCAATGGAGCCCTAATTAGGTTTGAACTTAAAATTGACAAGAAAATAATTGGACATGCATTAAACCTTTTGTGCTGAGATACATTTTGAATATAAATTGAAGTGTTCTAAAGTAATTGGATGTTTCAAAATTTATAATCGTTTAAAATGCATTTTCTTACAAAATGCTATCTCCATTCGTAGCGAAATTCAATTAACAATTAAGGATTTAATTAATCTCAAATTATTGCTCGAAATACTAAAGTGTCGCGTGAAATTAATAAGGTACAGATAACGAGCGTTTGTAGGGGTTCTAATCATTCCCTACACGTAACCGACTCTCAAACCCAAATTTAAAAGAAAAGAATCTCTGGTTTGTTTTTCATGGTGTCCGGCCTACCAAAGTGACTGGTGGCGACTCCAAGTTGATTTTCAACAATAAATAAAGGGAAACTCGCTTTAAGACAAAAAACCGATAATTTTCAAGATTAAATGAATTAAATGGATAAAAACCCTAATTTTCCAAAATGATCAATCATCATGCTATTTTTACACTCGGTTTTAAATATGGTCGCGACAGCTTGGCAACTCCGCTGGGGACATAATTGAGAGTCACACCTTTTAATTAATTCCACGTGGAATTTTGGCATTTTAAGCAATAATTTGAATTTAATTCCTTCTAAGGATTGTTTGATGAATTTTCAGGAAAAATGGAGGTAGCTTTTGTGTATGATATATATGTCATTCATGCATAAACCCTCGACCCGAGTTTTTCACCGTTAAGTGGGAGAAAGACAATATCCGACGTGATGCTCTCCAGCTCCGAGTTCAGATTTTTGTCTTCTTCTAGTATACTAACCTAATGCACCATGGGGCTCACGCCTCTTCTATAAGGGACCTATACTACCGAATCGATGTCTTATTGTCGTAGTAGACAGTAACAACAGTTCAGGAACCCAAAGTCTTGAATAAAGCCCACATTCTGTTTTAGAAGTCTACCCCGCTAGAGCCAAACAAGAACCTAGGACAGGGTGCTGTCGGTTTAAATAATTTTCTCTAGTTATTTTCTTGGCTTATTATAAATTGTTTTATTTATCAGCAATTTAATTTTTGCTTACACATTTAATTTACCATATTGACTCGTTTTTTTTTTTGTTTTGCATTTTTTCACGGCATCTTCATTGCATAGCGGTATTGATTCAAAAGTGGTTATCATTAGAAGACGATGATGAGAGATAAGGGGAATCGTAATCTGATAGAGGAGACTACAAATACGAGGCAGTGTCCGGGACAAGTCACAGAAGAAATGAAAGGTAGTCATCCAAGTATCATATATATGATGGTGTTAGTGTTGATGCAGACAAAAATGAGATGCAAGAACTGAAAAGACAAATGGCTGAAATGATGACTATGTTGAAGGCCATGGCCAAAGAAAAAGGGCACACTGAACTGAAAGAAGAATCGAACAAAAACCAAAACATGTATAAATGACCAGATCCAAGCACCGTTACAATTTGTATAAGTAAACCAACAAGAGGTGTAAATGGGTCAAGTTCCAAGAAAGTAATGATGGGCCCGGAAGAAGCTCGAGTGGAAGGAAATGGAGGGTCTTTTAATTCAATCCCGATGTCATACAAAAATTTGCTTCCGCTTTTGATTGAAAAGAAATTTGCGAGCCTAGTCTGGTCCAAGCCCAAAGAGTTTTCTTATTCAGGAGGCTACAACAACAACAAAGTATGTGACTATCACCAGGGCAGTTCAGACCATACTACTTAGAATTGCGAAGCTTTGAAGAACAAGGTTGAAAATCTTATAATAGTAGGCCTATTGAGTTTTTAAGATGGAAAATCCAAATTTCCCAAAAGTCTAACAAATCATAAAATACCCAGAGATGCAAAAAATGAAAGAAAATTCAGGTCCAGCAAAATTAATCAAGAGTATGAGACAGGGTTCGAGCTTCATTATCCCTTTATTAGACTGCCAAAAGACAAGAGATCACAAATTTTATTTTGACCCAATCCCTATTTCATACAAATAATTATACCATCAATTGTTGAAAGCTCGATTGGTGACCCCACAATTTGTCACACCTTTGCAACCTCTGTATCCAAAATGGTATGACGCCAAGGTTCACTGTGAATTTGGTGATGGAACTCAAGGGAATACCATTGAAATTTGTATTGCCTTCAAACTTTGAGTCCAAGTTCTTTTGGAGCATGGAAAATGGAAATTTGAAATAGAAAGTCAGTTCGATTCAGTAGTTAGATAGGAGACTCGAGATGAAAATACCTAGAAAGAGGGGTAGCAGTTCAAATATGAGGCTCAAATAAGAAAATTAAAGAAAGAGATAGATGAGTTGAAAAGTTTGCAATCCACTCATCAAGAAATTTGTTTGATACTCAAGAATGCTGGTTTGGGTGTGACTCTGGAACAGTCGAAGAAAAGAATCAAGGAACTGAAGCATGAAGCTGAATATTGGAAGATGAGTTGTAAGGTAAATGAAAATCGAATCAACAAGCTCTCGTGTGATCTGCGGGCACTGGAAATGAAACATAATACTGTTATGAATGATCTAAGGGTTAGCGAAGCTAAACGAGAGATAGTAGGGATGTACACACAGATGTGTGAGGATACTGTTAGCAAGCTGAATGACAATCGAGTTGGAAATGAAACACTAAAGAAGAAAGTAGATGAATACCTCAATCTTACACTGATGTAAAAAGATCTTGTTGATGATGTTAAGAAAGTCTGTTAAAAAAGTAAGGAGAAGCGGCATGTCCAATTTCATAACTCGAGAATGAAGATACGAGAAAGAGTCAATGAAATGAAGATGCTTTTACTCAAGCACGAGAAGTGGCTCAATAAGTGGCGAACTTAGCAGATGTGGCAATGGAACTGAATCAGAACATTGAACCAGTACTAGATCATGGAAGGAAGCTAACTTGGCACTTAGAAGAAGTTAGGAATTTGGGAGTTAGGGCTCACCAATATTTTTAGAATCTAATATCAGATGTATTGAAATTTCAATGAAAGTTGTTCTATGATAATCACTTTAGGAATCAATACCTTATGCATTCATGCATTGCATATTTGATAGCATAGCATTATCATTTAATAACATTGCATTAAAATTCATGATCTGAAGCGGTCGAGATTTTGATGACAGCAATCTGGGAATCAGTGAAAGTTTGGAAATTTGTTATCATAGAAGAAGATATGATAGAATCTGAACAAGCTCAAGAAGGGTTACAAGAATGAATGACCAAGCATCAACAAAATGTGAAGAACGACACTGCTACACCATGTTTAACAATTTATCCCGAGGCATCTAACCCTAATGATGAGAGAGGTTTTGTGAAGCTTATCATCCCATGACCAAGACTCGAGTAGCTGAAGGATAAATATGCAAGGCTTGAGGAAGAGATTAAGGCAGGAAAAGATGTCGGTGATCTCAAATTTGATGCAAGAGAATTCAGCGCAGTCCATGATCTCATTATTCAACCTAAATTGAAAGTCTCCAATTTTGAGAAGTACAGCGGTTCAAGCTGTCCTAGAATACATTTGGCAATGTTCTGTAGAAAAATGGAAGGGCACTTGGATGATGATAAATTGTTGATCCAATATTTCCATGATAGCCTAGTTGGACCTGCTACATTGTGGTACAACTGATTAAGTCGAGAACATATTCAATCATGGGTTGATTTGGCGAAAGCATTTTTGTGGCAATACAAGTATGTTATAGATCTGGCACCAGATCGCCATCTTCTGCAGAACATGAGTATGAAGGTTAGTGAAAGCTTTAAAGACTACGCATTATGGTGGAGAGGATTAGCAGCTCAAGTAGAACCTTAACATTGGGTTAAGAGAACCCAAGCCGTAACCAGTTGAACTAAGGATAGCCATTGATTAAAGCTTGCACCTTCTTTTTTTTTACTCATGTTTTATTAGTCTGAACAAAAAAATAAATAAGGTGTGAACCACTCACCCACGACATTCAATGCCCATTACGAATATGACTAAAATATTTGGATCCAGAAATTTCCAACCTTTTCACCATTTTCATTCACCGTTCACCGGCATGATCTTGGCCACCGCAGCACCGTCACCTTCACCGCCCCTACGAGCTTGACCGCCACCCTCTGCTGACCACACCGTCGTAAGCCACTCGCCCTAGTTCCCCGTCGTTCGCCGTGAATCTGGGTTTGAAGCTTCGACATAATCTCAAAGGTTTGACCCTCCGTTTCTCGGCGATTTTGTCGCTTGTTCGTCGCACCGCCATAACCGGAGTGGTCCTAGGGCCGAGGCGAACAAAACCTTCATCCTTCTTCTCCTTCTACCCCATTACCCGAAACCAAGCTTAAGAGATAGAGAGAGAATTGTTCATCATCTTCTTCCTCCCTTTGTGCAAAACCGTAAACACTAAGTCTTAAGAGAGAGAGAGAGAGAGTAAGATCATCACTTTGGCCTTGACAGATTGAGCAAATTGATTAAGCTTGAGCCTTGTTAAGATGATAGCTAAGGAGGAAGGTAATATACTTCCCCTTTTCATTTAAATTTCATTCGAATTAAAGCACTAGATTCAGAATTTTGGTTGAATTATGTGGTTGATATATTTCCATGTTTGGTGTTATTGAAATCTAGTTAGGATGTTAATTGTGTTCTTGAATCTTTATCATATTAGTTAATGCTTTGATCGAAATCATGTTATTTAAAAAATTAAAGACTGTTTTATAGCTTAATCAAGGGCTAAACTATTTTTAAAGGGGGCTGGTTTGGTGAATTAAAATCAAGGAATTATTGGTATAAATTAAATGGGACTGCTGGAACATATTTAGACACTTAATGGACTGTTTTAAATGTGTATAAAACGTTAGGGACTGTTTTGCATGAAATAAACATCTTTGGGATTGTTTTGCAAAGCTTAAAAGACAGTTTTAATGATGTAGAAATCTGGTATGTTAAAAAATGAAGAATGAAACAGTTTTAATGAAGATGTATGCAAAATGCAGTTTAGAAATACAGTTAATATGCAGTTTTATAGTTTAGATGCAGTGCAGAATATAAATAGCTGTAAAACAGTCTTGATTAGGATGCAGTGCAGTAAAATTGTATTAAAATGATGCAGAAAGTATGTTGTAATTGAATGCAGAAATCAGTCTCAATATATGCAGAACTAATGCAGTATAGTTTAGTTTAGGTGCAGGTCAGTTTTGCTGAGTACTTAAAATGCAGAAAAACTGTTTGCATAAAATGTATGCATGCAGATTTTTTTTAAAAGACAGTTTAGTGATACATGAAAGCAAAATTTAGGGTGCAGTATGCCTAATATATTATAAATACAATTCGATTGTATTAGAACAGTTTTAAATATGAAATGCAGTCTTGAAACCTTGAATTGATGCACTATGCAATCTTGATGCTATTTGATGTTGTGTGTAGTGTAATTTATAGACAAATTTCGACATGAATAAGTGCAACAAAAGTAGTTCTGTAAAGAAAGAGATAAACAGTTTTATATGTGTAATGACATGGTTTAGAAATGTAAACAGATTTGAGATGCAGTGCAGTATGTATCTATTTTAAAACAGGGCAGCTTAAGCGTTAATGCCTAGTGAAATTTTAAGTTGAAAATACAGTTTGCTAATTTTCTAGATATGGATAAAGCATTAAGTGTAAACCAATTAAAATTTATAATGTTTAAGTTGGAATCTTTAATGAAAAACAATTTGGTAATTTATTGGAAAAGGGTTTGATGAGTTTTCCGACTTGTATCTGGGAATAAGTCGTATTAAGTTGATGCTTGGGTTTGTTGAATCTGGGAAAACGGTGCATCTTAGGCCTTTTCGGCCATTTTGGGCAGCGCGTGGTGATCACGCGCCACCGTGGGCGAATTCTGGCCACCTTGAATGGTGGCCTCTAAACCGAGTTGGCCAAACCGGCTTTATACCCGATCTGGCCTTGTACCGAGTTGACAACCCGTCCTAAACCCCCGAACCGGTCTAATAACCCATATGTTATTTTAAGTGGGTCGGCCTGTTTAAGGGCCCAATGACTTTGGGTATGAAATCCATAGCCGACCTGAACCCATGCCCGAGTCCAACCCGAATCTGAACCTGTTCGACCCGTTGACCGAGTCAACTCAGTGAGTTAACCCCGTTGACCAGTGACGTCATCGCTGACTGCTGATGTCAGTGTTGACCGTTGACCTGCCCGTTGACCGTTGACTTAGACCAAAAGTCAACTTTTTCCTGAAAACTCCTATTTTGGGTTTTTCGACGTCCTGGGTCCGTTTTTGAAGTCTATTTCTCCAAATTCGAACTTGATAAGTTGTTATTCAACATTTTAATTTCTAAATAAATCTGATTATCGTGTTTAAGTTTTGTTTTTGATGTAAATTATTTTGCCATGTATCCGAGATAATGAGGGACGTCAAATTTGAGCTCGAGAGCGATCGCTTAGATCTTTGAAGGATGGCCTATGTAGCTCGGAGTCGAGGTTCAGTCTAATCAAGCTGGTAATCCTGCCCGTATTCGGTTCCTCTACTTCGGTGAGGGTAATCCTGCCCGTATTCAGTTCATCTACTATAGTGAGTGTAATCCATCATGTATTCAGTTATTCTACTTTGGTGAGAGTAATTCCTTACCGTTACCGTTACCGTTACAGGTTCCTATGCTTCGGCTAGGGTAATTCCTTACCGTTACCGTTACAGGTTCCTTTGCTTCGGCTAGGGTAATTCCTTACCGTTACCGTTACCGTTACAGGTTCCTATACTTCGGCTAGGGTAATTCCTTACCGTTACCGTTACAGGTTCCTATGCTTCGGCTAGGGTAATTCCTTACCGTTACCGTTACAGGCTCCTATGCTTCGGCTAAGGTAATTTCTTACCGTTACCGTTACAGGTTCCTATGCTTGGGCTAGGCTAATTCCTTACCGTTACCGTTATAGGTTCCTATGCTTCGGCTAGGCTAATTCCTTACTGTTACCGTTACAGGTTCATATTCTTTGACTAGTGTAATTCTGTCCGGGACCTAAGGTAATCCCTTAGGATGGAACTCACGCCCAAGGAGCTTGAGTTAATGCCTTTATAGACGTAGCTTAGAATTTCATATTGGAGTACAGTCGGAGGGTAATTAAGAATTTAAAAATGAACCTTACTGCAGTTTGAATTATGTGTCTGTGAAATAAAATGTTTACATTGATACTGTTTAGCACTGTTGGGACACACTAAACTCCCTAGTTTAATTTAAACATTTACTCTTTTGACTCTCTGATTTATAGGCTTCTTGCCTGATACTTGGTGATCAAATAATGAGTCGTAATTTGGAACTTGTTATTTTCCAGAACATTATGATAGAGTTATGCTTGCCATATACATGCATGTACTTACAACATCCATTGGTAGTTTTGTATCATTGAGCTTTTCAAAGCCTGTGTTGTTCTTTTTATCGCAGATTAGAAGGAGTCTATCATGGTATAGTGACCGACATATGCGGTTGGAATTCTCTCGGTGTTGTTTTTGAAGTACAGTACTGTACAGTTAGTGGGCATGTACGCCATGTATTGTTTTTTTTGTAGTGTTTGTAAAATACTTCTTGCCATTTTTATATATGTTTAAATGATTTCCAAAAAGGGGTATTTTAAATAGAAGTTGATTTTATAGTTTAATAAGTGTTTAAAAAAAATATTTTCATGTGGATTTTTACTGTGGCTCGCTCTTGTGACCCTAATGTGACTCCCTAAGATTCGTTCTAACGCATAGGCGAGTTTAGGGGGTTACAGCTACAATTGAGGGAAGATGATGGTCCATTTTGTTTGACCGATGCTTACAAGAGGACACCTAAGTGTAGGCCCTAGATCTCTATATTTTTTACATGCAAATTCTATGCATTAATAGCTTGTACATTATGGTCCTTTCAAAAGTGGTCACTCGACTATACCATAATTTAATTTTTGGTAAACTACACCACATACCACTCAACTATGGCCCCTCCCCCGAGTCGAAAATGCCACCGAACTTTAAAATTGTTCAAAACTATCACTAAATTTTAATATGTGAGCAGAAAATACCACTCCGCCACTAACTCTTAACACCCCCGTTAAGTCAAAACGACGTCGTTTTGGTGCGGCTGTTAAGAAGACTAATTTAGCCCAAAACGACGTCGTTTTGCTAGAGGAAAATATAAAACCATACACTTGAGGGGTTTTGAGCCCAGGACCTTCATGAAAGAGAGATATGCCTTAACCACTAAATCAAAATAACATTATATAATATTTTACCATGAATATTATATATCTCAAACTACTTCAGATTAATTTAAATTAATTTCTGAAATAAATAATATTAATATAAATAATATAAAATATATTATTTGTATATATAAAAAATATATAAATAAAACTATATTTTTTATTTTTATATAATATTTATAATATAAATATATAATTTAAAAAAACTCCAAAAATATTCATAAAAACAATATATTTATATTATAAATATTAAATAAAAATTCTAAACTCTAAATCTTAAACTTTAAACTAAAAAGACCAAACCTCAAACCCTAAATCTTATGATTTAAGGTTTGTGGTTTATAGTTTTTTATATATTATTTATAATATAAATATATTGTTTTTATGAATTTTTTAATTTTTTAAAATAATATAGTTTATTGATATGTGTAAAAACAATATATTTTATATTATTTATAGAATTATTTTTATAAAATAATTTTGTTGAACTAATTGGATAACTTTATATAATTTAAATAAAATATTTTGTTTTTATATTTCTATATATTATTTATAATATAAATATATTATTTTAAAAAATATAAAATTCATATATATAAAACTCTTAAATCCTAAATTCTATGGTTTAGAATTTAAGTTTGAGGGTCGGAGTTTGTGGGTAAAAAATTTAAGATTTAGGGTTTTTTATATATTATTAATAATATAAATATATTATTTTTATGAATATTTTAGGGTTTTTAAATAATATATTTATATTATTAATAATATATAAAAAATAATATATTTTTATTTTTATATATTAATATATATATGTAAATAATTAATATTTATATGTTAATATTATTTATAATATTATTTATTTCATAAAATATTTTGAATTAATCTTAGCTAGTTTTAGATATATAATATTTATGGTAAAATATTACATAATGCTATGTTGGTTTAGTGGTTAATGCTTAGTTTTTTCTCCTAAAGGTCTTGGGGTTCAAATCCACCTAAGTGCATGATTTTAATATTTTTCCTCCAACAAAATGATGTCGTTTTGGGCTAAATTAGGCTTCAAAATAGCTACACCACAACGACGTCATTTTAACTTAACGACGAAGTGATATTTTTGACTCACATATTAAAGTTCAGTGATAGTTTTGAATAAAAGTTCGGTGGCATTTTCGACTCATTGGCCATAGTTGAGTGGTATGTGGTGTAGTTTGCCCTTCAATTTTAATCATCTAAATTCTATTTTAATTATTTAGAAGTGTTCCCTAAGTTCAAATTAAAATATAACATTCCTTTAGGCCCCGATTTAGGGTGTTACAAATCCCTCCCCCTTAAAGAAATTCGTTCTTGAATTTACCCGAGGGAAACAAATGAGGATATTGGTCTCTCATTACAGATTCGGGTTCCCAAGTAGCTTCACTATTCTTGTGATTCTTCCATAGAACTTTAACAAGAGTCACAGATTTTGTAACACCCGAGTTTAGGGGTTAGGAGAAGTAATATTTTAATATTATTTGGGCTCGAATTTATAATTAAAATGATCCTTTAAAATTTCGGGTTTCAAAATAAATATTTGAAATGGGACCAAATTGATTAAATTACAAGTTGGAGAGTTTTTTAAAGAATAAAGGGGATAGCCATTCATTAATGGTCTTTTGGTAATTTGCCCATTTTTCAATTTAAATCCCCCTTTTTCACAAATAAACACTATTCACTCTCTTCCTCATCCATTTTCAACGTGAAACAAGAGCTCTCTCCCCTTCATCACTATTCCATCAAAAAGCTCATCCATTTCAACTCATTTTCGAAAGGTAATATCATTTTTGACATCTCCTCAACTCCCTCTCTTTAAAAGTACCATTTGTTTTCATTTTCATTGAAGTTTTAAAATTGGGGTTTTCAAAAGATTTGATTAAAATGGTGTCTTTGTGTAGCTAAACTTAATATTTTGATTTAATATGGTTAGTTATGGAATATTGGAGCCAAATGGTACAACATATGTGAATTTTGAATGATTTTGAGCAATTCCCGAAATTGGGTAAAAATGAGGTTTTTGGAGGGTTTTGGGTGAGTTTTGGGGGTTGTTTTAGGTGGAATTTGATAGGCTATTGATAGTGCTATGGTCAGGGGTTGAATTGGGATCATTTGTGGGTGCAATGGATGTTGGAAACATGGTTTTTGGACGTGGTTTTGGGGCTGCCCGAGTTTTCTAAAAATGGGGTTTGTTCATGGCTTGCAACATTGTAAATTGAATTTGAATTGTGTTTCGAGTTGGTCTTTTGATGTTGGGCTGATTTGGGATTGTTTGAAATGTGTCTAAGGATCCGGGTTGGTCTTTTGAAGTGGTTGCTTGCTTGGCTTGGAACTTGGAAGCTTAGGTGAGTGGTTAATCATTTTACATGGTTTTTAAATGGTTGGTTCGAGTATGTGGACTAGGTTGGGCTTGGTAGACCCACCTAGAGTTAGGATTAGGGTGGTAGCCTAATCCTAAACTTGATCTAGAGCCTTTGGATGAACTTATATATATGGATGTTTATGCCTCGTATGACTTGTGATATGATTGCTTATGTATATTGTGTTATACATGTGAGATGAGGCATGATTTGTGATGCTTATGGCATGCATGGTAATGGTTCATGATTGTGATCATGGTGAGTACGTGCTAAGCATTGAATTGATTGAAATGAGTAATGTGGAATGAGTTAAATGTTGGCACTAGTACGCTTGAGTACAAATGATCGATCATTAGGATGTTAGTGTGTACACATGAGTCAAAAGTCGCGCGTGGCCTTGGTGGCGTTGAGTCACCAAGGAGGAGTACAGGTTCGCCCGGAAATTGTAATTATATGTAGTCGATGATGAGTGGAATCCCATCGACGGGGATGAGGATGAGTGGAATCCCCTCCGCGAGACTGGTGATGAGTGTAATCCCACCGTGAGGTAAAGTGGTTGTTGGATATGAGTTCCAACGTGTTTATCCGCGTATTTGGGTCATAACTAGGTGCCAATATTGATTGATATGTGTATCAATATGTTGTGAAATATGATCCTTATTTGGATGTTTATATGTGATTTCATGCGTTGTGGACTAGAGCTTTATGAGCATGGCATTTATTTGAATATCGTTCATGCATCTTAACTTGTGGCTCTGGAGGATTCTTGGTAATTATGTATTTTGCCTTGGCTAAGATCGTGCTCGGACCCTGCATTGTCGAGGTTTGTTTTTAAAGAGCTTACCCTCACTAAGCTTTATTGCTTACGCTCTCTCTTTTTTCGGCAATGCAGATCCTTAGTTCGTGGGTTGCTAAGAGCAAGAAGGGGGCCTCCAAGTGTGCTTGTGGTGCTTGTTTAGCTACCAAGTATGAACTTTTAAATTAAGATGTAATGGTCAAGCAATGGGGCATGTAATATTATTATGTTGTTTTTGGATTATGTTGTGGTTGATGTTGCTTAGGAGCATGTTAAACTCCTCGTTTGTGCTTGTTAATTGGCTTGAGATGTATGCCTTGCTTGAAACCATGTTGGTATTTTGCTATCTAGAATTTGTCTAAGTGTTGGCTATGTGGATGCTTAACTCCTTAAATGAGTTGTATGAATGCATGACTTGTGATGTTATGCCTTGGTGTTTAAATTTCATTTTAATGAAGTTAAAGCATGCTTATATAGTTGGTTTGCCTTAGGTTTAATTGTTAGTGTGTTGATGGGGGTTTTGGTGGTGTTTCAGGGCACCCTTGTGCCTTAAAACAACCAAAACGAGTCTGCAGACAGGGGCGTATCGAAACGGGCTACCCTGTTTCGATACGGTCCCTTTTTGTTTGGCCAGGCGTTTCGAAACGGATAGGGGCTGTTTCGGTACATTTTAGCTACTGGAATTTTGAGAAATTGACGAGATAAAGGCGTTCCGAAATGGGTCTTTGATGTTTCGAAACGGTCAAATCTCGTTGACCAGGAGAAGTTGACCGTTGGGGTCGTTTCGATACGGGTTACCCCTATTTCGAAATGGTCTCCTCAGGTTGACCCTGACCTGTTGACTAAGTCAAGGCGTATCGAAACACCCTAAGGGCGTTTCAATACGGCCTGTTATAAAAGGTTAAAATGTGCTGTTTAAAGTGTTGTCTTGGTTGGTCGATGTTAGATTGTTTGTATTTCCGATGTTGTACTTCACATAGGATTTAATCATGCCTATAGACAATATAAAGTTAAAAGAAATTTTCTGGGTCGTTAACCGAGGGGGAACCTTAACGGGTTTCGCTTCGGTTTTCCCCGTGTGGCCCACCCGGACCGGTCATCCGACCAGACCGGGACGAGGGGGTTACACTTGTTGGTATCAGAGCCAGGTTATCGAGACCTTGGGCAGGTAAGTGAGGTAAATTTAAGTTTTGAATTGATATACACGGTGTTTTCTTGCTTTGTAAGTATGATTGCTTGTGTGACAAGTATGTTGATTGTTTTATTTCAAAGCATGTTTTCTGAGAGTCCCATTGCTACTATTACATCGGAAAAAAAATTTAAGTGAGGGAAACGTACTTGAGCACTTGGAAGCCTTGCCTTGCTAACCCGATCTTGTATATTTGTTTGTTGTGGTTGTAGTTATCGTTTGAGAGCGATGTCTAGGCCGAGGGGTAGGCCGAGGGTGGTTTGCCAGGAACCACGTGTTGCGGCTCCTGTTGAGCCAGTGATTGGTGTTGAGGCTCATATAGAAGGGTCGGTGGCCGCGGGAGTTGGCGCTCCTCCACCACCACCACCTCCTCCGCCTGGAGTTGGGGGCGAGGATGGAGCCGGAGGAGAGGGACCTCAAGGTGGCCAAGGTGGCCAAGGTCTAGCGGGAATCGATATGACTCCGCTAGTGCAAGCTATGGTGGGAGCATTTTAGGCCGCAGTTGCGGGAGCTCAGGCTGCAGCTCAGCCTAGGTGTGACGTTGCTAGTCTACCTTTGGAGAGGCTCCGTAGCTTGGGGCCCGAAGAGTTCAGGGGATCTACTCCAGAGAGATCGGAGTTATGGTTGGAGAAGACAGTTCGTATCTTGGCTCAGATGGGTTGTGCGGGCGCACATAGATTGGGCTGTGTGATTTCCTTGCTTCAGAGTGATGCCTACACCTGGTGGGTCACCATTACTACTGGGGTTCCAGAGGCAGAGATTGATTGGGATTTCTTTGAGACCGCTTTCAGGAAGAGGTACTTGGGACCGAGGTACTTAGATGAGCAGAAGCGAGAGTTTATGGCCCTTACTCAGGGAGATGCTTCTGTGACTGACTATGAGATCTGTTTTGTTCGCTTGAGTCAGTACGCTCCAGAGTTGGTTCCTACGGAAGTGGAACGCTGTAACCGTTTCCGCTATGGGTTGAGTGAGGAGATTAAGAGGTACAAGCTAGCTTCTGACTACTCAGACTTTGATGTATTGGTCGTGAGGGCCAAGGATTTAGAGCACAGTTTGGGTTCGTCCAAACGATCTGGTGGTACTAGTTCTGGTAAGAGGCATAACCACTTTGGTGGTAGAGATGCCAAGAGGCATAGAGGTGGCGGACATCAGTTTGACCATAGACGTGGCGGTGGCCATCATGGTAGGGGCCAATAGGGCCATAGAGGAGGAGGGCGTTTGCCAGAGTGTACCCGTTGTGGGAGACAGCACGCTGGTGAGTGTTGGGGTAACTTTCTTGCTTGTTGGAACTGTGGGTCGAGGGACCACTTTAGGAGAGATTGTCCGCATCAGGCGGCACAAGCACCGAACATTGCTCAGGCTCCTGCGAGAGCGAATGATTTTCAGAGAGGCCGTGGGCGCGGTCGTGGCTACTTCCAGCCTAGGGCTGATGCACCTAGGGTAGATGCTCAGAGGAACCTTCCTCATGTTGTGGCAGTGCAGCCAGAGGCGGGAGGACCAACGAGAGTTTATGCTCAGAGGGAGGCCGGGAATGACACTGATGTGATAGCAGGTAATTTTGAGTTACAGTCTATGTCTTTGCTTTCTTTGGTTGATTCGGGTTCTACACATTCCTACATTTTAAGTGAGCATACACAGAAGTTAGATATCCCTGTTGAGATCTTAGATGTAGCTATGCATGTTACTAGTTCTTTTGGTGAGACAGTTGTGGTTAGACGTATGTATAGGAGATGTCCACTGAAGATTCAGGGTCATGTGTTCTCAGTTGATATGATGGAACTTCCTTTCTATGGCTTCAACATTATTTTGGGTATGGATTGGTTAGTTGAGCATCGAGCTAGTGTGGATTTTGAGACGAAGAGAATTTCTTTGAAGCTTTCTGATGACTACGAGGTAGTGGTGGTAGGCGAGAACATTATGTTCTTGTCTAATGTGGTGTCAGCTTTAGAGGCTCATAGGTTGATGGACTCCGGATGTGGGGCTTATTTAGCTTATGTTATGAATCTGAATATGAGTGAAGCTAGACCGAAAGATATCAGAACAGTTTGTGACTTTCCGGATGTGTTTCCTGAAGAGTTGCCGGGTTTACCTCCTGACAGAGATGTTGAGTTTGTGATTGAGACTATTTCAAGGTCTAATCCAGTTTCGATAGCTCCGTATCGTATGGCTCCGAAAGATTTGAAAGAATTGAAGAGTCAGTTGCAAGAATTATTAGACCGTGGTTTCATTAGGCCTAGTAGTTCTCCTTGGGGTGCTCTTGTATTGTTTGTGAAAAAGAAAGATGGTAGTATGCGTCTGTGTATTGACTATAGACAGTTGAATCAGTTGACTGTGAAGAACAAGTATCTGTTGCCTTGCATAGATGATTTGTTTGATCAGTTGAGAGGTGCTTCAGTGTTCTCGAAGATAGATTTGAGATCCGGGTACTACCAGTTGAAGGTGAAAGAGTGTGATGTTCCGAAGACAGCTTTTAGGACTAGATATGGTCACTATGAGTTTCTTGTGATGCCGTTTGGGCTCACGAATGCACCTGTAGCATTCATTGACATGATGAACAGAATTTTTAGAGACTATCTAGACCGTTTTGTAGTTGTTTTCATTGATGACATACTTGTGTACTCGAAGACAGAAGAAGAGCATGATGAGCACTTGAGATTTGTTTTACAGAGATTGTTGAGCAATCAGTTGTATGCGAAGCTTAGTATATGTGAGTTCTGGATTCGAGAGGTTGTATTTCTTAGCCATGTTGTTTCGGCCGAAGGTATCCGTGTTGATCCATCGAAGATTGAGGCTATTGTTGAGTGGAAACAACCTAAGTCCGTGACCGAGATTAGGAGTTCCCTAGGGTTAGCCGGTTATTATAGGAGGTTTGTCGATGGTTTCTCTAGAGTAGCTGCTCCTTTGACTAAATTGTTACAAAAAGGAGTTAAGTTTGAATGGTCAGATGCAAGACAGAAGGCCTTTGAGAAATTGAAAGAAGCTTTGACAATTGCTCCAGTGTTAGTGCAACCTGTTTCAGGTAAGGAGTTTGTGATTTACAGTGATGCTTCCTACGTAGGTTTAGGATGTGTTTTGATGCAAGAAAGAAGAGTTGTTGCCTATGTTTCTAGACAGTTGAAGATTCATGAGAAGAACTATCCTACTCATGATATAGAGCTAGCCGCAGTTGTTTTTTCATTGAAGATTTGGCGTCATTATTTTTATGGTGAGAAGTGTATAGTTTACACTGATCACAAGAGCTTGAAGTACTTGATGGCAAAGAAAGAGTTGAACTTGAGACAAAGAAGATGGCTAGAGTTGCTAAAAGATTATGATTTGACCATTGAGTACCATCCGGGTAAAGCAAATGTAGTTGCCGATGCTTTGAGTAGGAAAGTGGCCGTTGAGTTGAGAGCTATGTTTGCTAGATTGAGTGTGTCCAATGATGGTGGGTTGATCATCGAGTTGCAAGTGAAGCCTTCCTTGATTCAGATGATTAGAGAGAAGCAGTTGCAAGATGTGACTTTAGTTCCTCATGTTCAGGACATAGCCGAAGGAAGACAGACCGAGTATAGTTTCAGCGGTGAGAGCTTGTTGTGCTTTAGAGATAGAATTGTTGTACCAGAAGATGTTGAGTTGAGACGTCAGATTCTGAGTGAAGCACATTTGAGTCCCTTTTCTATGCATCTGGGTAGTACCAAGATGTATCGTGACTTGAAGAATGATTATTTCTGGGTTGGTTTGAAGAAAGATGTAGCCGAGTATGTAATTCGTTGTATGGTTTGTTAGAGAGTGAAGGTAGAACATCAGGTTCCTTCAGGTTTGTTACAGCCTTTGAAGATTCTGGAATGGAAATGGGAGAGGATCACCATGGATTTTGTGTCGGGGTTGCCTTTGTCTCCTTCGATGAAGAACTCTGTTTGGGTGATTGTTGATAGGTTCACGAAGTGTGCTCACTTCTTAGCGGTGAACACTACGGATTACTTAGACAAGTTGGCAAACTTTTACATCCGTGAGATTGTGAGACTTCATAGAGTTCCGAAGTCTATTGTTTCAGATAGAGATCCTAGATTTACTTCGAGGTTCTGGGGTTGCTTGCATAGTGCTCTAGGTAGCCGTTTGCATTTCAGTACGTCATATCATCTGTAGTCCGATGGGCAGTCAGAGCGAGTGATACAGATTCTAGAGGATGCTTTGTTGTTGTGTGATTGACTTCCAGGGTTCTTGGGAGAAGCACTTACCGTTGGTTGAGTTTGCTTACAACAACAATTATCAGTCTAGTATTCAGATGGCTCCCTATGAGGCTTTGTATGGTAGCCGATGTAGGACTCCGATTTGTTGGGCTGATACGGGTCAGAGATTGTTACCTATACCGGATTTGCTTAAGGGGACTACCGATAAAGTGAAGTTGATTTGTGACCGTTTGAAAGCAGCTTCCGATCGTCAGAAGTCATATGCAGATTTGAAGAGGAAAGAGATTGAGTACTCCGTAGGTGAGAAAGTGTTTCTGAAAGTATCTCCGTGGAAGAAGGTAATGAGATTTGGCCGGAAGGGCAAGTTGAGTCCGAGGTTCATTGGTCCGTATGAGATAGTTGAGCGGATTGGACCTGTAGCTTACCGTTTGAGGTTACCTTCTGAGTTAGAGAAGATCCACGATGTCTTTCATGTGTCGATGCTTAGGAGATATAGATCGGATCCTTCTCATGTTATGCCCGTTGAGGAGATAGAGCTAAATCCGGATTTGTCTTATAATGAAGAGCCTGTTGAGATACTTGCTTCTGATAGCAAGGTGTTGCGTGGTAAGACCATAGAGTTGGTCAATGTGTTGTGGAGACATAGAGGTGTGGAAGAGGCCACGTGGGAGAGGAAAGCTGACATGGTTGAGCAGTTTCCGTATTTGTTTCCGTCAGGTAATTTCGGGGACGAAATTCCTTAAGTGGGGGACAGTTGTAACACCCGGGTTTAGGGGTTAGGTGAAGTAATATTATAATATTATTTGGGCTCGGATTTATAATTAAAATGATCCTTTAAAATTTCGGGTTTCAAAATAAATATTTGAAATGAGACCAAATTGATTAAATTACAAGTTGGAGAGTTTTTTAAAGAATAAAGGGGATAGCCATTCATTAATGGCCTTTTGGTAATTTGCCCATTTTTCAATTTAAATCCCCCTTTTTCACAAATAAACACTATTCACTCTCTTCCTCATCCATTTTCAACGTGAAACAAGAGCTCTCTCCCCTTCATCACTATTCCATCAAAAAGCTCATCCATTTCAACTCAATTTCGAAAGGTAATATATTTTTTGACCTCTCCTCAACTCCCTCTCTTTAAAAGTATCATTTGTTTTCATTTTCATTGAAGTTTTGAAATTGGGGTTTTCAAAAGATTTGATTAAAAATGATGTCTTTGTGTAGCTAAACTTAATATTTTGATTGAATATGGTTAGTTATGGAATATATGAGCCAAATGGTACAACATATGTGAATTTTGAATGATTTTGAGCAATTCACGAAATTGGGTAAAAATGAGGTTTTTGGAGGGTTTTGGGTGAGTTTTGGGGGTTGTTTTAGGTGGATTTTGATAGGCTATTGATAGTGCTATGGTTAGGGGTTGAATTGGGATCATTTTTGGGTGCAATGGATGTTGGAAACATGGTTTTTGGACATGGTTTTGGGGCTGCCCGAGTTTGCTAAAAATGGGGTTTGTTCATGGCTTGCAACATTGTAAATTGAATTTGAATTGTGTTCCGGGTTGGTCTTTTGATGTTGGGCAGATTTGGGATTGTTTGAATTGTGTTTGAGGTTGTTTAGAAGCAGGAACTTGTGTTGGAGAAGCTTCGGGAAGAAATCTGGGATTGTGAGAGTGGTTGCTTGCTTGGCTTGGAACTTGGAAGCTTAGGTGAGTGGTTAATCGTTTTACATGGTTTTCAAATGGTTGGTTCGAGTATGTGGACTAGGTTGGGCTTGGTAGACCCACCTAGAGCTAGGATTACGGTGGTAGCCTAATCCTAAACTTGATCTAGAGCCTTTGGATGAACTTATATATATGGATGCTTATGCCTCGTATGACTTGTGATATGATTGCTTATGTATATTGTGTTATACATGTGAGATGAGGCATGATTTGTGATGCTTTTGGCATGCATGGTAATGGTTCATGATTGTGATCATGGTGAGTACGTGCTAAGCACGAAATTGATTGAAATGAGTAATGTGGAATGAGTTAAATGTTGGCACTAGTATGCTTGAGTACAAATGATCGATCATTAGGATGTTAGTGTGTACACATGAGTCAAAAGTCGCGCCTGGCCTTGGTGGCGTTGAGTCACCAAGGAGGAGTAAGGGTTCGCCCGGAAATTGTAATTATATATAGTCGATGATGAGTGGAATCCCATCGACGGGACGTGAGGATGAGTGGAATCCCCTCCGCGAGACCGGTGATGAGTGTAATCCCACCGTGAGGTAAAGTGGTTGTTGGATATGAGTTCCAACGTGTTTATCCGCGTATTCGGGTCATAATTAGGTGCCAATATTGATTGATATGTGTATCAATATGTTGTGAAATATGATCCTTATTTGTATGTTTATATGTGATTTCATGCGTTGTGGAATAGAGCTTTATGAGCATGGCATTTATTTGAATATCGTTCATGCATCTTAACTTGTGGCTCTTGAGGATTCTTGGTAATTATGTATTTTGCCTTGGCTAAGATCGTGCTCGGACCCTGCATTGTCGAGGTTTGTTTTTAAAGAGCTTACCCTCACTAAGCTTTATTGCTTACGCTCTCTCTTTGTTCGGCAATGCAGATCCTTAGTTCGTGGGTTGCTAGGAGCAAGAAGGGGGCCTCCAAGTGTGCTTGTGGTGCTTGTTTAGCTACCAAGTATGAACTTTTAAATTAAGATGTAATGGTCAAGCAATGGGGCATGTAATCTTATTATGTTGTTTTTGGATTATGTTTTGGTTGATGTTTCTTAGGAGCATGTTAAACTCCTCGTTTGTGCTTGTTAATTGGCTTGAGATGTATGCCTTGCTTGAAACCATGTTGGTATTTTGCTATCTAGAATTTTTCTAAGTGTTCGCTATGTGGATGCTTAACTCCTTAAATGAGTTGTATGAATGCATGACTTGTGATGTGATGCCTTGGTATTTAAATTTCATTTTTAATGAAGTTAAAGCATGCTTATATAGTTGGTTTGCCTTAAGTTTAATTGTTAGTGTGTTGATGGGGGTTTTGGTGGTGTTTCGGGGCACCCTTGTGCCTTAAAACAGCCAAAACGAGTATGCAGACAGGGGGCGTATCGAAATGGGCTACCCTGTTTCGATACGGTCCCTTTGTGTTTGGCCAGGCGTTTCGAAACGGATAGGGGCTGTTTCGGTACATTTTAGCTACTGGAATTCTGAGAAATTGACGAGATAAAGGCGTTCCAAAACGGGTCTTTGATGTTTCAAAACGGTCAAATCTCGTTGACCACGAGAAGTTGACCGTTGGGGTCGTTTCGATACGTGTCACCCCTGTTTCGAAACGGTCTTCTCAGGTTGACCCTGACCTGTTGACTAAGTCAAGGCGTATCGAAACACCCTAAGGGCGTTTCGATACGTCCTGTTATAAAAGGTTAAAATGTGCTGTTTAAAGTGTTGTCTTGGTTGGTCAATGTTAGATTGTTTGTATTTCCGCTGTTGTGCTTCACATAGGATTTAATCATGCCTATAGACAAGATAAAGTTAAAAGAAATTTTCTGGGTCGTTAACCGAGGGGGAACCTTAACGGGTTTCGCTTCGGTTTTCCCCATGTGGCTCACTCGGACCGGTCATCTGACCAGACCGGAACGAGGGGGTTACAGATTTGTTTCGAAGTCTCTTGATTTCACGATCCAGAATCTGAACTGGTTCTTCTTCATAGGTTAAATTGAGATCAAGTTCTATATCTTCCTGTTCAAGAATGTGGGAGGGGTCGAATCTATATTTATGAAGCATAGATACGTGGAAGACATTGTGAATCTTGTCAAACTCACATGGAAGAGAAAATTTGAACGCTACAGGGCTAACTCGTTCAATAACCTCGAAGAGTCCGATAAATCGACGGCTAAGCTTTCCCATTTTTTTCTGAATTGAAAGACTTTCTTCCATGGTGATACTTTTAAAAATACACGATCTCCCACTTCGTAAAGAATTTCACTTCTCTTTTTATCTGCATGGCTATCGAATCCGTCAAAAATAAATACCTACTTGTTCTTTGGATTCTTAGTACCGGCAAGTAGGGTCGATTCCACAGAGACCGGTAAGAAATTAAATTCACAAGCGATTGCAATAAAAGTAAAAGGGGGCTTTTTATTTGATTTGGAGAAAGCAATTGTAATAAGGAACAACTCAATATAAATTGGAATTCTAGTCAAGGTAGAACTCGGAATATTAAATCAATAACTTAGATCATAGATTTTACAAAAGACAAATCAATATCAATCTCAAATAGCTTGGTTTCAAGTTAGATGATAACGCACAAATAACTTAAATCTCTTCTTTGATAAAAAGTAATTTAATAACCCAACAAATAACTTAAATCTCTTCTTTCACAAAAAAGTTTTAATAATACCCAAAGAACAGACAAGCAGACAAGGGGAAACACATAAATCATCAAAAGTCTAAACCTTCGGTCTCTACTTGGACGAATCAGCAACGCGATTCACTGCCTCTGGTTTGCATTTGAAGACTACGAAACCTTGTGTATCAACGCTTGCAATCATCTTTTGCATGAGAAGTGAAAATGGATTGGATTTTATGTGTGCACACCATTTGTTTGTGAATATTTCCGAATATAATTGTGTGCACAATTGAAAAAAGAAATATCAAGTAAGAATTAGAGGCGCGCACGCAACCTTAATGGTGAGGAAAACAAGCTCGGGAAATCAGATACAAAGAGTTTGGACGGTTTTTGTATCAAACTTGCCGGAGCAACTAAATTGGCAAGGCGTTTGGCAAGTTTTCGACAGAAATGGAGTGGTTGTAGATGTGTTTGTACCGAGAAAGAGAGCGAGAGATGGAACCAGAATCGAATTTGCACGTTTGGGATCAAAGGCGAATGCGGATTGAATCATAGAGCATTTTCATGGATTTCGGTTTTACAGATACAAATTAAAGGTAATGATGGCGCAAAGAGAGACTAGGGATATGTTTTGGAGAAGAAAACATGATAACACTGATTCAAGGACGGATAAGGAGATCTAGAAATAGTGGGATGATCTTGATGATACGAACAATTCTAAAAGGAATCTAGTGAGGCGGCTTAAGAATGATGAGGCTGGTGATGATCGGATCATATCAAAAGAGCAATCCAGAGTGGAAGAGAAATGCAAATGCGTGGAAGAGGTTATTGATGCCGATAAATGGGAGGTTTTATAGAATTGCGCTTTGGGTTTTTGCCATCAACCTTGCCAAACAACAGATCTTGCAAAGGAGATTACAAAGGCGAAATTGTCAGGTTTCACGTTGATGCGAGTCGTAGGCTCTCTTATATTATTCATGTTTGAAGATAAAGAATCGAGGAAGAGAATTTTGAAGACTATGCGTCTAAAAAAATGGTTTGAAAATTTAATTGAATGAACGCCTACATCATTTTTACCGAATCGAAGGGTATGGCTTTTAGTTAGTGGAATTCCTACTCATGGATGGTCTGAAGAAACATTTTAGAATATTGTAGCGATTTAGGGCAAACTCGTATGGATTGACAATGAGACTTTGGCGCCTTCAACTTTTGAACGATGTCGATTTTAGATCGAAACCGACTGGATTTCACACATAGATGAAGTAATAGACCTGAGAATTAATGATAACGTCTTTACAATTCACATTATAAAAATTGAGGAAGCGATTGGCCCTAAGTGTGACTGTAGTTGTGAGGTAGCAAACTGTTTGGAAGATACAGTGAGTACTGAGGATTTGAATATGGAGATGTCTAGCTCGGTTAAGGTGTCTGTGAGTGGGAGGTCAGCAAATGATACAGTGGTACCCAATTCTTTCTCTTATGCGGCTGTTGGATCGAGCCAAATTGACCGTATGTGGAATGAGAACAAGAGAGAGGATAGGCGTGTCATGAGCAAGGAAAGTTGGATGGCCGATGAAGATGTAAGCTGTGTCCATCTTGAAAGGGTAAGTCAGCGAATTCTGGATATTTTGCTGAGTGATGCTGTGGTGGATGTTTTTCCAAACAATGTGGGAGTTCCATGTGCAGAACTAGTTGCCGAAGAACTAGTAGCTGATCAATTGAGCGCACGTGTTGATGGGTCAAGGATAGAAATTCCTAGGGCTAATAAGGCTCAAACAATTGAATACAATGTAGAGTTTAGAAGGTTACGACAGGTTTCAGAAATCAAAATAAGTTTTTTATTGCCTGGTGAGCAAGGTGAGGATGAAGCGAAGCTGATAAAAAAGGCATAGGCCGTCTGAAGAAAAACCAAAAACCATCAAAGGTAATTGCTAATGGCTCTTTGTCAGATTCAAACTTCTATACCCGGAAACAGGTTATTTTAAGAGAAGCGGAGGAAACATTGAAATTGGGTACTCTGTTTGGGGAAAAAACAATTGGAAACGAACAAGAAATTGTAAAGGATATCACACATATGATTGAAGCGTGAGAACACCACTAATTGCGAAGAGTGTTGAGTTTGTGGTCATGGAATGTGAGAGGGATTGGTTCGGCGTCAAAGCGTAAATCGGTTCAATGCCTTTTGAGACAACAAAGGTGTGTGATGGTCATTTTACAGGTGACAAAATTGAAGACAACAAGTGATGGTATGGTGACTAAGATATATATGATTTACGGATGATTTTGATTATGTGTTTACGCCTTCTTCCAATCTGTTTTGACCTTCGAGAGAGGGAACAAATTTATTCAGTTCTTGGAAGTCTATTTTTATGGTATAGTAGAAGTATACGTACTGTGTGTGGGAGGGAATCAAGCGAGTTTGTTGGGCGATATGTGTTATGGTAATCTACAACGAGGTATGGGGGACTTATTCATTGGCTGTGGTGCGTGATTTCTTTTGTGTCGATAGAGTGGCATGTTAAAAGTGTGAGGATCGAATAGTATGGAAACATGCAACACCGAGCCATTTTTTCTGTTGGTGCTTGACGACATCTTTTGGCTTGGAAGTTGCATCCGAGGGGACTTATTGTTGAGTTCATGTATTCATTGTTTGGCCGAGTTTTTGGAGAGGGGAAGTGTTGATAGCACATCTTGGTTTTGCATGCTAGCGTGAATGTTTTATGTTTTGGTTTCTTGCTTTAGTTTGTTTCGTGTTTGTTCGGTTGTTTTTGGTGTTTGTTTTTTATCTCATACTCCTCGGTACTCTTTTTCTCCATTTAGGTGTAGGGAGGTTTTTAATGAGGCCATGGAGTGTGATGGCATTGTATGATACTTATTAATAAAACCATACTCTTTTTCTTATAAAAAATAACCCATAAATTACTAACTCTTATTATCAAGGTTAAAATTCTTAGATAACCCACTAAGAATTATAACGTATCAAATAGCATTAAGAACCATAGGCCCAAACACATATTCTTACTAAGCACCAACCGGTTAACTTAATAAAAACATGAATTCATACCTTGGGAAATCTAACCCGAATTTCCTTCCACCTGCACCAATAACCCATGACTTGGTTGCATGCATACGTATAACCTAACACACATGATGATGAAGCAAAAAAGATATTAAGATACTTGAATAAATATGAAGATAATTTGGGAACAAGAAATCTCACTAAAAACTTGATATAATATCCTTGCAACTACACTTGACTAGAAAAGAGGGGTTTTAGTCACTCATGGTGGTCGATGGCTACAGCCTACAAGAGAGGGAATAGGGTTTCGGCTACTTCAGGTTCTTTTTCCTTCACCCTTTGACCACTATTTATAGGTGAAAATAAGGGGAAGACTTTATGTTAAATACAACGACCCTAAACTACTTTAATTTTGGTAAAAGTAGAAGTCCTTCTTGTAGTAGGATTCCTTGTCCTCCAAGTCAAAATGTTTGTGACGCGCCGTGGTCACGTCTTATTCTATGAATGCTACTGGTTTTGCGTGAAGGATTTTCCATAAATGCCAAAAAGGTGCTAAAACTCGTCTTTTATGTATAAAACGTCATTAAGGCCCAAAAACACCTGCAAAACCAAATCAGAACCAAATCAAGGGTTTTAAGATAGATTAATGTGCTAAAACATATGATTTAATATACGAAAAACATGCAAATATATGACTTATCATATACCCCCACACTTAGATATGCTTGTCCTCAAGCATATTGAAATTTAAGATCTAGGGTCCCTTTGGTAACGAAGAGAGGATAAAAGAAGTAACAAGTCATGATTGCAAATTAGCACAAGCAAATAATATCCCAATTAATTATCATGAAGTCAAAGATGGAATAAAATCAAACACCCTCGCAAAGGATTCACTCAATATTGCTCAGTGTTTAAGGGACAACAACACTCAAGTCAAAGCATGAAAAGATACTTACCATAGGCTTGAAATATATCACATCTCCACCACTTAGTTAGATTGAATCTCAAAATCAAAAGGTCTTTAAATGTGTTGTAGCAGGGCTTAGGACAAGGTATGATGAGAAGGACTTTTGGGCTCTTTGAATCGAAGAATTTCACACTTCTTTTTTCTATTATGTATCAAGATTTTTTAATTTTTTGGGAGAAACAAGGATTCAATCTTTTTCACACTTTTTGTATTTTCTTTCCTTTGAATTTTCTCTATCTTTTTTGAACAAGACAACTTTCTCTTTGATTTTTCTTTTCCTTATTTTTCAAGATTTTCTCCATTTCTTTTTTCTTTTTGCTTGATTTTTCTCTTTTTCAAGTAAGGAAAGTATGTAGTTCTCCAAGTTCGGGTGTCAATTGGGGAAATCAACATAAAATGAATTAGGCTTGTAATGTGGTTAATTTCCAAACAAAAGGCTTAGGCTCAAAAGTGGTTCTCTAATGGTCATAATTACCAAGGTAGGCTTTTTGGCTCAAGGCTCATACCTAAGTGCCTTAATCATCTCAAGTAATTCAATCCTACAATGTGGTCTCGACATGCATAACATCGCAAGTTCTAGAAGAAATCTAATCATGTTTGACAATCACTCAATGAAGGAAAAATATGAAGCACTAATATATATGCTTATTAAGGCTCGCGTCTCACAAAGTGGTTTGTTGTGTCTGATTTTATCCATCCAACTATCGAAAGATTTTATCCAGTCGCCAACACTCACTGCCAATCTACATGGTGATGTTATTATATTTAGGCAGGCTGAGGATGAAACTTTATATGATGCTTGGGAAAGATTTAAAGATCTTTTGAGAAGGTGTCCTATGCATGGATTTCCAAATTGGACCCAAATACAAACTTTCTACAACGGATTAAATGCACAAACGAGGCCTGTTGTTGATGCTTTGACAATCCGTTCATTGCTTGACAAGAACTATACGGAGGTTTAGAGCACCCTTGAAAGAATTTCAGTTAATGATTTTGAGTACCTCGTTGCCAAGTTAGGTAACAGAAATAAAACCAATGGGAAATTGAAGGTTGATGAACTAACGTCCATCCATGCTGAGATTTCTAATCTCACTAGTATGGTGAGAACATTGCGAAAGAACAATGAGCCTCAAGAAGTGAAGACATTAGAACCATTTTGCACCATCTGTGGAGAGAGCCACCATGTGGATGATTTCCCTACCAACCCTGAGTCGGTAATTATGTTAGCAACATAAATCACAATTTTAATCCTAACTCAAATACTTATAATGCAGAATGGAGGAAGCACCCGAACCTAGCTTGGGGAAATCATGGATCTAACCAATACAATGCCTAACAATAGAACAACAATGCCCAATGTCAATATAATGCCCAACGTCAGAAAAATGCCATGCCAGGAGTTAATCGGAATGTTGTGCCACAACGAGCACAAAATAATTTTCATGCAGGGCAAAGGAACAACCAGGGGACTTTGATAGAATACATGGAGATGAATGACGCAACCGTCTAGAGTTTGGCAGCTTCTATGCAAAACTTGAAGGTCCAAATAGGGCAGATTGCCAATGCACTCAGCAATAGACCCAGAGAGCTTTTCCAAGTGACACAAAAGACGCAAAGCAGAGGAACAATGAACAATGCAAATTCGTAACTTTTCAGAGTGGTAGGCAATGCAAGGTTGAAACATCCAGCAACCAACCAGTTCATTGTCAAAAGGAAGAGAAGAGACCAGTAGATGTACCACAAGAGTCGGAGAACAAAGAAGAGGATGGAATTATTGCCAACCATCAGACTAATGTCATTAAGCAGACTGATGCGGGCAAGCAGAACGATGCCAAACAACAGTCTGATGCCAGTAAACTATTGGCAAGGCCAAAAGAACCAGCATATGTCTATCCATTTCTACCCTTTCCGCAAAGGTTACAGAAGCATAAACAGGATCAACAATTTAAGTGTTTCTTGGAAGTACTAAAGCAATTGCAGATCAATCTTTCATTAGTGGAAGCACTCGAGCAGATGCCCAATTACGTGAAATTCGTGAAAGATGTCTTGTCGAAGAAAATAAAATTGGGAGACTTTGAAACTATAGCTCTAACTGTAGGATGCAATGCCAAGATACTCAATCGGTTACCACCAAAATTGAAAGATCTAGGGAGTTTCACTATCTCGTGCATTATTGGCAATAGATTCATGGGTATGGCACTGTGTGATCTGGGGGCCATCGTTAACTTGATGTTGATGTCGGTATTAAAGAAGCTTGGCATTGAATCAAGGCCAACTATTGTGACACTTCAGTTGGCATATCGATCTTTTGCACATCCTAAGGGTAAGATTGAGGATGTATTGGTAAAGGTAGATAAATTCATATTTCCAGCCGACTTTATTATTTTAGATTGTGAAGCTGATGCTAATATCCCAATCATATTATAAAGACCTTTTATTGCTACATGTAGAGCTTTGATTGATGTACATAAAGGAGAATTAACAATGAGCATGAATGAGCAGCATGTTACATTTAATGTGTTCCAAGCTTTGAAATGTGCAGATGAATCAAAGGAATGCCAAGTAGATGATAGGAAGGAGTCCATTTTAAAGGTGGATGTGGCACAACTATGCTAAGAAACTGATGATGATGCCAGAGAGACCGATAGTGAAGAAGAAGTTTTTGAAGTAGAAGAAGTGAGCTATTCTGAGCCACTAGAGTTGGCTGGAAGAGAGATTAAGGCACTTAAGCCATAAATAGAGGAACCACCAGAATTGGAGTTGATACCATTGTCAGACCACCTCAAAAATGCATATCTAGGTAAGCACTCAACTTTGCCAGTAATCATTGCCGCTGATCTAACCAATGATCAAAAGGAAAGATTGTTGGAAATTTTAAGTAAACACAAGCAAGCGTTGGGTTAAACCTTGGCAAAACAATTGAAGGCCAAAGAAGACTGAATCCAAGTATGAAAGAAGTAGTTAAAAAGGAGATTATCAAGTGGCTGGATGCCGGGATAATCTATGTTATATCCGATAGCTCGTGGGTTAGCCCGGTACAATTTGTGCCAAAGAAAGGAGGCATGATCGTGGTTCAAAACATCAAGGACGAGTAAATACCTTCCAGAACTATCACCGGATGGAGAGTGTGAATGGATTACAAGAAGCTGAACAATGCCACCAAAAAGGACCACTTCCCGTTGCCCTTCATTGACCATATGCTGGACATATTAGCAGGTAAAGCTTTCTATTGCCTCTTAAATGGGTATTTAGGATATAATCAAATTTCTATAGCTCCGGAGGATCAAGAAAATACCACATTCACCTATCCATATGGGACATTCTCCTTTAAGAGGATGCAATTCAGTTTGTGTAATGCATCGGCAACATTTCAACGTTGCATGATGTCTATCTTTTCAGACATGATTGAGCAAAACTTAGAAGTCTTTATGTATAACTTCTCTGTCTGTGGAAAAACATTTGTTTGTTTACAGAGTTTGGAGTTTGTTTTGAAAAGATGCATAGAGGCCAACTTGGTCTTGAATTGGGAAAAATGCCACTTCATGGTGAAAGAAGGCATAGTTCTAGGTCATAAAGTGATCGGGCGAGGTTTGGAAGTCAACAAGGAAAAAGTGAAAGTAATTAAACAGTTGCCACCGCCTACAAGTGTCAAAGGTATAAGAAGTTTTTTAGGTCATACAAGTTTTCATCTCCGATTTATTAAAGACTTTTCTAAAATTTCTAAACCTTTGTGCTCACTATTAGAACATAATGCCACTTTTACGTTTGATGATGCTTGTTTGAGAGCTTTTTAGGAACTTAAGGAGAGACTGATCAATGCCCCTATAGTCATAGCACCAGATTGGAGTAAGCCGTTTGAAATCATGTGCGATGCCAACAATTATGTCATCGGAGCAGTACTCGGACAAAGGCATGAGAAGGTTTTTTATGCCATATACTATGTCAGCTGAACTTTGAGTGAAGCACAACTCAATTAAACCACAACAGAGATATAATTTATAGTTGTTGTATTTGCTTTTGACAAATTTAGATCTTATCTGCTTGGTAATATGGTTGTTGTGTATATAGATCACTCGACACTAAAGTACCTTTTGGCAAAGAAAGATGCCAAACCCATATTGATCCGGTGGACACTTCAACTACAAGAGTTTGACCTTGAGATCCAAGATAAAAATGCAGTGAGAATTTAGTGGCTGATCACTTATCACGCCTAGAACATCTCTGTGAACATTGTAAGATAGCTACCATACGAGATGAATTTCCTGACGAACATTTGCTTGCAATTAATGCTTTGTCATGGTACGGTGACATAGTCAACTATCTGGTAAGCAACATTCTGCCACCAAACTTGGCAAACAATGCCAAGAAAAGATTTCTTCCAGAAGTTAGGCAATACTACTGGGACGAGCCCATTCTATTCAAACAGCGTGCCGACCAAGTAATAAGGCGATGTGTGCCAGAAGAGGAGTAGTATAACATTTTGCATTTATGCCACGCTGCTCCCTATGGAGGACATTTTACCAGAATGAAGACTGCTGCCAAAGTGCTACAGTCCAGATTCTTTTGGCCCACACTATACAAAATCTCCCATAATTATACCAGGCATGTGACCGGTGTGAACGGACGGGGAACATCTCTGGAAGACATCAACTGCTTCTCCAAACATTATGCTTGTGAATTTATTTGATGTATGGGGATAGACTTTATGGTTCCCCCATCGTTTGGTAACTTGTATATTCTTGTAGCTGTAGATTATGTATCCAAATAGGTTGAGGCTATGGCATTGCCAACAAATGATGCCAAGATCGTTGCCAAATTTTTGCACAAACACATTTTTTAATCGATTTGGTGCCCCTAGAATGATTATTCATGATGAGGGTAACCATTTAAGTGTAAACTAGTCTCTGGAGCTTTGTGCAGATATGGAATTCAACAAAGGATTTCCATGACATACCATCCTCAAACAAACGAGCAAGTTGAGATTTCCAACAAGGCAGTCAAGAATATTCTTGAAAAAAACTGTGAACCCATCATGGAAGGACTGGTCTTTAAGATTGGATGAATCCTTGTGGGCTTACAGAACAATATTTAAAACTCCCTTGGGCACTTCACCATTTAAACTTGTGTTTGGAAAAGCATGTCATCTTCTGGTAGAGATGGAGCATTGTGCATATTGGGCTATTAAAACGCTTGATATGGCAAGGAAAGCTGCTGGAGAAAAAGATGTTATTAAACCTAAACGAGTTGGAGGAGTTCAGATCACAAGCCTATGAGAATGTCAAACTATACAATGAGAGAACAAAACGCTGGCATGACAGGAGAATCATGCCAAGACAATTTGAAGTAGGCCAGCATGTTCTGTTGTTTAACTCGAGGCTTAAATTATTTCCAGGTAAGCTTAAGTCAAGATGGCCAGGCCCATTTGAAGTTGTAAAGTCATATGTTCATGGAGCAGTGGACATCAAAAAATTAAAAACATGAGAAATTTTCAAGGCAAACGGTCAGCATTTAAAGCACTATTGGGAAGATAATCAGCAGAATGCCAATGAGGTTATCCTCTTGGAAGAGGTACTGTAACATCAACATCATGGTTTAGTTTTTTTAAATATTAGGATTAGAGGTTTTTCTTTTTCAACATTTTCTTTATTTGTTTATTTTTCTTTTAGTTTTTAATTTTCCTTTTATTGTGTTGAAAGGGAGCATGAGACCCTAGCCAAAGCAATTTAGGAAATATGCCAAAGCAGAAGGGAGCATGAGACGAGTGCGAGTAAAGAGAGTTTTATGTGCCAGTAATTTAGGAAGAAGTGATTTACCATAGCTTGCTCGCTAAGTAAGAGAGTGAAACCCTAGCCGCCCAATTGATCGATTAAGTTGAGTTTAAACTAAACTTAAACTCTTATCACTTTCCATCTTTATCTCTCTTACCCTTTCCCTATCACCTATCACCTTATCAAATCACCCTTTTTATCTTCCCCAACCACGTTGCTTACCATCATTACCCTCTTTAATTCAAACACTCATTAAAACCCTATTAAACACTCAACCTTTACTTCATCTACCCTAGTCGTTTATCACCCTTTCACTTTCTTCTTTCTTTAGCCAAACAAGAAACAAAGAAACATGATATTCCCTTTCTTTTTCAACAGTCGAACAAATCTCTTTGAGCTTTCACGGCTTCTTCATCAACCCCTTTCAAAACTTTCTTCAATGAGGAGATACGCAAGAAATATGAAGAGCACTTTTCTTCGAAGACGTTTGTTCATGAAAAGAATTTTGACTTCAATAATGAGAAAAATCTAGGCTTTACCCCAGAGTTCATGGCTGTCGTGACCAAGCATAAGTGGGAGTTGTTTTGCCAACAAAAGGGTGTCATCTTTCCCAACATTGTTCGAGAGTTATACGCTCTTCTCACGACCAAAGCTAGTACATTCTTGATGATCCAAGGGACTTGCGTGAGGTTTGATGAAGGGTACATCAACACTATGTTCGAGTTGGAGGAGGAAAACGAGCATAAGAAATTTGCTGCCACCATGACTGCTGCCAAGAGGAAGAAAATGTTGGTAGATCTTTGTAAAACGGACACGGAGTGGATTGTGTCCTCAAAAGGGCACCGAACAGTCAAGAGATTGGCCCTCACATCTCAGGCGAAAGGTTGGAATCATTTACTTAAGGTGAACATAATGCCGACGACATACAACGAGACGATGTCCGAAGAGAGGCTGGCACTACTGCACTCCATTCTTATGGGGTGAAAGATCAAAATTGGCAGGATTTTAATCAATGAAACATACAAGTGTGCTGGTAAGTCAACTGGTGGATTGTTCTTTGCGTTGTCAATATCTAATATTTATATGTAACACAACATGCCCAAGACCGATGTGGACATAGTTCTAATCGTCAAAGGCACCACCATCACATCGGCGGCTTGGAAGAACCTTACTGCCATTGACTCTAAGGATAAAGGTAAAGGCAAGGCTGCCACAACGACACCGAAGCCTAAAGCACCTAAGGTTGAGTCTGGAGCTTCGATGCTAACGGACGCAATGGCATTGCTCGGCCAGATCTACCATCGCCAGGAGTTGATGCTCCAAAAGTTGGAAAGGGATGAGGACCAGAGGAATAAGCTATGCCACTACACCCATGCCAGGGATGTAGTCATCAAGAAGGCTCTTGTGACCATGTCTCCAGGAATCATGCACGTGTTCCCTACCTTCCCGATAGAGCTCTTTGCCGATGATAGTGCCATGCCAGCCAATCCAGCCCATAGCCCAGTTCACAGTCTAGTCTATAGCCCCGTACCATCTGACGCCACTGAACCTGCTTCTCCTGTTCAAGTTGAATCCGCCAAGACTGATACTACCATGGAATCTACTGAGGATGTCCAGAAGAAATCTGTTGACCCAGTTGAGTTTGTCGCCTCTCCTACCACATCAGAGCTGGTGCAGATTGTTAAGGAAACCCCTGCAAACACTACCGCCTCGATGCCAGCCATGACGAGAGTGAAACAAAAAGCCCTTGGTCATGGAAGCTTAGTTAAGAGGAAGACCCGCGTCACACGTGAGGAGGCTACACGAGAGGAAGCCTCTAAAGAGGAGTCTTCTTCTTCTTAAACTCCTTTACATTCCATTCCATTCAATTTCCATGTTCATGCATTTTATTTTTCTGTTTTTAATTGTATATATGTGTTGTTCTCATGCATTGGGGATAATGCACATCTTTGGTTTGGGGTGTGCATTGCCTCACATTTATGCCATGCGTTCATGTTTTCATTTTCGTTGCCATGCCATGTATGACATATAGATTAGCTTTGCATACTGAACATAAAAAAGAAAAAGAAAACTTTGACTCAGTTTACTTTTAATGAATGATACAACTTTGTTTGACAAGCTTAATTTGATCTAGATGTATGTCCGATGAAGAAATTAATCTTTAGCCGTCTATTCAAGTAGAACAGTAGTGCCAAGTTTCTTGGAAATTGATCTCTAGTTTAGGGAATTAAACTTTCACTTAACACGTAGTATGCATCTAGTTCCCAAACAAACTTAGAACTGTTGACACTAAGCTCAGAAAAAAAAATCGAACTCTCCTCTACCTTAGGGATAATAAGTTACTTGGGACTTCGTGGTTTGCTCTCTCATATTGCTAAAGTCCAAAACTTTAGGGTAAGAGTTGAAGAGAAAAGCCTAGTGATATTTGGACTAACGTGGGGGTTCGTGGTTTGCCCCCTTTTATTTCTCACGCCAAAAACTGTCATGAAGCAAGCTAAAATTAATGCCAGCTGAAACCCTTGGCAGAGAGAAAAAATGAAATGAAATTCTGAGTTTAGGTAGTAAATTGAACTAAGGGAGTAAAAGGATACTTGATGCATATTGCCTACACATCATGCACTCTTCATGTTCCTAGACTAGAGTTATATTGTTGCACTTGAATTACTACCTGATTGGCATTATTGCATTGGGAAACTTGAGGACATAAATAGAGCCAACTTCTGCTTGCCAGCACTTGTTGGCAGTCCAACCAAAATTTTGCCGAGGTACTATTTTTATAATTTTTATTTTTCTTAGTTTATTTGCATTACTTGAGGACATGCAATGATTTAGGTTTGGTGGAGTGTTACCTTCTCAATAGTACTGATTTTTATGCCTATTTTACAATATCTTTACTTCTCTATGAGCACATTTGATGCATTTATTTGTTAATTACATGCATTTGCATAAGGAGTTTGGAATCTGGCTATGCCAGTGTGAATGGTGGTTTGTTGGCATGATTGCAGGCACGGTAGCGCAGATCAGCGTAGGAAGAGAACGATGAGAATACCAATAGCTGTTGGAAGTGAAGAAACAAAAATTCTCGAAGCACAGGTTGGCAGAGAAGAGATGTTTGATGTCAGGTCGAGTGGACGGTGAACCATCGATGGTGTCAGCCCTAGGATTCAAACGAGGGATAAGATTAGCACATCCATTATCCTCAAGCGTTCAAATTCAAATTCAAATCTTATCCTAGGTTATCCTCACATGCCTATTTAAAGGAACTCAAGCAAACACTTGAGAGGAGATCGACAATCAAATTGAAGAGGCTACACCAAGGAGACGTTCAACCAATCTTGACCGAGAGCTTGGAATTTGAAGGGTTGCATCGAAAGACCCCTTTCTCACCCATTCTCTTTTTTAAGTTGTTTTTTATTTTTATTTAAAATGGTGATGTTGAGATACGATTATGGTTTTTGGTTGGAAACCCTCACCATGAACTAATTTAATAAAGGGTAAACTACTGCAGAGGTCACTTACGTTTAGCGTCTGTACAGAGTTAGTCACCACTTTTGAAAAGTGCCTATTAGTAGTCCTTTACGTTTTCGATGTGTAAATACTTGGTCACTCCGACGTTAACTCCGTTAGTCCCCTAACGGATTGCTGATGTCGCGAAATTAAAATAAGGATAAATTACTGCAATAACCATTAAAATTTATCTCATGTACATTTTTTCTCCTCAATTTAAAAAAAGTAAACATTATAGTCATTAATAAAAATGTTTCTTTATAATTTCACCCTTAAATTTTTAAAAATTCATTTTTCAATCCTAAAACTTTACAATCAATTAACACAATAATATTATAAATGCTTAGATGAAAAATAGGTGCCCAAAGTATACCCTTTGAAACTTAGGTGCCCAAATTGTTCCTATTTAATAACTCAAACTTAAAAATTTAGTCCACTAACTACTAAAAAAATCGAGTTATTGGAATTTCTATTTTATAATTCAAACTTTATTTTGAATTTTTGAGTCGAGTTTATGAAATTATGAGTCGAGTATTTTCACATCAAAGCAAAAAATTTAATTTTTTCGAGTCAAGTCGAGTTATTGGAATTTCTATTTTATAATTCGAACTTTATTTTGAATTTTTGAGTCGAGTTTATGAAATTATGAGTCGAGTATTTTCACATCAAACTTAAAAATATAATTTTTTCGAATCAAGTCGAGTTATTAGAATTTCTATTTTATAATTCAAACTTTCAATACACAGCTTTTGGTCTCAAAAGCTTTTACTATTTTCCATTATGATTCGATATAGGAGTATTAATTAAAGGTGTATACTCATGAATTAGAACTGTTTTGAAAAGAAGAAGAAAAAGCTTATCACAGTGCCACAGTTTTAATTCTTTTCGATTGTTTCTTATATTCTTCGAACATTTGAAATTTAGTTATCTAGTATTTTATTTATAAGAATTTTGTTTTATATTTTTAGAATTTAAAAATTCAAGTCTAATTCTCAACATTGTTATTTTCTTTTGTTAAATTCAGGTCCACGCTAACGTAGTTATGATTAAACTATGAGGGACATAATGATTAACTTTGAGATGAATTAAATCTTAAAAACATTTAAATCGTAAAAAATTAAAGGAGCTAAGGTTTAATTTTATTAATTTTAAAATTAAACGGTCTTAAAAATAATTAAACCTGAAAAATTAAGGGATAAATATATTTTATTAATTTTAACTGACGGAGTCCTAATAATAATAAACCAAATTTTTTTTATTAAAAATAATGGCTTATTTTCAATGGTTTCAACATACCTGTCGTGAGGGTAACAAAGTCGTCGATCAAATGACGAAGTTTACGGTTTTGAATGATTTGGAGGCGTGTTTGTTCCCTAATCCCCTGTGATAATCGGACATCGTCCGTCTTTCTTCATGACGAAGTTAAATATTATTTTATAATTCAAACTTTATTTTGATTTTGAGTCGAGTTTAAGAAAAAATAGAAATTCCAATAACTCGACTTGATTCGAAAAAATTAAATTTTAGGTTGATGTGAAAATACTCGACTCATAATTCATAAACTCGACACAAAAATTCAAAATAAAGTTTGAATTATAAAATAGAAATTCCAATACTCGACTTGACTCGAAAAAATTAAATTTTTTGGTTGATGGGAAAATACTCGACTCATAATTTCATAAACTCGACTCAAAAATTCAAAATAAAGTTTGAGTTATAAATAGAAATTCCAATAACTCAAATTTTTTAGTAGTTAGTTGACTAAATTTTTAAGTTTGAGTTATTAAATAGGAGCAATTTGGGCACCTAAGTTTCAAAGGGTATACTTTGGCACCTATTTTTCATCTAAGCATTTATAATATTATTGTGTTAATTGATTGTAAAGTTTTAGGATTGAAAAATGAATTTTAAAAATTCAAGGGTGAAATTATAAGAAACATTTTTATTAGTGACTATAATGTTTACTTTTTAAATTGAGGAGAAAAAATGTACATGAGATAAATTTTATGGCTATTGCAGTAATTTATCCTTATTTTAATTTTGCCACATCAGCAATCCGTTAGGGGACTAACGGAAGTTAACGTTCGGAGTGACCAAGTATTTACACATCGAAAACGTAGAGGACTACTAATAGACACTTTTCAAAGTGGTGACTAACTCTGTACAGACGCTAAACGTAAATGACCCCTGCAGTAGTTTACCCTTTAATAAATGGTGGGGGATGGTTGTGTTGAATGTTATTTTCTATGTTTAGCTTTTAATAATTGGAAATTTGATAGCATTGTTTCTCCTATCTGGCATGATCTTAATTGTTTTCACAAATATGATGCCAAGCGAGAGCTGGCTTTGTTGGCTTATTGAACCTTAATATCTTAACCGACTTAGGGAACAACGAGCAAATGCTAGATACTAAGGCGAGATGATTCGAGTGAAGATGTTCAAGTAGATGAACTCACATCGAGAGTGAAATCTACCCCTTAGGAGCAAAATATTGGGACTTAATCAAACTAATTTATGAAAAAGTTGTTTTATAGAGATATAAAGGTTTTTGCATAGTAAATTCAGGGCATTGCCATCGAGAGAGGCAATGCTACTTTAGAATATGCTCGACAAACAATGCAAATACAAGATTTATTAAAAGTTGGCATGACATGCATAGCATGAAAACCAGGCATCTCTTGCCAACACTCATCATACATTTTAAAACTCTCATTGCCAACATTGTTGTCTTTTATTTCCTTCTTTTCAATTTTTTTTTTCAAAACCAACTTTAAAACAAACATACTTCCCTTTGACAAATAAAACGAGTAAGCAATTAAACTCTTGATCGATCCTTGTGGGATCAATAACTCAGCTTACTACTGTATTACTTGGAAGACTGTGTATACTTGCACGCAAAAGACTCTTTCTTGGCACTGTTTATTCATTACCAATGCATTTTTACCCCTTTTTCCAAGCACTCACACGAGTCCAACATCTTGTTCCATTCCTATAACAAAAAATGAAGATGCGATATGGATAAATCAGCCTCACCTTGTAGGAAAACTATTGTGTCGTCCACGAATTGAAGATGTGATATGGATAAATCAGCCTCACCTTATAGGAAAACTATCGCTTCGTCTACGAATTGAAGATGTGATATGAATAAATCAGCCTCACCTTATAGGAAAACTATCGTTTCGTCTACGAATTGAAGATGTGATATGGATAAATCAGCTCCAAATCTAAAACCTCTAATCAGATGTCGCTCATCCGCCCTAACCAAGAACCGATGTAATACTTCTGCTGCCACAACAAAGAGTAAAGGTGGTAATGGATCATCTTGCTGTAAGCCTTGTCTCATGCTAAATCCTTAGTGGGACTTCCATTAATCAAAATCGAAATATGAGTTATTTGTACACATTCCTTCATCCATCATATCCACCGTTCACCACACCCCATGTCACCCAATACCTGCTCTAAGAAAGAACAATTTACAGAGTCGTAGGCCTTCACAAAATTAATTTTCAGGATCACCCCACCCTCCCGAAACTTCTATTTGCCAAGTGAGTTCACTATTTCATTAACCAAAAGAATCCCATCAAGAATTTACCTTCCCTTTACAAAATCCGTTTGCGAATCATCGATCAACAAATCTAAAACCCCTTGAAAACATCTTGCCAAAACATTTGCTAAAATATTGTAGATAGAATTAAAAAGGCAAATTGGTCTATAGTATGTCACATGGGGTGGAGATTCTTTCTTTTTTATCAACACTACGAACATCGAATTAACCCCCTTCGGCAAACGTCCAAAATCATAAAAGCCATGAATAAAACGCATGACATCCTCGTACAAGAAATACCAGCTTCACTTGAAGAATTCAAAGTTAAACCCGGCAGGCCTCGGTGCCTTTGAACCATCACACTCCCTTATAGCCCTTCGAACCTCTTCTTCTGTAAATCTTCCAACCAATGACTCGGCTTGCTCCAACGAAAGCTTACGCAAATATAAATCAGTCCCCAAAGTCCCTTTGAGAGGTTGTTGCACATACTGATGTTTGAAATACTTATAAATCACATGTCGTAACACATTCTCATCCTCTATCCATCGTGCATTCACTTCCAATTCATCCCCCTCGAATCTTCACCATTCAATGAAATAAGCATGAGTTACGATGACCCTCTTTTAACCATAGAGCACACGATTTATGTATTCAAATTGAATATCTATAACGTGTAAGACGTCACAAATTTGTCATCAGCTTCATTTTATCAACAATTTATTAGTCATTTCCCTCCCCTACTGACACACGATCAACAATGTAATCCAGTAGGTTCGAAGTGTGTAACACCCCAATTTTGGGCTTAGAAGTTTTGGGTTTGGACCGGGCCGGTCAGTGTGCGGTTCGAATATAAAAGGTGATTTCTAGGAAAGCCTAGTTCGGGTTGCATTAAAAATATGGAAAAATATCCTAAAATCCTCTTTTATTATATATAAGAGAAAGGTGAAATCAATTTTACAAAATGAGGTTTGGAAGAGTGACATTTTGGGTTAGTGACCAAAATGTAATTTTTGAAAACTGAGTGACTGTTTTAAAAAGGATTGAAACTTTGAATCTTTAAGGAGCTATTTACCCAAAAGGAGTTTCTCCAGATTTTTCCTAAATATTTAAGGTTTAATTAATGGTTTTTAAATAAAATTAAAAAGGAGGGAAGATATTTTGGCATTTCCAACTAACTTCCTAAAATTTCATTTCTATTTTCTCTCATCTTTTCTCTCAAGCCAAACACATTTCTCCAGAGCATTTCCTTCTAATTTTGATATCCAAACATGAGATTTTAATCCTCTTTTGATCTCTAATCATCTCTTCAACAAAACCCCACCTTTTGCTAATTGGATTTTCAAGATTTTGGTTCCAAAAAGGAGAAAACTCAAGTTTGGAGGTAAGAACGTCCTTCTCCTCTAAACTCTCAGTTCTTTACTGAAATTCCTAAGTTCTCAATCCTTAATTTATGTTTTATAAAAGGTTTTAAGGTTGTGTTCTTGATCTTGGCTTTAAAATGCAAGATTTGGTTAATTTTGATGAATTTTCGTATGATCTGATTGGGCATTGTTTTGAGGTGTCTTTTTGATGTTAAATGAATGTATAATTGATGAGAAATTGAGGTTTGATCAATGCAATCCCGGATAGGTTGATTTTCCTAAGTTTTGCTTGAGTTTTTGGTTGTTTTTGGAGTGTTTTGGTGATCTGTTATTGCTGGAGGTATAAGGACGTGGTTGGGATCATTTTGGATGTTAATTGATGTTTATAAATGGTTGGAAGTGATGGATCTTGGCTGGGTTAAGTTTTGGAAGTGTTTGGATGTGATTTCGGTTGTGTTTGGTAGCTGAAATGTTGGATTTGATAAGGGCAGCGAGTTTAGGTGTGTTGCTGGTGTTTTAATGCATGATGATGCATTAATCCTCTGTTGTTATGTGCTTGAAATAGGGGAGATTGGTCCGTGAGCATTAGAGGAGGCGTTGAAGGTTTCGGATGCTTGGAAGGCTTGTTGGCTAGCCTTGTTTTGTGTATCGGTGAGTGAAGTTGGGTTTTCAGTTTTAAAACCAAGGTTTGAAGGTTTTGGGAGCTTAGTTTAAGTCTAAACAACTTAGCTAAGCTCAAGAGTAAGTAAATGGAATTTCTCTCTTGGTTGTGTTATGAAATGGTTTTAAAAGCACTTGTGTTTGTTGGATGCAATGCATGTGGTTTGCATGTTTTAAATTCTGCTTTGGAAGCATATTTTAGCATGGTTTAATGCTGGTTTTGAAAACCATGTGTGAGGGATGCTCAAGGTAAGAGATCCTTGGTTTTGTACTTTGGAATTGTGGAATTGATGCATAGTGTTGCATGTTGTTAAATGGCTTTGTTTAATGCTTCAAAAACAGTGGATTAATGATGGTAATTGGTGGTTTTGGCATTTGGTTATGCTTGTGTAACTTTGGATTAATGTGGTAAGAAGGTTATATTGGCAAGTGATGTAAGTGGTTCTTGGTTTCTTTAATCGGATATAGTTAGCCGGCTATAGAATTGGGTGCACCGTGAATAAAGTCGCCTTGGATGTGGAGTGGTTGTGAGTGAACCGGTAACTCCGTCCAAGTACACTAACGAGATGGTTAAGAACACCATGGTGGTTAAAATTCCATGGGTGGGTCTTGAGTTAAGGTCATAATGGTGGTTGAAATTCCATTCGAGGACCTTGTGTAAGCAAAGGTTATAATGGTGGTTAAAATTCCATTTGAGGACCTTGTGCTTGTTAAGATCACAATGGTGGTGTAAAGTCCATGTGTGGATCTTGTGAAGTATGTCCCGGATCTCGTTAGTGATGTTATACAACTACCAATGGGTGATGCTAAGGTTATATGGTGGTTAAAATTCCATATGGGAACCTTGTGCATGTTAAGGTCATATGGTGGTTAAAATTCCATATGAGGACCTTGGGAATGTTAAGGTCATATGGTGGTTAAAATTCCATATGAGGGCCTTGTGTATGGTAAGGTCAAATGGTGGTTAAAATTCCATTTGGGAAACCTTGAGATTGGTAGTGTGTATGAAGCGTGGGGACAACGCTTGTGATCCGCGTATCCGATTGGTTGTTGAGTTGAAAATGGTTATGGTTTGTCACTTGGAAGCCAATATAATGGTCTTGAATGTAAAGAAGCATGAAATGCTTGAAATGATGCATGGTTGCATGAGAAGTGTGTTATGCTTTATGAATGCATGTATTACTTGTTAGCATGTACAAGTGTTTATAATCTATTGAGAATGATGCATGTGTGCATGAAATCTCTTTAGTGCATTGAAGTCTTGTGAAGGTTTGCTAAAGGCATGTAATGCAAATGTTGAGTTTGTGGTTCATGTGTAGCTTTTGCTTAAGGCATGTGATTAATTGAGGAAGTAAGTGGTTTCCAAAGGTTTCTTGCTTTGAAATGATTTTCATTGTGTGAGAAAAGTATGATGTAAAGAGGAAGTGTTTCCAAGGTTCTTGTATTTAACCTTGCATGGGATGTTCATGCATGGAGTGGTTAAAATGTTGGTTTTGCAAGTTTATGCTTTGAAAAGGGTTACTTAGCTTTATAAGCTAAGGGTTGATTTTCATGTTTGAGCAATGCATGATTTTGAGCATGTTGTTGAAAATGGTTTTCAAACATTGCTTTGGTTTGTCGAATCGTGATTGCTTTTTAAAGTGGTTTTATGATTCGCTGCATTGATGGTGTTTTGGTTTTGAGCATTCCTCACTAAGCATTATGTGCTTACGCTCCTTTTTGTCCATCAATGCAGATAATTGAAGTTGGAACAGCGAGAAGCAAGGGATTCAAGGAAAGCTCCACTTGAGATGTATGTCTCGGTTAATAGCTATAGATAATAAAGGCAATGGGGGGAGAATCTCTTATGTTGATGTTTAATGAGATTGTGAATGTGGGACAAGTTTGGTTTATGATTTTGAACCATGTGGTTTAATGCTTGCACCTTTGGATCTTTTTATTCCTAAGTTGATATGTAATGCTTCTTGTTTTAAAAGCATGAATGGGTGTTGAATGTGTTGAATGGGTTGATGCACCTAGGGTGGTTTTGTATCTAGTTTTCGATGCAATTATGTCCCTTGAGTGTTGAATGACTTGCTGGTATGATTTGGTTGCATTTGGAGCATGTTTGACGGGTCGAATGTGTGTTAAACCAGCAAAATTTCTGCAATTTGGGCAACCTGTTTCGGAACAGTTGCTACCGTATCGGAACGGGGGGCCTGAAATGGCCTAGGCGTTCCGAAACGGGTAGAACCGTTCCGGAACGGTTTAGCCACTGCCAGGCCTTGTTTCGGTACTGGTTTCGAACCGGTCCTGCGTTTCGGAACGGGTCCTCCCTGTTCCGAAACACCCGACCGTTGGGCACTGAAATTGTTGGTTAAATGTTTTGAAAACCTTGTGTTTTGGTCCTGAACTTTGTTAATGCAATTGAATGAGTTTGAGATGTCCGTTTGAGCTGAAATTTGGCAGAGAAGCATGAAAGATGATTAATTTCATATTGGTAATTTTAATTTGGGTTAAGTCCTTTTAATTATCAGAATTTACATTTTGGTCCCTAAAGTCATGTTCTATGCAATTGAGTCCCTGAATGATCTTTGATTGTTATGATCTTTAAGTATGCTGTTCTTGTGAACATGTTTAGGGTTAATATGCATCTAGATAAGTTTAAAAAGAAAAGAAAGGGTCGTTAATCAAGGTTGACTTTCGGGTTGACTTTGGTTTTCCCCGTGTAAACTTCTTAATTCGGTTCAACCGTCTGAGCCGGGTTAAGGGGGTTACAAAGTGGCCTCAATCTGCTGATCAACATTGTTGAAAGTTGATTTGTCCCACTCCTTCAAGAAGCCAAAAAAAGCGCGCAACTTGCTAAACATGTTACGACCACCATTCTCATTAGACAATCGTTCCCACTCTATTTCTAGGGTAAGTACATGTTGCTTATGTTCCATTCAATAGTTTAGAAAATAGAAAGAGCAAGGTTCCCAATCCACCTCCTCATCCATCAAACACAAGTGTGAGTGATCTGACACCCCTTTCGGAAAATTCGGCAGCGCTAATCGACCGAAATGATCAATCCAGTGGCTCAACACCATGATACGATCCAATCAAATACATTTGTTCCCCAGACCAAACCACGTAAACCGCTTCCCTGACATCGGTAAACCAATTAAACTCATACTTTCTAAAAATTCTACAATCCCTCGCCCATCGCCAACACATTCAACCCGCTCCTCTAATGACATTACGATGTTAAAAAACCTCTAAACACCACGGAATATCCCATTGTGCTAGCATTGCACCCAACGAGTCCCAAACCATTTGTGTGTGTATATGTATGTGTGTGTGTGTGTATGTGTGTGTATGTCTGTCTGTCTATATGTGTGTGTGTGTGTGTGTGTCCGTATGTATGTGTGTATGTATGTATGTATATATGTATGTGTATATGTATATATGTATGTATGTATGTATGTGTGTGTGTATGTATATGTGTGTGTAGCTGTATGTATATATATATATATATGTGTGTGTGTATGTATATGTGTGTGTGTGGTTGTATGTATGTATGTCTTTTTGTGTGTGTGTGTGCGTGCGTGTGTGCGTGCGTGCGTACGTCTCTGTGTGTGTATGTTTGTGTGCGTGTGTGAGTGTGTGCGTACGTGCGTGCATGTGTGGGTGGGTGGGTGGGTGGGTGTGTTGGTGTGTGTGTGCGTGTAGGTAGGTGGGGTGTGTGTACGTGCGTGCGTACGTGTGTGGGTGGGTGGGTATGTATGTGCGTGTGCGCGTACGTGCGTGCGTATGTGCGTGTGTGTGTGTATTCGTGTGTTTGTATGTATGTGGGTGGGTGGGTGAGTGGGTGTGTTGGTGTGTGGGTGTGTTGGTGTGTGTGGGGGTGGGTGGGTGGGTGGGTGTTGTGCGTGCGTGTGTGTGTGGGTGGATATGTATGTGTGTGTGCGCGTGCGCGTGTGCGTGTACGTGTGTGCGTATGTATGTGTGTGTGTGTGTGTGTGTGTGTGTGTGTGTGTGTGTGTGTGTGTGTGTGTGTGTGTGTCTGTGCGTGTGTGTATGTGTTGTGTGTGTATGCGCGCGTGTGTGTGTATGTGTGTATGCATGTGTGTATGTGTGTGTGGGGGGGGTGTATGTATGTGTGTGTCTGTATGTATGTGTGTGTATGTATGTATGTATATGTGTGTGTTTGTGTGTGTGTATGTATGTATGTGTGTCTGTGTGTGTGTGTTTGTGTGTGTGTTTGTGTGTGTGTGTGTGTGTCTGTGTGTGCGCGCGTGCGCGTGCGTGTGTGGGTGCGCGCGCGTGCGTGTGTGTATGTGTGTGTCTGTATTTGTGTGTATGTGTGTGTGTGTGTGTGTGTGTGTGTATTTGTCTATGTATGTGTGTATGTCTATCTGTCTATATGTGTTGATACATGTTCTCATCACCCTTACTGATATCTACTCAAATCACATGCACGGGGCGCTGCCAAACGAGCTCGGAAACATGAATCTGATCGTATTTGAGTGTAACAGAAACAACTTTTTTGGAGAGATCCCTATAGGATTTGGAGATATACATCTTCTTAACGTGTTCTCGGTCTACTAAAAACCGATATTATGGGGAATTTTCTACCAAATTTGGTCGGTTCTCACCGTTGGATAGTTTCGACGTATCGAAGAATCAGTTTTCAGTTGAATTTCTCAGGTTCTTATCATGTCGGTAAGGGTGACATCGGCAAATGGGTGGGTGACGTTGGAGAAATGGGTGGGTGATGCTGGTGAAAGTGGTTTGGGTTTTTATTTTAAATTACTTTATTATTTAATAATAATAATAATATGTAATTTATTTTTATTTTAAATTATTTTTTATATTTAATAATAATAAAATATACCAAGGCATGCCAAAATATTAATAAAATAATTCAGAGCGATCAAAATATGTCAGAAAGTAAAGTTCAATGAGTAAATTGGTCGTTTTGAAAGTTTAGTGACCAAAATAGGTTGGGAGCAAAGTTCAGTGATGATTGGTGTAATTTACCCTTTTTTATTTCAACTTCATTCTTAAAAAGGTACAAGGGTTTTTTTTGGATAATTAGTGTATTGTTATCACATGCCTCGTTAAAAAACTTCCCTAAACCTAATGGAGGAAAAAGAGTACACATAATAACAAATTACAACCAATCACCACTAAGTCGAAGAAACAAATGATAATGTATCCTCAGTGAGGAATTGCACAATAGAATCTGGCGGAACATCAAATACAACCAAATCAATATATATAGTATTGACCCTTGACGCTAGAGCATCGGCTACTCGATTTCCAGTCCTGAGAATGTAAAGACAAGAAACACACCAATCCTTCCTACACAACTCCCGAATGTACCGTAAGAAAGCGAGCGAACCTCCAACATGATCATCCCTACGAATTAACTTAATAACTTCGGCACAATCAGATCAACAATAATATGACGTAAACTCATATCCCATGCCAAAGAAAGGCTAGATTAAATGCCCCAGAGTTTAGCCTCTAAAGCCGAACAATAACCAATGAACTTACTAAAGTCGCGCACCCATTCACCCAAATGATTCCGAAGCACGCCGCCACAACTAGCTCTACCACTAGATCCCTCACGCGAGCTATCATAGTTAAGCTTGAACCACTCATTTGGGAGAGGTGACCAATGTGTACAAATATGTTGCTGCCCCAAAGGATGTATCGTCCGAGAAAATCTCCCTGCAAGAGCCTTGCGCGTAGTGTCCACAAGCCATTTACTTCGAGCCACAATCAAACCCCAAGTATCTACCAAGTTTCCAAACACTAATGCATTTCGCTGACACCAAAGGTTCCAAAGCATCGAAGAGAACAATAAATCCCAATTAGCATGAACACGACCTAAGAAAGAGGAGCTAGACAGGTTCTGCTCAATCCACCATCGAAAGGGAAGATGAATTTCTTTTGTCAACCGCGATGGTTGGACAAGCAGCGACCAAGTCGATTGGGCAGCACCAAAAGAGCGAAGGACGTGATCCACATCCTCATCCCCCAAATGGATGAACCGGGCAACAAGCGTCTAAAGTGAAATGTCGACGCATGCGTTCAACAATCGTCATTAATTTTCCACAGTAAGCAAGCCAAATAAATAATTTATTTTTTGCATACCTCGATATCTATGGATAAGAGTCCAGAGCCGATCCGCAGACCCATTAATCGGTCCAACCCTGAGCTCATAAGCCGACTTCACCGTAAAACAACTGATCGCGCTCAAACCCCAACCAACAACATCTATAGTAAAGCTATGGTATGGTTCCTTCAGAGTCGCAATGCGCAACAAGACCTCTATCGATAACAGATGTTGAAAACTCGGCCAATGCCAACACCCACTGCTATCAACCATTGCAGCAACGGGCAATTGGGGCAAAGAGGCACGAAAAACAGGGTACCCAACTGTCATGCCAAAAATCAACGACTTGTCCATTCCCAATAGACCAAGTCAAATTGCTACGGACATCCTGCCAAACTAGGCCTAAAGCTTTCCATAACTGCGAACTGCACGTAGACGAGGGGAATTCCGCAACACCAACTCGCCATCTATATTTTGGACCGAATGAAGCGTACCCAGAGAGCATCATGTTTCGCAACCATTAAGAACGCCAATTTCATTAAGGAAGTCTCGTTCAAAAATTTTAATTTTCGTAAACCAAGACCACCATACTCAAGGGATTTTTCTTCATCAAGCTTTCCAAGCTCCCATTTCCCCCTCGAATCCTCTCTTTTTACCATCACCGATTGTGACTCTCCGTCCAAATCAAAAGTGATGAACCACCACAAACCACCAAAATCATTACCGTTATATTTATCTTCTCAATAATGTCTCAACCTTTATAAAAAAAATTGTTTTGAGCTTCTCCCATCACGTATATGTCAAAAATGCTTAGGAATCTACTAAAAAGCCCATTCAAAAAAAAATGTTAGCTTGAATTTGAAAACTATGTCTCTCCGTATGGTATCAACTACTTTTATTATTCCAAATAGAAATTAACCTGATTCACTGAACTTGATCAAAACATTGAGATTTTTCTTTTGCTCGTACTTTAGATGAATTCATGGTAGAATTCAATACAGTGGTGGTTGCAGCTGCAGACAAGAAATTAAGTACTATGATCACATTATGTTCTCATTCAGCACTTTGATGTGATTGTTTGCGATGTTTTTATAATTCCAGTCACAAATAGTCGGAAACTTAAGTGAATATATTAATGACAGACCATTGAACGGTAATTCATACTCCATATAATATCAGCCAAAGTTCATATCAGAAAGAACTCAACCTATGGAAATCCTTTGCCCCTTTTCGGTACCTTTATTTAAGCTTTCACGCTCAAAATTAAATTTAGAGTTTAGGATTTAGGTTAAAATTTATGGTTAGGGTTTAGGGAATTTAGGTAGGGTATATGGTGTAGGGTTTAGGATTTAAAATTTAGGGTTAGAGCTTAAAATTTAATTTGTAGTGTTTTTTAGTGTTGGGATATAAGTAAAGCACCGAAAAGGGCTAGAGAATTTTTATCCGAACTCAACACCCTTGTGTTAATTCCTTACGTTATGTATGGTATGAGTGTTATTTTCTTTTATGTTTTACTACATAAATATTTAATTACTTGTATAATTTAATTTGAAAAAAAAATATATAGAACTTAAAGAGCGGTTCCAACAGAAAAGAGGACAATTTTTATTCTAAAAATCTCAAATTCGAATAATTTTTTTTAATCTTATCAAAATGTTATAAAAATATAATCATTTTGTAACAAAATAAAACTATATTAATTATACAAGTATTCAAAAGTAGATTATTTTCGTGCAAAAAGTCTTCTGTCACCCTGGTCCCATTACTAGATTACAAATGTCATTCACCCATAAATGCTTGCATAATATAAACCGACAAAATTGATCTGTGCGTTTGAAGTTTCAAAACGAATCGTTCTAGCAACGCCTGTTTTTAGCATCGGCATGCAACGTGATATGCATCAGATGATGTTAATATAATGTTTTGTCCCCCTAATAAAATAAATATACAAATTGTTGATGCTGAGAGTTGACACGCACCGAACAAAGGGAGGTGAAGATAGGGTATGGGCGAGTAAAACTCGATTTTGAAAAAATAGAAATATTTTATTTGTTTCAACGCGAAAAAATTGACTCGTAATTTTATAAATTCAACTCGACTCGAAAAAGTTTCAAATAATATTTATAAAATAGAAACTCGAATAACTCAAAGTTTTTAGTAATTAGTTTATCAGTTTTCAAGTTTGAGTCGAGTCTGTCAATTCTGCCTGATATGTTATTTATATCACATATGAAAATATGAAAATATATACATATATGTATATTGTATATGGATATAGAAAGTTGTTAAAATTGGAATCAATATGCATTATAACATTATAAATAATTACAATTAAATTTGTACAGAAACTCGAAAACTCGACTCGAAAAAAATTAAACATGAAATATGAATCGTAAAATAGGACTTGTAAACTCGAATAAATCAAAATTTTTTTACTCGACTCAAGTTGAACGAGCGCTCAGCCCTAGATAGGGGTCAAGGTGGTTGTGGTGGATTCAGACAGTTCTCTCTGGTAGATTTGAGCACAAAGTCGTGGTTAGAATGGTGGATGGAGTAGGGAAAAGAGTGATCGAGATGGGAGGGACAAAAATTCTATACCCCTTTTCAATGCTCCTTTCTATGCCCCAACACAAAAAATTCAAGTTCTAAGCCATAACCTTAAATTCTAATTCATAAACCCTACACCCTAAAAATACACCATATTCTAAATTCCTTAAGCCCTAAACTCTAAATCTTAAACCTAATTTTTAGTGTGGGAAAATAAATAGTGGCAATCAAAAAGGGGTAGAGGATTTCTATCCGATATAGGAGAGGGGTATTTTTCCATGTTGTCTTCTATGTTCCATTGATACGAATACGAGGATAAATACGGGAACAAAAAACGACAATTTTTAAAATTACAGGGTACGGGTATGAAAAGAGTACGAGAAATATAAAAAATATACATATATGTATATATATAAGGGAACCAGTAAAACCAAAATACTAATAATAAAGTGAAGAAAAAAGTCATCGGATCCAACTTGAGTTCAAATCTGCATCAAGTCAGACTTGATTGAATTCAGGTCATCTTCACCTCGGTCGTAATCAATTCAGAGTCGAGTTTACGGATCGGATGAGTTTTTTCTTTTTACATCTGTACGCATGAGCATATAAGAATTGATACTCGTTCTCAAAATTTTAAAGGGTGGTCCTGTTGTACTCCTAAGACCGTCGTCGTGGACACCTAGCTGCCCAACATGAATACAAAGCTATTAAAGAGGCATAAAAATGGTACCATCACATCATTTTCGTCTTTGCCTGTTCTTTGATTTCTTCTCGAATATAGTCAAAGTGACAAGTCCCTCACATGAGTGGAGCGATGTCTTCAGGGATGGGCCAAAAGAATATTAGAGGAGAATCGTACCTTCTGAAAATTAAATTATCATAAACAACTTTTTGTATTTCTTTTATATATGTTTTTGTAAATTATCTAAGTTTGCACTCTTAAGAATTTAATATAACTTTTTACAAATTATGTTTTTTAATTTTCAATATTCAATTTTATATTTGAATTTTTTTAATTTAATATTTTAGTTTGTTTTCACTGTTTAATTTAATTTGATATCTGTGTTTTCCCCCTTAATTTAATATTTATATTATTTTACTTAGATGACACATGTCAAATATTCATTGGGCAATTTAACTTGAGTATCAAATTGAACATTGAAGTGAAACTCAATTACTAATTCATAATAAGAAAATTATATTTAGTTTAAAATCTTTATAAATTAAAATTTCAAACTTCAATATTTTATATAAATTTATTTTTAATGTTTTTAGTTAATAAAACAGTATTATGTTGCATATTAACATTATTTTCTCCTACATATCAAATGTCAATTAACTAATTTAGTTACTGAAATTTACTTTTTCTTCTTGTTAAATCTAGTGTAATAAATATAATACAAAAATTAATATATTATTAAAAAATAATATTAATATTAAAATAAACTTAAACATTGTAAATTATACAAACAATGAAGTAATACAAAAAATAATATAGTTCTCAAAATTTGGATTATAATAAGAAATTTCACAAGAAACTCTAGAGGCGAAGAGGTCAGTGATCACGAAGATATCTGCGTGCATAATCCATACTGCTGCCGGGAAATATTTAAATTATGGGGATCAAACTTCATTCGCTGATTCACAATATATAAAAGTCAACTACTTTTATTATTTCAAATAGAAATGGGATAATGGCACCAATGCCCCCTGTACTTTGACGAAAAGTTTAATGTAGCGCCTGAACTTTGGACGCGTTCAATGTGCCCAGGTAATTTTCTTTCGTCATTTAAAACGCCCCTGATCCTAACACCGTTAACCTGTGATGTGGTAGGACACATGGCAGGTTTTTATGTTGCATTTTCGGTAAAAAAAAGTCAAAAAAAATTCAAGGGCATCTAAGCTATATGACCATTTTATTTTATGAAGTAAAAAAATAAAAATGAACAACGCCGTTCATCTTCTTCAATCTTCATCATATCTTATTTCTCTTCTGTTAGTTTTTTCATTATAAACTCTAGTAGTAGCCGCCTTTATACCATCATACAATCAGTGTTCGTTTTCCGTTCAAGCCATTAGAGGGATCGAAAGATAAAAAAAAAATATGTTTTTTGTTTTAATTCACTGGTACTCGGATGAGAGAAAAAACAGAAAAGGAAGTTTAACCACCAATCATGACATAGAGGGAGTTGAACCTTTTAAATTCCATACTCGAAAAGAAGGGTAAAAAAGAAAAGGTGTGGACATGACAATTATTTGAGGTGTACATAGGAACCAAAATTGATGAAGAAAATGGTGATGGTTCTCCGAGCCTGCAAAGATTAAAGAGCTCCGAAGATGAATCGAAGATGACCCTCATCGGAAAGCAAACTAAGGGAATGAAATCTTGCCCCGAAAAGCTCACGGGGAAGCATTTGCTTAGAAAGAGGAAGTTCATATTTCAGAGATTAGGATTATGGAGATGAAATCAGAAGATACAGGTCAATGAAGAGTCTTATAAAATCATATATCATTGAGTAACAAAATAGCACTTATCGTAACCATTTCGAGTCCGACTCGACAATGGAGCCAATCCATGTATTTCTAAAACCCTGGCAGCAATAGCTCACTTGTGTTGCGGGGCAAGGATTGAAAGCATTGTGTCGTAACCCTTTCGAGCTTCGACTTTTTTGAAAACTTAAAAAAACGGAGTCGCCACCAATATTTTTTGAAAAGTGTGATTGGATCATTTTAAAACCAGGGTTATTTTAATAAAAAGTTTTGTTTTAATAAAACAACAATGCGTTGAGCATTTTATATTTATTCTAGGTTCGATTATTTAAAAAAAGATGTCTAAGTCTTTTATTCCTAATTAAAAGTTTAAGTTTGCTTAAGTGTGTCTTTATTATTGTTGTGAAGTAATTTTTCAACAAAACACGTCTTTATCTAAGCTTTAGAACCTAATCCTAATTTTTAACCTATTTCTAAAGAACAAACAAGGTGCGAACGTTTAGTTTGGCTATCGATAATATGGCGTGTGTGTGTGATTATTTGAGTTTGGCGAGGGATGAGTGGTCCAGATGCTTTCGACGACCACTGCGAACGTTTGAAGCTGGTCAGGTTCGTGAATTGCAATCATGTGTTGCTGGTTTTTCTTTGCGTGAATGAGCAGTGGACAAGTTGGTGTGGGTTCATGATGTGGCGGGGAACTTCTCGGTGAGTGCATTGCACAAATTGATGGCAACGTTTGGCTTACATGATGCGTCCGATGTTGGCATGGTGTGGAGGTTGCCGCTGCTGCCGAAAATACAATGTTTCATATGGTTTCTACTGCTGGGCCAGCTGCCTACTTTGAGGATGCTGATGGAGCGAGGCATTCTGATAGGGATGTAGGGAATTGGGTGTCGGTGGTGTGGGGTGGGTGAAGATAACGCGGATCATATTTTTGGGCAATGTGAGCTTGCGTGGGGGGAATGGAACTTGTTTCTCGGGTGGTGGAAGGTGTCGACCGTTCGACCGTGGCGTAGTTGTGAGTTTATTTACCAGTGTTGTATGGGTTACTTTGAAGGCGATTTGCGCATGTGGTGGATTATCGGTTGCGCGAGTGTACTATGGTCACTGTGGCTCGCACGAAATGAGCTAATGTTTCAGGATAAAAGGGCTACGTGTCAATCGATTTTTTTCTTGGTGCAATTAAGGTCTTTTTATTAGACTCGTGCTCGTTTTGAGTCTTCACCTTTGTGCGAAGTCGCATGGTGTGAGAACCCCCATTTATGCAGGTCGTCGATGTTGACAAAGAGCGGTAACCGGGGGGTGTGGAATGGATGTCACCTCGACAGGGGGTGTGGAAGTTCAATGTGGATGGAGCGGCTCGGGGTAAACCGGGTGAGGCTGGGTGTGGGGGCGTTCTTCGAGATTGGAACAGTCGGAAAGTGGCTTTATTTTCTGGGTCAATTGGGGTGGCGGAGTCAAACGTAGCTGAACTACAGGCGATTGCGTATGCACTGAGGATGTTACAGGAACTTAATCGGACTGAGGTGAAGTCCGTGGTGATCGAATCTGACTCAGTTGTAGCCATTTCTTGGGTGTTAGGCACGGATCGTCGGCCTTGGAGGTTGGGGAGCTGGTTTAACCAAATTGATGATGCATGTGAGTTGTTGCCATATGTGTGTTTCACTAATATATTTCAAGAGGCCAATTGTGTCGCAGATGCCTTAGCAAAGAGTGGGGTCTCGTGTTCCAAGTGGGTTTGGATGAAACTGGGATGATTTTGGGGTTTCGAGTTGTTTGTTCTGGTGATGTACCACACGCACGTACACTCTTTTCCCCCAATTAGGTGTAGGGGTTTTAACGAGGCCGATGTGGTGGATCTTTGCATGGTTTTATAATAAAATCAAATCGTGCTTTGCTGATAAAAAACAAACAAACAAGCAACTTAAATTTTCTTTTGTGTTTTTCCATATTATTTCCTTTAAAAAAACCCTTTATTTCTTCTTTTTTTACTTTTTAACTTTTTTAAACCTGTTGTGAATAAAATAAAGAAGAACAAGAATAAGAACAAAGAGATGTGTAACCCCCTCGTCCCGGTCTGGTCGGATGACCGGTCCGAGTGGGCCACACGGGGAAAACCGAAGCGAAACCCGTTAAGGCTTCCCCTCGGTTAACGACCCAGAAAATTTCTTTTAATATTAGTCTTATCTAGATGCAATTAATTCCTATGTGAAGCACAGCAGCGGAAGAATCAAACAGCGCATCATTCACCGACCAATCAAACACAAAAAGTCCATTTTTCTTCAATTTCAGCAGGCCGTTTCGAAACACCTATAGGGTGTTCCGAAACGCCCTGACCTGGTCAAAGGGCCTGGGTCGACCACAAGGTGACCGTTCCGAAACAGGGGTGACCCGTATCGGAACGCCCTTGACGGTCAATATCTCGTGGTCAACGAGATTTGACCGTTTCGGAACTTCAAAGGCCCGTTCCGGAACGGCTTCATCTCGCCAATTTCTCAAAATTCCAGAGGCGAAAACGTTCCGGAACGACCCTCATCCGTTTCGAAACGGAAGGCCATTTACACAGGGGCCGTTTCGGAACACGGGGACCCGTTCCGAAACACCCCCTGTCTGCAGATTTTCTGGGCTGTTTTGAGGCACAAGGATGCCCCAAAACACCCACAAACCAACCAGCAACTTCAAGGCAATACATCCTAAGGTATGACACTTATACTAGCATGCTTCAACAATAATTAGACATGTCTAAAACCAAAGTCACAACCCAAATACATGCATTTGATCAACCATCATTCGAGCACAAGTTCATGCACTTAAAGCATAGTCCACAACTCAAGCAAGCAAAAGACGTAAGTTAACAACCACCATGGCAACACAATCATGCAAGAGCCCTACATGTAAAAGAGTCTACACATGCTCCTAACAACCAACAACAACTAACAAGTCTTACACATCCCATTGCTACAATTATTACATAACTTAGCATAAAACCATACTTGATGAACCTAAGTCCAAAACCACACTTGAAGGCCCTCCTCTTGCCGAGCAACCCACGAACTAAGGATCTGCAATGTTGAACAAGGAGAGCGTAAGCAATGATGCTTAGTGAGGGTAAGCTCTAAAAACAAACCTCAACATCGCAGGGTCCGAGCACGATCTAGCCAAGGCAACATACATAATTCAAGAGTCCACAAGATATAGATGCATGAGCAATTATATCACATATATGCCATAATCATGAGCTCAACACTACCATACATACAATCACATACAACATCCAAACAGCTCATAATCTCAACACATTGATACATATATCAAACAACATTGGCACCTAGTTATCGCTCAAATACACGGATAGACTCGTTGGAAACTCATATCCAACAACCACATTACCTCGGTGGGATTCCACTCATCACCGGCCTCGCGGAGGGGATTCCACTCATCCTCACGCCCCGTCGATGGGATTCCACTCATCATCGACTATATTTAGATACCATTTCCGGGCGTACCCGTACTCCTCCTTGGTGACTCAACGCCACCAAGGCCACGCGCGACTTTAGACTCATGTGTACACACTAACATCCTAATGATCGATCATTTGTATTTAAGTATACTAGTGCCAATATTTTACTCATTCCACAACACACATTTCAACCATTTCCGTGCTTAGTACGTACTCACCATGGACACAACCATGAACCATCACCATGCATGCTTTAAGCCATACGATCCATGCCTCAATTCACATGTATAAAACAATATACATACACAATCATATGACATAGCATACAAGGCATATACAACCATCCAAATGAGTTCATCCAAAGGCTTAGACCAAGTTTAGGATTAGGCTACCACCCTAATCCTAACTCTAGGTGGGTCTACCAAGCCCGACCTAGTCCGTATACTCGAACCAACTAATTTAAAATCATTCAAGGAAATCAACCACTCACCTAAGCTTCCAAGCACAAGACCACGCAAGCCACACCCTTCAACTCTCCGGATGCACTTCCGATGCTTCACCGATGCCCAAGCTCAATTCTAACCATCTCAAACACAACCAAAACGTTCGAATCAATAACACATCATCGGAAACAACCCGGATTAACACTAACAAGCATTTAACACCCCAAACAAAGTCACAAAGCAGAATTTTCGAGTAGCCTCTATCACCCACTGTTTTCTTCCATTTCAAACACCCAAACAAGCCTCAATTTCATCCAAAATGATCCTCATATATCATACTACCTACAGCCCTCAAGACCCAACATCAAACAGCCCCAAAACATACTTTAAAACCCTTCAAAAACCCTCTCAAAGCCCAAATCCGAAAATTGATTAAAATCGTTTGAAATTTACATATGTAGCATCATTTGGCTCCTATATTCCATATCTAACCTTAACAAATCGAAATATTAAGTTTAGCTACACAAAGGCACCATTTTTAATCAAGATTTTCAAAATTTCCATTTTCTCAAAACTTCATGGAAACGAAAATGAGTGGTACTTTCATGAAAGGGAAAGCGAGGGGAAGTCAAAAATACTCTTACCTTTCAAAACGGAGTTGAAATGAAGAAGTTGTGGAATGGAATAGTAAATGGGTTGGGAGCCTTTGTTTTCCCGTTGATGAAGAAGAGAATGAATAGTGGATGATGGGGGTTTTTGTTTTGTTTTAGTTTTAAAAACTCAAAAGACTTATTTGCCCTTAATGAAATGAAATATTCACAAGGACATATAATTCATGGCCATTTAGGGTTTAATTGCAAAACATGGTAAATCAAATTAAATCAATTTAATTTGGAAATGAACCCTAAATTTTTAGAAACCATTTTAAATTATAAAACCGAGTTCAAAATAATATTTTAAATATTATTTTCACCTAACCCCTAAACCCGGGTGTTACAAGATGAGAGAAAGAGGGAGATTTGTATTATTCTCAAATATAGACTTGTATCCAATGCCTTCAATGAATCATCTATTTATAGGCATAAGAAGTACATAATACATTAAACTCTAATTCATAGAGATAATATTCCTAATAATAAATAAATCAAACTCCTTTGATAAAGTTCTAATCATGATAGACATCCACATAGATAAATATTCATAACACTCCCCCTTGGATGTCTATGAAGATAATGTGCCTCGTTAAAACCTTACTAAGATAAAAACCCAGTGGGAAAAAAATTTAGTGAAGGAAAAAGAGTACACGCATCTTTGATACGCATAACATGTTGCCTCATTAAAAACCTTACCAGGAAAACCCATTAGGACAAAACCTCGGTTAAGGGAAAAAGAGTGCAACGCGTATTTACTCCCCCTCATGCAAACATCACATAAGATCTTTGAATCTTCATAATTTAATCATGAATATCATTTTTCTAAAGATCGTGAGGGATGAAAACTTTGGAGTAATATGTTCCATGATGTATCCACTTTCAAACTGAGATATACATCTTGCGTTATCTCCACACAAGATAGCTTTTATCATATCTTGTAAAAGTAAATCCACATATCTTTTGGATATGTTGGGTCAATAGTCTTAGCCAAACACATTGTTTTGGCTTGCCTCGTGCATAACAATTATTTCTACGACATTTGAGGAGGCATCAACGAATGTTTGAAGATCTAAATGTAATGATCTTTGTATATTCATAGATATTTCTTGACCAACTAATATATAGTGCTTCAAGACCAAGAAAAGATATAATTATCTTTATTCACATCAAACAATCTTACAACTATTGGGATACTCAATAGATATGCTTTATTCATATTGAATCTTCTTTAAGATTCTTTCAGCTTATGTCTATTCATAGACAAAAGAAATATATAAAAATGCTCGATATTCAGGTCGAGATAAACTTGATGTCAAGATTCAAGTACTTGTATTGAAAGTACTTCATGAGTTTCCAATTTGAAGCTCTTTAGGAGTTCTAAAATTATCATAATGGATCTTGATCCAAACTCCTTTATAAAATACATAAGGAAATCTTATAATTCTTATAGTATTCACTAAGGCGATTATACCAAATGCGCCAAAATATTCATGAGAAATGTCTAAATAAATTTCCTCAGAAATTTCCAAATGCTTATAGCATTTTAGATCCTTCAAGGATAAATATGGATCCACAAATAATTAGACGCATGTAAAATTTTCAATAACTGCCAAAGTAATTGCATCCACCATGAAGTAATTAAAACTTTTCATAAATCATAGTTCAAGTCGTATTTACGACTACTTATTTGTGTCTCACTTGCATTACACCTTTAGGTGTTTGGACTGTTGGTCCAAATACTTCTATTTTAGAAGTTCAAAGCGTCTTTCAACATTGGCCAATTCAATATCTATACTTCTGGATAGATTTTATACAAGATCCTCGATTTCTTTCTTTACTTCTATAGAAGTATTTTATGTAAAATTGTTTGTAAAATTGTTGTCGACAACTTTCCAATTTTCTGGTTCCATTCTCGTAATGACATAACTCATCGAGATCTCTTCAAGATTTCAATCTTTATTTCAGGTACCTGAAACTCTTATAGAGTTTTATTATTTGTTATGTCTTGGGTCTCTTTAGGAGCACCCACCTCCAATATATGACCATCTCATATTACTTTCTATTTACGAGAATTTTAATCATTGGAACCATTTCAACTATCATGCTTCAAGCATGATTTACATTCTCTCGCTCTAACATGTAATTTAAATTTAAAGCATTTCAGCTGGTATATGAGAATTAATTACTCTCATTGGGTCAGTAAATATGTCTGGCAATTGACATGTAATAACATGAATTATCTTATGAACTTCTAGTTCATATACGAGGATCTAGATAATGATAATTCATTTTCCTCTATCCAGCTGATTATTATCTCCCTCTGATGTTGAGAAAAATCATGTCATAAATGATTCTCCAATTAATGTTTAAGAATTTAAACATAAAAGGAGACTCGTACTCAATATATATTCTCAACCCCTTTTATTTACCCATTTTGTGCGTTGTGGTGGAGCAATTCATATCGCACATTCAAAAATCATAAAATGGGAAATGTATGGTTTCTGACCAAAAACCAATCATAACGGGGAGTTTATTATGACTCGTTGGCTTGATGCGTATAAGTGTTGCTATATGAAAACACCATATAAATAATAAATGTTTTGTTCTCACAGTTTAGCTATTAAATAGGAGGCATCCAATTAAAAATTTGCTAAACCGTATTTTTCATAATCAACAAGCTTTGTAACAACCGATATAGCCTAAAATATAAACCCACTAGCTTTTCAAGACGAATAGTCTAATTGCATAATCTGAATCTTTTTAGAATCAATCTCACAAACTTCTGGTTGTAAGTCGATAAAACAATGTAGATGCATCTACTAAAATCATATAAAACTTTCCACATTTGTGGACATATGGGCCCATATTTTGTTCAGATATGCAAGACATACAGTCTCAACTTCAGTACAAGAACTTTAAGTTCTAATTCTTTTTATAAGTGAGATCATCTATATTCTTTGAGAACAAACAACACAAGAACTTCAGGTTCTTTTAGTAAGTGGAATTTAATCAATTCCTTTAAGAAACACAAGAACTTCACGTTCTTTAATAAGTGGAATTTAATCCATTCCTTTTAGAATAAGCACCACAAGAACTGCAGGTTCTTTTAATACATGTGCATGTAAATCTCAATAATTTCTGCACCATTATTGATCAGGATGGTCTAACCGATCATGCCAACTATATATATATATATGTATAGATCTCTAAATTTGTAAACTTCTTGTTTACCATAACATGTAATTCAATCTTACTCGTACATGTCTAGTACGACCATCAAAATTGTTCCTTTAAATAGGAATATATTTAGCTCTTTCGGAGCTTTCAATTGAAATTATATTTTGGTAGCAATATATAGCTCTCTTAGAGCTTTCAACTGACTTTTTGGCTACCAGAACTTATATCCATATTGACTTATTTCAAATGTCAATTGATAACATATGTTATCTATAATTTCCAAGGGGATATTTTGCAAACTCATATTGCTCTCTTTATGACTTTGACGAGTATAACGCAATGTGAATATGGAATAAAGTTCCATTTGACAATAACATATTTGCTCAACCAGAGCCTTTTGTGATATTAGTACTTCCGGATATAGTACTCACATTATTCTCTTGCATTTTAATCGAGAAATGCATAATTGTGCACCTTTCAAAATGTGCTTTGTTTCATTTACTTCAGGTAATGAAAATATGTACTTTGTATCATTCACTTCGAGGAATGAAAATATAAAATATAGCACATCATATCAAGTCGATTATCTATCAATAAACTTTCAAGTGCTCTTCCGAAGTATTGATATTTTAGTACTTTGAGAAATACTACTCATATTTCCCCTTGCGTTTAAATGAGAAAAATATTTCTTATGCTTAAGTACAATATGAGTACTTGCATTATCTGCTAGGCATAAATAGCCACAATTCTAGGCATAAATAGCCACAATTCATTGTATATTTTATTCTGGAAGTAATCATATTCTTTAAATAATAAATTAACATAAAGCGTAAATAAATAATATGTGAAATAAATAAACATAAAGCAAACTAACATAAATAAATAATAAATAAAACGAATTAACATAAAATAAATAAAATAAAATAAAAACCAATTATTCCTGTTAGAGGTTATAAGGGAAATAAACTAATTGGTAAATTATTCCCTTCAAAGGTTATGAGAAAATTAACAATATCCAATTGAGTTGGACCAATAACGCCATAATTATTTTCGCCATAAACAAATTTTGTTTATATTTTATTTCATTTATCATTCATGATTATGGATAAAGTCCATAATACTTTGGCGTTTGACAAGTACGAAACCAATGGTTTATAACATCACATTGGTAAAAGAATTTCACTTCCTTAGAATGATCTTTATCACTCTTGTCATCCTTATAACTTTGCTACCAGCGGGTAGAAGTATTCTTAAAACGACTATATTTTTCATGTGTATATTCATAGCCTTGACCACGACCACGACCACAACTTTTAATGTAATTTTTTATTCCTTCCATAATATAATCTCACATTCACTTCAGGGAATGGAGTAGAGCCAGTGGGCCTTTAAAATCTTTTTCACATATCCTTATCACAGAGAACAAAGATTTAATCCTCGTACGCGGCATTGTTAAACCTGTCCACAAGGTCCTTTAAAAACCTCCTTTGAGACCAGTAGCCTCGCAGAACGGGATGTCCAGCCAATTATACTTGGATTATATCGAAATTATGTCTCTAATTGAATAATGATTTACCATGTTTGCATTCACTTCAAGGAATGAAACAGATCCAATAATCGCATGGAATAAACATCATGCTTGCATTCACTTCAGGGAATGCCACATCATTGATAATTGCATGGAATAAACATCATGCTTGCATTCACTCCAGGGAATGCCCCATCATTGATAATCGCATGGAATAAACATCATGCTTTGCATTCACTTCAAGGAATGCCTCCCATAAAACTTTTTGGATCAAGAAGAATTTTCGTAACTTGAAATTGGGAGAAGTTTATGGTCAAGTTTTTCAACGAAGAAGAAATATTGCTTTCGAGCAAATATAGACTTTATAATAATCTTCTTGTAAATTCAAAATCGTCATGATTTATCGCGCTTTAAAATAATAATATAAAGAATAAAAATAAAACCAAAATTTACCGATATTGATTTTTCTCTCGTGGAGAATGGAGACATATCATATGACCGAGATAGCTTCTCATAGTCCCTTTATATCACATCTCTTTCCAAGTCATTTAAGCATATCATGTAAAACTCAAAACACGGTTAAAAATATTAACTTTTACCAAATAAAATAACATAAATAATAATATGAAAAATATCAAATATAATCATATAAGTAAAAGTATGAATAAGCATACCGCTAATTAATCCTTTTAGGAACAAGAGAAAACACACGTAATTTACACCAAACGCAACCTCTTCGTCTCTTTCGATCCGTCTTTTGGTTTGTGAGAAGCCACAAATTTGTCTCTTTCCAATGTTCGAATAAAATCAAACATACTTCCAAACTTTTCAAAAAAAAATTAAAATATAAAGAAAAAGACAATCGGTAATTTTAAAAAAATAAAGTGAGAAAAAAAAACTTATCTTTGGTTTATCCTAGAATCGAATTCTTTCCAATAACTTCTTTTGGATTCAAACAATAAAGACCTCAGTTGATTAGAGTCGTGCTGATAACGTGTTGTGAATAAAATAAAGAAGAACAAGAATAAGAACAAAGAGATGAGAGAAAGAGGGAGATTTGTATTATTCTCAAATATAGACTTGTATCCAATGCCTTCAATGAATCATCTATTTATAGGCATAAGAAGTACATAATACATTAAACTCTAATTCATAGAGATAATATTCCTAATAATAAATAAATCAAACTCCTTTGATAAAGTTCTAATCATGATAGACATCCACATAGATAAATATTCATAACAAAACCAAGACCATTTTTACATTTTTAGCTTTTTTTTTTCATTTTTATGTTTTTCCACCTTTTATATGTTTTTTTATTTCCAAAAAAATTATCTTCTTTTCTTTTTTACATCTTTTTAAAAGCTTTTCTTTTAAATATAATTTTTTAAAATAAACCTTATTTTTTAAAAAAGTTTTTCTTTAAGCATTTTTTCCAAAACCTTTTTTTTCTAAAAACCCTAAACTTTTATTTAAAATCTTTTTTAAAATTTATTTTCTTTTTCTTGAAATCGCTTATTACTTATTTTTTAAAGAAACATCTTTATTTTTTCTTTTTTTAATTACTTAACCCACTTTATTATTAAAACTAAATTTCAAGAAAAACCTTTTATTATTTTTTTATAAATCAAGCCCCTTTATTATTTACACTTATGCATTATTATTTTTTTCTTAATTAAATTCCTAACTTTAAGTTTTTTTAATAAAACCACATTAACTCATTTTATTCTTGTATTTTAATATCAAGCACTTCTAAAAAATCATTCCTACATTTCTAAAGATCAAAATATTCCTAACACCAATTTTTAAAGCATGCAATTTTTAAAAGATCAAACCAAAATTAAAAACGAAAACATTACCGGAATCGCGAAACGATTTTCCGACCTCAAGAACACAACCTAAAATCCACAAAAAACACAAACACAAAAATTCAACAAAGAATAAACATGAAAATTGCTAAATAAAAATTAAAAGGAAAGATAGAAATTTTACCGAAACGACGAACGAAGAACTCGAATATGAACTTCTCGAAATGCTCCCAATTGCCTCCGGAAAATTGCCTCTAAACTCGAACTTCAACTCCAAAATTTCCAGCAACTCTTGAGAATTTTTAGAGAATTTTTCGGAATTTTCTAAGACTTTTTCTTTTCAAGTGTATTTTCTCTTGAAATTGTTGCATGTTGAACAAAGAGAAAATTGGGGGTTTATATACGCATACTAGGGCTTGCAAATCAAGCAAATATCCGCGTTTAATCCCTAAATTGGAGCCAAAATCAGACCGAGAACTTAATTATTATTTATTTTAATTATTATCACATTTTCTCTACATTTATTATTTTTTTTGTTTTCATTTTATTTCCCCTTTTTCCTTACATTTATTTCCACCATTATTATTTATTTTAATTATTATCACATTTTCTATTTTTTTTCTTTAAAAAAATGGGCTTGTATTTCAAGGTGGGCTTTTGGTTTTTTTTTTCTTTTGAAATAGGCTTCAAAAATGGGTTTTTAAAGATGGGATTTTGTTGTTTTTTTATATTTTAGAGAAGGGTCTTTTATTAATTTAAAAAAAGATTTTTTATTTTTTCGGATTATTTAATATTGAGGTGAAAATCTAGTGACAACATCTGCCCTTCTTTGCTTATCTATGTGCAACAGAAATAAAGCAAAGACCAAAAGGCACTGATTTTCATTGATTTTGTAGTTAGCTCCATTCTCCAAATGCCCGAATAGATAGGCATGCTCTATTCTCCTTATGCTCGAATAGCTAAGCTGAGTTCCATTCTCCAAACGCCCGAACGGATAGGTTGGTTCTATCTCCTTATGCTCGGATAGCTGAGCTGGGTTCTATTCTCCCAAATGCCTAAATAGTTGAGCTGGGCTCTGTCCTCCCAAATGCTCAAATAGGCAAATTCTTCTGAAAATTTTCATCCTCTTTATTCTTGGATGAATAAGCAAACTCCATGTCACAACCACTTTTTAGGGAGGCTTCGACTTTTTGGTAAAAACTTTTAAAAACACGAATTTACCACCAATCTTTTTGAAAAGTGTGATTGGATCACTTGAAAACAAGGTTATTTTAATTAAACGTTTTGTTTTAATAAAACAACGGTTTTGATCTGCGAAAATCAGAAAATAGGTTCGGGGGTCGGTTACGCGTGGGGAAGGGTTAGCACCCCCACGACGCCCAAAATTGGTACCTAATTGGTTTTAAAATCGTTTTCAAAACGGGAATTTGCAAGTTCACAAAGGTTTGACTTTATTTGTCCGTTTAATGAATATCAAGCTATTTTAACGGCCTTATTACCTGGGAGATGAACTTTAATCACCGCCAACATTTCTGGCGCTAACCCGTCATTCCCGTTTGATAAGACACCGCATTAAATTATTTTCACTTTTTCATACAACATGAAAATTTAGTGCGTTAAGCATTTTATTTTTTATTCAAAGTTCGATTATTTAAAAAACCTAAAAACGTCTAAGTCTTTTATTCCTAATTTAAAGTTTAAGTATGCTTAAGTGTATTTTATTTATTTGTGAAGAACATTTTTCAACAAACATGTCTATGTCTTAGAACCTAGTCCTAAGTTTTAACATATTTCTAAAACAAGCAAGCAACCATTTATTCTTTTGAGTTTTTTCATTTTAAATTATTTCTTTTAAAAAATATTTATTTCTTTTTTACTTTTTATTTTTTAAAAGCCAAGACCTTTTTTTACATTTTTATGTTTTTCCCCTTTTTATGTTTTTTACCTTTTTTATATTTTTTTTTCATTTCAAAAAGAATTTCTCTTTTAAAACTTTTTTTTCATTTTAAGTTTTTCTTCTTTTTAAAAGAAACCTTATTTTTTAAATATTTCCTTTTAAGATTTTTTCAAAATTTTATTTTCTCCTAAAAACCTAAACTCTTACATTAAAACCTTTTTATTTTTTTCTTTTAAAAAAAACTTTATGACTTATTTTTCCTAAAAAAACGTTTTATTTATCTTTTCCTTTTAAAATCACTTAATCCATTTATTCAAAAAAACATTTTTATATATTTTTTTATAAAAATCAAACCCCTTTATTATTTCCACCCATGGATTATTTTTTTTCCTAATTAATTCCCTAACTTTGAGTTTTTTTTTTTCATTTAAACCACATTAACTCATTTTATTCATGCATTTAAATATAAACACTTTTAAAAATTCCTTTCTACATTTCTAAAGATCAAAACATTCCTAACAACATTTTTTAAAGCATCTAAAATTTTAAAGATCAAACCAAAATTAAACGAAAATTTAAAACGGAAATTGTTGCGTGTAAATAAGGCTATCACAATTGAGTACAAGTATACACAGCGCAAGTAATATAGTGATACGAAGTATCGAATATCGTCTTCACAGGGACTGAAAATACTTCTATCTTTAAAAGCCTACACAAGGAAAGAGATGAATTTAATAAAGAGTTTTGAGTAATCTTGAGAACAAACTAAAGTAGAATAAGGAATCATATTGAGAAAATTGGCTGGTATTGATTTGCTCAATAGTGTAGGTGTTGCACTGTTCAAAGATCTTATGTTGCATCTGTTGTCGAGCCTGTCGCGGCAGCGATCTGTTGATGTCGCGGCAGCGAGAAACAACTATGTACTTCAAGTTCAGCAAGAATCCTTGTTGTGACTCGTCCTATCCTTAGGTCCAAGTTCTGTCGATGAACACGTCTTGGATGATACCTCCCGACGTGAATCGAAGGATGAACACCGATGTTTCTGGATTCTTCTTTAGCTGCTTAACCTTGTACCTATCCCTAGGCCAAGATAGTTTAACCATAAACTGGAAAACTCGTATTTACTCCTTTCGTATACTTAACTCTCCCGATATTAAGTAAATGAATAACCTCGCAGTGCTCTCCCGATACTCTTATGAGATATGAAAACCTGAGTAAATAAACTTGAAGTTTTATTAAATTGAACAGAAAAATCCTAAGAAACAGTTTAACCCTTACAACTACCTTTACAAGATCAACCCTTAGCCCCGGGGGAAGTTTAGAACATGATGGAGAAGGGGGAAGACTAGGGTTTGTGATGGAAGACGGCTAGGAACTAGGTTATCCTTCTCTAGGTCCAGTGGCGGATCCAGAAAATTTTTTCAGGGTGGGCACATATGTACTTATAACATAATTTTTTTTAAAGATAGAACAATTAATAATATTTTAATTATAATAAGAAGTCTTACAAAAAATATAACTAAAAATAAATTTTACAATTCTTCTCTTCTATGCCTCATTTTTTGATATCGTTGTATGATTTTCTCATTGTCTACATTATCAAACACATCTTTCTCAATAAAAGTAACTAAGCAATCATTCAACCATTCATCTCCCATACGGTTGCGTAGTCGATTCTTTATAAAGTGCATCGCAGAGAATGTTCTTTCCACTATTGTGGTTGCCACGAGTAGAACCAAAGCTAACTTCAAAAGTAAATATACAAGTGGGTACACAACATGCTTCATTGTCTCAACCATTTTTTCAGATAAATCAGAAAGTCCTTTTAGATCACAAAATCTTTCATCTGAATGAACATCAACAATATAATTCTCAAGCTGACAATCAAGCAACATAAGATCTCCTGCAGAAAATTCATATGGATAAAATTGGGCAAGACGAATCAACTTTTTCTTATCAAAAGAAATATACAAGTCTCTTGGACTCAAGCAAGCCACACAAAGAAGCAACTATGTACTTGTCTCAGAAAAACGATTATTAAGCTCTTGAAGTTGCCTATCAATCACCTGATAAAATAATTCAACCTGAAAATGATGCAAATTTGAAACTTCTTGAACTTTTCTCCTAGACCTCCCTTGAACAACAAATACATCTTCCATCTTTGGAATACTAATGTTATTCTTTTCACAAAACAAAGAAACTTCTTCAAGTAAAGATTGCCATCCCACATCTCTCATCATTTGTAATCGTTGCTTGGACACACTAACTAACTGCATAGCATTCACAATGTCTTGGTCATTCCGTTGCAATGCTTGAGATAATTCACTAGTAACCCCCAATATATTTTTCATCAAGTGCAAATTAAACACAAACTCAAAAGACTGTAAAAAACTCAACAACATACAAGCTTCAGCTCTTTGCTCTGAGTGTGTTCCATCTTCCTCAATAATTTCAAGCACATCCATCACAGATGAAAACATTGTAATCAAGCTAACAACAGTTTTATAATGTGAACTCCACCGAGCATCTCCAGCTCTCTTTATAACACTTTCTTGATTTAATCCACGGCCACTGAATATTTCACCACTTTGTAATGCTTCTCTTACCTTAATCATTTGACTAGACTGAAGAATTTCTTTTCTCTTACATGAAGCACCAACCACATTAACCACATTAGCAACCAAATTAAAAAGGAATGCAACTTCAACTTGTTTTTTAGCAACAACAACAAGTGCTAATTGAAGCTGATGTGCAAAACAATGAACATAAAAAGCACACTCATTATTTCTTAGAATCAAAGTTTTAAGCCCATTAAATTCCCCTTGCATATTACTTGCTCCGTCATAACCTTGTCCTCTTATTCTTGAAAAACATAATCCATGAGTTGCAAACACATCTTCAAGAGCATTCATAAGTGAAACAGCAGAAGTATTAGAAACATGAACAAGACACAAAAATCGTTTGTAACACCTCAATTTTGGGCTTAGAAGTTTTGAGTTTGAACCGGACCGGTCGGATTTTCGGTTCGAATATAAAGGTGGTTTTAAGGAAAGCCTAGTTCGGGATGCACTAAAAATATGGAAAAATATCCAAAAATCCTATTTTATTATATATAAGAGAAAGGTGAAATCAATTTTACAAAATGAGGTTGGGAAGAGGGACATTTTGGGTTAGTGACCAAAATGTAATTTTTGAAAACTGGGTGACTGTTTTAAAAAGGATTGAAACTTTGAATCTTTAAGGAGCTATTTACTCAAAAGAGTTTCTCCAGATTTTTCTTAATATTAATCAATTTAATTAATGGTTTTAATTAAGTGTAAAAAGGAGGGAAAAGATATTTTTGCATTTGTAACTAACTTTTCTCTAAATTTCCATTTTCTTTTCTCTCAACTTTTCTCTCAACCCAAACACATTTCTCCAGAAAAATTCCCTCTGATTTTGACAACTAAAGATGAGATTTCAATCCTCAATTGATCTCTAATCAATTCTACAACAAAACCTTGGCATTAGCTTATTGAATTTTCAAGAATCTTGGTTCCAAAAAGGGAGAAACTCAAGTTTAGAGGTATGAACGTCCTTCTCCTCTAAATTCTCAGTTCTTTACTAAAATTCCCAAGTTCTCAATCCTTGATTTGAGTTTTATTAAAGGTTTTGATGTTGAGATCTTGATTTTGGCTTAAAATGCAAGATTTGGATTTAATTTTGAAGAAATTCGTAATAATTGATTGGGCTCTGTTTTGAGATATCTTTTTGATGTAATTTGGATGACTAAATGATGTATAATTGAGGTTTGATCAATGCAATCCCGAATAGGTTGATTTTCCTAAGTTTTTACTTGTGAAAATGGTGGTTTTTGGGGTGATCTTGGTGTTTTGTTAATGCTGGAGGTATAAGGACGTGTTTGGGATCATTTTGGTTGTTAATTGATGTTTATAAATGGTTAGAAGTGATGGATCTTGGCTGGGTTAAGTCTTGGAAGTGTTTGGAGGTGATTTCGGTTGTGTTTGGTAGCCGAAATGTTGGATTTGCAAAGAGCAGCGAGTTTAGGTGTGTTGCTGGTGTTTTTAATGCATTATGATGCATTAATCCTCTGTTGTTATGTGTAACCCCCGTAGCCCGGTCTAGACGGTTGACCCGAACTACGAAGATTACACGGGGAAAACCAAAGTCAACCCGAAAGTCAACCTTGATTAACGACCCTTTTTTTTCTTTTTAATCTTATCTAGATGCACATTAACCTTAAGTGTGACCATACAGACAACGTATCAAAAGATCACAAACATCAGAGATCAAACTGGGACCCAAATGAACAAATTACAACTTTAGGGACCAAATTGTAAATTCTGATAAATTAAGGGACTTAACCCAAATTAAAGTTACCATCTTGAAATTAGTCAGGTTTCATGCTTCTCTGTGAAATTTCAGCTTAAAAGGACATCCACAGCTCATGCAATTGATCATACAAGATTCAGGACCAAAACGTAAACAATTCAAAACATGTAACTACCATGTCAGCCCCCTAACGGTCGACCGTTCCGAAACAGGCTAGCCCTGTTCCGAAACACGGGCCGTTCCGAAACGGGTTCCGGAACATGGCCTCGGCAGAGGCTAAACCGTTTCGAAACGGTGCATACCGTTTCGGACGCCTGGGTTCATGCAAGGCACCCGTTCCGAAACGGTACACCCCTGTTCCGAAACGCCTGCACAAAAACCAGCAATCAAGCATACTAGATCATGCAATTGGACTCTCAAACATGCTCCAAACATCACCAAACTTTACCAGCATGCAATTAAACATATTTAACACATATAAGCATCATCAATTCAGCAAGATAACATCCCATGCAAAAAGCCCCAAATTCAAGGTCATGCTTCCTACACAAGCTAACATTCAAGCCTTAAACCTTCAAAAGCAAGCAATAGAAATTCAATCCAAAACCAGCATCAACAACCACATACAACATATTTAGGGAGTCATAAACACCTCCCAAAACAAATACATTGGTCCCCCATTGCCAAAAACGTACAAAAGCTAAAACACTTATAAAACCTTCATACATTGAGCTTTACTTGTACTTGTTTGCTTGCCTCCTCTTGCTGCCCTCAATGCACCCTAATGCTCTGCATTATTGAATCAAGAAAACGAGAGAGCGTAAGCCAAAGCTTAGTGAGGAGTGCTCTTTTAAAACCATTCAATAATGCATTTAAAACCATTTGTAAATCATGCTTGTAAACAACCTTTACACATGCTCAAAGCATACTTTAAATCAAGCAATAACATGCTTCCACATTTCATTTAAACTAGTATCTCATGCTTCAACATAAACATTAAATCATGCATCTCATGCATCTCATGTACAATACATGTCATATTGGCTCAAGTGATACATTTTCATTTAGAAATCAAGTTCCACAACTTTTCCCAAGGACTTTTAAACACCTTGGACCCCAAGGACTTTTAAACACCTTGGCCATGGACTTTTAAACACCATGAATGGACCACACAAGGACTTTTAACCACCTTTGTGTCCGTAGCTTGAAATACCCCAAGGACTTTTAAACACCTTGGCCCCAAGGACTTTTAAACACCTTGGCCCCATGGACTTTTAACCACCATGGAAAGGAGCACCTAAGGACTTTTAACCACCTTAGTGTCCGCAACAAGATTCATCCAAGGACTTTTAACCACCTTGATGATCTTAGATAACAAGGCTCACTCAAGGACTTTTAACCACCTTAGTGACCTTCGCTTTTACAAACCATCACTTGCCAATACACACTTTATACATCATGTAATCCACTGTTTTAAAGCATTTAAACCAAGCCATTTCATCATGCATTTCAAAGCATTAAATCATCATTTAACAATGCATAAAAACAAGGCACTCTTACCTTGAGACACCTTCAACACATGGCTTAAATCATCAGCATAAATCATGCTAAAACATCAGCAACTAACATGCTAAAACATGCTTTCCAAAACAGTAGCAAATCATGCAAAATCATCATTTCACATTTCATCAAAACATGGCCACCACTTAAAGAGAGTAATCCAAAAACTTACACTTGAGCTTAGCAAAGTTGTTTAGACTTATACTAAGCTTCCAAAACCTTCAACCTTTGGTTTAAAAGCTGAAAATCCGTTTTCACTCACCGATTACCAAACAAGCCTAGCCAACAAGCTTTCCAAGCTTCCGAAACCTTCCGAAAACACCTCCAAAACTCAAGGATCAACCTCCCCTGTTTCAAGCACATAAAAAAACAGAACATTAATGCATCCTTATGCATTAAAACACCAGCAACAACAACACAACTCGCTGCTCACCACAAAACTAACAATTTGGCTACCAAACACAACCGAAATCATCTCCAAACGCTTCCAAAACTTAACCCAGCCAAGATCCATCACTTCTAACCATTTTTATACATCAACTAACATGCAAAAAGATCACAACCACGTCCTTATACCTCCAGGTATAACAGATCACCAAAAACACTCCAAAAACAACCAAAAACTCAAGCCAAACTTAGGAAATTCAACCTATCCGGGATTGCATTGATTAAACCTCAACTTCTAATCATTTTAGCATTCATTTAACATCATTTTAACACCTCAAAACCTTGCTTAAACAGATCACACGAAATTTTTACCAAAATCACCAAATCTTGCATTTTAGCCAAAAATCAAGATCTCAATTGAAAAGCCTTTAATAAAACATGAATCAAGGATTGAGAACTTAGGAATTTCAGTAAAGAACTGATAGTTTAGAGGAGAAGGACGTTGTTACCTCCAAACTCGAATTTCTCCCTTTTAGAGCCAAAATGCTTGATGAATCAACTTGTAAATTGTGAGGTTTTGGTGATGAGATGATTAGGAATCAAATGAGAGTTGAAATGAGAGATGTAGATGTCAAAATCAGAGAAAGAAATCTGAGGAAATCTTGTTTGGGTAGAGAGAAAATGAGAGAAAAGAGAATTTGAGAGAAAATAGAAAATTAGTTAAGATTTGGTTAAAATGATTTCCCTCTCTTTTCTTAATCTTTAAAATCAGATTTTAGACTTAAAATATCTTAGAAAAAATCTGGAGAAATCCTTTTTGGAATAATAGCTCCTTAAAGATTCAAAGTTTCAATCCTTTATAAAACTGTCCCGCAACTTTCAAAAATTACATTTTGGTCACTAGCCAAAATGTCAACCTTCCGAACCTCATTTTCCAAAATTGATTTCACAGTTCACTTTTATATATTAAAAGATGATTTTAGAATATTTTTCCATATTTTTAATGCAACCCGAACTAGGTTTTCCTAAATTCACTCTTATATATTCGATCAACACTTTGACTAAACCGGTCAACGCCAAAACTTCTGAGCCCAAAACCGGGGCGTTACAACTCTCCCCCCTTAAGAAATTTCGTCCTCGAAATTTACCTGAAGGAAAGAGATAAGGAAACTGCTTCAGCATATCCTCCTTCCGCTCCCACGTGGCTTCCTCAACACCGCGATGCTTCCACAACACCTTCACCAACTCAATGGTCTTGCCACGAAGAACCTTGCTATCTGAATCCAGAATCTTCACCGGTTCCTCATCATAGGTCAAATCCGGATTCAATTCCACCTCCTCCACAGGCAACACATGCGAAGGATCAGATCGATACCTCCGGAGCATAGAAACATGGAACACATCATGAATCTTCTCCAGCTCCTGAGGTAACCTCAACCGATACGCAACAGGACCAACACGCTCAACAACCTCATACGGTCCAATGTATCTAGGGCTCAGCTTACCCTTCCGCCCAAACCTCATCACCTTCTTCCAAGGCGAAACCTTCAAGAACACGCGATCACCCACCGCAAACTCTAACTCTCTACGCTTCAAATCCGCGTAAGACTTCTGCCGATCAGAAGCAGCCTTCAACCTCTCACATATGAGCTTCACCCTCTCGGTGGTACCTTTCAACAAAGCAGGCATCGAGACCAACTTTTGACCAGTTTCAGCCCAACACAGAGGAGTCCTACACTTCCTCCCATACAGAGCCTCATAAGGTGCCATCTGTATACTTGTCTGAAAACTGTTGTTGTAAGCGAACTCAACCAAAGGCAGATGCTTCTCCCAAGAACCTTGGAACTCTATCACGCAACATCTCAACATATCCTCCAAGATCTGAATAACTCGCTCAGACTGGCCATCCGACTGAGGATGATAGGATGTACTGAAATGCAACCTTGTACCCAAAGCTTGATGCAAACACTGCCAAAAACGCGACGTGAACCTCGGATCCCTATCCGACACGATCGACTTAGGCACACCATGCAACCTCACAACCTCAGCAACGTACAGCTCTGCCAGCTTATCCAAGGAAAACGTAGTATGCACAGGCAAGAAATGTGCACACTTCGTCAGGCGATCCACAATCACCCAAACAGAATTCTTCTTCGACGGAGACAAAGGCAAACCAGATACAAAATCCATGGTAACCCTCTCCCACTTCCATTCAGGGATTTTCAACGGTTGCAACAAACCAGAAGGAACCTGATGTTCAGCCTTAACTCGCTGACACACCAAACACTTGCTCACGAACTCTGCCACATCCTTCTTCAAGCCCACCCAATAGTACTCATCACGAAGATCGCGATACATCTTTGTACTACCAGGATGCATAGCAAAAGGACTACTATGACCTTCAGCTAGAATAGCATGCCTCAACTCAGCATCTGCAGGCACTACTATCCGACTACCAAAACACAACACTCCATCCTCATTAAAACAGAAATCCGAAGGTCTACCCTCCGCGATATCCTGAACATGAGACACCAAGGAATCATCCAACAACTGCTTATCCTTGATCAACTGAACCAACGAAGGTTTCACTTGCAACTCAGCAACAAGACCACCATCCTGCGATATGCTCAAGCTAGCAAACATAGCTCTCAGCTCAACAGCTACCTTTCTACTCAAGGCATCCGCAACAACATTGGCCTTTCCAGGATGATACTCTATCGTCAGATCATAATCCTTGAGCAACTCCAACCAACGTCACTGCCTGAGATTCAACTCCTTCTGAGACATCAGATACCTCAAACTCTTGTGATCCGTGTACACTGTACACTTCTCACCATACAGATAATGCCTCCAGATCTTCAGAGCAAAAACCACTGCAGCCAGCTCAATATCATGCGTAGGATAATTGCGCTCATGCACCTTCAACTGCCGCGACGCATAAGCCACAACCTTACCCTCTTGCATCAGCACACACCCCAAACCAACATAGGACGCATCACTGTAGACTACAAACTCTTTCCCTGATTCAGGCTGAATCAAGATAGGAGCTTGCGTCAAAGCCAACTTCAGCTTCTCAAAAGCTTGCTGTCTCGCTTCTGTCCACTCATACCTAACATCTTTCTGCAGCAACTTCGTCAAAGGAGCAGCAATCTTGGAAAAACCATCCACAAACCTTCGGTAGTATCCTGCCAAACCAAGGAAACTACGAACCTCCTGAACAGACTTAGGAACTTTCCAGTTCATCACCACTTCAATCTTCTGAGGATCAACACGAATCCCTTCAGCTGAGACCACATGCCCAAGAAAAACAACCTCTCTAAGCCAAAACTCACACTTGCTCAACTTAGCATAAAGCTGATTCTCCAACAAAGCTTGCAACACAACCCTCAAATGCTCTTCGTGCTCTTCCTCAGTACGCGAGTACACAAGGATATCATCAATGAACACCACGACAAACTTGTCCAGGTATTCATGAAAAACACGATTCATCATGTCCATGAAAGCAGCAGGAGCATTTGTCAAACCAAACGGCATCACAAGGAACTCATAATGCCCATACCTTGTCCTGAAAGCTGTCTTAGGCACATCCACATCCTTCACCTTCAATTGATAATACCCTGACCTCAAGTCAATCTTAGAGAACACAGCAGCTCCCCGAAATTGATCAAAGAGATCATCAATCCTCGGCAAAGGATACCGATTCTTGATAGTCAACTTGTTCAGCTGACGGTAATCAATGCACATCCTCATCGTGCCATCTTTCTTCTTCACAAACAAGACAGGAGCACCCCAAGGCGAAACACTCGGCCGGATGAAACCACGATCAAGCAACTCTTGCAACTGTGTCTTCAGCTCCTTCAGCTCCTTAGGTGCCATTCTATAGGGAGTAATGGACACAGGAGTGGTATTCTCATACAGCTCAATACCAAACTCCACCTCACGATTAGGAGGTAAACCAGGCAACTCCTCAGGAAAAACATCAGGAAACTCCTTCACAACCCTGATATCCTGCACCCTCAGCTCCTTCGAACTAGGATTCATCACAAAAGCCAGAAAAACTTCACAACCTTGCCTCAGCATCCTGCTCGCCTCCAAGATAGAAACAACATTGGCAAGAAACTTCACATTCTCACCAACCACCACCACTTCATAATCATCCGCAAGCCTAAGCGAAACCCGCTTATTCTCACAATCCACAACAGCACGATGCTCAGCAAGCCAATCCATACCAAGGATCACATCAAAACCATAAAAGGGCAACTCCATAAGATCAACAGGAAAGACATGCTCTTGAACAACCAAAGGACACCTTTTATAAAGCTTACGAGTCACAACAGTTTCACCAAAAGAACTAGTGACTCTAACACCAACATCCAAAAACTCAACAGGCAAACCAAGCAACTCAGCATGCTCACGAAGAATGTATGAATGCGTAGATCCAGAATCAATCAAAGAAAGCAATGACAAGGATTGCAAAGTAAAGGTACCTGCAATCACATCTGCATCATTCCTTCCTTCGCGCTGAGCGTACACCCTCGCTTGGCCTCCACCCTCAGGTTGAATAGCCACAACATGAGCTACACCGCGCCCACCTTCCTCTCGTCTCTGAAAATTACCACGGCCGCGCCCACGACCTCTCTGTGACGCTGCAACAACAGGAGCACGCTCTTGACCACCAGCCATCCTCGGACAATCACGTCTCAGATGATCAGCAGAACCACAGTTCCAGCACTCATAACCAGCTGCTATCACAGGAACTTGCACCTCCCTCCCAGCACGAGGACAGTCACGCTTCAAGTGACCACGGGAACCACAAATCCAACAAGCACTAGGGTCAGCTCTAGCATTGCCACCCCTAGCAGATGCACCTCCACCTCTCTTAGACGAGGACTGAAACCTCTGATCACGCCCTCTCTTGTTCCGTCCACCGGAACTATACTCAGCAGCTCTCTTTCCAGAACTAGCTCCAGCACCCTTAGCAGACAAACTCAGGTTCATCTCAATGTCCTTGGACCGACTAACCAGCACATCGAAATCATTGTACTCAGCAGCTAACATATAGGTCTTAACCTCCGTCACCAAACCATAACGGAACCTTTCGCACCTTTCGCGCTCATCAGGTACCAACTCAGGTGCATACTGGCTAAGACGTACAAACTGTACCTCATACTCAGCCACACTCATGTTCCCTTGGGTCAGAGACATGAATTCACGCTTCTTTTCATCCAGATATCTAACTCCCAGATATCTCCTCTTGAACGCATGCTGAAAGAACGTCCAAGTAACATCAGCATCAGCCATCCCAGAGATTGTGGTCGTCCACCACGTATAAGCATCACCTTGCAGCAGTGACACCACACATCCCAGCTTCTGCACATCAGTGCAACTCATTTGTCCCAAGACACGCTTGGTACTCTCCAACCACGCTTCAGACCTCTCGGCCGACATACCCCTAAACTCAGTCCCACCAAGACTGCGCAAACGTTCCAAGGGTAGTCTAGCACCAGCATCTCCTTGATGCCCAGCTCCTTGAGCTCCAGCTACTGCTGCTCGAAACGCACCCGCAATAGCTTGTACAAGCACGGACATGTCAGGTATCGCTTGCCCCTGACCAGCTTCAGGTCCTGCAGCTCCAGCACCAGCTGCCTCAGCTCCAGCTCCAGCTCTTTCCCTCTCCGCACCACCACCACCAGGTGGAGGAGGAGGTATCACAGCACTACCAGTGTGCTCATCATTCACATTCCCTTCCGGGGTCGTAGCTCTCGCGCTACTCCTTAACTCTCTACGTGGTGCCATACTTTACCATGCATAACAATACAAAATAAAACAAGTCAGGACCAGCAAGGTAAGCAAATTCCAAGTATTCAAGCTCAATTTCTTTCAAAAACAACATCATCTCTTTAGCTTTTGTTTGGCAATGGGTACCCTCATCATGCATCATCACAACATGCATCACACACATCATCATATCATATCACTAAACATGCTTTCACCCAACAAGCATACAAACCAAACCATGCTTCAATCATGCATACACACATTCCCAATTACTCGAGAACTCAGCTCTGATACCACCAAATGTAACCCCCGTAGCCCGGTCTAGACGGTTGACCCGAACTACGAAGATTACACGGGGAAAACCAAAGTCAACCCGAAAGTCAACCTTGATTAACGACCCTTTTTTTTCTTTTTAATCTTATCTAGATGCACATTAACCTTAAGTGTGACCATACAGACAACGTATCAAAAGATCACAAACATCAGAGATCAAACTGGGACCCAAATGAACAAATTACAACTTTAGGGACCAAATTGTAAATTCTGATAAATTAAGGGACTTAACCCAAATTAAAGTTACCATCTTGAAATTAGTCAGGTTTCATGCTTCTCTGTGAAATTTCAGCTTAAAAGGACATCCACAGCTCATGCAATTGATCATACAAGATTCAGGACCAAAACGTAAACAATTCAAAACATGTAACTACCATGTCAGCCCCCTAACGGTCGACCGTTCCGAAACAGGCTAGCCCTGTTCCGAAACACGGGCCGTTCCGAAACGGGTTCCGGAACATGGCCTCGGCAGAGGCTAAACCGTTTCGAAACGGTGCATACCGTTTCGGACGCCTGGGTTCATGCAAGGCACCCGTTCCGAAACGGTACACCCCTGTTCCGAAACGCCTGCACAAAAACCAGCAATCAAGCATACTAGATCATGCAATTGGACTCTCAAACATGCTCCAAACATCACCAAACTTTACCAGCATGCAATTAAACATATTTAACACATATAAGCATCATCAATTCAGCAAGATAACATCCCATGCAAAAAGCCCCAAATTCAAGGTCATGCTTCCTACACAAGCTAACATTCAAGCCTTAAACCTTCAAAAGCAAGCAATAGAAATTCAATCCAAAACCAGCATCAACAACCACATACAACATATTTAGGGAGTCATAAACACCTCCCAAAACAAATACATTGGTCCCCCATTGCCAAAAACGTACAAAAGCTAAAACACTTATAAAACCTTCATACATTGAGCTTTACTTGTACTTGTTTGCTTGCCTCCTCTTGCTGCCCTCAATGCACCCTAATGCTCTGCATTATTGAATCAAGAAAACGAGAGAGCGTAAGCCAAAGCTTAGTGAGGAGTGCTCTTTTAAAACCATTCAATAATGCATTTAAAACCATTTGTAAATCATGCTTGTAAACAACCTTTAGACATGCTCAAAGCATACTTTAAATCAAGCAATAACATGCTTCCACATTTCATTTAAACTAGTATCTCATGCTTCAACATAAACATTAAATCATGCATCTCATGCATCTCATGTACAATACATGTCATATTGGCTCAAGTGATACATTTTCATTTAGAAATCAAGTTCCACAACTTTTCCCAAGGACTTTTAAACACCTTGGACCCCAAGGACTTTTAAACACCTTGGCCATGGACTTTTAAACACCATGAATGGACCACACAAGGACTTTTAACCACCTTTGTGTCCGTAGCTTGAAATACCCCAAGGACTTTTAAACACCTTGGCCCCAAGGACTTTTAAACACCTTGGCCCCATGGACTTTTAACCACCATGGAAAGGAGCACCTAAGGACTTTTAACCACCTTAGTGTCCGCAACAAGATTCATCCAAGGACTTTTAACCACCTTGATGATCTTAGATAACAAGGCTCACTCAAGGACTTTTAACCACCTTAGTGACCTTCGCTTTTACAAACCATCACTTGCCAATACACACTTTATACATCATGTAATCCACTGTTTTAAAGCATTTAAACCAAGCCATTTCATCATGCATTTCAAAGCATTAAATCATCATTTAACAATGCATAAAAACAAGGCACTCTTACCTTGAGACACCTTCAACACATGGCTTAAATCATCAGCATAAATCATGCTAAAACATCAGCAACTAACATGCTAAAACATGCTTTCCAAAACAGTAGCAAATCATGCAAAATCATCATTTCACATTTCATCAAAACATGGCCACCACTTAAAGAGAGTAATCCAAAAACTTACACTTGAGCTTAGCAAAGTTGTTTAGACTTATACTAAGCTTCCAAAACCTTCAACCTTTGGTTTAAAAGCTGAAAATCCGTTTTCACTCACCGATTACCAAACAAGCCTAGCCAACAAGCTTTCCAAGCTTCCGAAACCTTCCGAAAACACCTCCAAAACTCAAGGATCAACCTCCCCTGTTTCAAGCACATAAAAAAATAGAACATTAATGCATCCTTATGCATTAAAACACCAGCAACAACAACACAACTCGCTGCTCACCACAAAACTAACAATTTGGCTACCAAACACAACCGAAATCATCTCCAAACGCTTCCAAAACTTAACCCAGCCAAGATCCATCACTTCTAACCATTTTTATACATCAACTAACATGCAAAAAGATCACAACCACGTCCTTATACCTCCAGGTATAACAGATCACCAAAAACACTCCAAAAACAACCAAAAACTCAAGCCAAACTTAGGAAATTCAACCTATCCGGGATTGCATTGATTAAACCTCAACTTCTAATCATTTTAGCATTCATTTAACATCATTTTAACACCTCAAAACCTTGCTTAAACAGATCACACGAAATTTTTACCAAAATCACCAAATCTTGCATTTTAGCCAAAAATCAAGATCTCAATTGAAAAGCCTTTAATAAAACATGAATCAAGGATTGAGAACTTAGGAATTTCAGTAAAGAACTGATAGTTTAGAGGAGAAGGACGTTCTTACCTCCAAACTCGAATTTCTCCCTTTTAGAGCCAAAATGCTTGATGAATCAACTTGTAAATTGTGAGGTTTTGGTGATGAGATGATTAGGAATCAAATGAGAGTTGAAATGAGAGATGTAGATGTCAAAATCAGAGAAAGAAATCTGAGGAAATCTTGTTTGGGTAGAGAGAAAATGAGAGAAAAGAGAATTTGAGAGAAAATAGAAAATTAGTTAAGATTTGGTTAAAATGATTTCCCTCTCTTTTCTTAATCTTTAAAATCAGATTTTAGACTTAAAATATCTTAGAAAAAATCTGGAGAAATCCTTTTTGGAATAATAGCTCCTTAAAGATTCAAAGTTTCAATCCTTTATAAAACTGTCCCGCAACTTTCAAAAATTACATTTTGGTCACTAGCCAAAATGTCAACCTTCCGAACCTCATTTTCCAAAATTGATTTCACAGTTCACTTTTATATATTAAAAGATGATTTTAGAATATTTTTCCATATTTTTAATGCAACCCGAACTAGGTTTTCCTAAATTCACTCTTATATATTCGATCAGCACTTTGACTAAACCGGTCAACGCCAAAACTTCTGAGCCCAAAACCGGGGCGTTACATTATGTGCTTGAAACAGGGGAGAATGATCCGTGAGCAATAGAGGTGGCGTTGAAGGTTTCGGATGCTTGGAAGGCTTGTTGGCTAGCCTAGTTTGTGTATCGGTGAGTGAAGTTGGGTTTTCAGCTTTTAAACCAAGGTTTGAAGGCTTTGAGAGCTTAGTTTAAGTCTAAACAACTTAGCTAATCTCAAGAGTAAGTAAATGGAATTTCTCTCTTGGCTTGTGTTATGAATTGGTTTTTAAAGCACTTGTGATTGTTGGATGCAATGCATGTGTTTTGCATGTTTTAAATTCTGTTTTCAAAGCATATTTTAGCATGGTTTAATGCTGGCTTTGAAAGTCATGTGTGAAGGATGCTCAAGGTAAGAGATCCTTGGTTTTGTACATTGGAATTGTGGAATTGTTGCATAGTGTTGCATGTTGTTTAATGGCTTTGTGTAATGCTTCAAAAACAGTGGATTGATGATGGTAATTGGTGGTTTTGGCATTTTGGTTATGCTTGTAAAACAATGGATTATGTGGTAAAATGGTTATATTGGCAAGTGATGTAAGTGGTTCTTGGTTACTTTAATCGGATATAGTTAGCCGGCTATAGGATTGGGTGCACCGTGAGTAAAGTCGCCTTGGATGTGGAGTGGTTGTGATTGTACCGGTGACTCCATCCAAGTACACTAACGAGATGGTTAAGAACACCATGGTGGTTAAAAGTCCATGGGTGGGTCTTGTGTTAAGGTCATAATGGTGGTTAAAATTCCATTTGAGGACCTTGTGTATGTTAAGGTCATATGGTGGTTAAAATTCCATTTGAGGACCTTGTGTTTGTTAAGATCACAATGGTGGTTTAAAGTCCATGTGTGGATCTTGTGTTGTATGTCCCGTGATCTCGTTAGTGATGTTATACAACTACCAATGGGTGATAGTAAGGTCATAATGGTGGTTAAAATTCCATTTGAGGACCTTGTGAATGTTAAGGTCATATGGTGGTTAAAAGTCCATATGAGGACCTTGTGTATGGTAAGGTCATAATGGTGGTTAAAATTCCATTTGGGGACCTTGAGATTGGTAGTGTGTATGAAGCGTGGGGACAACGCTTGTAATCCGCGTATCCGATTGTATCTTGCGTTATGATGATTTGTGGATTATCACTTGGAAGCCAATATAATGTTCTTAAATATGATGAAGCATGTGATGCTTGAAATGATGCATGGTTGCATGAGAAGTGCGTAACGTTTTATGAATGCATGTTTACTTGTTAGCTTGAATAAGAGTTTATTTTCTAGTGAGAATGGTGCATGTGTGCATGAAATCTCTTTAGTGCATTGAAGTCTTGCGAAGACTTGTTTTTAAGGGCATGTAATGCAAATATTGGTTTTGTGGTTCATATGTTGCATTTGTTTAATGCATAAGATAGATTGAATGAGTAAGTGGTTTCTAAGGCTTCTTGCTTGAAATGACTTTCAAAGTATGAGAAAGGTATGATGTGAAGTGGAAGTGTTATCCAAGGATCTTGTATTTAACTTTGCATATGATGTTCATGCATGGAATGGTTAAATTGGTGGTTTTGCAAGGTTGTGCTTTGAAATGAATTACTTAGCTATCCTAAGCTAAGGGTTGGTTTTCATGTTTGAGCAATGCATGACTTAAAGCACGTTGTTAAAAGGGGTTTTCAAACATTGCTTTGGTTTATCGAATTGTGTGGCTTTTAAAAGAGGTTTTATGTCTCGCTGCATTGATGGTGTTTTGGTTTTGAGCATTCCTCACTAAGCATTATGTGCTTACGCTCCTTTTTGTCCATCAATGCAGATATTTGAAGTTGGGACAGCAAGAAGCAAGGGATTCAAGGAGAGCTCCACTTGAGATGTATGTCTCGGTTAATAGCTATAGATAATAAAGGCAATGGGGGAAGAATCTCTTATGTTGATGTTTAATGAGATTGTGTATGTTGGACAAGTTTGGTTTATGTTTTTTAATTATGTGGTTTAATGGTTGCAACGTTTGAATCTTCTTATTCTTAAGTCCTTATGCTATGCTTCTTGTTTTAAAAGCATGATTGAGTGTTGGATGTGTTAAATGAGTTGGTGCACCTAGGGGTGGTTTTGTATCTAGATTTTGATGCATTTATGTTCCCTGAGTGTTGAATGACTTGCTGGTATAATTGTGTTGCCTTTGGAGCATGTTTGATGGATCAATTATGTAATAAACCAGTAAAATTTCTGTAATCTGGGCAGCCTGTTTCGGAACAGGAGCTACCGTATCGGAACGGAGGGCCTGAAATGGCCTAGGCGTTCCGAAACGGGTAGAACCGTTCCGGAACGGTTTTGCTACTGCCAGGCCCTGTTCCGGAACTGGTTTCGGAACAGTCCCGCGTTTCGGAACGGATCATCCCTGTTCCGAAACACCCGACCGTTGGGCACTGAAATTGTTGGTTAAATGTTTTGAAACCTTTGCGTTTTGGTCCTGAACTTTGTATATGCAATTGAATGAGTTTGAGAAGTCCGTTGGAGTTGAAATTTGGCAGAGAAGCATGAAATATGATTAATTTCATATTGGTAACTCTAAAGTTGGCTAAGTCCTTATAATTTTCAGAATTTACAATTTGGTCCCTAAATTCATGTTTTGTGCAATCGAGTCCCTAAATGTTTCTGATTGCGATGATCTTTGAATATGCTGATTGTATGAACATATCTAGGGTTAATGTGCATTTAGATAAGATTAAAAAGAAAAAAAAGGGTCGTTAATCAAGGTTGACTTTCGGGTTGACTTTGGTTTTCCCCGTGTAAACTTCTTAATTCGGGTCAACCGTCTGGGCCGGGTTAAGGGGGTTACATTTGGTGGTATCAGAGCTGAGTTGCGAAAGCTTGGGGAAATGGTAAATTGTTGTAATATGTGTTTGATGTTTATTCTGATGTGTGGTTGAAAGTCGGTTGAAATGCGTGTTTTTGAGCGAATTGTTGATGTTTTAGCATGCTTTTTGATTGTGAATCTTCATTGAGCTAATATGGATTTGTATTGATGTTATGCTGGTGATGTGAGCTGATTTTATGAATGATGAAAGTGTAATGGGTATGATATGTTGATATTATGCTGTTACGAGTGAATGTTGTTTGCTGAGAGCATGATCGAAATATGTTGATTGATATGCTCGATGTTGTGATATCCATGTTTTTTTTACTGTTATGTCATGTAAAAGGGGAGAATTTGGGATACCCATTGCCTTATTATTATAGCTATTGTGTTATTTTGGAGTTGGAGTTTTGAATCCTTGCTTAAAGATGGTCTGATCGATTTGTTTGTTTTGTTATGATTGTTGTTGTTTTAGCATGGTGAAATCGATGAGAGAATGGCAGTTAGGTGAGATGGTTGCTGCTTTAGAGCAGGTTGTTAAGGCGTGGAATTCACCTTTTAGAGGAGGTGTTTCGTCTCAGTCTTCTGTGCCTAGAGTTGAGGGAGTGAGGCAGGAGGAAGAAGCTAGTTCTGTGATGAAGAGTTCATCACCTATAGTTCAAGAGGTGTTGGGAATATCTCAGGCTGTGGCAGAAGTAAGGCCTGTAGACGTGCCGGCTGTGGGATGTGCGGGTTTGTCGAAACAACGTTTACATGATTTGGGAGCTGTGGAGTATCATGGTTCGACACCTGAGGTGCTCGAGGCCTGGTTACCCAGTGTAATTCCGATTTTGGATCAAGAAGGTTGTGACTACGCTTGTAAGCTAGGAAGTGTTGTCTCATTGATGTTGGAGGACGCTTGTGTCTGGTGGACATCTGTGGCGGTGGCATCGCACATCCACGATATAGATTGGGACTTCTTTGTGTCTGCTTTTTATGAAAGGTACCTTGGAGAGGAATTTCCAAGGGTTAAGCAACGTGGGGGTGTGGTTTCAGTTTATGAAGGTGAGAAGAGTTTAAGCGAGAGAGTTGTGGGTACTGACCTCGGGAGCGGTCAGTGTAAGAGGCTACGCGATAGAAGGTTTTGCTTGAATCGAAGTCTGGGTGGTAGTGCAAATCTGGGGGCAAGTGCTGCATGATCAAGGAGTGGAAGCCCAGCTACCGGTGTGTGACCGTTGTGGAAGGCGCCATGTAGGAGGTTGTTGGGGTGCAGGAGTTTGTTGGAATTGTGGTTCTAAAGAGCATGTGAAGCGAAATTGTCCTCAAGTGGTGAGATCAGCTTCAGTGGTAGCAGAAGGGTCTCTGAAGGGTCGTGGTACGGCCGAGACGAGTTTCAAAGGTGGCAGGAAGGGCAGGGAGGTGTGAGGAGCTTGGAGAATGAAATCTGTTGGAATTGTGGGTCTGTTGGACCTTTGAGACGTAATTGTTTGAAGTTGGCTCGGGGTGTTCAGGGTTCTTTACTGCAGGGAGATGGTGATGACCTTAATGTGTTAGCTGATGCTGCAGCGGTGCGGCTGGAGAATGATGGTTCTGCGAGGAAGAGAGCTTGTCTGTTGAAGCTCCAGGGTAGTGAGGTGTTTACAGGTAACCTTGTTAAGTAACCTTTGCTCTAGTATCTTAGTTTGGTTTCAATTGGTATTTCCTTGTATAGTGGGTATAGTCTCGTTGCTAGCATGTTTGGGTAGTAGTGGGTGTTGTTTTGAAGACAACTTTAGTGTGAAGAGGGCATTAGTGAGTATCTTGTGGATAATGGGTTGTAGAATGATGGAGTTGGTCAAGTTAGAAGTGAGGTAGGAGGTTGTTTTTAGGCGGACTCTGAGGATATTATTGGTGGGTGTGAACCGACATACATGCACAGTTAAAAATCATTTGTTATATGTTATATTATATATGTACTGGTCCATGCATACATGTGACATGACATTAGAGGTTTTGCATGCATGTACATCAGGCATTGATAGGGCATATTGGTGACCATGCATACGAACGTTCACACTCGCTAATAGTTAATCGGGTCCGTTAGTGTTGTGATAGGGTTAGGTTGGATGTTGGGTTTTGAAAAGTTGTTTTGGTGCTAGGAGAATGTTAGAAGTAATAGAGGGTATTAAGTGAGCTGTCAGTGATAGTGAGTGCGATATAGCATGTTGGCGGAAGGAAGGTGTTTGGTGCTTAAAGAGTTTAGCGGTATGGTGGTGAGGAGATTACCGTTGAGTTAGAATCAGTCAAAGTGGTTGTGAATAGCTAGTAGAAGTGGTAGTTTCTTGGTGTTAAGTGATGTAGTAAGTTAGTGGATGTGTTCCAAAGTGATGAGGTAACTTGGCATTGATGTTGTAATAGAAGGGTTGGTTATGTAGGTGATGGTTCGTAGCAACCTTCGAAGAGTTGAGAAGATGTTGTGTTGTGGGTTGTAGGAAAGGGTTAGCCTGGGAGAATAGGAGTTTTGTAACCTAAATAGGTATGTTTAGGTTGGGCGATGTTTTAGTAAGGCAATGTAAGATCAAAGGCCATTGTTGGTTGGACGGGTTCTTGTGAGAAGTGGTTGGTTGGTTGTGATTAAGTAAATTCCGTCTGAAGACAGTTGGTGGTGTGTGGAACGGCTGGCGGAGTCAAGGTTGGGGCTTTGTGATGTGATTTCCGGATGTTAGGTGAGTAGTCCTGGTGAATCGTTATGGTAATGATAGCGGTGGATGTGAAGGAATGTCAGCAATATGTTGAGAAGTTTGAGTAAGCAGTTGATGCTTAAGAATTTTTGCTTGATGTGGTAACCTTTGGAAGAGGTTTAGCAGTGGTGTGAGGGGTTTTAGAAGCAGTGAAGGTTGTGGGTCACATGGTGGCTGAACTGGATGGGTTGGTGTCACCGTGTGTACGAGTTTTGGGAGTTATGAGTTAAGGTGGTGTATGCTGTAAAAGTTGGAGGTTCTTCAGGTTGTTGTTGGGGTTATGTGCAGTTCGAAAGTGTGAAAGGTTAAGATGTGGTTAACATTTGAGTGTTCTGGAATTTGTGAACAGTATGTGGTGGTGTTGAGTTTGGGTGGAGTTTTGTGAGGAGAGTGTTCAGTGGTGGTTAAGTCTCATGTGTTGCCTTGTGGGTTGCTTTGAGAAGTTTGGTTGTTCTCTTTTCGCCAGTTGAAATTTCGAGGACGAAATTTCCTAAGAGGGGTAGAGTTGTAACACCCCAATTTTGGGCTTAGAAGTTTTGAGTTTGAACCGGACCGGTCGGATTTTCGGTTCGAATATAAAGGTGGTTTTAAGGAAAGCCTAGTTCGGGATGCATTAAAAATATGGAAAAATATCCAAAAATCCTCTTTTATTATATATAAGAGAAAGGTGAAATCAATTTTACAAAATGAGGTTGGGAAGAGTGACATTTTGGGTAGTGACCAAAATGTAATTTTTGAAAACTGGGTGACTGTTTTAAAAAGGATTGAAACTTTGAATCTTTAAGGAGCTATTTACCCAAAAGAGTTTCTCCAGATTTTTCTTAATACTAATCAATTTAATTAATGGTTTTAATTAAGTGTAAAAAGGAGGGAAAATATATTTTGGCATTTGTAACTAACTTTTCTCTAAATTTCCATTTTCTTTTCTCTCAACTTTTCTCTCAACCCAAACACATTTCTCCAGAAAAATTCCCTCTTATTTTGACAACTAAAGATGAGATTTCAATCCTCAATTGATCTCTAATCAATTCTACAACAAAACCTTGGCATTAGCTTATTGAATTTTCAAGAATCTTGGTTCCAAAAAGGGAGAAACTCAAGTTTAGATGTATGAACGTCCTTCTCCTCTAAATTCTCAGTTCTTTACTGAAATTCCCAAGTTCTCAATTCTTGATTTGAGTTTTATTAAAGGTTTTGATGTTGAGATCTTGATTTTGGCTTAAAATGCAAGATTTGGATTTAATTTTGAAGAAATTCGTAATAATTGATTGGGCTATGTTTTGAGATATCTTTTTGATGTAATTTGGATGACTAAATGATGTATAATTGAGGTTTGATCAATGCAATCCCGAATAGGTTGATTTTCCTAAGTTTTTACTTGTGAAAATGGTGGTTTTTGGGGTGATCTTGGTGTTTTGTTAATGCTGGAGGTATAAGGACGTGTTTGAGATCATTTTGGTTGTTAATTGATGTTTATAAATGGTTAGAAGTGATGGATCTTGGCTGGGTTAAGTCTTGGAAGTGTTTGGAGGTGATTTCGGTTGTGTTTGGTAGCCGAAATGTTGGATTTGCAAAGAGCAGCGAGTTTAGGTGTGTTGCTGGTGTTTTTAATGCTTTATGATGCATTAATCCTCTGTTGTTATGTGCTTGAAACAGGGGAGAATGATCCGTGAGCAATAGAGGTGGCGTTGAAGGTTTCGGATGCTTGGAAGGCTTGTTGGCTAGCCTAGTTTGTGTATCGGTGAGTGAAGTTGGGTTTTCAGCTTTTAAACACAGGTTTGAAGGTTTTGGGAGCTTAGTTTAAGTCTAAACAACTTAGCTAATCTCAAGAGTAAGTAAATGGAATTTCTCTCTTGGCTTGTGTTATGAATTGGTTTTTAAAGCACTTGTGATTGTTGGATGCAATGCATGTGTTTTGCATGTTTTAAATTCTGTTTTGAAAGCATATTTTAGCATGGTTTAATGCTGGCTTTGAAAGTCATGTGTGAAGGATGCTCAAGGTAAGAGATCCTTGGTTTTGTACATTGGAATTGTGGAATTGTTGCATAGTGTTGCATGTTGTTTAATGGCTTTGTGTAATGCTTCAAAAACAGTGGATTGATGATGGTAATTGGTGGTTTTGGCATTTTGGTTATGCTTGTAAAACAATGGATTAATGTGGTAAAATGGTTATATTGGCAAGTGATGTAAGTGGTTCTTGGTTACTTTAATCGGATATAGTTAGTCGGCTATAGGATTGGGTGCACCGTGAATAAAGTCGCCTTGGATGTGGAGTGGTTGTGATTGTACCGGTGACTCCATCCAAGTACACTAACGAGATGGTTAAGAACACCATGGTGGTTAAAAGTCCATGGGTGGGTCTTGTGTTAAGGTCATAATGGTGGTTAAAATTCCATTTGAGGACCTTGTGTATGTTAAGGTCATATGGTGGTTAAAATTCCATTTGAGGACCTTGTGTTTGTTAAGATCACAATGGTGGTTTAAAGTCCATGTGTGGATCTTGTGTTGTATGTCCCGTGATCTCGTTAGTGATGTTATACAACTACCAATGGGTGATAGTAAGGTCATAATGGTGGTTAAAATTCCATTTGAGGACCTTGTGAATGTTAAGGTCATATGGTGGTTAAAAGTCCATATGAGGACCTTGTGTATGGTAAGGTCATAATGGTGGTTAAAATTCCATTTGGGGACCTTGAGATTGGTAGTGTGTATGAAGCGTGGGGACAACACTTGTAATCCGCGTATCCGATTGTATCTTGCGTTATGATGATTTGTGGATTATCACTTGGAAGCCAATATAATGTTCTTAAATATGATGAAGCATGTGATGCTTGAAATGATGCATGGTTGCATGAGAAGTGCGTAATGTTTTATGAATGCATGTTTACTTGTTAGCTTGAATAAGAGTTTATTTTCTAGTGAGAATGGTGCATGTGTGCATGAAATCTCTTTAGTGCATTGAAGTCTTGCGAAGACTTGTTTTTAAGGGCATGTAATGCAAATATTGGTTTTGTGGTTCATATGTTGCATTTGTTTAATGCATAAGATAGATTGAATGAGTAAGTGGTTTCTAAGGCTTCTTGCTTGAAATGACTTTCAAAGTATGAGAAAGGTATGATGTGAAGTGGAAGTGTTATCCAAGGATCTTGTATTTAACTTTGCATATGATGTTCATGCATGGAATGGTTAAATTGGTGGTTTTGCAAGGTTGTGCTTTGAAATGAATTACTTAGCTATCCTAAGCTAAGGGTTGGTTTTCATGTTTGAGCAATGCATGACTTAAAGCACGTTGTTTAAAGGGGTTTTCAAACATTGCTTTGGTTTATCGAATTGTGTGGCTTTTAAAAGAGGTTTTATGTCTCGCTGCATTGATGGTGTTTTGGTTTTGAGCATTCCTCACTAAGCATTATGTGCTTACGCTCCTTTTTGTCCATCAATGCAGATATTTGAAGTTGGGACAACAAGAAGCAAGGGATTCAAGGAGAGCTCCACTTGAGATGTATGTCTCGGTTAATAGCTATAGATAATAAAGGCAATGGGGGAAAAGTCTCTTATGTTGATGTTTAATGAGATTGTGTATGTTGGACAAGTTTGGTTTATGTTTTTGAATAATGTGGTTTAACGGTTGCAACGTTTGAATCTTCTTATTCTTAAGTCGTTATGCTATGCTTCTTGTTTTAAAAGCATGATTGAGTGTTGGATGTGTTAAATGAGTTGGTGCACCTAGGGGTGGCTTTGTATCTAGATTTTGATGCATTTATGTTCCCTGAGTGTTGAATGACTTGCTGGTATAATTTGGTTGCCTTTGGAGCATGTTTGATGGATCAATTATGTAATAAACCAGCAAAATTTCTGCAATCTGGGCAGCCTGTTTCGGAACAGGAGCTACCGTATCGGAACGGAGGGCCTGAAATGGCCTAGGCGTTCCGAAACGGGTAGAACCGTTCCAGAACGGTTTTGCTACTGCCAGGCCCTGTTCCGGAACTGGTTTCAGAACGGTCCCGCGTTTCGGAACGGATCATCCCTGTTCCGAAACACCCGACCGTTGGGCACTGAAATTGTTGGTTAAATGTTTTGAAACCTTTGCGTTTTGGTCCTGAACTTTGTATATGCAATTGAATGAGTTTGAGAAGTCCGTTGGAGTTGAAATTTGGCAGAGAAGCATGAAATATGATTAATTTCATATTGGTAACTCTAAAGTTGGCTAAGTCCTTATAATTTTCAGAATTTACAATTTGGTCCCTAAATTCATGTTTTGTGCAATCGAGTCCCTAAATGTTTCTGATTGCGACGATCTTTGAATATGCTGATTGTATGAACATATCTAGGGTTACTGTGCATTTAGATAAGATTAAAAGAAGAAAAAGGGTCGTTAATCAAGGTTGACTTTCGGGTTGACTTTGGTTTTCCCCGTGTAAACTTCTTAATTCGGGTCAATCGTCTGGGCCGGGTTAAGGGGGTTACATCGTTCAACAACTCTTCCTTTATTATCTACATAGCGTAAAACGATAGCCATTTGCTCTTTAATAGATATATCACGAGATTCATCTATCAAAATAGCAAAAAATTCATTTCCAAGATCATCAATAATTGCACAAGTAGTCTCACTAGCAGCTGCACTAACAATATCTTTTTGTATAGTCGGTGCTACTAGTTTAAGATTGCCACGAGCATTTTTGAAAACTTTGTCAATAGTTTCATTATGATTAGCAAGAAACTGCAATAACTCTAGAAAGTTACCTTGATTGCAAGAATCATGAGACTCATCATGTCCACGGAAAGCTATTCCTTGTCGCAAAAGAAATCGAACGCAATCAACTGTAGCTGTAAGATGAGTCCGATATTCTTGTTTGGCTTGATTAGATTGCTTTGTAATGGCAACTTCAACATGTTGCTTCTGATTCATCAGGGCTTCACGTTTTCTCCAAGCTACATTATGAGCACTATTAGGACCTCCGACATGAAGTTGCAATCTGCTTTTATCTTTCCAATTATTAAATCCTCAACAACAAATGTATCACCTCCCCCTTGGTCTCCTCTAGATTCAGGTCTCATAAGGTAACAATATAAACAAAATGCTGCATCTTTGGATACACTATATTCTAACCAACTTTTATGCTCTTCGAACCACTTAGGATTGAAACTTCATAATTTATCATTATACTTCTTCTTAGGAAACTTATGTTCTTTTGGTTGGCAAGGACCTTTCAACAAATAAGCTCTTCTAAGTTCTTCACGATCATTAGGATGATATTCTATAATCTTTGGTCTTTTTCCGGGATCACCTTGAAGATTTTTCAAGTCAACTTGTAAAAAAGTTTTTTTACCGAACATGGATCTTCTAGCTCTGTTGTTGCCTTCCTTTTATAATACCTATCCATGCCTAAACAAAAAAATAGAATTAGTTAAAATTTGACATAAAAAAAACACATATAATATAAAATGCAAGTGACAACAGTTGTTTGTATTTAACTTGGTAAATTATAGAATAGAAGAGTACGTATAACCATATTAAATTATAAGTTCCAACATAACTACGCTTACAAATCAGTTTGAAAAGATCGGGACACCTAAAAAAACATACCAATTAATAATTGACACTTCAATTTTCTTCTAGGGTTAAAATACAATCTTACTATTTATCAAAGCCCTTAAGATACTCAAAAGTTAAAAGCTATTAAGCAACTAAAACCTTTTGGCATTAACAATAAAAACTTACTCTGCTATGACTATTACAAAAAAAAAAAATCATAATAATAAACTATTGCAAACAATGAAACAAGCATCCAGAGAAAAGTGATGCAAACTAACATAAATTAATAATTAATTATGAAACAATTAAAAGAAAAAATTAACGGTGACAAAATTTTAAGACACCAAAAAATAAAGTAAATAAATAGAAATCTTAGAATCTTAGATAATAACGAAAATGGATAGAAAAATCAAACCTGTAAAATATGAAAATGTGGCGCAAGCGAGAATCAAACAAGTTAGTAGATAACCCTTGAAAGGATTGTGGATATCTCTATTTGGTGATTAAAAATTGAGAATTGGAGAATTGGGTGAAAACTTACTCAATATGCTTAAGAAATGAAAAAAAGAAAGTTAAAATTAGGTTTGGGGGAGTTTGGCAGATAAGAGACACCAAAGATTTCTTTTTGTTTAAATTTTTAAAAAAATAAATATTATATAAAACCCACAATTAGTACACTCCTCTGAAGCCCGATTATGGCCCAATACTCTATTTGTAATTTTCCTACTCATTTTCAAACTTTCTGACTCTTTGGTCTTGATTTTTTTTTTCGTTTCATTTTAACACAAGTGAGGGAAATTCCTGTACAGCAGGGTCTAGGGTGGGCACTAACAATTTTCAGGGTGGGCACATGTATATAAAATAAATATTTAATAAATATTTTTTTTCAGGGTGGGCCCCTGCCCACCCTCTCCACTATATAAATCCGCCACTGTCTAGGTCGAATTACAAGCATATATATAGGCCTTGGGTACAAGTTTTCTTAATGGCCAAGAATTCTAGTTTGAATTAAAGTACAATTCATTTAAAGACTAAACCTCTGAGTAGACTTCCTTTAATTCGTCCTATCTTCTTGCCTTGACTTTCTCCTCAAACTTTGGGCAAGACCTTCTTCGTGCTTTTGGACTCCAAAAACAATGCAAGTGGTCTCTAAAAATTAGGCTTGAAATCCTCTATCAGTCGAACTCCAATTTGCATTTTTCCATTTCTTCTTCTTCACTGTCACCACTTCTGTCACGGTAGATGTCACGACAGCAAGTATAAGGCAGTTTGCTTCGACTCTTTTGCTCCAGCTTTGCACTTATCTACTGTTCCTCTGCTGCTCTGGATGCTGCCACGATAGGTACCTGCAAGAATTAACCGAAATCAGCAACATCTGTGCAATAATTATTCATTTGTGATGTTTATGCAAAATCTATCATAAAATTCAACTAAACATGCTTGAGTGCGTCAATAATATGGGTAAATGAGGGTTAAAATATAGAACATTTATGCACTCAACACACCCCAAACTCAAGTTATTGCTTGTCCTCAAGCAAATGCAATCTAACTAGGAATGAATCTTTTTGGCTTTGGCTTAACTCAATGAACAACCATTACCTGCAACACATTCACCTTCACCATCAAAATCAATATCTTTTTGAATGTTTATGGATTTATCCGGAGCAATACTATTGTTCTTGTGTGAGTGTGTGCAGGTTTTGTGAACAAATATGAGCTTAGACTTTTTAACAACCAGAATAGTTACTTAACTTACTTGAGCTTTAAAATAATTCTTAACTAGAGCCAATTTCGGGCACCTCTAGTTTTCTTCTACAGTTTTTCTATTTCTACTAGAGCCGGTTTTGGGCACCTCTAGTTTAATTTCCTAGAGCCAGTGTTAGGAACCTCTAGGAGTACTTCTAGTTATTTTCCTAGAGCCAATGTTAGGCACCTCTAGGATTAAACTGAATCTAAGTTTTCTTTCTAACTTAAGTGGCTAAGCTTTCTATTCTAAGTTTGCTAACAGAGTCTTAACATCATATAAGTCACAAAGGTGTTTTTAAGAGTTAAGAACTATACCTAGGCTCTAAATAATTCCTAAAACATTCTAAAGTTATTGTCACGACAGTAAGTACCGCGGTAAATAACAGAAGTTCAAAGACTTAAGCCAAATTTTCTTTTGACACAAAAATAAATAGTAATGAAACACAAAATAAGATAAGTTCATAAATAAAAAGGATGATTGCCTACCCCCAAACTCGAGGGTTGCATTGTCCTCAATGTATGACAAACAGAAAAAGAAACATCACAAATAACAAATAAAAAGACAAAAAACAGAAAGAGTAAAAATAAACTTAAGTTGAAGAGCTGTCGTCACTGCTGTTATCGATGCAGAGCTATCGGCGGGCAATTTCTTTGGTGGCAGAGGCTACTTTGTGGCTGGAGAGGAGGAGGAGCCTACCTTCTTCTTTTCCTCGTGAGGTTGCTGGATTCATGTGGGTGAAACTTTGGGAGCTTTGTCCAAAATCTCAAGCTCACTGTCGCTTCTGTTGCCGTCTGCTCTGTCGCAACAAGGTCCCTCTACATCAATATCAAGCTTTTTCTTCTTCATCGGAGAAAAGTCCTTGGCTATTTCGCGGACGACAGAAGGTTTGGAGTCTGAGTCATCCTGCCAGACTGAAGAGGAGGAGAAACCTTCGAAATATTTTGGGTTAATTTCTGGCAGTGGTTCCTTTCTCTTGGTTCCTCAAGGAGATGCAGACCTTCTATCGCCGTCTCCTGTCGTGGCAGATGGTGAGGTAGAGGTAGCTATCGGTGTGGGCGTCTTGGGGCTGGCAGCAGGAGTTGGGGCAGAAATAAGGTTATTTAGAAAATTAAGTTCAACTTTAATGAAATTTACCGTAGCAATGTGGAATTCCCTCATATATTCCATGTAGCCTTTCTGTCGTGCCTCCATTCTTTACATTAGTTGAATTATTTGGCTGGAGGAGGTGCCTTCTGGTCTTTCAAGTTCTGTCTGCTCAGGCTCTACCGAGACAGGTTCTGTTGAATCTGGTTCTGTCGTGTGCTCTACTGTGGCAGAAGGGTCGACATATGCCATTGGGGTGGCTACTTTCAGCTTCATCAAGCTGTATAGATTCTGTTGCGTCCACCCCTTGCCCTGGATCTTCACATCTTCATCAATTTCAGGCACGTTGTTGGCTCGGAAGAGGCCTGTGATTAAATAAGGGAAGAAGAGGGGGCCCTTATCCTTCAATGCACACTCGTGGATTCCACCGAGGTTGTATTTGCCCACTTTGATCTGTCGTTCGTTGATGATGGAGTGCACAAGGGCGAGCCTCTGTCGGTCCACTGTTGTGTTGTGGGACGTTGGCATGAGAGGCATTTTTACAAAATGGTTCCACAGCTTGGCAGCAGGTGTGAGTTCGGTTCTTCGCACCGCCCATCGATGTTTTGGGTCCTTGTTCCAGCTGATGCTTTCTTTCAGTAAGGTCTGCCCTGATGCCATCATAGTCTGCCGATGACAAATTGCTGATAAATCTACTGTGTGCATCCTCTTTCCTGCCCACATACATGCCAGATAGGGAATTGATGTAGGCTGGTTCTAGTTCGATTTCCTTACCCCTAATAGTGACTTGAGTGTGTTCTTAGAGGTGACGGCAACATAGAATTCACGGACAAGTGTGACATTCATCTCCTCGGGTTGTTCCGCAAACATCTGCCATTTGAGCTTGATTATCCTTTTGGCAATGAATCCTTCGAGTCTTAGATCTCCGATCTTCTTTAGGTAGGCGAAGCCACTTTCCTCCCACATTTCTCTTTTCTGAAAAGATTCATAATATCTTTTCTCCAATTCTCCCAAGGCGAACCTTCTACGAATTTTATTGTGACTAGGAGTGGAGACTGCCGCGGCAGAGATGGAGGCAACACTTCTTCTGGTCGATCTCATTGTCATCGTAAGGGTATTGTATAAATGAAAGAAAAGAAAATACTGAAAAGCTAAAATATTTGGAAAAAGAGTATAGAGAAAAGAATGAGGTGAAAAATGAAATGAGGGTTTATATAAAACGGGGTTTCTGCTTGTTGAAGCCGTAACGGGTGGCGTGAAAAACAAAGCCAATTGTCACGCGGTTTCCTGACGCGCCTGTTACGCGTTTCTGTGTTTTTCCCGCGTCAGCTGCGTGTCTGACGCGACAACATGGTGATAGGCATTCTTTGCGCGTTTGCCGCGACAACTGGTGGCCGGCTGTCACGACAGCCTTGTTACCATTGTGTTCTCTCTTGGGCTTCTTGGGACGAGATGAATTTGATGGGCTGGTTCATTTCTTCCCTTTCCTCTATTTCTTTTATTTGACTGAAAACTAAAATAAACTAATTTTAATTTCTTATTTCCTAAAGCAATAAAAATAAATAAAATAAAATTAAACTAAGTTAAATCAGGGATGCCTTGAGGGGCATCTCCTAAAGTAACCACTTCCTGCTCTCTTGGGGCTTCAGTCCCCTGATATTGCTTTAGCCTCTGTCCATTTACCTTGAATTGGTGCCCATCTTTGGTTGATCTTATTGTCATGGCACCATGGGGAAAACCTGTACTACTTGGAAAGGTCCAGACCACCTAGACTTTAGCTTCTCTAGGAAAATTTTCAATCTGGAGTTGAACAACAACACCTTCTGTCCTGGTGTGAACTGCTGTGGCAGCAGTTTTCTATCATGCCACTTCTTTGTCTTGTCCTTATAGATTTTGGCGTTGTCGTAGGCCATGGCTTGAATTTCTTCAATTTCGTTTAAGTCCAAAAGCCTTTTCTGCTCCGCTTTGTCCCAGTCCATGTTGAATGTCTTGATAGCCCAATATGCTTTATGTTCTATCTCGACAGGTAGGTGGCAAGTTTTTCCATAGATGAGTCTGTAGGGTGACATTCCCAATGGTGTTTTGAATGCAGTCCTGTAGGCCCATAATGCATCATTCAAGTGAAGAGACCGGTCATTCCTAGTTGGCTTAACCATCTTTTCTAGAATGTTCTTCACTTCTCTATTTGAGATCTCAGACTGCCCATTGGTTTGAGGGTGATATGCTATAGCGATTCTATGTTTAACTCCATATTTCTTCAACGCACTAGCAATTACCCTATTTTCAAAATGTCGACCCTCATCACTAATGATCGCCCTTGGGATGCCAAACCTGGTGAAGATGTGTTTGTGTAAAAACCTTTGAACGGTCTTGGCATCATTCTTTTGTCTGGAAATAGCTTCTACCCACTTGGACACGTAATCTACTGCCAGCAGTATATACAGGTTCCCACAAGAAGCTGAGAATGGTCCCATGAAGTCGATTCCCCAAACATCAAAAATTTCGACTTCGAGAATATTCTATAGGTGCATCTCATGCCTTCTAGAGATGTTGCATGTCCTTTGGCACTTGTCACAATGCTTGTAAAAGGCTTGTGCATCTTTGAACAGTGTAGGCCAAAAGAAACCATACTGCAGAACTTTGGCAGCAGTTCTATTTCCTCCAAAGTGTCTTCCATAAGGAGCAGCATGGCAATGGTGGAGTATTTCTTCATGTTCTTCTTTTGGTATGCATCTCATGATAACCTGATCTGCACAGTGCTTAAATAGAAGAGGTTCGTCCCAATAATAATGTTTTGCATCATTTTGGAACCTCTTCCTTGCTTGGTAGTTAAGTTCATGAGGCAATAAACCACTAACAAGATAGTTTACTATGTCAGCATACCAAGGAATTTCATAAAGCTTACCTGTCGCCATGGTTGCCGCGACAGTGATTGTGGCAGTAAATAACTGCTCGTCAGGGAAAGTCTCATGTATGTTAACGTTGTTCTTATCTTGATCCTTTCCCATCTCCAGTCTTGACAAGTGATCAGCTACTTGGTTCTCTGTTCCCTTTTTTTCCTTGATTTCTATATCGAATTCTTGCAACAGCAGAATCCAACGTATCAATCGTGGTCGTGCATCCTTTTTGGTGAACAAATATTTTATTGCTGAGTGATCCGTGTGAACCACTACTTTTGTTCCAAGTATGTATGGTCTGAACTTGTCGAAGGCGAATACCACCGCTAGCAACTCCTTCTCTATTGTGGTGTAGTTTATCTGGGCATCATTTAAGGTCTTCCAGGCATAATAGATTACGTGGAAGAGTTTCTTCTTCCTCTTCCCTAGTGCTGCCCCTACAACATAGTCACTGGCATCACACATTATCTCGAATGGTAAACTCCAGTCCGGTGGCTTCACTATTGGGGCTGTTACCAGCTTCTCTTTTAATGTCTTGAATGCTTCAGTACATTCAGTATTGAAATCAAAGGCCTTATTCTGTTCCAACAAAAGACACAAGGGTTTAGTGATTTTAGAAAAATTTGCAATAAATCTTCGATAAAAACCTGCTTGTCCCAAGAAACTTCTAATGCCCTTGACTGTGGTGGGTGGCGGCAGTTTTTCGATAACTTCGATATTGGCTCTGTCCACTTCTATGCCGCGGCAGGAGACTTTGTGTCCCAGCACTATGCCCTCATCTACCATAAAATGACATTTTTCCCAGTTTAGTACAAGGTTTGCCTCTTCACATCTTTCAAGCACCTTCTTCAAATTACCTAGGCAATCATTGAAATTGTCTCCAAAGACGGAAAAGTTGATGGTGCATTGCACAATCCAAATGACATTCTCCTAAAGGCGTATGTTCCGTAGGGGCATGTGAAGGTTGTCTTCTCCTGCTCCTTCGGTGCAATGGCTATTTCATTATAACATGAATAACCATCAAGGAAACAATGGTAAGGTTTTCCTGCTAATCTATCTAGCATTTGATCAATAAAAGGTAAGGGGAAGTGGTCCTTCCGGGTAGCTTTGTTAAGCTTCCGATAGTCCATACAAACCCTCCAACCAGTCACAGTCCTGGTTGGGATTAGCTCATTGTCCTTGTTGGTTACTACAGTTATGCCTCCCTTTTTGGGTACGCAATGCACAGGGCTCACCCACTTGCTATATGAGATGGCATAGATAATTCCAGCATCAAGCCACTTGATAATTTCTTTTTGTACCACCTCTCGCATAGCTTCATTTAGTCGTCTCTCAGCATCTATCGTCGACTTATGATCATCCTCCAAGAGGATCTTATGCATACAAATTGCCGAACTGATGCCCTGGATATCAACAATGGTCCATCCAATTACCTTCTTATTCTGTTGTAGCATCCTGATCAACTGTTGTTCATGTTCCCGCATCAACTTAGAAGAGATGATTATGGGCAACGTGTCATTGAGACAAAGAAAAACATATTTAAGCTGCCCTCGTAGGGGTTTAAGATCTAAATAGGTGGCTGATCTATGAAAGGCTTTGGAATTATATGTTCGTTAGAGGTATAGTTCAAAGGTTCAAAGAACTTACATGGCTCCAATTTACCTCCTCAGGACATTCAGTATCAAACGTGTCATTGTCTGAAGAGTTGCTGTCACTAGTGCTGCCGCGGCAGTCTTCTAGGTGACTGTGGCGACAGTGACCAAATTGTCTATCGTGACAGCTTGATCTGATGCAGGGTTGGTCTAAGATTACCTCTAATATTAGCTTACACTCTTCATGTACACCAGCTTGTTTCAAGGCATGGAGAACATTTAACTTTATCTGCTGGTTATTGACTCTCATAATCAGTTCTCCCTTCTCTACATCGATCACTATTCTGCCTCTGGCTAGGAAGGGCCGCCCTAGGATGATCGGTGCATTTTCATCTTCTTCACAGTATAAAGCAAGAAAGTCAGTAGGAAATATAAATTTATCCACTCTTACTAGAATGTCTTCAATTTTTCCTTCCGGCTGCACGTAAGAGCGACCTGCCAATTGTAGCATTACTGTTGTGGGTCTTGCTTGTCCAATACCTAATTTCTGAAATATAGATTTGGGCATTAGATTAATACTAGCACCAAGATCACAAAGTGCCTTACCCACAAACTAGTCACCGATTATGCATGGGATAATGAAACTCCCAGGATCCTTCTTCTTTGGGGGTGTACGGTTATGTAGGATTGCCATGCAACCTTCTGTCATCATTACAGTTTCAAAGTCCCCAAGTCTGGATCTCCTGGACATTGAATCTTTAAGGAACTTTGCATAACCAGGCATCTTCTTAATGGCATCGAACAACGGAATATTGATGTGTACTTGCTTAAAAACATCATAGATCTTCTTAAGCTGGTACTCATGTTTCTGTTTTTCAACCTTTGTGGAAAAGGGGGTGGAGGACGGCAATCTTCGAGATGTCCTTCACATGGAATTTGAATTTGAGGAGGCTCACATTCTTCAATTTCCTTTGTCGTCTCCTCCAATTCTTCTGTTGTTGTGCCATAGGTGGTGACAGATGTTGCTTTGATTCTGCCGGCGTAGTGTCGTCGGCAGGTGTCTGTAGGGTCGATTCCTTACTAGGCGTTTCTTTAATTTTCGGCCCTTGTAGCTGTTTCCCACTTCTTGTTGTAATGGCTTTACACTGCTCGTGTGTGGGTTTTCTAGTGACCTCAGTATCACTAGGGAATCCTCCATTCTACCTTGTGTTGATGAACTATGCTACCTGACCCATCTGTGTTTCTAGAGACTTCAAGGTGGCCTCATGGTTTGTCATTCTCATCTCTGTTTTATCCATGAATGTTTTAGTTTTCTTAACAAAGTGATCCATGTTGGCCACATATGCTCCAGTTTGAGACATGAAAGCTGCTAGGGTCTGTTCTAATGTACAGGTGGATGTTGTCGGCTGCTGTTGTGGCTGTTGTCGTGACAGTATTCTGGGGGATCCTTGGTTCTGAGTGTTCTGGACAAGAGGATTCAGAGCATTATCTGGATTACTCTAAGAGAATTTAGTGTTCTTCCTCCAGTTCAGGTTGTAATTGTTGGAGTCATAGCCTTTATTCTTGTTGTAATTTCCAACATACATTCCTGCTTCCATTTGTATGGGACACTCCTATGTACTGTGGTTTCCACTACAATTTTCACACATCTCCTCGGTAGAAAACACCGCCTTAGATTCGTTCTTCTGTTGTAGGTTCTCAACTACCTTGGTGATGTATGCTAATTGGGTTTTCACCGAGTTGTCATATTCGTGTTCCATTACAGATACACCTCGCCTTCCTCCTCTTTGGTCTGTGGGGAACTGTTTGTCGTTCTTTACCAACCTTTTCAACACTAGCATTGCATCTTCTGGCTCTTTATCCAGTAACAACCCATTGGCTGCCGAATCTATTCTCATTCGAGTGTGTACATTGGCAGCATTGTAGAATTTAACGACCTGGTCCCACACAGGGAATCCATGCATTGGGCAGTTTCGAAGAGAGTTGTAAAACGGTCCCACGCCTAATGCATTGGTTCGTCATCTTCCTATTGAAAGGAAGCAATTTCATTACGCAATCTTTCAGTTAAAAGTGAAGGATTAAAACGAGAAAGGAAGTCACGACAGAGTTCCGCCCAAGTTCTTATTGAACCCGGCGTTAACTTATTCCACCAGGTTTTTGCTCTATCCCTCAATGAATAGGGGAATAGTCAAAGTCTCAGTACTTCCGGGCTTATTCCTGGTTGTCTGAATGATCCATAGATCTCCCGGAAGGTTTTCAGATGTTCACGTGCATCCTCTGTAGCAGAACCGCCAAAATGTCCGGCTGAATTTATCATGCTGAACATCACCGGTTTAAGTTCAAAGTGTTCAACTTCCATATATAGCAGCGTAGTTTGCAGTTCAACTTAATCATTGTCCATGTATTCTCGGCAAGTCTGTCGTGCTATCGGGCAGTAGGAGGTTACCGGTTGTCATGAACACAGGTAGGAGGATCAACATCAACTTTGTGGTTGTTGTTGTTGTTGTTGTTGTTGTTGTTGTTATCTTCCCATTGCCTTGTCCTTCGTTATTTATTGCTTCAAGTCTTTCCTCGAGATAGCGGTTTCTTTCTATCAAGAGTCGGGCTTGGTTCCTAAGATGGTACGTCCGATCGATTTCCAGATCTAGTTCGTATTCAGGATCTTTATCATATCTCGATCTGCGCATAAGCAAAAGAAAACAACCTTGTGAAAAGCAAGGGGGAATATAACAACTAGAAACATAAAAGAAATAAAAAGTGCAGTAATTAAAGGTAAAGGTATGTTGCCAGTCCCCGACAACGGCGCCAAAAACTTGTTGCGTGTAAATAAGGCCATCACAATTGAGTGCAAGTATACACGACGCAAGTAATATAGTGATACAAAGTATCTAATATTGTCTCCACAGGGACTGTAAATATTTCTATCTTTAAAAGCATGCACAAGGAAAGAGATGAATTTAATAAAGAGTTTTGAGTAATCTTGAGAATAAACTAAAATAGAATAAGGAATCATATTGAGAAAATAGGCTGATATTGATTTGCTCAGTAGTCCAGGTGTTGCGCTGTTCAAAGATCTTCTGTTGCGTCTGTCGTCGAGCCTGTCGCGGCAACAGTCTGTTGATGTCGCGACAACAAGCAACAACTCTGTACCTCAATTTCAGCAATAATCCCTGTTGTGACTCGTCCTATCCCTAGGTCCAAGTTCCGTCGATGAACATGTCTTGGATGATACCTCCTGGCGTGAATCGAAGGATGAACACCGAGGTTTGTGGATTCTTCTTTAGCTGCTTAACCTTGTATCTATCCCTAGGCCAAGATAGTTTAACCATAAACTGGAAAACTCGTATTTACTCCTTTCGTATACTTAACTCTCCCGATATTATGTAAATGAATAACCTCACAATGCTCTCCCGATACTCTTATGAGATATGAAAACCAGAGTAAATAAACTTGAAGTTTTATTGAATTAAACAGAAAAATCCTAAGAAACAGTTTAACCCTTACAACTACTTTACAAGATCAACCCTTAGCCCTGGGGGAAGTTTAGAACATGATGGAGAAGGGGGAAGACTAGGGTTTGTGATGGAAGACGGCTAGTAACTAGGTTATCCTTCTCTAGGTCGAATTACAATCATATATATAGGCCTTGGGTACAAGTTTTCTTAACGGCCAAGAATACTATTTTGAATTAAAGTACAATTCATTTAAAGACTAAATCTCTGCGTAGACTTCCTTTAATTCGTCATATCTTCTTGCCTTGACTTTCTCCTCAAACTTTGGGCAAGGCCTTCTATGTGCTTTTGGACTCCAAAAATAATGCAAGTGGTCTCTAAAAATTAGGCTTGAAATCCTCTACCAGTCGAACTCTAGTTTGCATTTTTTCATTTCTTCTTCTTCACTGTCGCCACTTCTGTCACTGCAGATGTCACGACAGCAAGTATAATGTCGTTTGCTTCGACCCTTTTGCTCTAGCTTTGCAGTTATCTACTGTTTCTCTACTGCCACGACAGGTACCTGCAAGAATTAACCGAAATCAGCAGCATCTGTGCAATAATTATTCATTTGTGATGTTTATGCAAAATCTATCCTAAAATGCAACTAAACATGCTTGAGTGCGTCAATAATATGGGTAATTAAGGGTAAAAATATAGAACATTTATGCACTCAACAAAAATATTACCGAAATCATGAAACGATTTTCCAAATTCAAGAACGCCATCTAAAATCCACAAAAAACACAAACACCAAAATTCAACCAAGAACAAGCATAAAAAATATAAATAAAAATGAAAAGGAAAGATAGAAATTTTACCGAAATGACGAACGAAGAACTCGAATATAAGCTTCTCGAAACGCTCCTAATTGCCTCCAGAAAATTGCCTCCAAACTTGAACCTCAACTCCAAAATTTCCAGCAAACTCTTGAAAAATTTAGAGAAATTTTCAGATTTTTCTAAGCCTTTTTCTCTTTTTTTTCAAGTGTATTTTTCTCTTCAATTTTTGGTGTTGAACAATGGAGAATAGGGGTTTTTTATACACATTATTGAGCTTGCAAATCAAGCAAATATCCACGTTTAATCCCCAAATTGGAGCCAAAATCAGACCAAGAACATGATTCTGGTTAAACCCCACAATCCTTATATGATTTGGTTCAATATCGAAGCTGAATTTTCCCCTTCATTCGAGCCTCGGGTTTGACCTCTTGTCTTGGTTTTTTGCAGATTCCGGTGAGCACAGGCGGCGGCTAACGGGGTTGGCGGCGTTAGGTTAGCGGCGACGAGGCAGACAGGCCGGTACCAACGACGAAGGCAGTCGTGTCCGGTAGACGCCGGACGAACCTCTACAAGGTTCGACGGAAGGGTTTGCTGGGGAACCAGCCCGCGCGCGTGCGGCTCACGCACTAGCGCGTGACGCGCGCTGGTTCCCCTTTTTCCTTTTTCCCTTATTTTCTTTCTTTTTTTGTTGTTTTTTTGGATGTTTTCTTTGTTTTTTTACATTTATTATTATTTTTTTGTCTTCATCTTATTTCCTTTTTTTCAATATTTATTTCCACCTTTATTATCAAATAAAAATATTAACACATTTTTTTCTTTTGAAAAGATGGGCTTGCATTTCTTAAATGGGCTTTTAAAAGTGGTTTTTTGTTGTAATTATTATTTGATTTTAAAAAAGGTGGTCCTTATATTATTTAAAGCGAAAAGGGATTTTTTTATTTTTTTATTTTTTTGGATTATTTAAAATTGAGGTGAAAATTTAGTGACAACAGCTGCCACTCTTTGCTTATCTTTGTGCAACAGAAATAAAGCAAAGACCAAAAGGCATTGATTTTCACCGATTTTCTGGTTGGCTCCATTCTCCAAATACTCGAACGGATAGGCATGCTCTATTCTCCTAATGCTTGAATAGCTGAGCTGGGTTCCATTCTCTAAATGCCCGAATGTATAGGCTGGTTCTATTCTCCTTATGCTCGAATAGTTGAGTTGGGTTCCATTCTCCAAATGCCCGAACGAATAGGCTGCTCTATTCTCCTGATGCTCGAATAGCTAAAATGGGTTCTATTCTCCCAAAAGCCTAAATAGCTGAGCTGGGTTCCACGCTCAAACAGATAGGCTGATTCTATTCTCCTTATGCTCAAATAGCTAAGCTGGGTTCTATTCTCCCAAAATGCTTGAACAATTGAGTTGGGTCCTGTCCTCCCAAATGCTCAATTAGGCAAAGTCTTCTGAAAACTTTCATCTTCCTTATGCTTTGATGAATATGCAAACTCCTTTCTCCTTATGCCTGAACGGATAGGCGGATCTTCTGAAAAACTTCTTACTCCTTATGCTTGGATGAATAAACAAACTCCATTCTCCTTTTTCTTGGACGAATAGGCGAATCTTCTGAAAAATTTCATCCTCCTTATGCTTGGATGAATAAGCAAACTCTCATTTGAACAGGTCTTCCGTGTACCTGAAAAAAAAAAAAAAACACAACATGCAATACAATTATGATGTGCATGCCCCTAGGGATGTCTAAAACATGAATGCATGACAAGTTTTTCCTTATTTAAAACTTCTCTTGCTTAGATTATTTTCTTAATTTGATGAAATTCTGGTTATCGAGGCCAACCCGATTAACATGAACTCTCTCCTAAGCTTGTGTTGGTAAAACGGCTTGCTTCACTTCTCTTTTAATTCTTCTTGGCTTTTTGGCTTCAAATTCACCATTCCTAGAGATAAGGCCCTTTCCTTTGCTTTGGATTTCACCAGTGAGTCATTTTGCTTCATTTTTGAACTTTTGTTGGCTGACTTTTCTTTGCATCTTAGTCTCACTTCATTGGAAACATTTAATCCTCATCTGTCTTCTTAGTCAGTATTTCCATATACAAGGATGAACTTCCTAAGTCAAGTTTCGACATTGTAAGGCTGCTCTTATCATTATGCAAGAAAGGCCAGTGGTTAAGAAACACTATTTAAGCACCCAAACATTATATGGCTTTTCTTCCTTTTTAAGAATCTTACAACAAGGCTTTACCTCTACGTCATATGCTCCAAACAATAATTATGAAACACTTCGTAATCCCTGTACTTTCCAAAACATTCTCAAAGTAATGCTAAAAAATCTTTTGCATATATAAATGATTGTCAAATCCATTGATCCTTATTTCAATGCAAGATGCCAATGATGATAGGGAAGGAAACAAGAAAGAAAGAAAAATCCATGAGACAAATTTTATTAATGTTGTGGCAAACATAAAAAGGTTTATAAAAAGAAAGGGAAACAAGTATTCAAATATCAACAGTCCAAACTCCTCATATCAAACGCCAGAAGTAATCTTGAACGCTACCAGTGTCGAGGAAACCTTGAGTGCAATGCATGATTTGTGGAGCCCCAAAATCCGTCAAATTAACTAAGCCGCCCTTTACGGGTTTTCAACTCAGACCCTCCATTGGTTTCAAAACGCCCTTTGCGGGTTTTCATTTTGAACCCTCCTTTTCTTTTTTCTTTTTATTCTTTTTTCCTTTTTTTCTTCAAGCATAATACTTCTTGACAATATCAGAGTTTACCAGGTTTTGAAACTCATTTCCATCCATCTCAGCTAAAATCAATGCTCCACCAGAACGAACCTTTGTCACGATGTACAATCATTCCCAATTAGGGGCCCATTTTCCTCGGGGATCACTTTGAATTGACAACTTCTTCTTTAAGACCAGATCACCTTCTTGTAATTCTCTAGGGCGAACATGACATACAACTTTTAGTCTCATTTCCTCAATTAAGTTCAACTGGTCATACCTTGCATGTACCCATTATGCTTTATCTAACTTGGCTTCCATCAAGACACGCAACGATGGTATCTCCACCTCGATTGGTAGCACAGCTTCAACTCCATATACTAATAAGAACAGAGTTGCCCTAGTGGATGTTTGTACCACTGTTCGATATGCATACATAGCAAAGGTAACATTTCATGCCAATGTTTATAAGTATAGGTCATCTTTGCAACTATCTTCTTAATATTCTTAATGGATGCTTCAACTACCATATTCATCTTCGGGCGATATACTACTGAGTTGCGATACTTAATGTTAAACTGCCCACAGACCCCAGCAATCATTCGGTTGTTTAGGTTAGAAGCATTATTAGTGATTATGGTTTATGGTAGACCATTGTTCAGTGTGTAAAAGTTCTATATTTTACCCCCTATTTAACCCATATTTCTGCTGCATTCAAGCATAATTCATTGCATTTAGGTTAGATTTCATTTATACATCACAATTATATCAAATGACACAGTTTCTACTGAAATTGGTTGCTTTTGCAGGTAGTTGCTGTAGCAGGCAGTGGAGAAGCAGACGCTGGGTACTAAAGAAGCAGACCTGGAACTGGACTGCAGACGAGAAGGAGGATGCTGCCATGGTCGCTGGGGTGGCAGCCAAGGACGACAACAATGGCGATGAGAAGAAGTGAAGTGGGCCTCGACAGAAAGAGAAAATTAAGCCGGTCTGTCATGGAGCACCCTTATATTTTTCCAAGCCCTGGATCAGAATGACGGCCAAGCCCAAAGTTCAAGGAAGAAACTCCAAGCAAGAAGGAAGGACGAATTAAAGATGTATGCTCTGAAGATTTAGTCTTTAATAGAGTTGTACTTTAGTTTAAACTTCTATTTTTGCCATATTAGAAAACATGAACCCAAGGCCCATATAAAGGCATGTAATTCGACCTATGGAAGGATATCTTACTCTCTAGCCTTCTTCCCAAAACCCTAGCCGTTTTCCCCTTCTCATCATGTTCTAAACTTCCCCTAGGGCTAAGGGTTGATTTGTAAAGTAGTTGCAAGGATTGCATTTGTTTTAGGAATTTTTCTGTTCAATAAAATAGACTTCAAGTTTGCTTATTCTTATTTTCAACATCTTACAAGAGTATCGGGAGAGCATTGTGAGATTACATATTTACTTAATATCGGGAGAATTAAGTATACGAAAGGAATAAGTACGGATTCTCCAGTTTATGGTTGAACTATCTCAGACCTAGGGATAGGACGAGGTTAAGTGGCTAAGGAAGAATTCAACAACATCAGAGTTCATCCTTCGATTCACGCCGGGAGGTATCATCAAAGACGTGTTCATCGACAGACTTGGGCCTAGGGATAGGCCAAGGCATAGCAGAGATTCTTGCCAAGCTTGAAGTACAGAGTTGTGTGATCGTTGCCGCGACAAACAACAGACCGCTGTCGCGACAGGTGCTGCCGCGACAGGCGCAACGACAGAACAAAGATTCCTATACTTTGCAACACCTACACTACTGAGCAATTCAATACCGGCCCATTCTCTCTATCCTGATTTCATTACTCTTTTATTTAAGTATTCTTTATTATTTCGTGACAACAATTAAACCATTTCTTTTCTCTCTTGTGCAACAATCTAAGGTGAGGCTATTAGCCCAGTCCATGTGGAGACGATATCCGATACTTACGTATCACTTTACTACTTGTGTCGTGTACACTTGCACTACATTGCGATAGACACTTTTACACGCAACAAGTTTTTGGCGCCGGGAACTGGCAACATATCTTTACCCTATCTTTTATTGCACTTCTTTTATTTTTCTATTTTATTTTTCTTCGATTGTTCAACATGTGCTTTTCACAAGGTTTTCTGTTTATGTGCAGATCGAGACGAGGAAAGGAACCTGAGTACTAGATAGAACCTGAAATCGAACGCTCATGCAATCTTAGGAACCGACTCCGACTTGTATTAGCCAGAAACGAATACCTCGAAGAACAATTAGAGGCCATGAACAACCAAGGGAATCCCCAGGATGCTAAAAATCCTGCCGGAGATGGAAGGAACGATCCACCTGCCGATCCTCCTGTCGTTGCCGCACGTCGGTCATGCCGAGACTACATGCTAAATGATCATGTGGAACTAGAAACAACCCTGCCAGACGTAGAAGTTGACAAGTTTGAGCTGAAACCTGTTATGTTCATCATGATTAACAACGCTGGCCAATTCAATGGTTCTGCTATAGAAGATGCTAGGGAGCACCTGAAAACATTCCAAGAAATCTGTGGTTCGTTTAGACTACCAGGAGTTAATCCGGAGTTACTGAGGCTTCGGTTATTTCCTCATTCATTGACGGACAAGGCGAAAACTTGGTGGAATAAACTAACGTCGGGTTCAATACGAAATTGGGCATATTTAACTCGTGAATTCTTGTCTCGTTTTAATCCTCCACATTTATCTAAGCGATTACGTAACAAAATTGCTACCTTTCAACAAGAAGATGACGAGCCAATGCACGAGGCCTGGGACAGATTTACCACTCTTCTGAGGAACTGCCTGATGCATGGATTCCCCGTTTGGAACCAGGTAACTAAATTTTATAATGCTTCTAGCTTACAGACTCGTATGATAATTGATTCAGCAGCGAATGGATTGCTGTTGAACAAAGATCCAGAAGACGCAATGGCGGTATTGAAAAATCTGGCGAAGAACGAGGAACAGTTTCCTACAGCAAGAAGAGGGGGTAAAAGAGTACTAGCTGTGAAGGATTATGAGGCCGACAGTTCTCTAAAAACACATGATGCATATATCACTAAGGCAATGAAAAATCTCTTGAAAGAAGATTCACAACCTGCCTACTCTGCTGAAGAGGTATGCGAAACTTGCGATGGGAATCATAGTTCGGAAGATTGTCCGATACAATTAGAGGAAGGGATGTATGTTGGGAACTACAATAAACAGAATTGCAATTCCAACAACTACAATCCCAACTGGAGAAAGGACCCTAAGTTCTCTTGGAGCAACCCTAATAATGCCCTGAATCCTCAAGCACAGAACACTCAGAATCAGGGGGGACCTAGGTTATTGACTCGGTAGCAACCGTAGCAGCAACAGCCACCAGCTACCACGCCTAGTAAACTGGAGCAGACCTTGGCTACATTTATGTCTCAAAAAGGAACATACATTGAGAACATGAATCACTTTGTCAAGAAAACTGAGTCATTCATGGATAAAACGAAGATGCGGATGACTAATCATGAAGCTACTCTGAAATCATTGGAGACACAGATGGGTCAGGTTTCCCAGCATATTAAACCGAGGCAGAATGGAGGATTTCCTAGCGATACTGAAAACGCTAGACAACCCACACATGAGCAGTGTAAAGCCATCACTACTAGGAGTGGGAAGAAGTTACCAGGGCCAGAGAAGGAAACTGAACCAGTTAAGGAACCAGCCTTGGAGTCAACTGTCGAGAACGCTGCCCCAACAGACGACAAACAACCTGCTGCCGATGAGCATGTCACGACAGCAAAAGGGACAGAGGAGAAAGATGAAGAACCTAAGCCTCCTCAGATCCGACTACAGTGGGAAGGACGTATTCTTGATTATCGTCCTCCACCTCATTTTCCTCAGTGGCTACAGAAATCGAAACAGGAATCCCAGCTTAAGAAGATCAATGATATTTTTAAGCATGTCCATATCAATATTCCGATGTTAGATGCTATAAAGGAGATGCTTGGTTATGTTAAATTTCTCAAGGATGCCATGTCGAAGAAATTCAGACTTGAGGAAATTGAAACGGTCAAAAGGACATAGGGATGCATGAGTATTCTGCACAAGCATCCACCCCAGAAGAAGAAGGATCTTGGGAGCTTCATCATACCGTGCATAATCAGAGATAATTTTTTGGGTAAGGCACATTGAGATCTTGGTGCTAGTATAAATTTAATGCCCAAATTTGGTTTTAAAAAATTAGGTATTGGAAAAGCTCGGCCCACAACAGTAGTACTGCGGTTGGCAGACCGCTCTTACGTTCATCCAGAAGGGAAAATTGAAGATATTCTGGTAAGAGTGGATAAATTTATTTTTCCTGCTGACTTTCTTGTCTTAGATTATGAAGCATATGAGAATGCGCCAATCATCCTGGGGCGACCCTTCTTAGCCACAGGAAGATCACTGATTGATGTGGAAAAAGGAGAAATCATTATGCGAGTGAACGGTTAAGAGATCAAGCTGAATGTTCTCTATGCAATAAAACATGCTGATGCAGAAGAAGAATGCAAGGCTATCACTGAAGTTATCCTTGACCAACCCTGCATCAGGTCAGGCTTCCACGACATCAAAATTGGCCACTGCCCCAACATCCATTTAGAAGACTGTCAAGGCAGCGATGACGACATCAACTCCTCAGAATCTGACATATCTGATACTGAAGATCAAGAGGAGGTAAAGTGGATAGGCAATCATCTAGGTAAGTTATTCGAGCCCTTAAACTATACCTCGGATGAACATATAGTCCAAAAGCCATCAACTATAGAGCCACATGTTCTAGATCTTAAGCCTCTGCCAGGGCAGCTTAAATATGTTTTCCTTGGATTAAATGATACGTTTCCCATAATCATCTCTCCCATGTTAATGCAGGAACAGAAACAACAACTGATAGGGATGCTGCAGCAACACAAAAAGGCTATTGGATGGACAATAGCTGATATCCAAGGCATCAGTACGGCACTATGCATGCATAAAATCCTTTTAGAGGATGATCATAAGCCCCTTGCCCTTTATTGATCAAATGCTTGATAGATTAGCGGGAAAGCCTTACTATTGTTTTCTTGATGGATACTCAGGTTATAATCAAATAGTTATCGCACCGGAGGACCAAGAGAAGACGACGTTCACTTTGCTTTTCGGAGGATACCATTTGGACTTTGCAATGCACCAACAACCTTTCAAAGGTGTATGATGGCAGTATTCTCCGATATGGTGGAGGATTTCCTGGAGATATTCATGGATGATTTCTCTGTCTTTGGAGACAATTTTGAAAGCTGCCTTGGCAACCTACAGAAAGTGCTCGAGAGATGTGAGAAATCAAACCTGGTGTTGAACTGGGAAAAATGTCACTTCATGGTGGATGAAGGGATAGTTCTAGGCCATAAAATAAGCTGCCGCGACATAGAAGTCGACAGAGCTAAGATTGAGGTAATTGAAAAATTGCCGCCACCCACCACAGTCAAGGGAATCAGGAGTTTCTTAGGGCATGCTGGTTTTTATCGGAGGTTTATCGCAAACTTTTCGAAGATCACCAAACCCTTGTGCCATCTTCTGGAGCAGAACCGTCCCTTCGACTTCAACGCTGAATATATTGAGGCATTTAAGGTTCTAAAAGAAAAGCTGGTAATAACCCCAATAGTACAACCACCAGATTGGAAATTACCATTTGAGATCATGTGTGATGCTAGTGACTATGCTGTCGGGGCAGCACTTGGGCAGAGGAAAGACAAGCTCTTTCATGTGATATACTACGCTAGCAAAACACTGAACAACGCCCAAGTAAACTACACCACAACAGAGAAGGAACTGTTACATGTGGTGTTCTCGATTGATAAGTTTCGTTCATATATACTTGGAAGGTCATTGTCCACACAGACCACTCTGCATTAAAATATCTGTTCGCCAAAAAGGATGCAAAGCCTAGACTGATACGTTGGATTCTGCTACTGCAAGAGTTCGACCTCGAGATCAAGGACAAAAAGGGGACATAGAACCAAGTTGCAGATCACTTGTCAAGACTAGAGAAGGGAAAGAGTCTCCCCACAGATGAGACACAAATACTAGAGACCTTCCCTGACGAGCAGCTGTTCCCTGCCACGAGCACTGCCGCGACAGCCATGGCGGCAGGTACATTTTCTGAACTCCCCTGGTATACTGATTTCGTTAATTATTTAGTTAGCGGAATAACTCCTCCTGACCTTAATTATCAAGCTAGGAAGAGGTTCCAAAATGATGTTAAGCATTATTATTGGGACAAACCTTTTCTCTTCAAATATTGTGCAGATCAGGTTATCAGGAGATGTGTACCACATGATGAACAGGAAGCTGTGCTTCATCACTGTCATGCTTCACAATATGGAGGGCACTTAGGTGGTAACAAAATTGCTGCCAAAGTTTTGCAGTCTTGATTCTATTGGCCGTTACTATTCAAGGATGCTCAAACATTATACAAAAACTGTGACAAATGTCAACGGACTGGGAATATCTCACAGAGACATGAGATGCCACTGCAAAACATTCTAGAAGTCGAGATCTTCGACGTTTGGGGGATTGATTTTATGGGACCATTCCTAACTTCATGTGGGAACTTATATATCCTCCTGGCAGTGGACTATGTGTCTAAATGGGTTGAAGCAACCGCTACTCAGAAAAACGATGCCAAGACAGTTCAGATGTTTTTGGATAAAAACATATTTTCCAGATTTGGCATCCCCAAGGAGATCATCAGTGATGAAGGGAGGCATTTCGACAATAGGGTTATAGCTGCTACCTTTAAAAAGTATGGTGTCAAACATCGGATCGCAACAGCATACCACCCTCAAACCAATGGACAGGCTGAAATATCCAACAGAGAGGTTAAGAACATTCTTGAAAAGATGGTTAAGCCAACTCAGAAGGACTAGTCTCTACACCTCAATGATGCATTATGGCCTACAGAAAAACATTCAAAACTCCCTTAGGAATGTCACCCTACCGGCTGATTTATGGGAAAACATGCCATCTATTTGTTGAGATTGAGCACAGAGCCTAGTGGGCCATCAACGTAGTGAATATAGACTTGGAAAAAGCAAGACAGAAAAAGCTACTTGATCTAAATGAGATTGAAGAAATTCGAGCAATGGCCTATGACAACGCAAGAATCTATAAAGACAATACAAAGAAGTGGCATGACAAGAAGTTGATGCCACGACAGTTCTGCCCAGGGCAACTTGTGTTGTTGTTCAACTCAACGTTGAAACTCTTCCTAGGGAAACTGAAATCTAGATGGTCTGGCCCATTCCAAGTGGTGCAAGTTTTCCCGCATGGTGTCATTACAATCAGATCTTTAAAAGACGAGCACCAATATAAAGTCAATGGACAAAGATTGAAGTATTATTAGGGGACTGAAGCCCCAAGAATGCATGAAGTAGTTACTTTAGGAGATGCCCCTCCTGGCATCCCTAATTTAACTTAATTTTATTTTTATTATTATTATTTAAATATATTAGATAATTAAAATTATTTTATTTTTAGGAACTAAAGTTTTATTTTTATTATTTTCAAGAAATAAAGTAGACAAGGTGAAGAGGAGAAGTGAATTCAGCCCACCATCTTTCCATCAGCCAAAAAGCCCAACTTTGGAGCCTGCCGTTACAGCTGCCGCGACAGACGCGGAAAATCCATCTTGTCAACACGTTGTCACGGCACACACGCAAACGCGTAACAGATGCGTAGTAGACACAAAAACGCGTGACAGACGCGTCAGAAACCGCGTAGCAGCTGGCCCCGTTATTCGTGCCTACCGTTACAGCTCCAACGGGCAGCAAACTCCCCCTCTATATAAACCTCGTTTTACTATTCATTTTTTACTTACTTTTACTCTATCTACTTGTTTCCTCTAGAATTTTACTTGCTTTCATTTTCTATCCACAGTCCTTGCAACATGAGTAGTAGAAATACCCGCTAAAGCTCTGCCTCAGGATCTGCCCCAGCAGCATCCACTCCAAGCTCCTTCCAAATCTGTGATATGTGGGAGAAGAGAGGCTTCATTTACACTTACAGAACGGAGAACCTTGGGTTGCAGCCGTTCATAGCCTGAAAAATCATAGCACTGCAGTGGCAGATATTCGCGGAGCAGCCAGAGGAAATGAACGTGACTCTCGTCCAGGAATTTTATGCTGCCATCGGCAGTAGGGACGCAACAACAGTTACCTTCCGAGGGAAAGAGGTACCTTTTGAGCCTGAATACATCAACACACTCTACGGGTTCTATGTGGGAAGAAAGGAAGATGGCCACCAAAGATTTCTCGAGAGTTTAGAGCCTTCTGACTACGATGTTGTGATGGCAGAACTCACAGACGAGGGTACCGAGTGGAATACCGATCTGAAACATTCGAGGACGGTAAAACGAGTTCAACTCACGCCGGAGGCAAAGCTTTGGAATGATTTTATCAAGAAACAGATTATGCCCTCCTCTCACAACACAACAGTCGACCAACCAAGGTTAGCCCTCATCCATTCCATATTACATGAGAGGCCAATTAACGTTGGCAGATACGTTCGGGAGGGCATATTGGATTGCGCATACCGGCCGTCCGGACCACTCTTCTACCATTATCTCATCAGTGCCCTCTGCCGCGGTCACCATGTATCGGAAGCTGCCGAGGATTTAAGAGTTCGAGGGAAAGGCTGGACAGACAGGAACATCCTCAGCCTGATGGAACTCAAAGCTGCCACTCCCTTGTCATATTTTGATCCCACTGCCACGGCAGCCAAGCCGACAAAGCCCACCGACACCGAGCCTGCTGCCACAGAACCCAGGCAGCCTACCGCAACAGCTCCTCCAGCAGACACCTCCACACAATTACTCGCTGCCATACAAAAAAATGGAGGAACAACAGCTAGGCATGATGAGTTTCATCCGAGACTTATCCACAGCCATGGTACATTTCATCCACACCTCTCTTAATTTCCCTGATGCACTGTTCCCTGTATTCCCCAACCATTATTTTACTTCCCCCCACACCTGCCCATACCCCTACCCCTGCTGCCACACCAAAAACGCCATTTGCAGCGTCCACTCCAACCCCTGCCACAACAGCTGTAGGCGGCAGCCGCATAGCTGACACATCTGCTCGGGGAACTAAGAGAAAAGAGCCTATGTCCGACCTTGACAGGTATATTGCTGGTTTCTCCTCTTCTGAAATCTGGGCGGCATCCGATAACGAGCCCTCTGTCAAGAGGAACTTGTCCAAGGAGTTCACCCCGGAGAAACGGCAGAAAACAAAAGCCGATAAAGAAAAATCTGACAGCGGCAGTAGCAGCAGCAGCAGCTCCGAGGTTCAGGTAGTGAAGAAACCACCCCATATCTCCCCTACCCGCATCCAACCTCCACGGGAAGCCAAAACCAAAAACACTTCTGCCTCTCTCATTCGTCTGCCGGCACCAACAAGAAAATTCACTATCCGTCGGCAGATACAACTCAGCAGCAGCAGCAACAGCGGCGACAAAAGCGCCTAAAAATTTAAGTTTCTTATCTTATATTGTTGTTTGCCATTTTGTTATATTTTGTGATGTTGTTTTTAATTTTCTTTTTCACCTATGTCATTTGCATTGAGGGCAATGCAACCCTCGAGTTTGAGGGTGGCATCCCTCCATTAATGAAGTCTGTTTAAGTTTAAAAATCGTGTCTTTTAATTAGTTTGTTTTTGCAAAAAAATGATGAAAATTTGGCTTAAGTTTTTGAACTGAACTTACCTGCCGTGACAGCCTCTGTCGTGGCATTGCCTTTAGGATAGTTTTAGGAACAGTTTAGAGCCTTACTATAGTTCTAAATCTTAAACACCATTTGTGAATTTTATACTATCTAGAACTCTGCTAGTAAACTAGAATAGAAAGCTTAACACTTGAGTTGCCCCTAGAGGTGCCTAACACTGGCTCTACGAAAAGAAGTTAAGAAAAATAGACTCAATGCACCTAGAGGTGCCCGAAATCGGCTCTAGGAAGTTAGCTAGAGGTGTCCGAAATCGGCTCTAGTCAAACTTAAGCTTGAGAAAATAGAATCGAGTCTGCTTAAAAACTAAAGGAGGCTAAGAATTGCCTCCAAAAAGATGAAAATTGGCATAAAAATTCAAGTTAGAAGCTTAACTATTCTAGTAAACTTAGGGAGTCTTGGCATATAATTGTTCACAAGCATGCACACACTACACGAGTATTATAGCAAGGTTCCGAATGAATCCTGAATTATCCAACAAGGTGTTGCTCACAATAGGGAATGAATGGTAGGTAAGGAAAAGTTCATTGTTTTAAGCCAAACAATTTTTTTTAGATCTGAATTGCTCGAGGGCAAGCAAAAACTTGAGTTTGGGGGTGTGTTGAGTGTGTAAAAGTTCTATATTTACCCCCTATTTAACCCATATTTCTGTTGCATTCAAGCATACTTCATTGCATTTAGGTTAGATTTCATTTATACATCACAATTATATCAAATGGCACAGTTTCTACCGAAATTGGTTGCTTTTGCAGGTAGTTGCTGTAGCAGGCAGTGGAGAAGCAGACGCTGGGCAGTAAAGAAGCAGAGCTGGAACTGGACTGTAGACGAGAAGGAGGATGCTGCCATGGTCGCTGTCGTGGCAGCCAAGGACGACAACAATGGCGATGAGAAGAAGTGAAGTGGGCCTCGACAGAAAGAGAAAATTAAGCCGGTCTTTCGTGGAGCACCCTTATATTTTTCCAAGCCCTAGATCAGAATGAAGGCCAAGCCCAAAGTTCAAGGAAGAAACTCCAAGCAAGAAGGAAGGATGAATTAAAGACATATGCTCTGAAGATTTAGTCTTTAATAGAGTTGTACTTTAGTTCAAACTTCTATTTTTGCCATATTAGAAAACTTGAACCCAAGGCCCATATAAAGGCATATAATTCGACCTAGGGAAGGATATCTTACTCTCTAGCCTTCTTCCCAAAACCCTAGCCGTTTTCCCCTTCTTATCATGTTCTAAACTTCCCCTAGGGCTAAGGGTTGATTTGTAAAGTAGTTGCAAGGATTGCATTTGTTTTAGGAATTTTTCTGTTCAATAAAATAGACTTCAAGTTTGCTTATTCTGGTTTTCAACATCTTGCAAGAGTATCGGGAGAGCATTGTGAGATTACATATTTACTTAATATCAGGAGAGTTAAGTATACGAAAGAAATAAGTACAGGTTCTCTAGTTTATGGTTGAACTATCGCGGACCTAGGGATAGGACGAGGTTAAGTGGCTAAGGAAGAATTCAACAACATCGGTGTTCATCCTTCGATTCACGCCGGGAGGTATCATCAAAGACGTGTTCATCAACAGACTTGGACCTAGGGATAGGCCAAGGCATAGCAGGGATTCTTGTCAAGCTTGAAGTACAGAGTTGTGTGATCGTTGTCGCGACAAACAACGGACCGCTGTCGCGATAGGCGCAACGACAGAATAGAGATTCCTAGACTTTGCAACACCTACACTACTGAGCAATTCAATATCGGCCCATTCTCTCTATCCTGATTTCATTACTCTTTTATTTAAGTATTCTTTATTATTTCGTGACAACAATTAAACTATTTCTTTTCTCTCTTGTGCAACAATCTAAGGTGAAGCTATTAGCTCAGTCCCTGTGGAGACGATATCCTATACTTACGTATCACTTTACTACTTGCGTCGTGTACACTTGCACTACATTGCGATAGACACTTTTACACGCAACAACCATATCGACAAATGATCTCCTTCTTTAAGAAATTGCATACAGTGGACCTAGTTACATTTGCATATGAGGCCGCTTCCACCCACTTTGTGAAGTAATCAATAGCTACCAAAATAAAGTGATGACCATTTAATGCTTTCGGATGAATCTGCGCAATAACATCTATGCCCCACATAGAGAATGACCATGGAGATGAACCGACATGAAGAGACTGAGGAAGCGCATGAACCTTGTCAGCGTATACCTGACACTTGTGACATTTGCGGGAATGGTTTATGCAATCCCCTTCCATAGTTGACCAGTAATATCCGAAACACATAATTCTTCTTGCCATAGTGAAACCCCTAGGGTGGATTCCACAAACTACCTCATGGACTTCTTCCAAAATCAATTGCGCTTCTTTTGCATCCACACATCTTAGTAACACCTGGTCTCAACTTCGCTTGTAAAGGACATCTCCATTAAGGGTGTACCCTGATGTCATTTTCCTGATCATTTTCTTTTCATTTTCTGAAGTCTGTGATGGGTATTGTTGAAGCTTTATGTACTGCAAGATATCATGGTACCACGGTAAACCATCTGCCTCTTCTTCTACATTGTAACAATATTTTGGGGACTCCATCATTTGTAATTTAATGGGTATCATCTCAGAACCCTCATTTGCTTTAAACATGGCAGCCAAAGTAGCTAACGCATTAGCCATATGATTATCTTCTCTTCGGAGATGCTTAAAAGTGATCACATCAAATTCTTTAGTTAACTCAAGGACCAACCTGTGATAATCTATCAATTTTGCATCTTTTGTTTCCCATTTGTCACGTGTTTGGTAGATGATCAACGTTGAATCCCCATAGACTCTCAACTTTCAGATTTTTCTGTCGATGGCTTCCCTTAGGCCAAATATGCATGCCTCGTATTCCGCCATATTATTGGTGTAGTAGAATTTTAAACGACAAGTGAAAGGATAATGATCTCCTTCTAGAGAAACCAAAACTTCCCCAATACCTCGTCCTAGACCATTTACAGCACCATCGAAATACATGGCCCATGATTCTGTTGGTGACTCTTCATATTCCGTAATACACATCAAATCCTCATTGGGGAAACTGAAATCTAATGCCTCATAATCGTCTTGTGCACGACTTGCGAGAAAATCCGCTATGGCGTTTCCTTTCACTTCTTTCTGATTCACATACTGAATGTCGTATTCTGATAGCAACATCTGCCATCGGGCTATTCTTCATGATAGGGCTGGAGCTTCCATCATAAACTTCAACGAATCTAACCGTGAGATCAACCATGTGGTATGATACAAAATATACTCCCTAAGCCTTTTAGTGGCTCATACCAAAGCGCAACATACCTTTTCAATCGGAGTATATCTTGCTTCACAGTCAGTAAACTTCTTACTTACATAATATATCACCCTTTCCTTCCTTCCAGTTTCGTCATGTTGCCCTAATACGCAGCCCATTGAATTTTCAAACATCGTTAGATAGAGTATTAACAGTTTTCCTGAAACATGCCGCATTAACACTAGAGGATTAGTTAACTTCTCCTTGATCTTTTCTAGTGTTGCTTGGCATTCTTCATTCCATGTCCCTGGGTTGTTCTTTCTAAGCAACCTGAATATTGGATCATATTTATTCGTAAATTGGGAGATGAAACTTGATATGTAATTCAACCTTCCTAAGAATCCTCGAACTTGCTTCTGTTTTTGGGGTAATGGAAGCTCTTGTATGGCTTCTATCTTGTCTGGATCAACTTCAATTCCCCTTCTGCTTACTACAAAGCCTAACAACTTCCCAGAAGTAACCCCAATTGTGCACTTGGCAGGATTAAGCTTTAACTGAAATTTTCTCAATCTTTGAAAAAGCTTACTCAGGTTCGCTAGATGCTCTTCCTCATTTCTGGACTTGGCAATCATATCATCCACATAAACTTCTATCTCCTTGTGCACCATGTCATGGAAAAGAGTGACCATAGCCCTCTTATACGTTGCATGTGCGTTCTTCAATCCAAAAGGCATTACCTTATAACAAAGGGTTCCCCAAAGCATTTCAAAAGTTGTCTTATCCATGTCTTATGGGCACATCTTTATTTGATTGTATCAAGAAAATCCATCCATGAATGAGAAAAGGGAATGGCCAGTTGTATTGTCTACCAATGTGTCAATATGTGGGAGCGAAAAATTGTCTTTGGGGCTTGCTCTATTAAGATACATGTAGTTCACGCAAATTCTTACTTTTCCATCCTTCTTAGGCACTGGGACGATGTTTGCCGCCCATTCTAGATATTTAGCTACCTCGAGGAATCCTGTGTTGTACTACTTCTTGACCTCGTCTCTGATTTTCAAAAGTGTATCATCCTTTATTCTTCTAAGCTTTTACTTTACATGCTCCCACCCTCTTCTTATAGGAAGCCTATGCATGGCAACATCTGTATCGAGACTAGACATATCCTGATATGACCAGGCAAAGATGTCTTTATATTCTTGTAGAAGCTCAATCAAACGATGTCGTGTCTCAACTGAGATAGTGGTACCGATCCTTACTTCACGCTTCTCTTCTTCGGTCTCAAGATTCAAAACCTCTAACTCTTCCTTGTGGGGTAGAATTTGCTTTTCCTCTTCTTCTACCATTCTAAGCAGATCATCAGACAAGTCATACTCTTCGTCATCATTAGTACTCTCAACTTCCTCTAAACATAGTGGTAATTCAAAATTAGCTTCAGAATCTGATTCAGAGTCGTTTGGACCATTGATATCTAAAAACCTGCAAATAAAAGAGACAAAAATATATACCAAGAAAGAATGAATGAATGAAATGATATGATTTGTTATGTTTTTAAGGGTTTTTTTGCTTTTGGGTTTTTATGATCCTTTTGGTTTTGTTGGTTTTGTGAAAGAAAGAAAGTTTGCCACATGATATTTTTGGGAAAATATGCATCTTTTATTGAAATCAGAATAATGGTTTTGACATAGACCCTTTTTACATAAGATCTCAAATTACCCATGGCCTAAGGGTAAAAGAGTCGGTTTTCAGAATTACTCTGAGGCAGTCTTAAAAACTTCATGGACTACTTCAACAGTCTAGTTCTTCAGTTCAACGAAGGGGCAAATCTTGGATAGAAATTTGTTTTCTCCTCCCTCCTCGTCTGTGATGGCGTTAATGCTCAAATTCTAAAAAACCTCGCATAATTCATCCTTTCCTTTCTCCCCCTGGTCGAAGCGGGCATTAGGGTCTAGGAGCCCTCCAGCCCTAAAAGTGACGCTTAAGAGTAGGTACGTCATTGGCTCCCACCCAACTTCTTCTCCACTCAACCTCGACTTCCTTCTCTCTTGTTGCTTTTTGAATTCTGCTTTTCTTTGTCATTTGGTGGGCTTTAAGCCCAAACTGAATCGGTCTTTCTTTATTGGGATCCCACTTGGTAAAGCCTTCCCCGATGGTTTCTTCCAAATCCCAATCCAACCTTGGCTCCTTTTCCAAGTGTCTGGTTCACTTGCATCTTCGTGCAACTTGACAGCTCTGGTTCTGGCACTTTACTCCCTTCAGTGACAAAGGTTGCATTGACTAACTCCAACATTCTGAAATAACACTCTAGTGCCCCCTCATCTACTTTAATGTATGGTGTATCAGTGATCATTGACGCTATGTTTTCTTCTTCCGCACCAACCGTGATTAATTTTCCATCAATAACAAACTTCAGTTTCTGATGAAGAGTAGAGGGCGCTGCACCTTTTGTGTGAATCCATGGGTGCCCGAACAAACAACTATAACTAGGGCTTAATCCATAACCACGAAATCCACTTCAAATGTTGATGGCCCAATTTGTATGGGAACTTCAATCTTTCCTAACACATCCCTTTGAGTCCCGTCAAAGGCATGTACTGTATTTTGATAAGCTCTCATGTGGGAGATATCAATAGGCAACTTTTTCAACGTTGTCAAAGGGAGAACATTCAAAGATGATCTGTTGTCAATGAGAACTCCTGGTAGCATATATCCTTTACATCTTGTAGAAATGTGGAGAGGCTTGCATGATCCTCTTCCCTCCGCGGGTATTTCTTCATCACTCAATGATATGAAGTTATTAACTGTAATATTATTGACCAACATGTCCATCTTGTTAGTCGTGATCTTTTTTGACACAAATTTCTTGTTTAACACTTTTAACAAAGCATCCCGATGACCCTCGGAACTCAATAGCAACAATAGCATAGAAATTCAGGCCATAAGTTTATGCAGCTGCTCCACCACACTGTATTCATTGTGCTTGAGTATTTTCAGAAACTCCTGAGCCTCTGATTCTTTCATTGGTTCATGAATCACTAGTATTTTCTCTTGTAATAAATCCATTTCCCTTCCTTATCTTGCTTGTTAGCAACTTTTCTCTGCGCTACATCTCTATCTTCAACTTTTGGTGCCGAATATAGTCTTCCACTTCTTGTGAAATGACATACCTCATTAACAGGTTCTTCTTTTCCTCTTTCTTCAATTATTGATCTCCTCGTATCCTTTACTACGCAAGCATAGTTCCAAGGGATTTGTTTACTATCCTTATAGGGAAATGGGGCTGGGGCCTTCACAATCAATCGTGGAGTCACACTCCTAGCTGGTTCACTAACCCTTACCTTGGTCTTGATCACCAAAGGCTTCATTCCTTTGTAGATCCTTTTAGAGGATAATTCCTCTGATGCGCGGACTTTCATCCCCTGTTCTTTCTGCACATAAAATTCTAACTCTTTGCAGTCAATCTTCACATGTACTAACTGCTTAAACTCCAAGCAATTTTCAATTTCATGCCCCTCCTGCTGGTGGTATTCACAATACAATCCTTCAATCGTTGCTTCTTCAAATCTCCCTTCAATCACCCCGGCTTTGACTATCTGGGTCCATACCCATTTCATGGATGCCTTAACCTCGAAAATGTGCTTCTTGTTGGTGTGAGCTTCTTCCTCTATGATGACATTTATTCCGTTCTTCTGGTGGTTTGGCAACGAATTTCCCTTTTCTTCAGAAGTTTCAAATGACAATATGCCTAATTTTCTTAAATCATCCAGCACCCTTTTGAAAGTGGTACAATTCTCAATGTTATGCCCCCTCACTCCTGCATGGTATTCGCATTGGGCCTTCTTATCGTACCACGATGAATAAGAAAGTGAAAACGGAGGAACATGTTTTGGCAGCACTGTAGAGTGTCCACGAGTTCTATATTTTGTGCACATTCATGTCCTTATTATTGTTGTTCTTAATCTCATTTAGGCATATTTAGGTGCATTGCATGCATAATAACAATATTTTCTATTTTACCATGTTTTATTGAATATTCTATGTTTGGTTAAGAAAAGATACTGTTTTAGTTTAGTTTTTATCTTCAGGTGTTGTAGCTGAGTAGAGGAGGAGAGGACATGAAAGCTGGGAGCAAAATGGAGCTGTACTGAAGTAGTTTAGAGTGCCGCCAAGGACGTTGTCGTAGTAGCACTGCCGCCGATTGATGCCCAGGCAGGAGTTAAACTGACTTAGTCAAGATGGGTTGCGATTGAAAGAGGGCAATTCCCTAATCCCAATGATCCCGGTCTAGCAATTATCGGAAGCCCAATAGTTTAAGTGTGTTTTCAATAAAATATTCTCAAGTTTTCTTAATTCATATTCTTCACTTCTTCAATTAGTTCCAAAAGTCCAGTTGAGGAAATCCATTTGTCGAGCACGAGAGTGTCAAACTCACAAAAGTATTAAGCACGGTCTCATCATGTCGAGGTGTTGACTAATTTGGCTTAGACATAAGTTAAAATATCAGCGGCTAAAAGGAGCAACCAAACATCGACTGCATGTGTTAGGTTTACGTTGAGATTGCTAGGTATTGCCTACATCACGTGGTGACAGAATCCTTGCTTAGACATAGGGAGGATCACTTAAGAATTGCTTTGCAGAACTTGGAGTATCTGCCAGACTTGCCACCAAGACTTCTCTCCATTCCACTTGCCAAGACAACGAAAGTTAGAAGAGCAGAGACCCGCTGCGGCCGCGTGACAGGGTCGAAGCTGCCATCTGCCATTACCCACCGAGGCAGCAGATCGTTGCAACATAAAACACACTTAGGCTTTACAATGCATTCTACATACTATTGAGCTGCAATTACCTTACCCGATCTATCGACCTTATCTCTCCCTATTTCCTTATCATCACTATCTTATTTTATTTGTGTTTTTACTTTTCAAAATTCATAAATTCAATTGTGCATTTACTGAATCCTTGTGCAGGAAAACATTCATATGAGCCGTTCCAATCCATGTGGGAGATGATATCTTTTATACTATAACTTGACAAGAGTGTGCACTTGCGCTCATAAATAGAGAACACCTAAAACACTCTACAAGTTTTTGGCGTCGTTGTCGGGGATTGGAAATAGCAATTGTGTTTGTATTTCTGTACTTCTATTTTAGTTTTTGCACTTAAATTCCTGTTTATTTTATTTTATCAAAAAAATACCTCTAGTTTGTATTTGGTGTATGTCCTGCTAGGGCAGAAAAGATGGCAGCCAACACCAACCTGAAGAGAGGATGGACATGCCTGGACGAAAACCCAAACGTAAAGCCCTTAGGAAGTTGTTATGTTTCAGAACTGCGCAACCCAACATAACCTAATTTTCATCTTTAATTTTTATTTATTTTTATGCATTAAATTAGATTAAATTTTCGATATTTTTATTTAATTTTTGTTTTTAATCTATTTCAGGTTAGGAATGAAGGCAAGATAAAGAAGGATAAAAGAATAAAGGAGAGGCCCAACACAGCGGCCAAGGCCGCCCAAGGCAGATGAGCATAACGGCTAGCGGCTTCATAAAGTCTAGCCGCAACGGCTACATTTGCAACATCTGGCGGAATGGATATCTGTGTAACGACTAGAAGCGCGTAAATCTCGCTGCAATTATTACCGCCCGTTGGCAGCGTGCCCACCGAGGCAGCGGATAATAGCGGCTATATAAGGCCAACTATTTTCTCCTCACTCTTCACTTTGCTCTCTCTTTTACTCTCAATTCTTCTTCTCATCTTTGCTTTCAAGATTTATGTTGAGTGTGTAAAAGTTCTATTATTTACACCCTTTTTAACCCATATTTCTGCTGCATTCAAGCATTATTCATTGCATTTAGGTTAGTGTACAGCAAAACATCACAAATATATAAAAGGCACAGATTCTACTAAAAATGGCTGTTTTTGGCAGGTTGCCGCCGTCGTAGACGGTGAAGGCGGGTGCAGGGCAGAGAAGCAGAAGAGCTGAACTGGACAAGCAGACAAAGAGGACGATGCTGCCATGGTGCTGCCGTGACAGCAGAGGACGACAGCAAGTTAGTGGAGAAAAAGCAAAGTGGACCTCGATAGATAGAGAAAATTCTGCTCGTCTGTCGTGTGAAACCCATATATTTTTCCAAGCCCCGGATCAAAAGATATGTCAAGCCCAAAGTTCAAGGAGAGAAAATCCCAAGAAACAAGGAGGACGGCTGGAAAGTAGATTCCTTGAAGATTAAGTCTTTATTAGAATCATACTTTTAATTAAAGTTGTAATCCTTGTTAACTTAGAAAACTTGAGCCCAAAGCTTATATAAGGGCATGTATTTTAACCTAGGGCATGGAGGATATCCCATCTCATAACCCATAGTCGATTTCCCCATAACCGGCAACCAAAAACCCTCCGCCGTTTACCCGCCGTCGATATGTTCTAAAACCCCCTAGGGCCACGGGTTGATTTGTAAAGTAGTTGCAAGGGTTGTTTTGTTTTAGGAATTTTCAGTTCTATAAAATAAACTTCAAGTTCTCTTATTTTTGTTATTAATATCTTGCAAGAGCATCGGGAGAGCATTGTGAGGTTATCTATTTACTTAGCATCGAGAGATTTAAGTATACGAAAGAAATAAGAGCAAGTTCTCTAGTTTATAGTTGAACTATCTAGTGCCTAGGGATAGGGCGAGGTTAAGTGGCTAAAGAAGAATTCATACACATCGGTGTTCATCCTTCGATTCACGCCGGGAGGTATCATCAAGACGTGATCATCGACAGACTTGGACCTAGGGATAGGCCAAGGCAGATCTGGGATTCTTGCCAAACTTGAAAGTATTGAGTTGGTGTGTTTGATGCCGCGACGACTGACGGACTGCTGCCGCGACAGGTGCTGTCGCGACGGGCGCGACGACAGAACTGGATTTCCTAAACTCTGCAATACCTGTACTGCTGAGCACTTCAATACCAGCCCATTCTCTCTATCTTGATTTCTCTACTTTTATTTTCCAGTATTCTTTATTATTTTCGTGACAATATCTTAATCTATTCTTTTCCCCTTGTGCAGATAGCGAAGGAAAGGGTTAGCCCAGTCCCTGTGGAGACGATATCCGATACTCTAGTATCACTTTACTACTTGCGTCGTGTACACTTGCACTACCATTGCGATAGACTCTTTTACACGCAACAAGTTTTTGGCGCCGTTGCCGGGGACTGGCAACACACTCTTACCTTAGCTTCTGCACTTTTCTTTTCTTTTTCTTTTTCTATTTTTATAAAAAAAACTCAAGTGAAAATACAGGTTCAAGGACATCAACATGCCAAGAAAAACCATTCGATAGTTGATGTGGGAGAGTTCTTGCAATTACCGTAAAGATATGCTGCCACAACAACAACAGGGGCAGCAACTACCGATGCCGCAGCAGCAAAATTTTTTATGGTACGATCAAAACCCGCAAAATTTTTTATACCATAACAGTTTCGCTGCAGAACCCGACTTGCCCTGGCAATGTCATCACCCTCAAGAGGAGTCAAAATCCTTAGAAGACACACTGCAAGCCTTCTTGGCACTCACCCAAAAAGTGTCAGCTTCTACGAACGCAAGTATCGCCAAGATGGATGAACTCTTGAGCAGACCAGTCCTCATTCATGCCACAGATGAACCTGAAATCCTGAGGCAAGATGACGAGGATGCCAATGTGAAGGAATACCCAACATATGATGAGTCTGAGCAACAACTTGCCATGGCAATGATCGAGGAGCTGGAATGGAGCAACACCGCGACAACGCTGAGTGAAATTCAAGAGAATGTCACGGCAGCAACCACTTCTGAGGCAGAAACCCCAGTCAAAGCTGAAACTGCCGCCTCGGCAGCAACTGATGCTGAAGAAGCAACCACATCATAGGCAAATTCTCAACCCACTACCTCGGTTAAACCCGACCAAGATTGCACACATCCATCCCCGTCATGGCACTCACACGACCACCTAGAAGAGCTACCCAATGACAATGCCTCACCAATGGAATATGAACAGGTAATAAACGAACATGTTGAATTCTTCAAAAACTCACCAATTCCATTGCAGGTATTAGAGGAACCAACACCGGTGGACTCAGAATCATCAAAGTCTCTACTGATGGAGATCTACGAGTGGTCAACAGAATTTGGTCTAGAGAGTGATGGCACTTACCAATGTCCCATTGACCTGCAAAGTAACCTGACAACGGACTGTAAAAATAACTGGCTGCCGCAGCAGCAGATACGACAGCAAGGGCTACATTCAACCACAACATTATTCAACGAAAACAAGGTAAGTTTGTGGCCGAATGTCAATTTGATTCTTTCTAATCATATATTCATGCCCTCGGAAACATTACCAAGAAGGGAGGACTTCATGGACTACAAAGGGAAGAGAAAGAAAGGATCCCCCACCATGAGAATAATCACCAGATGGAGGGTACGAATGGACTTCAAGAAGTACCGGAAACGACGCCTCAAGCATTATCAAGGGACTGCAGCCCCAGGAATGCAGGAAGTGGTTACCTTAGAAGATGCCCCACCTGGCATCCCTAATTTAACCTAAATTTTATTTTTTATTTTTTATTTTTTATTATTTATTAGGAAATAAGGTTTATTTTATTCGAATAATGCTTTTAGGAAATAAAGGAGCCAAGAAGAACAGGAGAAGTGAACTCAACCCACCACCCATCCATTAGCCCAACAAAGCCCAATATTGAAGCCTGTCGTTACGGCTGCCATGACAGACGCGGAAAAGACAGGCTGTCACCATGCTGTCACGACAGACGTGTAACAGACGCGGAAACGTGTGTCAGATGCATCAGACACGCTAAAGCTCGACAGCCGCCCCGTTATTCGCACCTGCCGTTACAGTTTCAACAGGCATCAATTCATTTTCTATAAAACCCCATTTCATTTTCATTTTCACTCACTTCTGCTTTTCTTACTTGCTCTCCATCTTTAGTTTTCATTTGCTTTCAACTACTTTTCACAACCCTTGCACTAACATGTCTTCCAGAAAAAACCCGCCGCAGTGCTGCCTCAACTTCTTCACCGACAGCACCTACCCCAAAATCCTTTGCTACTAGAGATTTATGGGAAGAAAGAGGCTTTATTTACACTCCAAGAGCAGTCAATAAGGGCCTCAAGCCTTTCATCGCAAGGACGATTAGAGCCCTCTTGTGGGAACAATTCGCGGAGCAACCGGCAGAGATGAACGAAACGCTGGTGAGGGAATTCTATGCTGCCATCGGCAGCAGGACGGCAACAGCAGTGACTGTCTGAGGGACAGAAGTGTAGTTCACAGCCGAACGCATTATCTCTTTCTATGACCTCCACTTCAGCCCCAACGATGATGCCCACCAGCAATTCCTTAACACGCTAGATGATGCTGCCTATGACGCAGTCATGGCAGAAGTAACGGAAGAAGGGACTGAATGGAACACAAGCCGCAAAAAAAAATCACATACAGTGAAGAGGGGGCAGCTACTGCCGGAGGCCAAACTGTGGAATGCCTTCATTAAGAAGAGGATTCTGCCGTCATCACATCACACCACCGTTGACCAGCAGAGATCGACGGCCCTCCTCTGCCTTCCCTACCTTATCACGTCCCCCTTCCGCTGTTATGCCGTGCCAGAAGCCAACACCGATCGCATAGTGAAGGGACGAGGCTGGACAGACAAAAATATCATCAGCCTCATGGAGCTGACAGTAGCAATCCCCCTCTCCTCCTTCAACCCTGCTGCCGCCCCCTCTGAATCCTCAGAGCAGCCAACTCCTGAACCTAGCTGCTATTCAAAGGATGGAGGACAGACAGCTGGGCCTCATGACATTCATCAAGGACTTTGCCGCATCCACGGTAAACTTCATTCACAATACTTTAAATTTCCCTGATGTTGTCTTTCCCACCTTCCCTGCCCACTACTTCACTGTCAACACCGCTGCCCACACACCTACAGCTGCTGCCACACCACATACACCATCTGCTGCCTCCATTCCATCACCTGCCCCGACGGCAGCCGGCAGCCCTCATGCCGAAACATCCGCCCGCGGAACAAAGCGACCGGATCCCTCAGATGATATTGATGCCTTTGTCGCTGGGTTCTTTTCCTCATCCGTCTGGGCCGACAGCGACGCTGAACCCTCTATTCGGAGGGACCTGTCAAAAGAATTTACACCGGTAAAGAGGCAGAAAAGAATGGCAGATAAGAAAACTCTGCCAAGGGCCAGCAGCAGTAGTGACAGCAGCCTCAGCAGCTCTGATATTCAGGTTGTACAGCAACCATCCCAGCCTGCCCCGTGAACCAGAACCCGCCGCCAGATCCGCCTCAGCAGTAGCAGTGAAGACAGTGATTAAAATTTAAGTTTCTTATCTTCTTATTGCTGCCTGCCATATATATTCTGTGATGTACTGCCTTCATATGTTTTCATTTTTATTTTGTCATTTGAATTGAGGGCAATGCAATCCTCGAGTTTGGGGGTGGCAACCCTCCATATTCATGGAGTACATCTTAGTTAAATTTTGTGTCTTTTACTTAGTACTTTTCTAAAAAAAACGAAAATTAAAAATTTTGGCTGAAAACTGTGAATTGAACTTACCTGTCGTGACAGCTCTGTCGTGGCAGCGACTTTAGGATAGTTTAAGGAGAAGTTTAGAGCCTTTCTATAGTTCTGAAAACTTAAAACACCATTGTGACTGTTATACTACTTAGACTTCTTTTAGCCAAACTAGAATAGGAAGCTTAGCACTTGGATAGCCCCTAGAGGTGCCCGAAACTGGCTCTAGTGAGTTAACTAGAGGTGCCCAAAAACTGGCTCTAGTGAAATTTTAGCTAAAAAAAATATAGAAACAACGAGTCAAAAAAAAATCAAAGAAGCATGAAAATGTGCCTTCAAAAAGATAAACTTTGGCATAAAAATTCGAGTTAAGAGTTGAATATTCTAGTGAAACTAAGAGAGTCTTGGCATATAACTGTTCACAAGCATGCACACACTGCACGAGGACTATAGTGAGATTCTGGACAGATCCTAAATTATCCGACAGGTTGCTGCCGTCACAGGGAACGAACGACGGGTAAGGGAAAGTTCACTGTTTGGAAGCCAAAACAAAAATATTTCATTTTTCTTTTAGGTCATAATTGCTTGAGGGCAAGCAAAAACTTGAGTTTGGGGGTGTGTTGAGTGTGTAAAAGTTCTATTATTTACACCCTTTTTAACCCATATTTCTGCTGCATTCAAGCATTATTCGTTGCATTTAGGTTAGTTTACAGCAAAACATCACAAATATATAAAAGGCACAGATTCTACTAAAAATGGTTGTTTTTGGCAGGTTGCCGCCGTCGTAGACGGTGAAGGCGGGTGCAGGGCAGAGAAGCAGAAGAGCTGAACTGGACAAGCAGACAAAGAGGACGATGCTGCCATGGTGCTGCCGTGACAGCAGAGGACGACAGCAAGTTAGTGGAGAAAAAGCAAAGTGGACCTCGATAGATAGAGAAAATTCTGCTCGTCTGTCGTGTGAAAACCATATATTTTTCCAAGCCCCGGATCAAAAGATATGTCAAGCCCAAAGTTCAAGGAGAGAAAATCCCAAGAAACAAGGAGGACGATTGGAAAGTAGATTCCTTGAAGATTAAGTCTTTATTAGAATCATACTTTTAATTAAAGTTGTAATCCTTGTTAACTTAGAAAACTTGAGCCCAAAGCTTATATAAGGGCATGTATTTTAACCTAGGGCATGGAGGATATCCCATCTCATAACCCATAGTCGATTTCCCCATAACCGACAACCAAAAACCCTCCGCCGTTTACCCGCCGTCGATATGTTCTAAAACCCCCCTAGGGCCACGGGTTGATTTGTTAAGTAGTTGCAAGGGTTGTTTTGTTTTAGGAATTTTCAGTTCTATAAAATAAACTTCAAGTTCTCTTATTTTTGTTATTAATATCTTGCAAGAGCATCGGGAGAGCATTGTGAGGTTATCTATTTACTTAGCATCGAGAGATTTAAGTATACGAAAGAAATAAGAGCAAGTTCTCTAGTTTATAGTTGAACTATCTAGTGCCTAGGGATAGGGCGAGGTTAAGTGGCTAAAGAAGAATTCATACACATCGGTGTTCATCCTTCGATTCACGCCGAGAGGTATCATCAAGACGTGATCATCGACAGACTTGGACCTAGGGATAGGCCAAGGCAGATCTGGGATTCTTGCCAAACTTGAAAGTATTGAGTTGGTGTGTTTGATGCCGCGACGACTGACGGACTGCTGCCGCGACAGGTGCTGTCGCGACGGGCGCGACGACAGAACTGGATTTCCTAAACTCTGCAATACCTGTACTGCTGAGCACTTCAATACCAGCCCATTCTCTCTATCTTGATTTCTCTACTTTTATTTTCCAGTATTCTTTATTATTTTCGTGACAATATCTTAATCTATTCTTTTCCCCTTGTGCAGATAGCGAAGGAAAGGGTTAGCCCAGTCCCTGTGGAGACGATATCCGATACTCTAGTATCACTTTACTACTTGCGTCGTGTACACTTGCACTACCATTGCGATAGACTCTTTTACACGCAACAAGTTTTTGGCGCCGTTGCCGGGGACTGGCAACACACTCTTACCTTAGCTTCTGCACTTTTCTTTTCTTTTTCTTTTTCTATTTTTATAAAAAAAACTCAAGTGAAAATACAGGTTCAAGGACATCAACATGCCAAGAAAAACCATTCGAGATTTGATGTGGGAGAGTTCTTGCAATTATCGTAAAGATATGCTGCCACAACAACAACAGGGGCAGCAACTACCGATGCCGCAGCAGCAAAATTTTTTATGGTACGATCAAAACCCGCAAAATTTTTTATACCATAACAGTTTCGCTGCAGAACCCGACTTGCCCTGGCAATGTCATCACCCTCAAGAGGAGTCAAAATCCTTAGAAGACACACTGCAAGCCTTCTTGGCACTCACCCAAAAAGTGTCAGCTTCTACGAACGCAAGTATCGCCAAGATGGATGAACTCTTGAGCAGACCAGTCCTCATTCATGCCACAGATGAACCTGAAATCCTGAGGCAAGATGACGAGGATGCCAATGTGAAGGAATACCCAACATATGATGAGTCTGAGCAACAACTTGCCATGGCAATGATCGAGGAGCTGGAATGGAGCAACACCGCGACAACGCTGAGTGAAATTCAAGAGAATGTCACGGCAGCAACCACTTCTGAGGCAGAAACCCCAGTCAAAGCTGAAACTGCCGCCTCGGCAGCAACTGATGCTGAAGAAGCAACCACATCATAGGCAAATTCTCAACCCACTACCTCGGTTAAACCCGACCAAGATTGCACACATCCATCCCCGTCATGGCACTCACACGACCACCTAGAAGAGCTACCCAATGACAATGCCTCACCAATGGAATATGAACAGGTAATAAACGAACATGTTGAATTCTTCAAAAACTCACCAATTCCATTGCAGGTATTAGAGGAACCAACACCGGTGGACTCAGAATCATCAAAGTCTCTACTGATGGAGATCTACGAGTGGTCAACAGAATTTGGTCTAGAGAGTGATGGCACTTACCAATGTCCCATTGACCTGCAAAGTAACCTAACAACGGACTGTAAAAATAACTGGCTGCCGCAGCAGCAGATACGACAGCAAGGGCTACATTCAACCACAACATTATTCAACGAAAACAAGGTAAGTTTGTGGCCGAATGTCAATTTGATTCTTTCTAATCATATATTCATGCCCTCAGAAACATTACCAAGAAGGGAGGACTTCATGGACTACAAAGGGAAGAGAAAGAAAGGATCCCCCACCATGAGAATAATCACCAGATGGAGGGTACGAATGGACTTCAAGAAGTACCGGAAACGACGCCTCAAGCATTATCAAGGGACTGCAGCCCCAGGAATGCAGGAAGTGGTTACCTTAGAAGATGCCCCACCTGGCATCCCTAATTTAACCTAAATTTTATTTTTTATTTTTTATTTTTTATTATTTATTAGGAAATAAGGTTTATTTTATTCGAATAATGCTTTTAGGAAATAAAGGAGCCAAGAAGAACAGGAGAAGTGAACTCAACCCACCACCCATCCATTAGCCCAACAAAGCCCAATATTGAAGCCTGTCGTTACGGCTGCCATGACAGACGCGGAAAAGACAGGCTGTCACCATGCTGTCACGACAGACGTGTAACAGACGCGGAAACGTGTGTCAGATGCATCAGACACGCTAAAGCTCGACAGCCGCCCCGTTATTCGCACCTGCCGTTACAGTTTCAACAGGCATCAATTCATTTTCTATAAAACCCCATTTCATTTTCATTTTCACTCACTTCTGCTTTTCTTACTTGCTCTCCATCTTTAGTTTTCATTTGCTTTCAACTACTTTTCACAACCCTTGCACTAACATGTCTTCCAGAAAAAACCCGCCGCAGTGCTGCCTCAACTTCTTCACCGACAGCACCTACCCCAAAATCCTTTGCTACTAGAGATTTATGGGAAGAAAGAGGCTTTATTTACACTCCAAGAGCAGTCAATAAGGGCCTCAAGCCTTTCATCGCAAGGACGATTAGAGCCCTCTTGTGGGAACAATTCGCGGAGCAACCGGCAGAGATGAACGAAACGCTGGTGAGGGAATTCTATGCTGCCATCGGCAGCAGGACGGCAACAGCAGTGACTGTCTGAGGGACAGAAGTGTAGTTCACAGCCGAACGCATTATCTCTTTCTATGACCTCCACTTCAGCCCCAACGATGATGCCCACCAGCAATTCCTTAACACGCTAGATGATGCTGCCTATGACGCAGTCATGGCAGAAGTAACGGAAGAAGGGACTGAATGGAACACAAGCCGCAAAAAAAAATCACATACAGTGAAGAGGGGGCAGCTACTGCCGGAGGCCAAACTGTGGAATGCCTTCATTAAGAAGAGGATTCTGCCGTCATCACATCACACCACCGTTGACCAGCAGAGATCGACGGCCCTCCTCTGCCTTCCCTACCTTATCACGTCCCCCTTCCGCTGTTATGCCGTGCCAGAAGCCAACACCGATCGCATAGTGAAGGGACGGGGCTGGACAGACAAAAATATCATCAGCCTCATGGAGCTGACAGTAGCAATCCCCCTCTCCTCCTTCAACCCTGCTGCCGCCCCCTCTGAATCCTCAGAGCAGCCAACTCCTGAACCTAGCTGCTATTCAAAGGATGGAGGACAGACAGCTGGGCCTCATGACATTCATCAAGGACTTTGCCGCATCCACGGTAAACTTCATTCACAATACTTTAAATTTCCCTGATGTTGTCTTTCCCACCTTCCCTGCCCACTACTTCACTGTCAACACCGCTGCCCACACACCTACAGCTGCTGCCACACCACATACACCATCTGCTGCCTCCATTCCATCACCTGCCCCGACGGCAGCCGGCAGCCCTCATGCCGAAACATCCGCCCGCGGAACAAAGCGACCGGATCCCTCAGATGATATTGATGCCTTTGTCGCTGGGTTCTTTTCCTCATCCGTCTGGGCCGACAGCGACGCTGAACCCTCTATTCGGAGGGACCTGTCAAAAGAATTTACACCGGTAAAGAGGCAGAAAAGAATGGCAGATAAGAAAACTCTGCCAAGGGCCAGCAGCAGTAGTGACAGCAGCCTCAGCAGCTCTGATATTCAGGTTGTACAGCAACCATCCCAGCCTGCCCCGTGAACCAGAACCCGCCGCCAGATCCGCCTCAGCAGTAGCAGTGAAGACAGTGATTAAAATTTAAGTTTCTTATCTTCTTATTGCTGCCTGCCATATATATTCTGTGATGTACTGCCTTCATATGTTTTCATTTTTATTTTGTCATTTGCATTGAGGGCAATGCAATCCTCGAGTTTGGGGGTGGCAACCCTCCATATTCATGGAGTACATCTTAGTTAAATTTTGTGTCTTTTACTTAGTACTTTTCTAAAAAAAACGAAAATTAAAAATTTTGGCTGAAAACTGTGAATTGAACTTACCTGTCGTGACAGCTCTGTCGTGGCAGCGACTTTAGGATAGTTTAAGGAGAAGTTTAGAGCCTTTCTATAGTTCTGAAAACTTAAAACACCATTGTGACTGTTATACTACTTAGACTTCTTTTAGCCAAACTAGAATAGGAAGCTTAGCACTTGGATAGCCCCTAGAGGTGCCCGAAACTGGCTCTAGTGAGTTAACTAGAGGTGCCCAAAAACTGGCTCTAGTGAAATTTTAGCTAAAAAAAATATAGAAACAACGAGTCAAAAAAAAATCAAAGAAGCATGAAAATGTGCCTTCAAAAAGATAAACTTTGGCATAAAAATTCGAGTTAAGAGTTGAATATTCTAGTGAAACTAAGAGAGTCTTGGCATATAACTGTTCACAAGCATGCACACACTGCACGAGGACTATAGTGAGATTCTGGACAGATCCTAAATTATCCGACAGGTTGCTGCCGTCACAGGGAACGAACGACGGGTAAGGGAAAGTTCACTGTTTGGAAGCCAAAACAAAAATATTTCATTTTTCTTTTAGGTCATAATTGCTTGAGGGCAAGCAAAAACTTGAGTTTGGGGGTGTGTTGAGTGTGTAAAAGTTCTATTATTTACACCCTTTTTAACCCATATTTCTGCTGCATTCAAGCATTATTCGTTGCATTTAGGTTAGTTTACAGCAAAACATCACAAATATATAAAAGGCACAGATTCTACTAAAAATGGTTGTTTTTGGCAGGTTGCCGCCGTCGTAGACGGTGAAGGCGGGTGCAGGGCAGAGAAGCAGAAGAGCTGAACTGGACAAGCAGACAAAGAGGACGATGCTGCCATGGTGCTGCCGTGACAGCAGAGGACGACAGCAAGTTAGTGGAGAAAAAGCAAAGTGGACCTCGATAGATAGAGAAAATTCTGCTCGTCTGTCGTGTGAAAACCATATATTTTTCCAAGCCCCGGATCAAAAGATATGTCAAGCCCAAAGTTCAAGGAGAGAAAATCCCAAGAAACAAGGAGGACGATTGGAAAGTAGATTCCTTGAAGATTAAGTCTTTATTAGAATCATACTTTTAATTAAAGTTGTAATCCTTGTTAACTTAGAAAACTTGAGCCCAAAGCTTATATAAGGGCATGTATTTTAACCTAGGGCATGGAGGATATCCCATCTCATAACCCATAGTCGATTTCCCCATAACCGACAACCAAAAACCCTCTGCCGTTTACCCGCCGTCGATATGTTCTAAAACCCCCCTAGGGCCACGGGTTGATTTGTTAAGTAGTTGCAAGGGTTGTTTTGTTTTAGGAATTTTCAGTTCTATAAAATAAACTTCAAGTTCTCTTATTTTTGTTATTAATATCTTGCAAGAGCATCGGGAGAGCATTGTGAGGTTATCTATTTACTTAGCATCGAGAGATTTAAGTATACGAAAGAAATAAGAGCAAGTTCTCTAGTTTATAGTTGAACTATCTAGTGCCTAGGGATAGGGCGAGGTTAAGTGGCTAAAGAAGAATTCATACACATCGGTGTTCATCCTTCGATTCACGCCGGGAGGTATCATCAAGACGTGATCATCGACAGACTTGGACCTAGGGATAGGCCAAGGCAGATCTGGGATTCTTGCCAAACTTGAAAGTATTGAGTTGGTGTGTTTGATGCCGCGACGACTGACGGACTGCTGCCGCGACAGGTGCTGTCGCGACGGGCGCGACGACAGAACTGGATTTCCTAAACTCTGCAATACCTGTACTGCTGAGCACTTCAATACCAGCCCATTCTCTCTATCTTGATTTCTCTACTTTTATTTTCCAGTATTCTTTATTATTTTCGTGACAATATCTTAATCTATTCTTTTCCCCTTGTGCAGATAGCGAAGGAAAGGGTTAGCCCAGTCCCTGTGGAGACGATATCCGATACTCTAGTACCACTTTACTACTTGAGTCGTGTACACTTGCACTACCATTGCGATAGACTCTTTTACACGCAAAAATTTCGTTTGCTTTACTTTCTTGCAATTTCTTTTTCTTTCTTTAGGAAAACACAATCGTTCTCCTAGTTATGGCCACATCAAAACAAACCGCCTCCACCTCCAAGCCAACCATCTAGAGGTTCTTGAACCCTGCTGTAGCGGTAACCAACATGTAGTACTTCACCAAGCGGCAACTCTGGGAAGAAATAAGTTTCCAATACACCAGGCAAGATGAGGATTTTGGCCTTGAATCCACTATATTCAAAAGAGTTCATAACTTGGGATGGGATATTTTCGCACGGCAGCCAGAGGAAATAAACAGCAACCAAGTGCGAGAAATCTATGCCCACAAGCCTACACCGGGAAACCCTTTTGTCTATGTCCGTGGCGAAGGAGTCAAGCTCACAGCGGAAACAATCAACAACTTCTACGACATAGAAATAAGAGGGAATCCACACGAAGAATAGAGGTCCTATTTAACGACGGCTGACTACGAAAAGATTAAGAGAGACATATGTCGGCCCAACACCAAGTGGCTAACTGGCAAGAATAATGGATCAGTCAACCGCCGCGATCTGCTGCCAGAGGTCATCCTTTGCAGCAACTTCGTCCAACACCGCCTGATGCCCACTTCGCACGGATCAACAATCAATGGGCTACAGCTGGCCCTTATCCACAATATTATGAAAGGGTGACCAATCAACGTCGGTGAAGTGATTCTTGAGAAGATCTATGCCCACGCAGACAAGCCCAACGCCAAGGGACCTCTCGTCTTCCCCACACTCATCACATGCCTATGTGCCAATTTCCGTGTGCCGCCACACCCCCAAAGATACAATTATTGCCGCCAAGAAAGGATGGACAAGAAAGGCGCGCCTCCAAATGATGCAGGAACCGGAGTTTGAAACGCCAACAGCCGCCCAGCCGTGGTCTCAACATGCCGCCACCCCAGCCACAACGAGCAGTACTGATGCTGCCCTCCCCTCCGCCGTGATTCCTCTACTGCGGAGCCTTGTGGAGAGCTGCCAAAGGATTGAGCATAAATAGGTAATCTTCACCAAGTACATCGCGGAGGTGCAAGAGGCTTTTGTGGCCAGCTTGCTAGACAAATACCATGACGACGGCCCAAAGTTACACGTCTTCCTATCGGAGTTAGCAGCATCAAAACCAACCCAGATCACACCTAGACCAGCTGCCACTCCAGCCGCCGCTAACAGCGAGGGGCCGCACATCCGTCCCAAGAGAAGGACCTCGCCCACTCCCATCCAGCTATACAACTTCACCCCCTCGTCAGACTCTGAGAAAGAGAAGGAAACTACCGCCGCTTCCCCAGCAACAAAGGAGGCAGCTGCCAAAGAAGCCGGGGACTCAGACATGGATATATTTGATTCCTTCGACGAAAAACCGGCAGAGGCAGCAGGTAAAAGGAAGCGACCCACTGATGCGACCAAGCCTCTAGGTGAAGGGTCTGAGCCAGAAGAACCAGCAAAACCATCCATTCCCAGCCGCATCCAGCCGCCGCGTGGCACGAAGAAAAGCCCAGCCGCCACACGCCGCCACGTCCTTCCCGCCTCCTTAGAATCCTCCTCCGACGCAGCAACAAAAGAGGGGAAATCCCCTAGTCTATATCACATTTTTCTTTATTTTTATTCCTTTTATGTTTTCTTTTAATTTTTTTTGTTTCTGTTTTTGTTTTTGCTTTTATATTTTATTTCTTTTCGTTTTTATTTTATATTTTGTGTAAGGCATTGAGGACAATACCAGCCTTGAGTTTGGGGGGAATAGACCTCTTTATTTTCTTTAGGTTCATTTAGTAGCATATAGGAGCATATGTAAATTCTGCCCTAAGCATTTAATGAAGTAGAAATTTTTAGCTTAAAACTTGTGCCTATGATAAATAGTCGATTTCTTATTTTCGCACAATACTTAAAATTTTGACTTAACCATGGGAAGAAGCATGAAAAATACTTAGAAATTTTTTCTTTTTGCCAATTATTCTTACACTGTCTATTAAATGCTGAATTTTTGCTTTAGTTCTAAGTCTAACATTGTCTGCTTCATTTAATGAAAATTTCTTAATTGGATACTGGTTTGCCGCTGCGGCAGCACAAGGCAACAACACAAAGATGCTTAATACCCTAGAGGTGCCCGAAACAGGCTCTAGGAAGGATCATGAGCAAGGACACTCTGCTGCTATCAAAGTCCAAGTATCTGAAATTAATTGAAGTGACGGACAAATTAGCAAGAGTGAATGAAAGCCTTCACGAGATGACTCTATTCAAAAGGTTCAGAGTTTCGTAGAGTGCACCTATCTTAACTTCAGACCCAGAATAGTTGTGATGAGTTGAAGCCCTTAAAGCCATGATCAGAAGAAAAAAAGAAGTGCTTGACTGTGCTGCCAAGGCAGCAACTCGTATCCTTTTTAGTAATTTAATTATTTTTAGCATTCTCTGTTAACTTAGTATACTCAACATTTTATGCATGGACAGAGCCTGCACTGGCACTAAGAAAATTAAAATCTGAGTTATTTCATGCCATTCCCTATAACTAACATAAATAGGTGCCACGACCTTGTGGTAAGAAATCAAGTTAACAGCTAAGTTTCTATTAATTTTTTGCAAGAGGTAGGTTTACTTGTTAGGTTGCATTGCTTGAGGACAAGCAATAGTTCGAGTTTGGGTGTGTGTAGAGTGTCCACGAGTTCTATATTTTGTACACAATCATGCCCTTGTTATTGTTGTTCTTAAGCTCATTTAGGCATATTTAGGTGCATTGCATGCATAGTAACAGTATTTGCTCTTTTACCATGTTTTTATTGAATATTATATGTTTGGTTAAGAAAAGATATTGTTTTAGTTTAGTTTTTATCTTCAGGTGTTGTAGCTGAGTAGAGGAGGAGACGACATGAAAGCTGGGAGCAAAAGGGAGTTGTACTGAAGCAATTCCAAGTGCCGCCAAGGATGCCGCCGTAGCAGCACTGCCACTGATTGCTGCCCAGGAAGGAGTTAAACCGACTTAGTCAAGAGGGGTTGTGATTGAAAGAGGGCAATTCCCTGAGCCCAATGAGCCCAGTCTTGCAATTATCTGAAGCCTGTAGCGGCCTGAAGAGCTGATTAAAGATTGATAAGTAGGAGTACTTATCTTTACTTGCCGAAGAAGGCAATGTCCAAAGAGTCCATATTCAAGTCAAAAAGGGGTAAACATTTTATGTAAAGTTACTTTAAGGACTTCTACACCAAAGAGGACTCAAACTTAGGCCATGAGCCCTATATATACCCATGTATGTGAGGGTATATGGGCATGAGGGGATATAACGGAGAGGTAGATAGGTAAACTAACGGAGGTGTTGGAGGTCGCAACCCAACTCTCTTAGGGTTTAGGTTTTTGTATGTAAAGTAGTTGTGAGAAACGGTTGTAAAATGTGTTTTCAATAAAATATTCTCAAGTATGCTTAATTCATGTTCTTCACTTTGTCAATTAGTTCCAAAAGTCCAGTTGAGGAAATCCATTTGTTAGGCAAGAGAGTGTCAAACTCACGAAAGGATTAAGCACGGTCTCATCATGTCGAGGTCTTGACTAATTCGGCTTAGACATAAGTTAGAATTTCAGTGGCTAAAAGGAGCAACCAAACATCAACTGAGTGTGTTAGGTTTACGCTGAGATTGGTAGGTATTGCCTACATCACGTGGTGATAGAATCCTTGCCTAGACATAGGGAGGATCACTTAAGAATTGCTTTGCCGAACTTGGAGTATCTGTCAGACTTTCCGCTAGGACTTCTCTCCATTCCACCTTCAAAGACAACAAAAGTTGCAAGAGCAGAGACCCGCTGCGGCCGTGTGACAAGGTCGCAGCTGCCATCTGCCATTACGCATCGAGGCAGCAGATCGTGGCAGCATAAAACACACTTAAGCTTTACAATGCAGTCTACACACTACTGAGCTACAATTACCTTACCCGATCTATCGACCTTATCTCTCCCTATCATCCTTATTATCTCTATCTTTTTTTTATTTGTGTTTTTACTTTTCCACATTCAAAAATTTAATTGTGCATTTACTGAATCATTATGCAGAAAAACATTCATAGGAGCTGTTCCAATCCCTGTGGGAGACGATATCTTTTATACTATAACTTGACAAGAGTGTGCACTTGTGCTCATAAATAGAGAACACCTAAAACGCTCTACAAGCACCATCTACGATTTGACAAACTCGGCAAACAACTCTGCATAAGTCATTGAGATGGGAGGAAAGTAGGGTCTCGAGTTTCATTGATATCTCCGCTCTCATTTTGGGACGTTTGCAACCGTTGGAGCTGAGGTGTTGGGTTTGTTGAAGGTCTTGGGCTTGTTGAACACGACACCTGTTGAATAATTGGGGTTGTAGACGTTCATAGTATTGACTTCATTGTTGTCTCTCTTCTTATATGTCTTCTTAGTTTCCCCACTATCCAACTTTCCGCTCTTCATGGATGCTAGGATCAGTTCACCATTCAGTAACATGTCCGTGAAGTTCTTCGTAACATGATTGAACATGCGATCATAAAAAAGACCCTTTAGAGTTTCCACAAACATCGGGGTGATCTAATCTTCTAGTAACGATGGTTGCACTTGTGCCGCTACATCTCTCCACCTTTGTGCGTATTGTCGGATGCTCTCGTGATGCTTTTGTTCTATCCCTTGCAAGACCAAACGTGTTGGAACCATGTCTGGAATGTTCTTGTATTGCTCTCTGAAGGCTCTGGACAGATCCTTCCATGATTTGATGTTCACCCAACTTAATTGCGAATACCAACGTGCAGCGGAACCTAATAAGCTTTCCTGGAAGCAATGAATGAGAAACTTCTCATTGTCAAGGTACATTGACATCTTTCTATGATACAAAGTAAGATGTGTTGATCGGCATGTGGTCCCATTATATTTCTCAAAGTCTGGGATCTTGAGTTTTGGTGGCGCAACTAAATCAGTTACAAAGCTCAGATCCTTGGCATCCATTCAACCATGAGCAACTCCATCTTGGAAGGATTTGATCATCCCTTCTAACTTTTCGTACTTATCTTCCCACTTCTTCTCAATTGGAACCTTATCGGTGATTTCATTGAGATCAGGCACCTCGTAATTATTAGCCTCTCCATTTGGAACATGAGTGGAAGATTCAGCTGCATGGATGGGTGTTTTGGCCTTAGCAGCAGCCTCCCTTCTAAAGGTCATTCCTGGGAATCGTGGAAATGGCAGTAGTGTTTCCTCCTTCTTCAACCGCATCCGGGTCCTTGAATCCTAGCATAGCAACTATTGAACTAACTGTCTTTTGATGAACTACCTCAACCTGTTGTTTCAAGTCGACCTCCATTTTCTCTAATTTATATTGAATGTTCTTTTGGTTCGCCTCCAAAGTTGTCAACCTTTCCTCAGAGTTCATGGCTTGGGTTTGGGCTCGTGTACCATATTTATGAGTTGTCTTAACAATTTTGGATATTCTGTTTTTTTTTACATTAAGTTAGTTTTTGATATGAATGTATGCACAAATGAATTCACAAAAGCAAACAAAACAGTGCAAATGCATGAATGCAGTCGAAGGGCCATTAATTCCATTGAAAATCTGCTTAGAAAGGAAACTCTTTATTGAAACGAAAGCTTTTTATTACATCTTTTTCTTTTTTGACATTACAAATATTTTCCAGTTTGAACACCTAACTCCTTGACTTCTTCAACTAGCCACATGAGCCTTGGCCCAACTTCTCTAATGGGCTTGATGTACTGACGAAGAGCTACAGCTTCGGTTGCCAACATTGTCACGTGCTTGGTTCTCCTCCTTTTTAAGAGCTTTCCATTCATAATTGAACAATTTTCTAGAATCAACCCCTTCGAAATATAGAATTATGCACATACAAAATAAACAAGATGGGGAACTGTGATCAATAAAGCAAGGAAAAAAAGAAATGAAACAGACAAAAACAAATTAAATGCACGATAATTATGTGCCGGCATTCCAACATTTTAGGACATGTCTCCACGGATTATTCATGCGACACAACACCCTAGGCTTTCCGCATGGCTCTAATTAGGGGTAGGCTCTAGATTCTCAAACTTGGTTTGGTTCTAAAAAGGTACTCGAGCTGTCCTTGTTGTCCCCTACTAAGGGTAGCAAGGCCCTCGATTCTCACCCATTATAGGCTTCAAACGAATCAAGTTCAACTCAGAAGGACTCACCACCGATGCCTTCTCGAAGAATCAATATCCTTACGAAGACAAGGGAATGAGTCCCGAAGGTACTTGCTAGGCTCATACGAAGAATCAATATTCTTACATGAGCAAAGTGTGTCCCCCCCACTTAAACGAATGGGACAAAGCTCGGGAATAGAGCTTGGAATTAAGTCTTAAATGCGTAAAATAGAGTTATATTCATTTAAACAGACAAATAAACTGAACCTATTAAGAACTTGCAAATTCCATATTAAAAAAATATTTTTTGAAAACCATTTAAAACCAATTTGTGGACTGACCCCTCTTTTGATTTTTTTTAAAAAGAAACACATCCCTAGCGGAGTCGCAACCACTTTTTAGCGAGGCTTCATCTTTTTGGTAAAAACTTTTAAAAACATAGAGTCGCCACCAATCTTTTTGAAAAGTGTGATTGGATCATTTTAAAACAAGGTTATTTTAATAAAACGTTTTGTTTTAATAAAACAACGGTTTTGGTCTACGAAAATAAGAAAAATAGGTTCGGGGGTCGGTTACGCGTGGGGAAGGGTTAGCACCCCCACGACGCCCAAAATTGGTACCTAATTGGTTTTAAAATCCTTTTCAAAATTGGAATTTGCAAGTTCACAAAGGTTTGACTTAATTTTTCTGTTTAATGAATATCAAGCTATTTTAACGGCCTTATCGCCTGGGAGATGAACTTTAATCACCGCCAACATTTCTGGCGCTAACCTGTCATTCCCGTTTGATAAGACACCACATTAAATTATTTTCACTTTTTCAAACAACATGGAAATTTAGTGCGTTGAGCATTTTATTTTTTTACTCTATGTTCGATTATTTAAAAAAACCTAAAAACGTCTAAGTCTTTTATTTCTAATTTAAAGTTTAAGTATGCTTAAGTGTATTTTATTTCTTTGTGAAGAACAATTTTCAACAAACATGTCTCTGTCTAAGCTTTAGAACCTAGTCTTAAGTTTTAACCTATTTCTAAAACAAGCAAGCAACCTTTTATTCTTTTGAGTTTTTTCCTTTTAAATTATTTCTTTTGAAAAACTTTTATTTCCTTTTTATTTTTAAAAGCCAATACCCCTTTTTTACATTTTTAGATTTTTATATTTTTCCCTTTTTTCATTTTTATCTTTTTTATATTTTTTTCATTTCAAAAAGAATTTCTCTTTTAATTTTTTTTTCATTTTTTTCATTTTAAGCTTTTCTTCTTTTTAAAATAAACCTTGTTTTTTAAATATTTCCTTTTAAGCTTTTTTTCAAAATTTTATTTTCTCCTAAATTTTTTTATCTTTTCCTTTTAAAACCACTTAACCCATTTATTCAAAAAAAACCTTTTTTATATTTTTTATAAAAATCAAGCCCCTTTATTATTTCCACCCATACATTATTGTTTTTCCTAATTAATTCCCTAACTTTGAGTTTTTTCAATTAAACCACATTAACTCATTTTATTCATGCATTTAACTATAAACACTTTTAAAAATTCCTTTCTACATTTCTAAAGATCAAAACATTCCTAACAACATTTTTTAAAGCATGTAAATTTTTGAAGATCAAACCAAAATTAAACGGAAATTTAAAACAGAAATATTACCGGAATCGTGAAATGATTTTCCGACTTCAAGAACACCACTTAAAATCCACACAAAAAACACAAACACAAACACCAAAATTCAACCAAGAACAAGCATAAAACATCTAAATAAAAATTAAAAAGGAAAGATAAAATTTTTACCGAAACGACGAACGAAGAACTCGGATATAAGCTTCTCGAAACGCTCCTAATTGCCTCCGGAAAATTGCCTCGAAACTTCAACCTCAACTCCAAAATTTGCAGCAAACTCTTGAAAAATTTAGAGAATTTTTTCGGATTTTTTCTAATCCTTTTTTTTCAAATGTATTTTTCTCTTCAATTTTTGGTGTTGAAAAATGGAGAATATGGGTTGATACACATTCTTGAGCTTGCAAATCAAGCAAATATTCGCGTTTAATCCCCAAATTGGAGCCAAAATCAGACCAAGAACTTGATTATCGGTAAAACCCCTCAATCCTTATCTGATTTGGTTCAATATCGAAGCTGAATTTTCCCCTTGATTCGAGCCTAAGGTTTGACCTCTTGTCTCGGTTTTTTGCAGATTCTGACAAGCACAGGCGGCGACCGCGATGAGGTTGATGGCGTTAGGTCTGCGGGTGCTAGGCAGACCAACCAGTACCAACGGCGATGGCAGCCGTGGCCGGTAGACGCCAGCCGGCCCTCTACAAGGTTCGACGGAAGGGTTTGCTGGCGAACCAGCCCGCGCGTTGGTTCCCCTTTTTCTTTTTTTCATTATTTTCTTTCTTTTTTGTTGTTTTTTGGCTATTTTCTTTGTTGTTTTTTATATTTATTATTATTTTTTGTCTTCATTTTATTTCCTTTTTTTCAATATTTATTTGCACCTTTATTATCTAATAAAAATATTAACACAATTTTCTTTTTAAAAGATGGGCTTGTATTTCTTAAATGGGCTTTGTTCTTTTTTCCTTTTGAAATGGGCTTTTAAAAGTGGTTTTTTTGTTGTATTTTTATTTGATTTTAAAAAGGTGGGTCTTTTATTATTTAAAGGGAAAAAGGATTTTTTCGGATTATTTAAAATTGAGGTGAAAATTTAGTGACAACACTCCTTATGCTTGGATGAATAAGCAAACTCTCCTTTGAACATGTAATGCCACGAGATTAGGGCCCAGGAGATAATCGGGTTTGGTTAAACCAGTTTGGGTTAAATTATTTGGGAGAAAGCATTTTTAATGAACACTAAAAGATTTTAAATGAAGAAGGGTAAAAAGGGGATTTTGGAATTTAAATTAAGAAAAAATGGGTTTTTTTCAAAATACACTTATCTTCTTCTTCCTCTTTTCACTTTACTTTTCTCAAGCACCCCATTTCTACTATTCCATTGGAGCAAGCATCACTCAAACAAGTTTTCAAGGTAATCTCTATTTTGTTTTGATTTCCTCTTCCTTAGATTTATAGTTGGTGGGATTTTCCTTAAAACCCATTTTTTAAATTTGTTCCAAAATTCTTTGAGCTTGAAAGAAAGAGAAAAAAGAACAGATTTTTGTTTGGGTTGTTTGATGCCATGTTTAAGGGTGTTTTTAACCTTGTTTTAGTGTTCTGAAAATGTTGGGATAGTGGCTAAATGTGGGGAAACCCGAAACTAGTAAAAATGATGGGGTTTTGGAGTGGAAATTTTGGATTTTTGGTATGTTCTTGTGAAGGACTTTGGGCTGATAGTTTCTAGACCTTGGGTAAGTATTTTGGATGTTGAAAGATGTAGTTTTGATGGTAAATTTGTTGAGTTTTGGCTGCTAATTGGTTTGGTCGTTTTGATGGTGTTTTCAAGTGTTTGCGGGTGTGAATCGATTTGGTTTTGATGAAAAATGATGAGTTTCTGTGTTGCTGCGAGTTTGGGGGCTTGATTTGGGTCTAATGCATCATTTTTGAATTGGCTAGAAACAGGGGAAATAAGTTTGGGTTCCTTGGACGCGGGACCGGGTAGTTCGGAAGCTTGAATCGGTGTTTCGGCTAACGTTTGGGTTCTATCAATGAGTGGAAATGTTTTTGAGAGTTTAGGTTGAGCTTGAAAGGCCAACCTAAGCTCGAGAGTAAGTATTTAATGTTTACGTTTTACTTTTCTGGAATTTTTATATCTCAATCTTGTTATGCATTGTTGATATGAAATGAATGTGTGTATTTGATTTTGAATGTGGTATTGTTATGTTGGTTTATATGATATTGAGTATTGGCAAATATGAGGGTCTTACCATGTATAATTGGTCGACCATAGGATTAGAGTGCATTTGTAAAATTCGCACGTGGTCCTAGTGATGTAAGATGCCATTAGGGAGGAGTACGGTGATGTAAGATGCCACCGAAAGCTTTATTGTTAGACCTCGGTAATGTAAGATGCCATCGTGAGTCTTGTTGTTCTTATAGATTCAGTGATGTGAGATACCATCGAATCCAATCCGCGTATCTGAGTAATGTAACCATAATTGTCATAATACTCTTGTGTTGGAAGGTTGAATGTTATCCTGGTAGATGTTGAGAGTCATGCCTTGTTGTTATATGTTGTTGCATTGCTTGATGTAAGATGCCAAGCACATGTAAGTATGTTGATAATCATGTTGATGGAATTCATGTTTTTGGCTTGTTTTCAACTCAATAATGGTTTTTACTAAAAATGCATTGTTGTTGTTGTAGTTTTCAGAACCACTCACTAAGCTTTATGCTTACGCGCTCCTTTCCAACAATGCAGATCGTTAGCGATCCAAGAAGCAAAGAAAGGCGAGGGAAAGGCTCTGGTGATCGTAGCTTAAGCTTAAGTATGGATTTTAAGTTGTAATAATAATTTAGCAATGGGAATACTTGCTTTTGTGGTTATGGAGGTGGTTGTAAACTCCCATGTGTTTGACCATGTTGCTATATGTTTTAAATGTTGAAACCATGTTATGTTGAGGCTTGCTTTGGATTTTAGTTAAATGTCTTGTGTTTTGGCTTGTTGGTGTTTTGAGCTAAAGTGTTCTTTTTTATCTTCTAAGTTTGAGATCCATACTTGTGTGTATGCATGTTTGAAACATTATCTTAAGGTGTCTTTCCTCTAGAATGTTTGCTCAATATGTTGCTTTGTGGTTTGTGCTCTTCCGGGGTAAGTTTGGGGATGTCAAAATGCATTTTTAGGCCATTTTGTGCCCAGGAACTTAAAAACACCTGGTATGCTTTCGGAACGGCCAGGCTTTTGGGGTACCCATATCAAAACATGGGTGGTGTCGTTTCGGTACGTTTTCCCACTAGAGAATTTCATTTTGAAACCAAGAGGAGCCGTTTCGGAACGGCCTAGTTTTACTTTTTGCCGAGAGCCCACGTTTTGAAACGGGCAACCCTTGTGTCGAAACACATGCATTTAAAAGGGATCTTTTAAGGTTCCCAAATGTTACGTTTTAGTCCCTAATACATGTATGCTTCCTAAGTGAGTTTAAATGTCTCATTTGTTTGGTCTTGCCTCGTGTGCTTGAAATGTGACTAATAAAATATTTGGTAAGGTTTAAATTACCTTTTTGCCCCTATTTTGGTGTGGTTTTGCAAAATGGTCCTTCGTGACTGTTTGGCTCCAATTAGACATCTGGTTGATATCTGTTTGAGTCGTTGTTCTTCTGTTGTAACCCTTAACACCATAAGACCGTTAAATTGCATTTAGATAAGGTAAATCTTAATCTAGGGTTGTTAATCGGAGGGAAATTCTTGGATTTTTCTTCGGTTATCCCCGCGTAACTCTCCCGATTCGGTCTTGCGACTAGATCGGGTCAAGGGGGTTACATAACTGGTCTTTCATGTACCTAAAAAAACAAAATGCAACATGCAATATAATTAAGATATGCATGCCCCTAGGGATGTCTAAAACATGAATGCATGACAAGTTTTCCTTTCATAACTTCTTTTTCTTATACCGTTTTCTTAATTTTGATGAAATTCTGGTTATCGAGGCCAATTCGATTAGCATGAACTCTCTCCTAAACTTGCGTAGATAAGAAGGTTAGCTTCACTTCTCTTTCAATTCTTCCTGGCTTTCTAGCTTCGAATTCACCATTCCTTGGGTTAAGGCCCTCTCCATCGCCTTGGAATTCATCCCTGAGTCATGAAAAACTATGGCTTTTGCTACATTTTTGATCTTTTACTCATTGACTTTATCTTTACATCTTATTCTCACCTCATTGGAGACATTTAACCTTCATTTGTCCTCTTAATCAATATTCAAGGATGAGCTCCCTAAGTCAAATTTTGACATTGTAAGACTGCTCTCATTATCAAGTAAGGAAGGCCGGTTGTTAGGAAACACTATTTAAGCGCCAAGAAACTTGTAAGGCTTTTCTTCCTTTTTAAGAATTTTGCAACAAGGCTTTATTTCTACTTCAAGCATTTTAACGTCATATGCCCCAAACGATAGTCTTAATTATGGAACACTTCATAATCCCTATACTTTCCAAAACATTCTCAAAGTAATGCTCAAAAATCTTTTGCATATCTAAATGATTGTCAAATCTATTGATCCTCATTTCAAAGCAAGATGCTAATAATGGCATGGAAGGAAACAAGAAAGAAAGAAAAATTCATGAAACTAATTTTATTAATGTTGTGGCAAACAGAAAAAGGTTTATAAAAAGAAAGCGGAACAAGTATTCAAATATCAATAGTCCAAATTCCTCCTATCAGACGCCAAAAGTAATCTTGAATGCCACCATTGTCAAGGAAGCCTTGAGTTTAATGTATAATATGTGGAACCCCGAAAATTGTCTTACGAATTATCTGAGTCGCCCTTTACGAGTTTTCAACTCAGACCCACCTTTGGTTTCAAAACGCCCTTTGCGGGTTTTCATTTTAAACCCTCATTTTCTTTTTTTCCTTTTTCCTTTCTTTTTTCTTTTCTTCTTTTTTCTTCTTTTTTTTCCTTTTTTCTATTTCTTTTTCTTTTTCTTTTCTTTTCCTTTTTTATTTTTCTTTTCTTTTTTTCAATCATAATACTTCTTAACAGTATACGAGTTTACTGGGTTTTGAAACTCATCTACATCCATCTCAGCTAAAATCAATGCTCCACCGGAAAGAACCATTGTCACAATGTACAGTCCTTCCCAATCAGGCACCCATTTTCCTCGGGAATCACTTTGAATTGCCAGCTTCTTCTTTAATACAAGATCACCTTCTTGGAACTCCCTAGGGAAAACCTTCTTTTCTTAAGGCTTATCATTCTCCTTTGGTACATTTGACCATGACATACATCTTTCAGTCTCTTTTCCACAATTAAGTTCAATTGGTCATACCTTGCCTGAACCCATTCTGCTTCATCTAACTTGGTCTCCATTAAGATACGCAACGATGGTATCTCAACCTCGATTGGTAGCACGACTTATGTTCCATATACTAATGAGAATGGAGTTGCCCCCGTAGACGTTCGTACCGCTATACGATATGCATACAAAGCAAATGGTAACTTTTCATGCCAATCTTTATAAGTGTCAGTCATCTTTGCAACTATCTTCTTAATATTCTTATTGACTGCCTCTACTGCTCTGTTCATCTTTGGGCGGTATACTACTGAGTTGCGATGCTTAATGTTAAATTGTTCACAGACCCCAACAATCATTCGATTGTTCAGATTAGAGGCATTATCGGTGACTATGCTTTCTGGTAGACCATATCGACCAACGATCTCCTTCTTTAAGAAGTTGCAAATAGTGGACCTAGTTACATTTGCATATGAGGCCGCTTCCACCCACTTTGTGAAGTAATCGATAGGTACCAGAATAAAGAAAAGACCATTTGACGCTTTCAGATGAATCTGCCCAATAACGTCTATCCCCATATAGAGAATGGCCATGGAGACGACATGACATGAAGAGACTGAGGAGGTGCATGAACCTTGTTAGCGTAAACCTGGCACTTGTGACATTTGCGGGAATAGTTTATGCAATCCCCTTCCATCGTTGACCAGTAATATCCAAAACACATAATTCTTCTTACCATAGTGAAACCGCTAGGGTGGGTTGCACAAACACCCTCATGGACCTCTTCCAAAATCAACTGCGCTTCTTTCGCATCCACACATCTTAGTATCACCTGGTCTCGACTTCGTTTGTAAAGGATTCTTCCATCAAGTATGTATCCTGATGCCATCTTCCTGATCATTTTCTTTTCATTTTCTGAAGCATGTGCTGGGTATTGTTGAAACTTTATGTACTGCAGGATATCATGGTACCACGGTAAACCATCTGCCTCTTCTTCTACATTGTAAAAATGTGTTGGGGACTCCATCATTTGCAACTTAATGGGCATCATCTCAGAACCCTCGCTTGCTTTAAACATGGCGGCCAAAGTAGCTAACGCATCATCCATATGGTTATCTTCTCTTGGGAGATGCCTAAAAGTGATCACCTCAAATTCTTTAGTTAACTCAAGGACCAACTTGTAATACTCTATCAATTTCACATCTTTTGTTTCCCATTCGCCACGTATTTGGTAGATGATCAATGCTGAATCCCCATAGACTAACAAATTTCGGATTTTTCTATCAATGGCTTCCCTTAGGCCCAATATGCATGCCTCGTATTCCGCCATATTATTAATGCAGAAGAATTTCAAACGGCAAGTGAAATGATAATGGTTTCCTTCCAGTGAAGCCCAAAATGCTCCAATTCCTCGTCCTAGAGCATTTACAGCACCATCAAAATGCATGACCCAGGATTTTGTTGGCAACTATTCATCTTCTATAATACACATTAAATCCTCATCGGGGAAACTGAAATCTAATGCATCATAGTCGTCTTGTGCACGACTTGCAAGAAAATCTGTTATGACGCTTTCTTTCACTTCTTTCTGATTCACATAGCGAATATCATATTTTGAAAGCAACATCTGCCATCGCGCTATTCTTCCTGATAGGGCTAGAGCTTCCATCATAAACTTTAACGGATCTAACCGTGAGATCAGCCATGTGGTATGATACAACATATACTGCCTAAGCCTTTTGGCGGCCCATGCCAAAGCGCAACATAGCTTTTCAATCAAAGTATGTCTTGCTTCACAGTTAATAAAATTCTTGCTTACATAATATATTGCCATTTCCTTCCTTCCGGTTTCGTCATGCTGCCCTAATACGTAGCCCATTAAATTTTCAAACACCGTTAGATAGAGTATTAACGGTTTCCCTAAAACGGGTGGTACTAACACTAGAGGATTGGTTAGCTGGTCCTTGATCTTTTCCAAAGCTGCTTGGCATTCTTCATTCCATGTCCCCTGGTTGTTCTTTCTAAGCAACCTGAATATTGGATCACATTTATTCGTAATTTGGGAGATGAAACGGGCTATGTAATTCAACCTTCCCAAGAATCCTCGAACTTGCTTCTATGTCTGGGGTGGTGGAAGCTCTTGTATGGCCTTTATATTGTCTAGATCAAATTCAATTCCTCTTCCGCTTACTACAAAGCCTAACAACTTCCTAGAAGTAACCCCAAATATGCACTTGGCAGGGTTAAGCTTTAACTGAAATTTTCTCAATCTTTGAAAAAGCTTACTCAAGTTTGCTAGATGCTCTTCTTCAGTTCTGGACTTGGCAATCATATCATCCACATAAACTTCTATTTCCTTATGCATCATATCATGGAAAGGAGTGACCATAGCTCTCTGATAAGTTGCCCTTGTGTTCTTCAATCCAAAAGCCATTACTTCATAACTAAAGGTTCCCCAAAGCGTTACAAAAGTGGTCTTTTCCATGTCTTCTGGGCACATCTTTATTTGATTGTATCTAGAAAATCCATCCATGAATGAGAAAAGGGAATGATCGGCTGTATTGTCCACCAAGGTATCAATATGTGGGAGCTGAAAGTTGTCTTTGGGGCTTGCTCTATTAAGATCCCTGTAGTCGACGCACATTCTTACTTTTCCATCCTTCTTTGGCACTGGGATGATGTTTTCCACCCATTCTGGATATTTAGCTACCTCGAGGAATCCTGCATTGTACAGCTTCTTAACCTCGTCTCTAATTTCAAAAGCGTATCGGCCATCATTCTTCTAAGTTTTTGCTTTATTGGCTCCCATCCTTCCCTTATAGGAAGCATATGCATGGAAATATTTGTATCGAGACCAGGCATATCCTGATATGACCAGGCAAAGATGTCTTTATATTTTTGTAGAAGCTCAATCAAACGTTGTCGCGTCTCAATTGAGATGATGGTATCAATATTTACTTCGCGCTTCTCTTCTTCAGTTCCAAGATTCAAAACCTCTAACTCTTCTTTATGGGGCAAAATTTTCTTTTCCTCTCCCTCTACCATCCTAAGCAGATCATCAGACAAGTCAAACTCTTCTTCATCATTAATACTCTCAACTTCATCTAAACATAGTGGCAATTCAAAATTGACTTCGGAATCTAACTCGGGATCGTTTAGACCATTGCTATCTAAAAAATTGCAAATAAAAGAGACAAAAATATATACCAAGAAAGAAAGAATAGATGAAATGATATGATCTGTTATGTTTTTAAGGGTTTTTTTCTTTTCTTTTGGTTTTTTATTATCTTTATTTTTGGTTTTGTGTTGCGAAAGAAAGTTTACCACATGATATTTTTGGGAAAAACATGCATATTTTATTGAAATCAGAATCATTGTTTTGACATAGACCCTTTTACATCAGATCTCTAATTACCCCAGGGCCTAAGGGTAAAAGAGTTGGTTTTGAGAATTACTCTGAGGCAGTCTTAAAAACTTTAGGGACTACTTCAGCGGTCCAGTTCTTCAGTTCAGCGCAGGGGCAAATCTTGGACAAATATTTGTTTTCTCCTTCATCCTCGTCTCTGATGGCGTTAATGCTCAAATTCTCAAAAACCTTACATAATTCATCTTTTCCTTTCTCATCCTTGTCAAAACGGGCATTAGGGTCTAAGAGCCCTCCAGCCCTGAAAGTGTCACTTAAGGGTGGGTACGTCATTGGCTCTCACTCAACTTCTTTTCCCTTATGCTTCATCTTCATGCTTTCCTGCTACTTCTTAGTCTCAGCTTTCTTTTTCCATTTATTGGGCCTAAAGCACAAACCGAATCGATCCCTCTTCATTGGGATCGCCACAAGATAAGGCTTTCCATGTCTTCCTTCTTTAACTTCTTCTCCTTGCTTCCCAAAAGAAATTTCCTCCGTCGCACATACATTCATTTTGTGCTTAACATCTCCCTTCTCGAAGAATGTAAGTTCCTTGCTATCCATCTTGGCTTGAACCAACCTCTTAAACTCTAAGCAACACTGGATCTTATGTCCTTCAGCATCATGGTACTCGTAGTATGGTTTTTCATCAACCTTCATCTTTGGGTTCACTTCCTTTAATATCACCGCCGCTATTAATTGAGCCCATACCCAAATCATGGGCCCCTTAATTTCTTCAACATACTCCTTGGTCACTCTCTTTTCTTCCTCGAGCACAACACTCACCTATTTCTGCTGGTGGTTTGGCAAAGGGTTTCCTTTTTCCTCGGATGTTTCAAACGATAACATGCCTGATTTCCTTAAATCAGCCACCACCCTTTTAAATGTGGTGCAGTTCTCAATGGTATGCCTCTTCACTCTTGCATGGTATTCACATTGGGCCTTCTCGTCATACCACGGTGGATAAGGAGGCGAGAACGGAGGGACATGTCTTGGCAACACCATCTGTGATTTGATTAACTCAGCAAACAACTTCGCATAAGTCATTGGGATGGGAAGAAAGTAGGGTCTCGAATTCCCTTGATATCTTCGCTCTCCTTTTGGGGCACTTGCAACCGTTGGAGCTGAGGTGTTGGGTTTTTTTGAAGGTGTTGGGCTTGTTGAACACCACACCTGTTGAATAAATGGGGTTGTAGACATTCGTAGCATTGACTTCATTATTACCTCTCTTCTTATACGTCTTTTTCGTTTCCCCACTGTCCAACTTTCCGCTCTTCATGGCTGCTAGGATCAGTTCACCATTCATTAGCATGTCCGCAAAGTTCTTCGTAGCATGGTTGAGCATGCGATCATAAAAAGGACCCTTTAGAGTTTCCACAAACATCGAGGTGATCTCATTTTCTAGCAACGGTGGCTGCACTTGTGCCGCTACATCCCTCCACCTTTGTGCATATTGTCGGAAACTCTCATGATGCTTTTGTTCCATCCCTTGCAAGACCAAAAGAGTTGGAACCATGTCTGAAATATGCTTGTATTGTTCACTAAAAACTCTGGACAGATCCTTCTATGATTTGATGTTCACCTGACTTAGTTGTGAATACCAACGTGCAATGGAACCTACTAAGCTGTCCTGGAAGTAATGAATGAGCAGCTTCTCATTGTCGAGGTACATTGACATCTTTCTACAGTACATGATTAGATGTGCTAATGGGCATGTGGTCCCATTATATTTCTCAAAGTCTGGGATCTTGAACTTTGGTGGTGCAACCAAATCAGTTACCAAGCTCAGATCCTTGTCATCCATTCAACCATGAGCAACTCCATCTTGGAAGGATTTGATCATCCCCTCCAACTTCTCATACTTGTCCTCCCACTCATTCTCAATTCGAGCATTATCAGCAATTTCATCGAGGTCGGGTACCTCATAATTATTAGCCTCCCCATTTGGAACATGAGTGGAGGACTTAGCAACATGAATGGGTGTTTTGGATTTAGCAACAGTCTCCTTCCTAAAAGTCATCCCTGGGAATCGTAGGATGGTAGTAGTGTTTCATCCTTCTTAAAACGCATACGGATCACTGAACCCTAGAATGGCAGCTATTGAACTGACTGTCTTTTGATGAACAACCTCAATTTGTTGTTTCAGGTCAACGTCCATTTTCTCCAACTTATCTTGAGTGCTCTTTTGGTTTGCCTCCAAAGCTGTTAACCTTTCCTCAGAGTTCATGGCTCGGGTTTGGGCTCGTGTACCGTATTTATGAGTTGTCTTAGCAATTTTGGATATTTTGTCCTTTTTATATTAAGTTAGTTTTTGACATGAATGAATGTATGCACAAATGAATTCACAAAAACAAACAACAAAGCAAACAAAACAGTGCAAATGCATGAATGCAGTCGAAGGGCCATTAATTCCATTGAAAATCTACTCATGAAAGGAAACTCTTTATTGAACACGAAAGCTTTTCATTACATCTTTTCTCTCTTTTTTTCGAATTACAAATATTTTTCCACTTGAACACCTAACTCCTTGATTTCTTCAACTAGCCACATGAGCCTCGGTCCAACTTCTCCAATGGGTTTGATATACTGTGAAGAGCTGCAGCTTTAGTTGCCAACATTGTCACGTGCTTGGCCACATTTTGGACATGTGTCATCACCATCCTATCGAACTCATCTCTCTCTCGGAACCTTCAAGCATTATCTCTAAGGCAAGTGAACCAATAGTGGTTTCCTCCTTCGGTGATATCTTTTAGAACTAAGATCTTTGTCCTATACTCTTGAAGGAGATTATCCATTTCCTTAACTCGCTCTTTCAAAAAGCCATTCTCGCTCAAATTAGCTTGGATTTCTTCATAGGTATGGTCATTTTGCATCTTGTGAACTGTTCGACTCAAGTTTTCTATTTTGGCTTCTAGTTCAATGATGAAGGCCTGGCTTTGCTTCAACTTCTTGGTGGTTTCATCATAGACTGACTGTTGCTTTAGCAAACATATTTTGTTGTCATGAGCTTTCCTCTTCCATGCAGTCGAATCTTCCTTCAACTCCTCTCGAGGCCTCTTACCCTTCTCATTTTCCACCACTTTTTCGTCTTCTTTCTTTCTTCGACCAAGGCTCACCGAAACTTCTCAACTTCCTTCTTACCGCGTTCCTTCTCCTTCCCCACAGCTTGTTCTATCTCTTGTCTCCATTGTTCTGGGCTTTTTCGAAGATCCGCATATCAAACCGTAGCTTGAAGCTTAATAAAGTCAACCCTCTGAATCTCATACCTTTCTTCTAAATTCTCGTACATTTTCCGCACTCGGTTGGCTTCTCCCTTTTGCTTTTCTACGTCAAGGCTGACTTCAAACTTGTCTCGCATATTCTGTTTCTTGGGTTCTTCGATCTCTAACTTAGCTCGTCTTAGCTCTTCTCTCAGAATGTTGGCCTCTGAAGGAACCACTTTCAAATGTTCTTCTATAGACTTGGCGGGCCCAAGAGTAGGTAGCATAATCTTGTCATTCATCCTCGTATGCCTCCAAATATCATAATCATGAGTATACATGCAATGCTTATCAGACTCTAACTTCATATAATAGCACATCTTCCATGAGTCACTGATTTCCTGCACCTTCCACATGAACTCTCCTTCAAACTCGAATTCCGACGTACCAAGCTCGGAGGTAAAGGGAACAAACTGCCGTGATACGTATTGGCGCGAAACTAACAAAGGTGCACAACCAATTCCTCCCCATAAGCCTAACAACATCAGAAAATTGTAATCTCCACATCTATACCTTACTTTAGCATGTCCCATCCATGGTACCCTCCATTTGATGTCTTCGTCACGACGATCTCTAAGGATATCTACCCACTTGCTTCTCTTGATGCTCGGCCAATCTTGTGCCAAAAATTACCGAAGTGGGGAAAAGTTCAGAGAAAACACGTTCGATAAGGCCAAAGTTGGACACTCCCAGAAATGACTAAGGGCCCAAACTTGGAGTAAAGGAGTACATCCTCTGAAACGCACACCTTCAACTTTTCGACAAGCATTAAAAGAGATGAAGGTTTCATCTAGCACTGCAGGCACTGGATTGACATTCCTCTTCAATTGCTCAAAGAAATCTAACAAGGCCACATTAATATTTCCCAACACCTTTGGAAAAAATATTATACCATAAATTGCAATGGCCAAGCAAATGCGTGACCAAGGAAAATTAAAACTTCCCCCTCTCTTGTGTATCAACCCTTCAACCCATTCATCGCTCATTCCAGCAAAAGAAACAAGTTTTAAGTGTGAGTTCTTGTTCTTGGGCAGCTTTGTATACACCCAATTCTCCTTCACTTTGGGCATATTGAACAGGGCCATGTACTCCTCGAAAGTAGGCATCATGTCCTCTCCATTGAACGTAAAGCAGCAGTACCCATTGTTCCAGAATTGGATTAATGCCTTCAGAAACGACTCGTCAACCCTTACAAACAGAAGATATGCTATGTTGCCATAAGACTCACAGAACAATTGTTTGGTCTTATAATTAAAATGGTCCCAAATCTCACGTAACTCTTGCACGTTGTTTTGCTTAACACTAACATGGGCATACTCCGAAGTTTCTGTCTCGTGACCCGCACCTAAACTGACTCCATACTTTCTCTGATTGACCTCAGACCAGTGACGCACTTTCGCATTTTCCTCCTCACTTTTCAAGAGCTTTTCGTCCATAATTGAACAACCTTCTAGAATCAACCCTTCTAAATATGAAATGATGCACATGTAAAACAAACAAGATAAGGAACATAGATTAATAAAGAAAGAAAAATGGAAATGAAATAGTCAAAAATAAATTAAACGCACGATAATTCTGGGCCGACATTCCAACATTTCAGGACATGTCTCCACGGATTATTCCTGTGACTCAACACCCTAGGCTTTCCGCATGGCTCTATTAGGGGTAGGCTTTAGATTCTCAAACTTGGTTTGGTTTTAAAAAGGTACCTGAGTTGTCCTTGTTGTCCCCTACCAAGGGTAGCAAGGCCCTCGATTCTCACTCATTATAGGCTTGAAACGAATCGAGTTCAACTCAGGAGGACTCACCACCGATGCCTTCTCGAAGAATCAATATCCTTACGAAGGCAAGGGAATGAGTCTCGAAGGTACTTGCTAGGCTCATACGAAGAATCAATATTCTTACATGAGCAAAGCGTATTTCCCCCCACTTAAACGAACGGGACAAAGCTCGGGAATAGAGCTTGGAATTAAGTTTTAAATGCGTAAAATAGAGTTATATTCATTTAAACGGACAAATAAATTGAACCTATTGTGAACTTGCAAATTTCATATTTAAAAAAAAACTTTTTGAAAAACTTTTATAACCAATTTGTGGTCTGACCCTCTTTTTTTTACTCTTTAAAAAAACAAAAACAACTCCCCAGCGGCGTCGCTAAGCTGTCGCAACCCTTTTGAGCTTCGACTTTTTTGAAAACTTTAAAAAAAACAAATTCGCCACCAATCTTTTTTCAAAAGTGTGATTGGATCACTTTAAAACTAGGTATATTTTAATAAAACGTTTTGTTTTCATAAAACAACGATTTTGGTCTGCGAAAATCAGAAAACATGTTTGGGGGTCGGTTACGCGTGGGAAGGGTTAACACCCCCACGATGCCCCAAATTGGTACCTAATTGATTTTAAAATCGTTTTCAAAACTGGAATTAGAAAGTTCATAAAAGTTCGAATTTACTTGTTTGTTTAATGAATATTAGTCTATTTTAACGGTCTTATCGCCCGGGAGATGAACTTTAATCACCGCCAACATTTCTGGCGCTAACCCGTCATTCATGTTTGATAAGATACCGCGTTAAATTAATTTCTCTTTTCAAGAAACAAAGAAATTCAGTGCGTTGAGCATTTTATATTTATTCTAGGTTCGATTATTTAAAAAAAGATGTCTAGGTCTTTAATTCCTAATTAAAAGTTTAAATTTGCTTAAGTGTGTCTTATTATTTTTGTGAAGTAAATTTTCAACAAAACACGTCTCTATCTAAACTTTAGAACCCAATCATATGTTTTAACCTATTTATAAAGAACAAACAAGCAACTTATTTTTTTCGTGTGTTTTTTTCCTTATTATTTCCCTTTAAAAAAACTTTTATTTCTTCTTTTTTACTATTTAACATTTTAAAACCAAGACCCGTTTTACATTTTAGCTTTTTTATTTTTATGTTTTTTCCACCTTTTATATGTTTTTTTATTTCCAAAAAGAAATTCTCTTCTTTTCTTTTTTACATCTTTTTAAAGCTTTTCTTTTAAATATGACTTTTTAAAATAAATTTTATTTTTTTTGAAAAGATATCTCTTTAAGCCTTTTTTTCAAAACCTTATTTTTTCTAAAAACTCTAAACTTTTATTTAAAACATCTTTTTAAAATTTTTTTTTTTTCTTGAAAAACACTTATTACTTATTTTTTTTAAAGAAACATCTTTATTTTTACCTTTTTAATTACTTAACCTAGTTTATTATTAAAACTAAATTTCAAGAAAAACCTTTTATTATTTTTTATAAATCAAGCCCCTTTATTATTTACACTTATGCATTACTATTATTTTCCTAATTAAATCTCTAACTTTAAGTTTTTTAATAAAACCACATTAACTCATTTTATTCTTGCATTTTAATATCAAACACTTCTAAAAAAATCATTCCTACATTTCTAAAGATCAAAATATTCCTAACAACATTTTTTAAAGAAAATTGTTTCGTGATTCCTACCGAAACGATGAATGAAGAACTCGAATATGAACTTCTCGAAACGCTCCCAATTGCCTCCGAAAAATTGCCTTTAAACTTGAACTTCAACTCCAAAATTTCCAACAACTCTTGAGAATTTTTAGAGAATTTTTCGGAATTTTCTAAACCTTTTTGCTTTTCAAGTGTATTTTCTCTTGAAATTGTTGTGTGTTGAACAAAGAGAAAAGGGGAGTTTATATACACAATTAGGGCTTGCAAATCAAGAAAATATTCGCGTTTAATCCCTAAATAGGAGCCAAAATCAGACAAAGAACTTGATTCTCGGCAAAACCTCTCAAACTCTATCCGATTTGGTTTAGATTTGAAGCTTAAATTCTCCTTGATTCGAGCCTAGGGTTTGACCCTTTATCTCGATTTTTTGCAGATTCTGACGACCACAGGCGGCGACGATGAGCGGCGTTGGTGTCGTTGGGTCGACGACGGCGAGACGCGTCGACTGACACCAACGGCGACGACAATCGCGACCGGTAAACGCCAGACGACCACCAGCGGTGTTCAACGGGAGGGTTTGTTGGGAACCAGCCCGCGCGCGTATGGCTCACGCGCTGATTCCCCCTTTCCCGTTTTTTATTGATATTTTTTCTTTTTTTGTTGTTTTCTCTGCATTTATTATTTTTTTAGTGTTCACTTTATTTCCCTTTTTCCCTACATTTATTTCTACCATTATTATTTATTTTAATTATTATCACATTTTCTCTTTTTTTTTCTTTTTAAAAGATGGGCTTGTATTTCAAGGAAGGCTTTTGGTTTTCTTTTTCTTTTGAAATGGGCTTCAAAAATGAGTTTCTAAATATGGGTTTTTGTTTTTTTATATTTTAGAGAATGGTCTTTTATTAATTTAAAAAATGATTTTTTATTTTTTTCAAATTATTTAATATTAGGGTGAAAATCTAGTGACAACACAGTCTAATGTGGTTAGTGCTAGATGTGAAGGGTGATCTTGAACGAGCTAAGATAGAAATGAAATATTTTTTGTTAATTTCTCGTCATGGGTTTTGTTGGCTACTTTGCTTATATTCATCAGTTCTCAAACTTTAAGAAACCAAATTGTAAATAAACTTTTAGAATGTCTGAATCTATTATAATTTAGGTATAGAAATCTCGATCAAAGTTCAATAATGATGTAACCAAACCACAAATTTCTTCATAATATTGAAAAAATAGCAGAAGAAAAAGAAGAATAGATAGGGAAGAAGATGAACGACGCGATTCGTTTTTCTCCTTTTTTTTTCAAATAAAATAGTTAATTTTCTTAGATGCCCCTGATTTAACTTTGGTAATTTTTTTCAAAGCCAAAATGCCACGTGACGCATTGTCAGTAATCCACGTGTCAAGCCACGTCACCATATAACGGCGTTATAGCCGAGGGGTATAATATATGACGGAGGTAAAGTTCAAGGGGCACATTAAACGCGTCTAAAGTTTAGGCACCACATTGAACTTTCCGTCAAAATACAGGGAGCATTGATGCCATTATCCCAATAGAAATTAACCTGATTCGAAGTTGATCAAAAGATGAGGTTTTTCTTTTGCTCTTACATTAGATGAATTCATGGTAGAATTCAATACATTGGTGGTTGCAGCTGCAGACAAGAAATTAAGTACTATGATCACAGTTTATTCTCATTCAGCACTTTGATGTGACTGTTTGCGATGTTTTTTTAAATCCAGTCACAAATAGTCGGAAACTTATGTGATCAATATATTAATTAGGGGTGAGCGTTCGAGCGAGTCGAGTCAAAAAATTTCTAGTTATTCGAGTTGACGCGTCATATTTTACGATTTGAACTTAATTTGAAATTTTTTCGATTCGAGTCGAGTTTATGAAATTCGAGTCGAGTTCGAGTCGAGTTTTCGAGTTTCTATACAAATTTAATTGTAATTATTTACCATGTTGTAGTACGATTTGATTCCAATTTAAACGACTTTCTCTATTCATATAAGGTATGCATATATATATATATATATATATATATATATATATATTTCTTCATATTATTTTTCACATGCATAAGTAAGATTTGTAATGTTATTTAATAAAAAAATATCATCTAAACTTCTAAAATATATTTATAATATTATTTTTAAATAAGAAACTTTTAAGGATAAAGCACTTATGGGGGTATAAATGAGTCAATGAATTGATGTAAAGAAAAAAATTACAAAAAATTCGGTTGAATGATCAAATTAAATAAAATATAAAGTTAAAGGGCTAAATTAAAAAAAAGAATAAATTTGTTAAAAATATGAATTGAAGTTATATAAATATTATATAGTGTTAGTGAATCATGTGGTTTAATTTTGGTAAAAAAAATAGACTTAAAACGAAAGAGAAATTAAAGAAATGGGAAACATTCAATGTTGAAGGGCTAAATTAGAAAAGTAGGAAATTTAATTTAAAAATATAAATTGAAGCTAAATAGGTATTCTAGTTTCTACATTGGTTTAGGAGCATGTGGTTCAATTTTGGTCAAAATTGACTTAAAACGAAGGAGATATTGAAGAAATGAGGAAATCATACAAAGTTAAGGGGGTGAATTGAAAAAATATCAAATTTATTTTCAAAAATATAAATTGAAGATAAATACGTATTCTACGTTGGTTTAGGAATACGTAGTTCAAATTTGGTCATAAATTGACTTAAAATGAAGGAGGAATTGAAGAAAAATGAAATCAGTGACTAAATTGTAAAACTGTAAAATTCGGTTTTTCGATTTTTCGAGTTGGGCAAATTCCAAACCGACTCGAAATCGAAATTTTTTCGAGTTAATCGAGTTGACTCGAATAACTCGAACAACTCGAATAACTCGACTCGAATAACTCGAAATTAAAAAAAATATCGATTTTTTCGAGTCGAGTCGAGTTTTACTCACCCCAATATTAATGACAGACCATTGAATGGTAATTCATACTCCATAAAATATCAGCCACAGTTCATATCAGAAAGAAATCAACACCCTTAGGTTAATTCCTTACGTTATGTATGGTATGAGTGTTATTTTCTTTTATGTTTTACTACATAAATATTTAATTATTTATATAATTTAACTTGATTTCCTACAACTTTATTAAAAGGTTAAAAAATATAAACATATACTACAGTATAATTATCTTGCAACTAGAATAAAACTACATTAATTATAAAAATATTCAAAAGTAGATTATTTCCATGCAAAAAGTCTTCCGTCACCGTGGTCCCCTTACTAAGTTACTAGATTACAAAAGTCGTTGACCCATAAATGCTTGCATAATATAAACCGACAAAATTGATCGGTGTGTTTGAAGTTTCAAAACGAATAGTTCTAGCAACGGCAATTTTAGATTAAAAACCCTTTTTTAATTATTATTTGGGATAATGACTCCCAAAAAATATTATTTAGCAAAATGACCCCAAACTTGCCACGTCGGTAGACCTCGCGTTGTGTAGGACGCGAGGTGGGATATCGCGTTCTGCACAACGCGATTTTCGTCTACGTGGCCTTGTTGTTTGTGTTAACGTTTTTACAGGACCTCGCGTTCTGCAGAACGCGAGGTCCACGAGAATTTGAAACGGCGGCTGATTATATCGCACAGACCTCGCGTTCTGCAGGACGCGAGTTCTGTGCAATTCTGGGCTGAAGAACAAGGGAAAACAAGTGTGGGTAGGCCTGTTCGAGCCCAATTTCGAGCGTGTAAATCGTATATTTTTAGCGATCATCGAGTTTGGGGTCGTAGTACTGGAAATTGTCTATCGTATGATACCAACATGGTTAATTTCTGTCCATACTACAATAGTTTAAAATGGCTTCGAAAACCCTATGCTATCATCCTTTTTTGAATTAAGTTGCATTTCAACAAATGTCGATAGGCATGTTCGAGCAGAATTTCATACGTAGAAATTTTAAATTTTTAGGTAACATCGAGTTTAGGGTTGTAGTACTGGAAATTATCTATCGTATGACACTGACACGGTCAATTTTCGTCCATTGTACACTGACTTAAAGTTACTTCGAAAACACTATCATAACATATTTTTTTGAATGATTGAAAATATAAGATGACGTACTGTATAAATCGAAGTAGACTGACTTTATTGATTCGATTGTCATTGGCAAACTCGCATATACAAATTAAAAATAATTAATTAAGACGAGGGGCTGAGCGATTAGGACACTCAGGAGCTGTGTGTCCAGGATTTCGACATACAGTACAATGCTTCTTTTGTCCGGTTTTCTCTCGATGTTCGACCATATCCTCGGCACAGTATATTCTTGTAGAAGGTGGACGTCCTTTGGCTCGTATTAGTGCTGGATCTGGGCGTATGATCGGTTCAGTGTCCACAGCATTCGGATCAACCTCATTTCTGATTGGAGGAAACTCTTTTTCGTAAACCTTAAACATCGTTTCGAGTAAGTATACTGGATCAACCAGATGCATGTATTGTATCCGTTGGTTAGTGCAAGCAGCAATGGCGTGTGCACACGAGTATTTGAATGTTTGGAAAATTCCGCACTCGCAGGTTCTATCCCTCAGGTTTACCACGTAAGCGTTGTGCTGAATGCCTTCCAACTGCCTGGAAAATTCTGCAACACGAAACATGTGTCCTTCTCGCAAGAAGAGAGTTGCTTGCATCTGTCTTGATTGGCCCAATTGAGTATGCATTTTTGTGCGGAAATCCGGATGGACTTTGTGTCCACCTGCCATGTACTCAGTTGTTTGCCTTCCCAAGGTTTCAAAAAGGGTAGCCAAACGATAATAGGTCGCTTTGACAATGGAAGTGATAGGCAACTGCCGCACTCCCTTCAGTGATGAGTTCACTGCCTCAGACAAGTTCGTTGTCATGTGACCATAACGTTTACCCTCGTCATACGATCGAAGCCATTTTTCCTTTGGGATTTTTCAAGGTATTCTGCGCCTTTTTTGTTTCTCGCTCTCAGTTCCTCGAGCAGATCAGCCACCTCTTGTTTGTAGTGCGAGTTGCCTACGGGATGACAGTTGAATAGTTATGGGCGAAAAACACATGCAAAAAGGTTGTAAATCAAAGGGAGTAAGAAATAATATAGTAAATGAAAATGACATAAAGGACGTACCCATATCGAGCACCATTTGACGTTCATCACAGTTCTTGTATTGCAACAGGTAGTTTGCGGCTATGTGTCGCAAGCAAAAACGGTGGTGAATGTATGAAGGCTTCCAATAGTTACCCAAATTTTCTATCGCCCACAACAGCGTTGTGCCTCTGTCAGAAATAACACACACCCCTTCATCCCTTCTTCGTATTACAAGATCAAGGACATATTTTCATAGGTTCTGAAGGAAGAACTTCCAAGACTACAAATCCTCATTCGGGACGATTGCGAATGCAACAGGAACGCATTTGCGATTGTCGTCCTGTGCTATAGCTAGAAGTAGGGTCTGTGTATATCTTCCGTACAACCATGTGTCGTCGATTTGGACCATCGGTTTGCAGTGCTTGAATGCGTTGATGCACTAGGGGAAAGTCCAAAATAACCGGTGGAATTGAGAAACACCTCAGACGACACGATCATTTTCGTATGCCAGAACCGTATCAAGTTTGACAACCATTCTGGGGATGTGTTTTTGTAGGAGATTAAGCCACGGGCGCAACTCTTTGTAAGATTCCTCCCATCGGCCGTACATTTCCTCTTTGGCCCGCTTCCTTGCATACCATGCTTTGGAATATTGAGGACGGTAGCTGGTGACAGCTAGAGCTGCAGCCTGACATGTGGGGACCGACACAGTGGGATTTGTTTTCACCAGTGTCGTAAAGAAGTCCGCGAGGTACTTTGCATCCAGGTTCTTGTGATCCTGGTTGAGGCTAGGAACGGTGCATGTATGGGGCCCTCAAGTTTTGTTATTTTCCAACGGTCGCCTGCCCTCTTCAATTGTGATATACGGATTTTCCATTTACAGCCTTGATCCTTTTGGACGCAGTGAGCCTTATAGTATTTGGCTTGGGTTTTCTTCACCGTCGTCTCAGCATTATGACGAAGGTTGTACTGCTTAACTGCCTCCACCGCAATTTCTTTTTTCAAGAACGCCATACCAATTCTTAGTTCACCATCAGAACGGTTGACTCGGCCATCTATTGTGTCGTCATGTGGAAAATCAGGGACGTCCATTGCATCCATATCAACCGTTGTGAAGTGGGATGGTGGTTGGAACATAGAAATTGGTGTTGCGTCTATAGGAAAGTTGGTGGCAGTCGGTTCTTCGTCCAAATCTGGTGGTGGAACGGTAGTGTCTTCCGGTAGAACTGTCAAGTCTTCTGGTTCGGGATAGAATGTCCCCAGCTCGTCTCCGTTGGGCCCGGGTTCTCTAATCGGTTCTTCGTCAGAAGCATCCTCCGGGAGCTGGAATAGTAGAGCTTCGTCGATCACTACCCTTGGAGGCGAGGATAGAGGTCGATGAGCGGGAGACCTCTCACGAGATCGCTCACGAACCGCATTTCCAAGACCAAAATCAAGATTGTATGGATTGTATGGATTGTACGATGCATTTGTTGGTGCATCGAATTCATCGTTTGGGGGTTGGTTCAGGTCGAACCCGATACTAGCTACGCACGACTGCCTTGGAGGAGCAGATGACGATGCACCAAACTCGTTGTCTTGGCACAGTAGGTTAAAATCACGTCGTAGACTTGCGGTCGGGCTATCAACGTTGGCATTCGGATCGAAGTCGAAATTTGCCCGGCCCCAGCTTGGTATTTGGATAACTGGATTAGACTCGGAGAATGATGGATACAGCTCGAGGGGCCCCCCAATTGAATAGTCGAAGTGGGTTTCCATCATCATTTCCACATCAGCATTTTCCGCAGTTTGGCATACAGAGTACCTTAAAGGGTCTATAGACGTTGGCACCCGATACTTCACGTCGGACAAACGGTGGTTATCGAAATGAGGGACTTTTGCCTCCAGTTCCTTTACCAACTTTTTGAACGATAATCTCCTCGGAAGCTTTAGCGTTACCGGATCTTCATAGTGAAAAATGATGCCGAGTTCGGTACCCTCGAATATCTGCCCATCGTAGTAAACTAGCGTAGTAACGCCTCGTCTGGCCATTTGAATATTTTCTGAAAGACTTCTGAATTTTTGATACTTGGAAAATTCTAGGAATTTTTTTGGCAATTGAAACATATATTTTCGTTTTATGGTTCTGTTTCATATATAGGCAAAATTATTGCCACTTGAAATCCCGGAGAATCTGGTTGTGTAAAGCAAATAATGGTTCTGAGAGGTAACTTTGCTTGTCCATTTCCTAAAACCGATAAGCAGGCAAATAATGAACAAGTCAGGAATAATGGTTCCCGGGAGGTAGTCCCCAAATTTGGACAAGTAAGGGATAGAGTTGATGAGGAGGCAGGTTTAACCAGTACCTCACGTTCTACACAACGCGATAACCAGTACCTCGCGTTCTATAAAACGCGAGGTCTTATAAATATCGTGTTATGTAGAACGCTAGGTCACTTTAATTGCTTTGTCTCAGATATTCCGTCAGAAGTTATAATAACCGTACTGTTTACTCATTGTCTGTTTGTGTAATTGAGAACATGTTCGAATAATTGAGACAATTGTAGTCTGGTAATTGAATTGAATACTACAAGTGCTACATAACGTGAGGTCCCTTTATATATATTGAGACAGAGATTACGTCAGAATTAATAAAACTCGTACTATGAACTCGATTTATGTTTGAATAACTTAGACAATTGTAGTTTAGCAATGTAATTGAATACTAGTAGTTTTACATAACGCGAGGTCCGTTGAACATTAATAAAGGATGAAATAAGACGTCATATAACATAATTGGAAGATAATTTCATAAGTTTATGGTTAATCGGAATCATCGTAGTCAGTGGACACGTCTGAACTTAGGTTTAGTTCTTCGATCAGCTGTTGTTTTCTTTGTCTACGCTTGTACATTAAAAGCCGCAGCTCGTCCGCAGCCGCATCAACATCCGGTGAAGATGGTGCGTGTTCAGTGTTCGGAGCAGGTTGTACGGGTGCAGACGTACTACCTTCGTCGGCGTTGACCTCATCAAACTTAACATTTAAATCGACGTCTCTAGCTCCGACGGAATTGAGCCGGTCATACATGTTACGAACGTCTGTTTCGTTCGTAAGCTTCATAACGTAGTGCGTTTCGTTTGCTGACGGTGTTGGGATTCGACATTCTAAGGAAGAAATTTGTTTGTCGGTGTGTTTACTAACCTCGATTGTTGTCAACTGTATTAAATCTTTCAGTGACATTTTGCTGGTGATTGTTGACTCAAAATAAGTATCGATAAAATAAAATGTTGCCTGAAATTTTGCCATAAGGGGAGCAAAGATTGGGTGTTTAGAGAGAATTTGGAATTAGTAAATGATGGTGGAATTCGTGGGTATTTATAGTAAAGGAAAAACACCACATAAGTAAATTTAAGTCGAATCAAAACTTTATTTTGCATTTCATCTAACAAAACTTTCAACTTTCAACAAGTATTCGTTAATAAGTAAAATGAGACAACTGGATACAATATTTACAAAACATTATATGAAAAAAATCCAGGTGGAGAAATATAATCGGCACCCAACGTAAGTGACATTGTCTATGTTATCGTTCATTCGAAATGATGGTGGAATTGTTCGATATTTATATTAAATGATGGTTGAATTCATGGGTATTTATAGTAAATAAAAAACGCAACACATGTAAATTTAACTCGAATGAAATCTTTAATTCGCATTTCATTTAACAAAACTTTCAACATGTATTCTTTAATAAGTAAATTGAGACAACTAGATAAATTATCTACAAACGTCGAAACAATATATGAAAAAAGTCCGGTGGGCAAATGTGATCGGAGGTCCCGAGTGAAAGAAGCAGAGCGCGATAATCAGATTTCTTCTGAAATGGTAGCAGCTTTGATCCACATTAGCAAATGTAACCGGCACCGGCCGCATCTGAAAAGTAGGGCTGCCACGGTAGTATGGTCGATCTGAATCCGCCCTCGCTTCTTTAACTCTGGACTTTTTGTAGATTGTGCGGGCAAGCTGCGTACTTGAGAAAAGAGTCCCCAAGAAGTGCCTCGAACGTTTTACATGAAACTTTCCAGACACTTCCTAAAAGTCGTTTCGTTTCAAAACTGTAGCCGCGGATCCTCTCGACGGCGGCTACAAAAGCTTCCATTGAAGGCACTACTGTCGCCCACAACCTCCAAAATATTGCGATATGTCGGTAAATATTATTCAATGAACGTATCATGCGGGGGTATGTACCCCGCGAAACACAAATCTTTAAGTGAACTCCAACTATCATAAAGGAACAATATTTCGAACAAAAAAATTTCAACTGCAAAAAACACAGCATGACACGAACTCATATTCAATTGAGAAAAACTTAACTGGTTATGAAAATCCATCGTCGTGCATATATATATACCAACGTCTAAATGACCTCGCGTCCTACAGAACGCGAGGTTTCCACGTCAGCAGATTCACCTCCCTCTATAAATAGCAAACTCTTGGGGAGGCAAGGAGCACCCACAGAAATTTTTTTTGTATTCACGTAAGCAGTTTTCGCTTGCAGCTACTAATGGCAACATAGCGCGTATTTGGGAAGTTTTGTTCAAACTAATTTCCAAAATATTGCGCTATGTCGTTATTTGTAGTTACTAATGAAAACATAGCGCGTATTTAGGAAGTTTTTTTCCGATTATTATTATTGTTGTTAATAATAATAATAATAATAATAATAATAATAATAATAATATTATTATTAGTATGATTATTATTGTTATTATTATTATTATTATAATTACTATGATTATTAGTATTGTTATTATTATTATTATTATTGTTGTTGTTGTTGTTGTTGTTGTTGTTGTTGTTGTTGTTGTTGTTGTTGTTGTTGTTGTGATTATTATTGTTATTATTATAATAATTATTATTATTACTATTATTATTGTTATTATTATTATTATTATTATTATTATTATTATTATTATTATTATTATTATTATTATTATAAATGACTTTCCTGCCTGGGAATTCTTCTTTTAAAAAACCCCACGACCTCGCGTCTTGTAGAACGCGAGGTCTTTAGAAACTCGCGTTCTATAGGACGCGAGGTCACTTCTGACCGTTCAGTTAACGCGTCTGTTCCCTGACGCGCCTTTTCAATGAACCTCGCGTTCTATAGGACGCGGCGTATGTGGATATCGCGTTCTACAGAACGCGAGGTTCATTAACATCGCATCCCAAAGGGCGCGAGGTTTTCTATAAATTGGAGGCTCTTCCCCCAATATCAACCACCGAATGCGAGTTCTTTAGCTTTTTTACAACAAATTATCGGCAACTTTTATATTTCGTTCGATATAATAGAGCCCTTACTACGCAACGAAATGACTCACTGCAGTCAATATTGGTGAAACTGTCCAGAGGTATTATTTTTTCCCTATTAATTTCTAAATTTTTTTATTTAATTAAATTTTTTATTTTACTAAATATTTTATTTTTTTGAAGGGATACAAACGTAATTTACAATGTTACCTTAACCGTATCAACACTCCACCCGTTGATGCTGTTATGGAGTGGATTCAGCGCGCCGGTTTTGGCTACATAGCACAGTATATAGGGGGTGAAGGTAAAACCATCGTTGATCAGCGCGCTGATAGAACGATGGAGGCCCGAGACGCACACGTTTCATCTTCCATTTGGCGAGGCAACAATCATGCTGGAGGATGTTGCCTACATTCTGGGGTTGCCTACAAACGACAACGTTATTACGGGTGTAGCGTTGGCAGATTGGCCAACTCTATTTGCTGAACAAATGGGCGTGATGCCCCCTGATGAAGTGTAGGACGGTGGAAAAATCGATCTATCATATTTGGAGGCTCACTTTGGAACCCCCTCCCCCCGATGCGGATGAAGCTGCACTTCAGGTATTTTTTCTATTTAAAAAGTATGATGCCATTATTAAATATTTAGTATGCTTTTATTAGATTTATGATAAAATTAAATATATTTATTTGAACATTACGATGGTTTATGAAATTTTTAGGATGACTTCATTAAATATTTAGGATCCTTTTAATAATTTTAGGATGCAATTACAAATCATTACTTGAAAATTAGGATGCCTTTATTTAATATTTGGGATGTCTTTATTAAATATTTAGGATGCCTACATTAAATATTTAGGATGAAGTTACAAATATTTATTTGCAAATTACGATGCCTTTACTAATTTTTTTGTATGCCTTTATTAAATTTAGGATGAACTTACAATTTTTTTAATTAGGATGTCTTTATTAAATCTTTATTTTCACAGCGGTGTGCGCGTGGCCACAACTTGCGCATTATTGGCGGGATATTAATGCCAGACAAATCCCGCACAAAGGTGCACGTGATGTGGCTTCGTCATCTTACAGATTTAGATGAGTCTGGAAGAAAATCTTGGGGATCAGCTGTCTTGGCGTTTCTTATCAGAGACCTCTGCAGAAACGTTGACGCCTCAAGATCATCGATGGGAGGATGTTGTTTATTCCTACAGGCTTGGGTTTGGTTTTGGATGCCTACTTTGAGACCACAGCTTAGACAGCCCACCGCTATGTTATTTCCGCTTCTACGGAGGTACTACGTAATCTACTATATTTTTTATTTTTAAATTATTTTATTTAACGATTTTTTTTTCATTATTTATAGGTGGAGCAGCACACTGACCCACACCGGCCTGCCGAACTCCCAAAAAGAATTCAGGCATGCTTTCGATGGCTTGACGGAGGACCAGGTAATTCGAAAATTAATTTGAATTTTTTCATACTATTTTTTCCAATAATATTTCATATAACTATTACAAACGTTTTCATTCTTTTTAGTTCGTGTGGAGGCCCTACGATTCAGAGGAGATTCGGCAGATTACTCCACCAGATATTCTACGAGACCGAGACCTCTTGATTTCTGTCGTGCCGCTGCTCAACTACGAAATTTGCGTGTGGCATTCTACGGATAGGGTTCTCCGACAGTTCAGGTACTTCCAAAATGTTCCAGCCCCTCCGCAAAATATGGACTGCTTCCACAATCTTACGCGCCAGGGGAAGACGGAGGTTGACTGGTCCGAGCACCACGCTCTTTGGATAGCGATTTGGGGTAACCGATTTGCCCGACGCCCACTGCTTCTCCAACAAATTATGGAAGGGGCTGATTCGGTCGTTTTCAATTATGACCAGTGGTATAGGCTCAATGGGATGTCGTATATCCTTACTCAGGCCGAGCGCGCTGTAGGGCTTCCCAGCAACCTCAAAACCGCCCACGCGGCACCCGTCAAGCGACCCAGAGCTAGAGCCAGAGGCAGTCGACGCAGCGCGGTCCGAGACCACGATATGACACTGCAGGGACATCATCTTCTGCCGCACCATTACATGCTTATAGCGGTCCATCGAGTTTCCAGCAGACGATGCCTCCACCCCAGTTCGGCTCCTCCGATGCCTATCGTCCCCATACTCCCACGACTGTCCTTCAGCTTATCGATTATCCACAGCTGCACTCTCAGTATGTGTAACACCCGGGTTTAGGGGTTAGGTGAAAATAATATTTTAATATTATTTGGTCTCGGTTTTATACTCTAAATAATATTTCGAGTTTTGTTTTCAAAATTAATTAATTTGGGTTGACCATGTTTTAAGATTAAAACTCCAATTAACCATGGATTTCCCTCCCTTGTGAATAGCCCAATTCATTAAGGGCAAAGTGGTCTTTAGCCCCCCAATTTTAAACAAACATAAAGAAAGATTTTAGCTCATCTTCTACCTCTCTCCACCCCCCTCATTTCAACGACAAACAAGACCCCTCTCCCCTTGGTACTATTCCATTTCAAAGCTATCTCATTTCAACTCCAAATTGAAAGGTAATGGCATTTTTGACTTCCCCTTACCTCCCTCTCCATGAAAGTACCTTTTATTTTCATTTTCATGAAGGTTTTAGAAAATGGAAGTTTTGAATATTTTGATTAAAAATGAGATCTTTATGTTGTTAAGTGAAATGTTTTGATTTAATATGCTTAGTTATGGTATATAGAGGTCAAATGGTATATCATATGTGAATTTCAAATGATTTTGAGCAATATTCGGAATTGGGTTATAAGGGGGTTTTTGGAGGGTTTTAAAGTTGTTTTTGGGGTTGTTTAATGTTGGATTTTGGGGGCTGTTGGTAGCATGATATATGAGGGTCACTTTGGGTGTATTTGATGGTTGTTTGGATGCTTGAAATGGAAGATTTCAGTGGGTTTTAGGGGCTGCTCGGGAATTCTGTTTTGGGCTTGTTTTTGAGTATTGGATGCTTGAAAATGTTGATCCGAGTTAGTTCCGATGATGAGATATTGATTGTGAATGTTTTGTTTGTGTTTGAGATTGATTAGAATCGAGATTGGACATCGGTGAAGCATCGGAAGTAAATCCGGGAAGTTTAAGGTGGTTGCTTGCTTGGTCTTTGTGCTTGGAAGCTTAGGTGAGTGGTTAATTGTCTTACTTGGTTTTAAAATGGTTGGTTCGAGTATATAGACTAGGCCGGGCTTGGTAGACCCACCTAGAGTTAGGATTGGGGTGGTAGCCTAATCCTAAGCTTGATCTAGAGCCTTTAGATGAACTCATTTATGTGGTTGTGTATGTCTCGTATGAAATGTGATATGAATGCTTATGTATATTGTATTATACATGTGAGAGGAGACATGACTTGTGATGCTTGAGACATGCATGATGATGGTTGTTGATGAGTACGTGCTAAGCACGGAATTTGGTTAAAATGAGTAATGTGAAATGAGTGAAATATTGGCACTAGTATGCTTGAGTACAAATGATCGATCATTAGGATGTTAGTGTGTACACATGAGTCAAAAGTCGCGCGTGGCCTTGGTGGCGTTGAGTCACCAAAGATGAGTACAGGTTCGCCCGGAAATTGTATTTAAATATAGTCGGTGATGAGTGGAATCCCATCGACGGGGCGTGAGGATGAGTGGAATCCCCTCCGCGAGACCGGTGATGAGTGTAATCCCACCGTGAGGTAATGTGGTTGTTGGATGTGAGTTCCAACATGTCTGTCCGCGTATTCGGGTCATAGCTAGGTGCCAATGTTGATTGATAAGTATATCAATGTGTTGAGGTTTATGATCTTTAATGGGATGCTTGAATGTGATTACATGTATTGTGGAGTTGAGCTTATGATCATGGCATTTATATTGTGTATTGCTCATGCATCTTTATCATGTGGCTCTTATGGATCCTTGGTATGTTTGTGTTTTACCTTGGCTAGATCGTGCTCGGACCCTGCAATGTTGAGGTTTGTTTTTAGAGCTTGCCCTCACTAAGCATTATTGCTTACGCTCTCTTTGTTCAACATTGCAGATCCTTAGTTCGCGGGTTGCTCGAGCAAGTGGAGGGCCTCCAAGTGTGGTTGTTGACTTGAGTACTTCAAGTATGAGTTTTTAATGTTGAACATGTAATAGTCTAAGCAATGGGACATGTGTTATTTTGATGGCTATTTTGTGGTTGATGTTGCTTGGGAGCATGTTAGACTCCTTGTATGTGTTGGCTATTTTGACTTGGGATGTATGCCTTGCTTGATACCCTGTTAGCATGTTGCTATTTTGAAGTTGTCTAAGTGTTGACCTTTGAATGCTTAATTCCTTAAATGAATTGTATGTATGCATGACTTGTGTTGTTGTGCCTTGGTGTTTAGTTCGTTTTGTTGATGTCGAAGCATGCTTGTATGGTTGGGTTGCCTTAGGTTTATTTTTTATAGTGTTGTAGGGTGTTTGGGTGGTGTTTTAGGGCACCTTTGTGCCTTAAAACAGCCAAAAGGAGTCTGCAGACAGGGGGCGTTTCGAAACGGGCCACCCTGTTTCGATACGGTCCCTTTGTTGTTGGCCTGCCGTTTCGAAACGGATGGGGGTCGTTTCGGAACATTTTTGCTACTGGAATTTTGAGAAATTGGCGAGATAAAGGCGTTCCGAAATGGGCCTTTGATGTTTCGAAACGTTCAAATCTCGTTGACCACGAGAAGTTGACCGTTAGGGTCGTTTCGATACGGGTCACCCCTGTTTCGAAACGGTCACCCTATGGTTGACCCTGGCATGTTGACTAAGTCAAGGCGTATCGGAACACCCTAAGGGCGTTTCGATACGGCCTGCTGTAAAGGGCTAAAATGAGCTGTTTAATATATCGTTTGATTGGTCGATGTTAAATTGTTTGCATTTTCCGCTATTGTGCTTCACATAGGATTTAATTATGCCTATATACAAGATAAAGTAAAAAGGAAATTTTCTGGGTCGTTAACCGAGGGGGAACCTTAACGGGTTTCGCTTTGGTTTTCCCCGTGTGGCCCACTCGGACCGATCATCCGGCTAGACCGGGACGAGGGGGTTACAGTATGAGTTTCCCATTGTGGAGAGTATGCCGATCGGTAGCTTGTTTTACTCCCCGCCTGGGCCTAGCACAGATCCGCATATCGCGCACGATGGTCAGGATGATGGGGACCAGGGACCACCTGACGATGGACGGAGCTATCCGGCTCGTGAGCGTCATCCACCCGACTGCGGAACGGGTGGACATAGGAATTTTTAGTCTTTTCTTTTACTGATTTGTACTTATGTTTTTAATATTTATATAAAACACATTTGATTTTTATAATGCCGTATTATAATTTTGTTTACATATTATAATTTTGTTTACATATTATAATTAAACTTTATAACGTTTATTTAATTTCAGTTTTTAATAAATTTTATTGGATTACTAAACCGAAAATCGACATTTGTTGAAATGCAACTTCATTCAAAAAAGGATGATAGCATAGGGTTTTCGAAGCCATTTTAAACCATTGTAGAATGGACGGAAATTAACCATGTTGGTATCATACGATAGACAATTTCCAGTACTACGACCCCAAACTAGATGATCGCTAAAAATATACGATTTACACGCTCGAAATTGGGCTCGAACAGGCCTATCCACACTTGTTTTCCCTTGTTCTTCAGCCCAGAATTGCACAGAACTCACGTCCTGCAGAACGCGAGGTACTGTAAAACCGTTAACACAAACAACAAGGCCACGTAGACGAAAATCGCGTTGTGCAGAACACGATATCCTACCTCGCGTCCTACACAACGCGAAGTCCACCGACGTGGCAAGTTTGGGGGTCATTTTGCCAAATAATATTTTTTGGAGCCATTATCCCAAATAATAATTAAAAAGGGCTTTTAATCTATAATTGCCTCTAGCAACGCCTGTTTTTAGCATCGGCATGCAACGTGATATGCGTCAGATGATGCTAATATAATGTTTTGTCCCCCTAATAAAATAAATATAAAAATTGTTGACGCTGAGAGTTGACACACACCGAACAAGGGAGGTGGAAATATAAGTAGGGATGGATAAATTTCGATTTCGAAAAAATTGAACTATTTGATTTAACTGGACGTGAAAAATGACTCGTTTTGACTTAACTCGTAATTACATAAACTCGACTTGAATCGAAAAAATTTCAAATAAAGTTTGAGTTATAAAATGGAAATTCGAATAACTCGAAATTTTTAGTAATTAATTGATCGGTTTTCAAGTTCAAGTCGAGACTGTCAATTCTGCATGATATGTTATGTGTATCACATGTGAAACATGAAGAAATATTTATGTATATCGTATATGGATATAGAAAGCCTTTAAAATTGGAATTAACTTGTATTATAACATTATAAATAATTACAGTTAAATTTGCACAGAAACTCGAAAACTCGATTCGATTCGAAAAAATTTCGAATAAAATTTGAATCGTAAAATAGGACTCATAAACTCGAATAACTCGATATTTTTTGACTCGACTCGATCGAAGGCCCAGCCTAGATAGGGGTCAAGGTGGTTGTGGTGGATTTAGACAATTCACTCTCATAGATTTGAGCGGAGAGTTGCGGTCAGAATGGTGGTTTGAGTAAGGAAAAGAATGAGATGGGAGGGACAAAATCCTCTACCCCTTTTCGTTGTCCCTTTCTATGCCCCAACACTAAAAATTTAAATTCTAAACCATAACCCTAAATTCTAATTCTTAAACCCAACACCCTAAAAATATACCATACACCATATTACCTAAACTCTAACATTAAACCCTAAATATAATTTTTAGTGGCGGGGCATTAATAGGAGCATCAAAAAATGGTAGAAAATTTCTATTCGAGATGGGAGAGGGGTATTTCCCCTTGTTGTCTCCTATGTTGCATTGATACGGATACAGGGACAGATACGGGGACGGAAAACAATAATTTTTAAAAGTACAGAGTACATGGACGACAAGAGTACGATAAATGTAAAATAAAATAATATCTATAATATATAAGGAACCAGTAGATACAAACTGCTAATAGAACATTAAAGTAAAAAATTACGGATCCAACCCGAGTTGAGGTCTGCATCAGGTCTAATTTGATCGAGTTCGGGTCATTATCACTTCAGTTGTAATCAATTCAGACTCAAATTTATGGATCAGATCATTTTTTTACATCCGTACGCATATTGAGCATATAAGAATTGATAATCGTTCTCAAAATTTTGAAGGGTGGTCCCGTTGTACTCCTAAAACCGTCGTTGTGGACGCCTAGCTGCCTAACCGTCGTTGTGGTGCAGGGTGAAAATTTTCATTTGAGAGTCACCACGGCTGAATTTAATGAGGACTGGTGCTAGATAGACTAGGAGCAACCGAAAAGGTTTCCAGCGGAACCATCTAAGTATCGTAGTGTCGAGCCTATTTTGTCGACTATATGGTCTGGTTCCAAAAATTTTGGAACTGATGAGGATTTATGGCAAGGATTGGATTGTGGTGGCTTTTTGCAGTTTGAAATCTCACGTGACAAAATAAAATCTGAAGGTAAAAAACATCTTTGGAGATCGGGTTGGAGAAGGGCTCAGATCATTTGGACCCATTTGGAGCCCAACTACGTGGATATGAAACTTTCAAGGTAACTTTCAAAGTGACATGTCCATCACATGAGTGGAGCGGTGTCTTCAGGGATGGGCCAAATGAATATTAGGGGAGAATTGCACCTTCCGAAAAATTAAATTATTATAAATAAATTTATGTATTTCTTTTGTTTATGTTCTATTAATTATCTAAATTAATACCCCTAAAATTTTAATATAAATTTTTACAACTCACATTCTCTAACATAAAGCTTTATGTCCGTCGAGTGCATTTACCTATTCTTTTATAATTTCAATGTTCAATTCTATATTTGATTTTTTAATTTAATATTTTAGTTTGTTTTCTTTCTTTAATTTAATTTGACATATGAGTTTTTCCCCTTAATTTAATATTTATATTATTTCACTTAGAGGAGACATGTCAAATATTCATTGTGCCATTTAATTTGAGTATCAAATTGAACATTGAAGTGAAACTCAATTACTAATTCATAATAAGAAAATTACATTTGGTTTAAAATCTTTATAAATTAAAATTTCAAACTTCAAACTTCAATATTTTATATAAATTTATTTTAATGTTTTTTAGTTAATAAAACAATATTATGTTGTATATTAACGTTATTTTCTCGTACATATCAAGTGTCACTTAATTAATTTAATTAGTTTTTTTGTTCGGCAAAAAGTATGAATTTTATTGATTGAATTCATACTTGCTTGCACTACCATAACCACTAGGAAATGACGTGGAACCGGGACACATGGTCAACCCTTCCTTTTACCAGTGCATCAGCCAAACTATTAGTCTCGCGATAAATGGTGTGGAAGCACACTCATCTATTTGGCGAAATTAATATCAAAATCACCGATCATGATGCAAAATTCATAAAACCGTCACCACAGAAACCGATTCTATCCCCTGGCGGGGACCCTACTCCACTGAGATCGTCTTAAGAGAATTCACGGAAACGACAAAGTTTCCATAACTCAATACACAACCCACGCTTTTCCCACACAATCTAATCCGACACCAACCCACCGCCCATTTTTCCATCAATTGCATCAATTTGCTTTGTTGTCCCTAAAATTTTCACATCCACATTCCCGAAAGAAGACTTGTTCCAACCTTTTAAAAAGCATTTAATACCACGAAGCTTAGTTAGTATATCATTCTCACTGTAACACCCCGGAATCTGGTTTAGTCAAAAATAAGTTCAGATGATCGAAAATCCTACATTGAAGAAGTCTAAATATTGTATCGACTAGTTAATTATTGATATCGAACCCTAATTGAGTTTAAAATAACGTCACCATACTCTATTGAATAATATTGAACCTATATAGTGACTAAATTGAGGAAAATGCAAGTTGGGGAGCAAAGCTTGTAACACCCTAAAATCTTTGTATAAAAGAATGAATGAAATGATGAAAATGAAGTGATAGTGATGAGGTAAAAAAAAGGGGAAAGTTTGCTTTTGTAAGGTGTCAAACCCTTAACCTTCTGCCTAATGAACCCAAGACCTAACCATCTGAACTAAACCATTACTGGGCTTAGTTTCCAGTAGTTTTTATTTGAGCCTTGCCTCTCGGTCTAGTTTAATAATAAATAAAAGATTGACTCCTCACTTATCCCTTTTTGGAATCTAGAAAATCAAAATTCTAGAACTCTCTCCACCTTTTCTCCACGGCCACCCGTTCGACTTCTCCGATCTGCCTCCACCGTCGCGCCGTGGCCGCCACCGCCAGCATCACCGGAAGCGTCGCGATGTCCCGATCTCGTCCCTGGCCTTCACGCGCGCGACCGAGCTGCCATTTACCGGTAAAACTCTTTCGAAGTTTCGGCCAAACCCTTATCTCGCCTCTGCTTTTCGAGATTTCCAGCTGGCTCGATCGTCTTTTCATCGCGCTGTCACTGTCATTGTCATCTCTGTGCCATGGCAAGCAAAACCCAACCGTCCGACCACTCATCCGACGCCGGTAAGGGCTTTATCGGGGTTACGCGACAATCCGACCATTTCGAACTGTTTGGGTAAGATCCGATGAGTTTTTCGACTTTGTTTATGTCGAAATCGAGTGACTTGGATTACTAAGTTGATGATCTTCCTTTTTGACAGGAAAAATCGACCTTAGGGGGGTCACCGGCGAGGTTTTCCGATGACCGGTCGGTCAGCATAGATCTGAGATATGCTAGGGTAAGTAAATATGGTTCAAATCAGTCTAAACCGGCCCCAAACCGAGCCAGTGAACCATATGCCAAAACCCGACCCGTTTTCTCGACCCGTAAACCCGAACTGAGTCGATCCGAGTCAGCCCAAGTTAACTCGTCCGAGTCAGCTCGAGTCAACTCGCCCGAGTCAGCCCGAGTCAACTTGTCTAAGTCAGTCGAGTCAACTCGTCCTAGTCAACTCAGTTGACCCCTTACCAGTTGACTGCTGACGTCAGCATTGACTCTGACCCTGTTGACCATTGACATGTTGACGTCAGCATTGACTTTGACCAAAAAGTCAAAATTTTCTGAAAAGCCATATCTTATGTTTTTTGATGTCCTGAGTCCCTTTTTGAAGCCTGTTTCACAAAATTCTGACCCGAAAGTCTCTGAATCTAACCTTGAACCTGAACCTCTATTTGTATTAATTATTCAATTAGGAGTACTGTGAGTAAGGACTGAAATGTGAATATGTGTAATTGAAGGTACTCATAGCTCCTTGAATACGAATTGTTGATGGACGTCGAATTCAAGTTCGAGTGTAATCGAATAGGGTTTCATAAATCGACCGATATAGCTCGGAGTTAAGTTAATACATTACTACCTCTTGTATGCTTTATGAACATGTTGGTATTTGTTAATGCATGCATAAAAATGATGATGAGTACTGTTAATTCTGCTCAAGTCAAATCATATATGAAAATGAGTATGATAATCTAGATAAGATTGCAATGCTCGAATGAGAAGATCAATAAAATCAGAAGGATATGGAGTTCAATAAGTAATTAATAAGGTAGTTAATCTCTAAATTCGATTATTAGTGTCAAATGATTAAATGTGAAGAGTATTTGGATATGAAATTACGAAAATGCCCTTAAAGTATGAAAATGACTAAAATACCCTTGGAATTGGAAGCGATATAGAAATTTACATTGGATATGGTAAAACAACCTGATTCATATGAAAACCTCGAACTACTTGGAAAGTCATGGTAATAAGATTTAAACCTTCGAGATTGAAAGGTGTTAGGTTACCTTGATTTTGGAATGAATCTCCGAATATAGAGTTACAGGAATTGACTAAAAGTATTAGAAGTATTGTTATGGTTAAATTAATCAGAAGGATCGTATTGACCAAAAAGGCTGAAGTATCCTCAGACACCAAGGTTTGCAAATTAACTGGAACAATGGATAAACCTTTGAGTTCTGAAATTGAATGAAGTGGTTGGAGGTACCGAAACTTCCTGAATGGCTGAAACACCCACGAGTGCTTAAATGATTGAAATACTATAAATGGTTAAATTGACATGAATGATGGATATCCCGAGCTTCAAAATGACTAAAAATATCCCCTTGACTGGAATAAGTAAATTGCATTTGATAAAATTCTGGAAATGCCATTAAAGCTAAAAATGACTAAAATGCCCCTATGGGTTGAAGCATGACTAATGTATGTCAATCACTCCTGATATTAAAATAAGGTTGAAAATATTTTCGCACAGAATATAAGTTCGACTACTCCGTAACAAGTCCTATGGTGAAATATGAAAGCAATCGTTCAGATATACGATACATCAAGATACATTAGTAGGGTTGGTTAGTACTGCAAGGTTGGGATATGTTAGTTTGAATGGTTTTGGAGGCTCGATAAACTTCTGGAAATCTTAAATATTGTAAATCGTCATTCTATTATCATTTGGGCTAAATTACAAATCACCCATGATAGTTAAATGACTGAAATGCCCTCGTTGCCAAAGTAATAAAAAAAGCCCTAAATGTATTTTGATATCGTGAAAGATCTTGACATAGAAATCTCTAAATGCCTGCTTGGAAACCTGATGAGCAAACAGAATTCCCGAGCCATTGTTTATGCCTTGTTGGTTTAAATTACCAAAATGCCCATAAGTGATAAAATGACCATAATGCCCTTGTAGGCTTAAATGACTAAATCACTCATGTTGCGTCTAAATTCTCAAAGATCTTGATGTATCATCTCCTGAATATTTGGTTTAAACCGTTAGTACGAATCCCCTTTTAATAGGGGCCTCGTTGCAAAATTCCGTTCAAATTGTCAAGACTTTAATGTGTCCCCTTCTGTAAATGCCAAGTATCTCCAAGAAATAATCGGTCCCACCTAGTGTGTTCCATGTGTGCTACATTCAGTTGAATGTGTTATATGACTATTACATGTTAGTAAACAATCTAATGACTTAACTATGAACAATGATATGCTTGATGAAATGATGAACTAGACATATGATAACATTCTATGCCTACTCGTTGTAAGTCCGCTTGATCTGTATACTTAGTATATGATTGTGCTATGTGGTTATTTGATCTGTGATAATATTGTATGTCTGGCTGATGTAAGTAATAATATAATCTATTAGCTAGACCTATGATGGTATACTCTGTTGGCATGATGAATGATGACATCGTCTGCTCAATGGTATGCCTATATATGTGTCTAAAGAGCATGAACTTTTGTTTCTGATACCTCGAATGGAATATGTATGCCATATGTATTCTGTTACTCATGTCTAAAATCTGAATACCGATTGTTATCTGGGTATACTGTTGGGTTATGTTATAATGTCTCTGTTGGTACAGCCCTGATCCAGCTGGTAAATCCTTATAGACTCAAGGTCTCCCCTTGGGTAGGTTATGATGCTTTAGCACGGGTAAATCCTTATGGACCTAAGGCAGCCCCTTAGGTGGCACCTATGCCTATCCGGCCTAGGGTAAGTCCTTATGGATGCAGTTTTGGGGGACTGCATATTGGAGTAAGGTTGGAGGGTAGTTACTAGTAAACCCTTGTATGTACTTGAACATTTGCATTGGATTGTTATGTATTCTTATGATATGATTGGTACGTATTTATGCCTGTTTGATATGCACTTATTGGAACACACTAGACACGAAACTCTTTGTTTCCATCTTCGTAATCTATCAGCTTGTATAATTCTCGTTCGTTATTCGATGAGTAAATAAGGAACTAGTACCGTTATTCTCAAGTATAACGTTACCCTGAAATAGCAGAAAGGAAATGAAGACTGTTACTACTTGGAACATCATAAAAATGTTATACCTACCATATATATGCATTAGCTTATAGCATCTTTTGGTAGTTATGTATTACCGAGCTTCTCCAAGCTCACGTTGTTTTTACCATCGCATGTTAAAAGAATATATAATGGTATTATGTGTGACATTAGTGTTCGAAGTTCTCTCGGCGTTGCCTCTAGAGTACGGTACTATATAGATAGTGGGCATGTATGTCATGTACTGTTTTATGATAGTGTCTGTAAAACATTTTTTGAAATTTTTGTTATGTGTTTAAATTACTTCCTAAAATGGTATTTTAAACAGAAGTTGATTTTACAGTATAATAAGTGTTTTAAAAAATGTTTGTATGTATATTTTCACTATGGGTCGCTCTTGTGACCCTAATGTGACTTTCTAGGATCCGTTGTAACGCATAGGTAGGTCTAGGGGGTTAGAAAGCCATAGTTGGTGAAAGTTGAGGAACTAATCTTGCGATTAGCCCCTCCACAATTAAAAGGTTGCTTACGTGGATTTGTCTAAGAGCTTTCCTTCAAGAGAAGGAAAGCTAAAAAGCTTAAAATTTATTTTCTAAAACAAAAGAAGTAAAGGATAGAAAACTTACCTGAGAAACTCTTAAGCAAGCACCTTCATCTTCATCTTCTTCCTTGAAGCAAGCACCTCCTTTGAAGGAAGTTTGAGTTTCACTTTTTCTTCTTTTTATTGATATCGAATCGTTGCTATCAATCGTATAAGCTATAATCCTCAATCGGTTATTGGATTCTATGGATATCTTGAGTTTAATCTCAAGTTAGGGTTTTGACCATCTATGGATATTTTATCGTTAGTGTTTATATTGAAGTTGGATATCAACTTTGATATCATTGTATTGATTTTGATATCGAAATATTGATCCTAATAGTATTATATTGACTTTCTAGCTCAAGAAGTGGAGAAAGAGGTTTCACCGTCTCCATCTCAAGCTAAGAACAAGGGGATTGCTATCCGAGAGCCTTGAAAGCTTCGGATTGTCAAGGTGAGTGTAGTCGAAGTCTCGGGTTTAGGTAAAAGGCCTTCTCGGATCATTATTTGATATTTTAGATTACATCGCTAACATTGTTGTTGAAGAAATTACATTGGATGGTTAATCGGACACTTTGGTAAGTGTCAGTAAGTTGCTATTGAACATTGGATATAGTCATTGATATTGTCACTGTGCATTGTTATTGATATAGTCATTGTCATTGAGTTATTGTATAGAAACCATTGGACATTGATATTGACACCAAATTATGACCTATTGATGATGAGATACATATATTTGTTATTAGCAATATTGAAATCATCGGACATTGGTTTACTATTGATTATTGAAATGTATATGAACATTGCAACCTTGGATTGGAATGGACATTGATTACAATTGGCATGCCATAGAATTCATAAGCTCAGTGTACGGGTGAACTACGGTCCTAAGGCTATGGCCTATATTGATTTGGCGAGGCGGAGGGATGTGTATGGATATTGGTCATATTGGCGAGGCGTAGGATTTCGCGTATCCATGATCTTAATTCAATCCAAGGATTAAGAATGAAATTGAACATGTTTATACATTGCATACTATTATATAGCATTGATATTATAGGCATGAGATCATGTTTGAGCATATTCATGGCATTACTGTTATTCATGTTGTTTTTGACTACCTCACTAGGCAAAGTATGCCTACCGTGTCTCATCTCATGCATTTTCAGGTTAAAAAGGATTGTGTGTCGAAAGATTGGGTTGGCAAGCAAGACAAGTCACTACAAGCCTCAAGTAATGTGTTTTTGACTTATGAACTCCTAGAAAGGTAGCAAAGTAGTTGAACTAGTCATTTATGCCTATTTTGTTGTGTTGGTGCATTGCCAAAGTTGTAATAAGTTATATAGCTCAAAATGGCCTTTTCGTGAAGTTTAAAATGAATGAAAATTGCACACATAGCTCAAAAAGGTAAAACATGGTAAGCGTATACATATGGTCATGAAATTTGGCATGCTAGTAGTTTATATCATTGAAATGTTATGTGTAAAGTTTGGTTGCATCTGGAGATCGTTTGATTGGTTAAATCGAATAAAAACCAGCGAAAATCTGTCATTATAGGTCAGGTCGTATCGGAACGGGTGATGGCATTTCGATACGGGTGTACGATAATGAACTTGAGGGTAAGGGAGTATCGGAATGGAATTGAGCCATTCCGGAACATTTTGTCACTAGAGACCAACGTTTCGATACGAGTTCATAGCGTATCGAAACGAGTTAAAGTCAAAGTCAAAGGTGGCCAATCTATTTCGATACATGTCAAGCCTGTATCGATACGGTCTAAAAGTAAAAGTCAACCGAAGATGTTCAACGTCCACCCGTTTCGAAACAACTTAAGGGTGTTTCGATACGGGGTTAGGTAAGTTAGTTAAAGGCTCATTGAACAGATTGCTTGTTTCATGTTTTAGTCACTGAATATAGTAAAGTTAAATTGAATAGGTTAATGACCTCCAATTTGTATGAATTTTTGCAGACCTGACTTTTAAGTTGTGAATTTCATTATGGTGGATTCAATTATGTAGAAGGACCCTTAGTTTGTTAATTTTACAGATTGGTGCCTAGAACTTGTAAAAGTTATAAATTGGTCCTAAACGGTTTAATGTGACCTTCTTGTAAATGAATTGGATTAAATGTATATTGGTAACATTTTGTTTATGTAATATTGATTATGTGTTGGGAATAAAATGGAATTTATCGCACCGATCACCGTATTACTCATCGATAACACGCTCCGACCCGTTTCTTGACCAGGCCCGGAAGGGGTGTTACATTTATTGTATCAGAGCTAGAGTTTTGTCGATTCTAGGACTAAACCGAAGTTTATTGCATTGCTATTTTGTTACTTTGCCACCTATGAGTTTTATATTGCGTATATTGTGACTTGTCGACTAATCTGATCTTTCATATAGATATGTCTGAGACAAATGAAGCTCATATTGACGAGCTCGCTACTGGCACCTCAACACATGGCGAGGAGATAAGAGGAGGAAATCCTTCGAACCCACCGAAACCACATGCCCCTCCTGTTGTCTAGTATTTCCGTGCCCCTGTGGACAAGCTGGCTTCGCTCCGAGCCCATTCCTTTATCGAACATGATGATGATAATCCCGAAGTTTCTAAATATTGGCTGGACAACACGCTACATATTTTAAATAAACAGCTGTAGTGTTCAGATGAACACAAGTTGGAATGTGCTATTGCATTATTGACCAATGAAGAATCAGTTACTTGGGAATTCTTTCTCTCAGAATTCTGGAACAAGTATATTAGTGAGTATTATCTTGCGGAAAGGCGGAACACCTTCCTTCACCCGAGGCAAAGAGGGAGACCTATCGAGCAATATATCCATGATTTCTGTAAATATTGCTGATATAGAGCAGAATTTATAAAGAAAGGGGAGGATAAGTGCAGAATGTTCATAGGTGGCCTTAGCGATGAGCTACGACCTATGTTTACGACCTTTGGTATCACTAACTTTCAGGATTTGGTGAACAGATTCAAGGCTACTGAAGTTGCCCAGAGAGCTCAACAAGCTGATGGGTCTGGAAAATTTGAGAAGAGGTTCAGTGATGATTCGCGACCTCCGAGATGGAACAAGAAGGGGAGATATCAAGGCCCCAAATAGAATGTTTACCAACAGCCCTCCCGTTCTAGGAACATTGAGAGACTTCAGTCCTTGACCCAGTCTTTTGCCAAAGCAACGTCTGTTGATAGCGCTGGAGGTTCAAACCGAGGCAACCATCATCCACTGTGTAATTATTGTCAAAACAAGCATCCGACTGGACAATGTTGTAAGCAGACTTGAGCCTGTTATTACTGTGGTGAGCAAGGTCAATTTATTCATGAATGACCTATGAATGCAACCAAATATGTGGTCGCACTGACTACTGCTGCTTTTCCTGCTCAATCCTTTCATGGTAACGGACCGAAGCAGGGATCATCGGGGACTTTTGGACGACCGAGTGGTCCTGAGAAGCTGTAAAGTGTCCAAAAGTTCTATATTTCATGCACATTCCAACTCTTATTATTACTGTTTTAAGCACATTTTAGGCAAAAGTAGGTCCATGCATAGCATTTTATAGTATTTCATTGTTTTGCCTTACTTTTATAACTTATCATTTATTTGGTGAACAAGAGATACTATTTTAGTGTATTCTTGTATGTAGGTACTAACAGCTGAACGAGGGAACCGAGAAGCGGAGGACACAATACTGAGGAGCAAAACCAGGAGCTGTACTGAAGCAGTTCCAGCTGATGACAAGTTGCTGCCGAGCACATGCGGAGCAAAGTTGCCGCCAACCTTGCTGCCCACGACAACTAACTATGGAAGTTGGGGGAACCGGAGTGTGATCTGTAGAGCTAAAACTCCATAATCTATCGTCGGCGTTCATATGATTTTCTGACGTCTGTAGCAGCAGCCAGGGCTGCCAAAGCAAAATTCTCAAGCTTACTTGCGGGCTAAGGCAAACAAGATAGAGTCCACATTCCACGCAAAGAAGTCGGCATTTAAAGTCATATTAAAGAAGGAAAGCTACTTTAGAGGACTTCTACTTTAAAGAGGACTTAACCTAGTCTCTAGTCTATAAATACCCAATGTAACTCCTAGTTCAAATCATCTTAGGTTTTATATAGACTTTTCTTGTGTTCTTCACCGTCGCCATGTTCTAAACTCCATTTGGGTTAGGGTTATGTTGTTACTAGAGTGAAACGGTTGTTTTAGGGTTTTGAGTTATTTTTCAATAAAATATTCCAAGTATACTTAACCCATTGTTCTTCTTTCTTTCAATCTTTCTACACTAGTCGTTTGAGAGAATCCATTTGTCGGGCACGAAAGTGCAAGGCTCATGAAAGTGTTAAGTACAGTCACAACGTGCTGAGGCGTGACTAAATTTGTTCCACACTAGTCCACAAGTTTCAGCGGCTAAAAGGGATTACCAACCGAGTTGGCTAACTTGGTTCCACACTAGTCCTCAAGTTAACATCGAGCATCCTAACCTAGAAATAGGAGGGATCACTGTCGACTATCCTGTCGAACTTGGAGTATCTGCTAGACTTGCCGCAGGACTTCTATCCGTTCCACCTGCCGAGACAGTACACCACTGCAGTGGTAGTGACCTACTGCGGCCGTGTGACAGGGTCGTAGTTTGCCGCCCGCCATACTCGCCGAGGTAGCATATCGTGACATCACAAAATAACTCATACCTATTACAATGTAGTTTTCACACTAAGTGGCAACATAACCTTGCTTGCTCTATCAACCTGATTCACCTCTTCTTTATTACTTGTGTTTTTATTTACTCTTCGATCTCAACCAATCATTCACTTGTGTTTTTACTTTACCATTGTGCAGGAACTACAAAACGAGACAAGCTTTCCAGTCCTCGTGGGATTTGACATTTTATATACTATAACTTGGCAGGAGTGTGCACTTGCGCTCTTACAAAAAGGAAACACCTACACCCCTACAAGTTTTTGGTGACATTACCGGGGACTGGTAACATCAAATTTCGTTTTTCAATTTTTGCACCTTTCATTTTCTTTTTATTTTATATTCAATCGAATTTTTTTACCATGTTCTTTGCAAGTGTATGACCAGGGCCAACCCTAAAGAAAATTTCATTATTTACGACGATCTTGAGCGTGAAACTAGCAGAATTAAGAGGGAGCTCAGGGAAGCCTTAAAGAACAAAGACAAGGGCAAGGCAAAGGAAGAGACCATGGTAAACGAGGACCCCCCAAATGATGCCGTGAATGGCAGGGGCGGGCAGCATGACTTGCCGCCCATATGACCACAAGTACAATAGAGGCAGGATTCCTCTGATCCACCCAAGTGCGGACAACTAGAGACTACCTGGAACATGACTTCCAAAGGTTCGAGCCAATAGTGACGGAACCAGAGATAGGGGCAGACCATTTTGAACTGAAGCCTGTCATGTTCAACATGATAAACACATTAGGGCACTTCAGATGGACTGCCACAGAAGATGCTCGGCAGCATTTACGAGGATTTCTAGACATTTGCTGAGCATTCAAGATACATGGGGTTCACCAAGACGTACTACGACTGAGGCTATTTCCTTATGCACTGAGGGATAGGGCAAAACAATGGTTAGACAACCAACTAGCCGGGTCTTTTAATTCATGGGCGGAGCTCTACAAAGACTTCCTAGACCGTTTCTACCCATCCAACGTCACTGATAGGCTGGGGAATAGGATTACAACCTTTAGGCAAGGGGATGATGAGCCGATGTATGAGGCATGGGAGCGGTACCAAAAAATGCTGAATAACTATTCGCTACATGGTCTACCGGCTTGGACTCAGTTATCTATATTCTATAATGGGGTTAACTACCCAACTCGGATGATGATAGATGCCTCAGTCAATGGGATCATCCTAGACAAACCTCCAAAGGAAGCACTACGGCTGTTGAACATAGCCGCCAAAAATGATTATAACTACTCGACAGCCCGCCGAGGCTGCACAAGGCGGCCAGTCACATCAAATGAGGTAGAAGCCTTAGAATCCATTAACGCCTGCCTCGATCAATTAACGGAGCTGGTGATGAAGAGAGTGCAAACCCCTGGGAAGGTCTATGAAGTAAAAGCTATGGAGCCATTCTGTGACGAATGCGGAGGCAACCATGATTCCTCTAACTGCATTGCATCTACAAACTACATGAGAGGATACGAGAGGAATAGCAGGCATGCTCAGAACACATATAATCCTAAATGGAGAAACCATCCCAACTTCTCCTGGAGCAACCCAAAGACAGCTGCAAACCCACAACAGCTACAGGGAGGCTACCAGCAGAATCAATCCCGACAACGGACTCAGCAGCCACATCACAATAATTCACTAGAAGCAACCCTGCAAACCTTTATGAACCAAACTGATGAATTTATTGTTTATACAAATAAATTTATTGAAAAATTTGAGTCTCTTATGGACATGACGGAGATGAAGATGAACAACCAGGAGGCTGCCATTAAGAACTTGGAGACCCAATTTGGGAAGTTCACCGAAATCTACCACAGCTGGACCATGGGAGCATCATCTAGCAGCCCACTAGAAGCAGCCAAGCCCACTTATGAACATTGCAAGGCTATAACTACAAGAAGTGGGAAGCAGCTGGATGAACCTAGGATGGTAGAACAGCTAGGAACTCAGCCGGAACAGACAAGTAAACCTGCCTCAACAGTACCAATATTAGCCGCCCCAGCAGCAGAACATGAAAGCGGCCCTGAAAAGGATGATCCTCCACGGACTAAGCCCCCAAGCAAGGAGCACATAGAGGACATCCGTTTGCTAGCACCATTCCCCCAAAAGCTCAAGTAACATCAGTAGGAGCACCAATTCAGAAAATTCCTGGATATTCTAAAACAGGTGCATATCAATATACCTCTGATAGAAGCCATACAAAGCATGCCAAACTATGCCAAGCATCTCAGAGATATGGTTTCTAAGAAGAAGAGGATAGGGGAATTTGAGACAGTGGACGTTACCGAAGAGTGCATGGCTATGCTGCATAACAAGCTGCCGCCCAAGCAGACAGATCCGGGCAGCTTTGTTATACCATGCAGGTTAGGCAGCAAGCACGAGGCCAGAGCCCTGTGTGACTTGGGAGCCAACATCAACCTGATGCCAAAGGCCATCTTCGACAAACTAGGTATTGGGCATGCCAAACCGACCTCCGTTATGCTTAAACTCGCTGATCACTCATTTGTGCAACCGGAGGGAAAGATTGAAGACATACTGGTAAAGGTAGGCAACCTAATTCTCCCCGCTGACTTCCTCATCCTAGATTGTGAGGCCGACGAGAAAGCCCCTATCATCGTTGGGTGACCCTTCTTGACCACGGGCAAAACGCTGATAGATGTGGAACTCGGGGAGCTGACAATGAGGGTAGAGGATCAGAGCATAAGGATGAACGTGCTTCAACCCTTAGATGAAGGAAAGGAATGCCCGGATGCAAGAGCTGCCAAGATCAGTGTGGAAACAGGCCAGGGCAGCAGCTGTCGCGACAAGCCTAAGGGCAGATTGAAGGACCACATAACACAACACCTGAAAGAATAGGAGGAGCCCAGGAGGGGAGAAAAAGCTAAACCACCTCAGGAAGTGGTTATGTCTGGGAGATGCACCCAAATGCACTCCCAACATAACTTAATTTTTATTTTAATTTCATTATTTTTATTTTTATGCATTAGGATTAGAGTTTATTCTATTTTAAAATTAGATTAATTTTCAGCATTTTATTTTTTCCCAGAAATTATTTAATTATTTTTATTATTTCTATTTTTATTTTAGGATCAAGAAAAAAAGAGCAGGATTAAGAAGAAAACTAGCAAGAAGCCTGCCCACCATCCTACCGAGACAACAGCCAGCACGACAACGTGTAACGGCTAGTTGGCCGCCAACGGCTCCAGAAATAATAGGCAGAAAATTCGTAACATGCGTGAGAAAATTGGACCGTTGAGCATTTAATGTCGCCCCAACACCTCCCGACACCCTCTATATATACACCTCTCACTCACTTCATTTTACTTTACTTTCACCTTCTTGCTATCTCCTATCTGATTCTCCTGCTCTCTCACAACTTTCATTTCTATTTTTAGTTAAAACACAACCGTTCACTTGGCTTCAACATCAACCCAAAAACCGATCTACACGAGATTCTGCTTCAAGGCAGACGAGGAGAGATACAGAGAAAAATTCTCCAAGTAGGCAGTATGGGAGGAACAAGGCTTCCATTACACGCAGCAAATGGGAGACTGTGGTCTAGAGCCTGCCTTGTTCCGAACCATCCACTACAATTGATGGGAGATGTTTGCTCAGCAGCCTGATATAGCGAACATGACTATAGTCAGGGAATTCTACTCCCATCATCCCTGCCCGGAGAAGCCATTTGTCTATGTTCTCGGGGAGCCGATAAAACTTAATGCTGCTGTCATCAACATCTATTACGGCCTCGATATGAGCGACAACCAACACGAGGAATGGAGGCAGTCACTGACGGCTGCCCACTATAAGGAAATCAAGGCCAGAATCTGCAAGCCCAACACACCATGGCTGAGGGGGAAACACGTGGGATCTGTCCAGCGCCGCCACCTGCTGCCTAAGGCTATGCTGTGGAACTCATTTTTGAAAAGGCGTCTGCTACCCACATCCCACAACTCAACAGTTGACCGGCCGCACCTTGCTCTAATATACAATATCCTCACAAAACCAGTCGATCACCGTAGAGGAAATTATCTGCACGGAAATATACAATTGTTTCAAGAAGAAGAAAGGCAGGTTGTACTTCCCATCCCCCATCACAGGTCCCTACAACAACTTCCGAGTCCCGGCAGAGCCCACATATGAGCTTACAACTGCCAATGAGGGCTGGACCAAGAAGGTCCGCATTCAGATGATGCAGGATCCAGAGAAAGAACCAGCAACACCCAGTCAGCCCTCCGCCATAGTTTGAAACGCCAGCCGCCCTCGGCAGTACTGAGGCTGCCCCAGACAAAGAAGTCCTCCCGCTGCTGCACACACTTCTAGAAAGCACAAAACGGATAGAGCAGTAGCAGTTGGCCTTCATGAACTATGTGGGGGAGGCCCAGGAAGCCCTTGTGGCTTATTTTATGTAGAAATTTCCCGGAGATGTCCCCACCATGTCGCCCTACCCTGAGGAGCTTGCAACAGAAGCCCAATCACAAAGAACTCCACCAGCCGCCGTTGCCCGCCAGACACACCGCCAGGTGCCCTCTCCTACGCAGTCTCCGCATCACTCAGTTGCCACCCCATCAAACACAGTGGCAGACTCACCTGAGAGGCACTAACAGAATCTCTCCCCAGCATGCACAGCAACACAGTGGCAGACACCTCCTCATCCGAGGTGATTGAGCAGCCGCTGCCAGAGCCAGAAACTACAGTGCTATCAGCAACAACAGCCATCCCTATGGCATTCATCCCTCCGGCAGTACCCACAGAGGAAGGAACCAGAAAAGGAAGCGGTACATAATAGCTGAAGAACTTGTAGACTTTTAGACGGAGTTAGAAGAGAGCGGCGTATCTCCCGCCGTTCCCCCTGCCGAGCCTCAAGAAGAGCCACAACATACGCCAAAGAGAGTCTAGCCACCGCGGAAAGCAAAAACCTAACCTGCTAGAACCGCCGCCAAGGCATCTGCCGGCCGCCGCTTCGTCATCCATACATCCTCCTCCTCCTCAGCTGACTAGAATCCAGCCTCCTCCTAACCCTCAGCAAACTTTTATTTTATTTTTTATTTATTCTATTTTCTTATTGTTAATTTTAACATGTATATTTTATTTTCTTAACTTTTATGTTTTATGCATTGAGGGCAATGCCCATCTCGAGTTTGGGGGGAGGGGGATAGCTCTCGCATCATTTGTAGGCATTCTTAGTTGCATATAGGTTGCATTGTACTTGCCTTAGTAATAATCAAAAAAGAAAAGTTTGTTATGGCTTGTGCCTATGATAGGATAGCCGATTAATTTATTTTCGCACCTAACTAATATTGAACTTAATCTTGGGAAAAAGCATGGAATATGACTTAGATTTTTATTCTTTTTGCCTGAAAATGTTAAACATCTATGTTACTTGCTGAAAGTGTTAGAGTATTTGATGAACATGGGCATGTTTTGTTTTTTGAATTCTTTGCAAAATTCTAACGATAATTGCATGTAGTCGCCGAGGCAGGCAAAAGAAACAGAAAAATGCAGAACTGCCACGGCAGCAAAGTCAAAAACAAAGAAAAATGTTGTGTTACCCTAGAGGTGCCCACAACAGGCTCTAGGAAGAATCATGTACGAGGACACTCCGCTGCTATCAAAGTCAATGAATCTGAAAGCCTAAAAGTGACGGACAAATTAGCATGAGTGAATGAAAGCCTTCACGGGATGACTCTACTCCAAGGGTTCGGGGTTCTGTAATTTGCTCTTATGTCAACGTCAGACCTGGAAGAGTAGTTATGATAAGCTTAAGCCCTCACTGCCATGATTAAAAATAATATGCTTAATTGTGCTGCCTCGGCAGCAACCTTTAAATTACAACAGTATCTTTGTTTAGTCATTTATTCTGCGTATTCAGCTTGTTTACATATATGCAAACATCACACAAGCATGAAAAACTTAATTCTGAGTTATTTTCTTGCTTATTTCCCTTCTTTAAGTTTATATACAGGTGTCACGACCTTAAGGCAGGAAATCAGGTTAAAAACAAGTTTTTCTTTCTGACTATTATTAGAGCAAGTACTTTAGGTTGCATTGCTTGAGGACAAGTAATAGTTCGAGTTTGGGGTGTGTAAAGTATCCAAAAGTCCTATATTTCATGCACATTCCAACTCTTATTATTACTGTTTTTAAACACATTTTAGGCATAAGTAGGTTCATGCATAGCATTTTACAGTATTTCATTGTTCTGCCTTACTTTTATAACTTATCATTTTTTTGGTGAACAAGAGATACTATTTTAGTGTATTCTTGTATGTAGGTACTAACAGCTGAATGAGGGAACCGAGGAGTGAAGGACACAATACCAAGGAGCAAAACTAGGAGCTATATTGAAGCAGTTTCAGCTGATGACAAGTTGCTGCCAAGCACCTGCCGAGCAAAGTTGCCGCAAACCTTACTCCCCACGGCAGCTGACCATGGAAGTTGGGAGAACCGGAGTGCGATCTGTAGAGCTAAACTCCTTAATCTATCGTCGGCGTTCATATGATTTTTCGACGTTTATAGCAGCGGCCAAGGCTGCCGAAGCAAAATTCTCAAGCTTACTTGTGGGCTAAGGCAAACAAGATAGAGTCCACATTCCACGCAAAGAAGTCGACATTTAAAGTCATATTAAAGAAGGAAAGCTACTTTAGAGGACTTCTACTTCAAGGAGGACTTAACCTAGTCTCTAGTCTATAAATACCCAATATAACTCCTAGTTCAAATCATCTTAGGTTTTATATAGACTTTTCTTGTGTTCTTCGCCGCCACCATGTTCTAAACTCCATTCGGGTTAGGGTTATTTTTTAACTAGGGTGAAACGATTGTTTTAGGGTTTTGAGTTATTTTTCAATAAAATATTCCAAGTTTACTTAATCCATTGTTCTTCATAATTATAATTTATGAAGAATTCTAAATACTTCACGGTGGATGCAATTACTTTGGCAGTTATGAAATATTTTATATGCATTTAATCATTTTGTGAACCCCTATAAAAAGAAAGTCATCCTTGACGGGTTTAAAATGCTAGAAGCATTTAGAAATTACTGAAAAAATTTATTTAGACATGTCTCATTGAATATTTTGGCGCATTTGGTATAATCACCTTAGTGAGTACTAATTGAGGAAATACTATAAGAATGATCATATTTCCTTATGCTTTTTGTAAAAGGAGTTTGGATCAAGATTCATTATGATAATTTAAATATTATTAGAACTCCTGAAAAGCTTTCAAAGCATTTGGTTATTTAAGGAAAGGATTTGAGAAAAGGATCTTGAGATGTAGTTTTATCTCGACCTAAAGATCGAGCACTTAAATATGTATTTTTGTCTATGAATGTACATAAGCTGAAAGAATCTTAAAGAAGATTCAATATGAATAAAGCATATCTATTGTAAGATTGTTGGATGTGAATAAAGATAATTATATATTTTTTTGTTCTTGAAGCACCATATATTAGTAGGTCAATAAATATCCATGGATATACAAAGATCATTACCTTTAGATCTTCAAACATTCATTGATGCCTCCTCAAATGTCGTAGAAATAATTGTTATGCATGAGGCAAGCTAAAAATGTGTTTGGCTAAGACCATTGACCCAACATATCCAAAAGATGTGTTGATTTACTTTCACAATATATGAAAGCTATCTTGTGTGAAGATAATACAAGATGTATATCTCAATTTGAAAGGTGGATACATCATAGGACATATTACTCCAAAGTTTCACCCCTCACGATCTTTAGAAAAATAATAATCAAGATTGAATTATGAAGATTCAAAGATCTTCTGTGATGTTTTCATGGGGGGGGGGGGGGTAAATACGTGTTGCACACTTTTCCCCTTAATCGAGGTTTTGTCCCAGTGGGTTTTCCTGGTAAGGTTTTTAATGAAGCAACATGTTATGCGTATCAAAGATGTGTGTACTCTTTTTCCTTCAGCAAAGAAAATTTTTTCCCACTAGGTTTTTTTCTTAGTAAGGTTTTAACGAGGCTCATTATCTTCATAGACATCCAATGAGGAGTGTTATGAATATTTATCTATGTGGGTGTCTATCATGATAATGACTTTATTAAGGAGATTTGACTTGCTTTATCATTAGGAATATTATCTACATTAATTAGAGTTTGATGTATTATGTACTTCTTATGCCTATAAATAGATGATTTACTGCAGGCATTGTACACAAGTCGATATTCGAGAATAATAAAAATCTCTCTCTTTCTCTCATCTCTTTGTTCTTCTTGTTTTTTCGTTCTTATTCTTGTTATTCTTTATTTTATTCACAACATGAAACACATCTTTTCGGATTTTTTAGTCGCTACAATGAGACACATGAATGTTAGGCTTACATAGCCTAGTGAGGTAGTTATAACAAATGCGAATAAATGATTAATGATATGAACATCATAGTAACTTGCTTAAATGACATAATTAGTGCACAAATCATATTTGTATCTCATGCTCAATTCAAATAACACATTTTCATATACAAGATACATATCATAATCAACATTCATTTCCTTGGACATAGTAACCAATGGATAAGCGGATTCCCCTGTACACCACACATATATCGGAAAATAGGTCGTAGCTCCGGATAAGTCCCTTACACAATCCATCCTTATTTCACCACAAAAATATAGGTCGTAGCCCTTTACCGTAGTCCATTCCCTTACTTAGTGAACTCGAATAACCCTATAGCTTGCCAATTGTATCCAATGCCCACAAATATCCAACTTCACATATTTCATAATAATTCATACCTTTTGGATCATATCATTTCGGATAACAAAACGAGTCTTAGCTCCATATCACATAACATATTCATATCAAATTCCATAAATCACATAATTTGAATATCACATGTATGCTTATCGACATATCAAAACAATTCAAAGGACTTACGAATCTTACCATTCGAATCCACATATGGTTGCTCTATTTGAGCCTTTGACAAAATGCAAATCAATTTTAGAATCAAATGTAACAAGATGGCACCTAGCCTATGCCTTGACACAACTACACTCACCTTATATCCCGAAGTTATGGAATATCCCGTATCCATAATTCCACTTCATTCTTAATAATTCACCCTTCATTCTCTTAATTCCTCCGGTGCATATAAATCACAATTAATCTTGAATTGAGAAGATGATAGCTAACTCTGGAGTAAATTAATTTTTTTTAAGTCCCAAGATTGTCGTATAGAATTAGCCATCTCCTAGCTAATTTCTTATGTTGTTCCTTTAATAAATTGAAAGAATAAATTAACACTTGACACATGTAATCGATGACTAATCACCTTAGCAAAAATGGTTTATTCACACTTATAGTCCCTCATTTACCTTTCCTTCCATGAAGAAACCTCATGGTTTTATTATCCACATACCATTTATCTTTTCCCAATTTGCTCTTTAACTACTAAACTTTATTTTCTTATAATTTAGTCAGTAAACATACTTTCAATTCTTATCATTTAATTACTAAGTGGTTTTATTACACACTTAGTCATTTTATTCTTTCATATCTTACACTTATGCCTCAATACTTCACGTCTTTACAATTTAGTCCTTATTCTTTAAACTTTCGAATTAGACATGATATCAAATTAATCCATTCTTTTTATTTCCTTCATATAAGCTGTCGGAAATAAATTTATGATCACGGAAGTCAAAATCCGACTAGGCCTATTTTTAGTGTGTTACAATTCTCTCCCCTTTAAAAAAATTTGTCTCCGAATTTTCCCTTTGATGTAAACTGAGACAATACAAAGCTTATTATCTTAAATAGTTCATTTCTTATTGCCATATCATGTCATATGCTTTCATAGGCTTGTACCTATCGGAACAGAAGAGTTATTTAATAAGGATTAAAATACTCGATAATTTTAGACTAAATATCTTCTAGATCAATGAAGGTATAAGTCATATAGAGTAATACCTTATCTATAAGAGTTCGAAAGGAGTTGGCTCGTCTCAATTCATGGAAATCACAAGTTGTCTAAACCTTTCAACCATACTTGGATAGTATTTTTCACCATACAAAATACATAAACGAGGGGTTCTCAATACTTTTTTAATTCTTCTTTTCTCATTTACAGGATGTCTAGGATAATGATTACTATCATCATCTAGTCCTAGATTCTTGTTCGATATTTTTCCAATGTAAAATAAAACAATTCGATCGTGTCAGCTGCAAGTCCCAGATAACATATACAAACAAACTCTGAGGTGGCATAAGCACATACATACTCATGATGGGCTCGGTTTAGTCTTAGAATCGACTAATACCACAAATGTAACACCCCCTTTCCGGCCTAGTAGAGAACCGGGTCGGAAAGTGCTATCAGAAAATAGATTCGGAGTTCAGAGTCCTGTTCGAAATGTTTACTAATCTCTATTTAAAACTTATCGATCCTAGTTAGTAACACTTTACTAATCTTGGGTCAATTTTATACTTTTTTGAAATTAGGGACTAAATCATAAATTTTACAAATTATAGGTCTTTAATAGAATTTCTTATTAACAACTTAAAATTAAACTTATTCATTATTATCCTATAAAATTTCATTACCAACCGAGGTCATTTAGCCATTCAATTAATCTATCAAAATTTTAGTGACCAATTTATAAACTTCTTGGAACTGTATCTTAAGCCTTCTTAACCGATTTAACTAACTTTGTATCGATACGCCTAAATTTGTATTGATACGGGTACATATGATCTTAAGCTTATAATGATTCTACCATATTATGTATTGATACGCCATCACCTATATCGATACAAGTTGACCAAGTTTAACTTTTCCCAACATACCTGTATCGATACGCGTTGACCAAGGATTGACCGTTTCGATACACCCTAAAGGCCGTATTGATCCAATTATTTACCCGGACCTTACTACCAATTCGCATTTTGATACACCCCCTTGCTGTATCGATACGCTCTATTGTAACATGTCAAAAAATGCAAGGTCGTATCGATACGTCATCACGCGTATCGATACGCCTGGTCTGTAATGACAGATTTTAGCTGATTTTGTAGTCAAATTAACCAATCAAACGTTTTCCAAACATTATCAGCAAGTCTAAAGTCCATATTTCTAATAGCATGTCAAATTTTATAGCGTTTCGAATCTGTTTACCTAGTTTTCACCTTTTATCACTTTTTAAGCTCATTTATGTAGTTACAATCTTTCACAAACATGTCATATTTTCCATACAACACAGTCATATTTAGGCCATTACACATATGTCAAAATAGTCAAACATGACTTATCTAAACCATATGCCACCTTATTAGGTGTTCAAAGAAAAAGATAAGCATACATATGATTTGTAGGACTGACTTGCAACCGCAACAACACGATCGAAGGCCAGAATTCTTTAAGTTCCTGAAATGCATGAGTGTAATCACTCATTTTTATCCAGGTTGTATAATATCATAGTAGTATCAGTAAAAGTAAAGAAAAAATTAAAAAAATGAGAATTTATATATATATATATATATATATATATATATATATATTAAAAAGAAAAAATATAAAAAGAGAACATGTGGCTCTCATTGAGCCACGTCACCCGTACCCCTTCACTTTGCCTATAAAAGGCGGGGTGGGGGCTGCAATGAACATTCGTCATGCCCCAAATTATTTGGGGAGGCAACCCGAGCACGGTTGCTAAGGGCTGGGAGCACTGCTCCAAGCCCTAGTTGATTCGGTTCAGTATTCAGTCGGGTTCTTTTTATAGCCTGATCTAGTTAATTTTTGGGCTATGGTTAGAAGGCGTAAAGATCTTAATAGGTGTCGGTCGAAGTTCTTCATTTGAGCTTTTAGTGGGGTAAAAATTCAATCTTTATCTTTGTATTTTAATATTAACTTAGATTTTACTTCAAGTCCTGTTGTTTGTTTCTTAATATAGTTTTTATTTATTTATTTATGCATATTATGGAGTTATGTTATATGAGTTATATTAATGTATGTTGTCTTTATTCATGCCCTTTTTATTAAAAATTGATGCCCCTTTTATTGTTTATGTTAGTATATGTTTTGTTCATGCATAATTAATTGTCATATTTATTTATTTATTTGTTTAGTTTAGTTCTCGATATTCTAGTGGGAGTGTCGTCCCGAGTCTTCAAGCGTCATCTCCTTTGGTATCGTAGGTTCTAAGTTAGGTTGTTTGATTCGTGTGACCATGCATCCATGCATTTTAGGGATTATTAATTAATTTAGATTCGAATTTAAATTCGCCTTAATAAATACGATATGAACCTTTAGGTACCAATTTTTGGGGGTGGTAGGGGTGCGAAATCTTCCCCACTCGTAACCGACTCCCGAACCTTTTTTAAATCTCTGGTTTTTTCGATATTTGATCTACTTTTTTAAAATGATCGGTGGCGACTCTAATTTTTTTATTCAAAATACTAGCTTTTAAAAAATCCCCTAAAATTATTTTCTTTTAAAAAACGGGAAAAGCATCTTTTCGAATTTTTTTAGTTGCTACAATGAGACACTTGAATGTTAGGCTTATATAGCCTAGTGAGGTGGTTATAACAAATGCGAATAAATGATTAATGATATGAACATCATAGTAACATGCTTAAATGACATAATTAGTGCACAAATCATATTTGTATCTCATACTCAATTCAAATAACATATTTTCATATACAAGATACATATCATAATCAAAATTCATTTACATGGACATAGTAACCAATGGATAAGCGGATTCCCTTGTACACTACACATATATCGAAAAATAGGCCGTAGCCTAGATAAGTCCCTTACACAATCCGTTCTTATTTCACCACACATAAATAGGTCGTAGCCCCGGACCGTAGTCCAATCCCTTATTTAGTGAGCTCGAATAACCATATAGCATGCCAATTGTATCCAATGTCCACAAATGTCAAGTTCACATATTTCATAATAATTCATACCTTTAAGATCATGTCATTTCGGATAACAAAACAAGCCTTAACTCCATATCACATAGCATATTCATATCAAATTTCATAAATCACATAATTTGAATATCACATGTATGCTTATAAACATATTAAAGCAATTTAAAGGACTTACTAATCTTACCATTCGAATCCACATATGGTTGCTCTACTTGAGCCTTTAACAAAATGCAAATTAAATTCATAATCAGATGCAACGGGATGACACCTAGCCTATCCCTTGACACAACTACACTCACCTCATATCTCGAAGTTACGGGATATTCCGAATCTACAATTCCACTTCATTCTTAATAATTCTCCCTTCATTCTCTTAATTGCTCCGGTGCATATAAATCACAATTGATCTTGAATTGAGAAGATGATAGCTAACTCTTGAGTAATTAATTTTTTTTAACTCCCAGATCGCATTCAAGTGATTAACAATGGTGGAAAAGGGAGCTTGGGAGAGACGAACAAGTGCTCCCCTTTTCCCCCCAAGATTGTCGTATAGAATTAGCCATCTCCTATCTAATTTCTTATGTTCTTCCTTTAATGAATTGAAAGAATAATTTAACACTTGAAACATGTAATCGTTGACTAATCACCTTAATAGAAATGGTTTATTCACACTTATAGTCCCTCATTTACCTTTCCTTCCATGAAGAAACCTCATGGTTTTATTATCCACATAGCATTTATCTTTTGCCATGTTTTCTCTTTAACTACTTAACTTTATTTTCTTATAATTTAGTCACTAAACATACTTTCAATTCTTATCATATTATTACTAAGTGGTCTTACTATACACTTAGTCATTTTATTCTTTCATATCTTACACTTATGACTCAATACTTCACATCTTTACAATTTAGTCCTTATTCTTTAAACTTTCAAATTAGACTTGAGATCAAATTAATCAATTCTTTTTATTTCCTTCATAAAAATCAGAAATAAATTTATGATCATCGGAAGTCAAAATCTGACTAGGCTTATTTTCGAGGTGTTACATTGATCAAGTTATTCGTCGTTGTGTGCTAGAAGATGAACAACAAAACATTCTTCACTTTTTCATGCAGCGCCATGTGGATTTATTTTGACATAATGAAGACAACAATCAAAGTCTAGAAGTCTGTATTTTTCTGGCCAACGTTATTCAAGGATGCCTATTATTTTGCCAAGTCATGTGACAAGTACCAACGAATTGAAAATATTTTTAGCATGCATCAATTGCCATTTCAAAATAGCATACATGTTGAACTATTTGATGTATGCGGAGGATAGACTTTATGGGTACTTTTCCCCATCGTTTAGCAACTTATATATACTTGTGGTAGTAGATTATGTTTCGAAGTGGGTTGAAGCCATTGGTCTCCCAACAAACGATGCCAAGGCAGTAACCAAGTTCTTGCACAAGTACATCTTTACCAGATTTGATGTCCCCAGAGCCATTATACATGATGAAGGTATACATTTTAAATGACAATCAACCACAAATGCTCTGTGCATGTATGGAATTCAACAAAGAATTATCCACTGCCTACCACCCTCAACAAATGGCCAGGATATTTTCATTTTGAATATAAATCTAGTTAATAATTAATGGTTTGTTATGAACACAGTCGCAATAGTAATGGAATGGAAGAAAGAGGAATGTATTGAAGGAAAAAGGTTCAATTTCTTTTTGGATTGTTCAATGAAATCTTTTGTTATCACACAAACATTTAAATAAAACACACACTCTCTTCACCTCAGTAACAAACACAATCGGTTAAATTTGTTGGTGCTCTCCTTTCCCTCATTCCTCTGCGCAATGGTGGACTTTCTCCTGCGTCATCATCAGCTGCCAACTAGACATTCTCCTGTTGACTAGTCGCTTGCCTCGGAGACCCAATGGTGACGTGGTCCTCATGGTCTTGTACCATGACAGTACCCCCTTCTTCAAAGGGAACCTTGTCCTCAAGGTTCGAGTGGATTTCGTGATGAGCATTCGGTTTGAGGAGCAGGGGTAACGGAGTAACCTGCTGTGTTGGATGACCTCGACAAGGTTTCAGTTGGGAGATGTGAAAAACTGGGTGGATTCGCGCAGAATCTGGAAGTTTCAGCTAATAAGCGACTGCACCCACTCTCTTCTCCACTTGGTAAGGCCCAAAAAATGCGAACTGAGTTTTTGTTGTCGCCTGAGCCGAAGGGATAATTGTCGATAATGTTGAAGCTTGACAAAAGCCCAACTTCCTACCTCGAGTACCAATTCTCTCCGATGTTGATCTGCTTGGTTCTTCATTCGGAGCTGAGCTTGTCCGAAGTTTTGTTTTAACATTCTGAGGATCTTATCTCGGTCTCGAAGAGCACAGTTGACCAATTCATTCCGGGAAGCACCTTCGAGGTAGTCGATCATTAGAGGTGGATCGCGGCCGTACAATGCCTTAAATGGCGTCATGTCTGCCGAACTTTGGTAGGAGGTATTGTTGCGTGTCAAAAGTCCTATCGCAATGTAGTGCAAGTGTACACGACGCAAGTAGTAAAGTGATACTCAAAGTATCGGATGTCAAATCCACAAGGACTGGAAATAGCTTTATCCTTGGATTTCTGCACAAGAGAGAAAGAAAAGAGTTTAATTTATTGAGAAGTAATATTGAAGAAAACTGAATATAAGATAACGAAGTTTTCAGGGTTAAGAAATAGGCCGGTATTGATCTGCTCGGTAGTGCAGGTGTTGCACTGTATAAGAACTCCTGTTCTGTCGTCGTCCCTATCGCGGCAGCACCTGTCGCGGAAACAGTCTGTTGTTGTTGCGGTAGCGATCATACAACTCTGTACTTCAAGTTTGGACAGAATCCCTGCTGTGACTTGGCATATCCCTAGGTCCACGTACTGTTGATGATACTTCTCGGATGATACCTCCCGGCGTGAATCAAAGGGTGAACACCAATGTTGTCGAATTCTTTCTTAGCCACTTAACCTCGTTCTATCCCTAGGTCCGAGATAGCTCAACCATAAACTGGAGAACCCGCACTTATTCCATTCGTATACTTAACTCTCTCGATATTAAGTAAATAGATAATCTCACAATGCTCTCCCGATACTCTTGCAAGATGTTGAACACCAGAATAAGCAAACTTGAAGTTTTATTTCAATGAACAGAGAATTCCTAAAACAGTACAATCCTCGCAACTACTTTACAGAATCAACCCTTAGCCCTAGAGGAAGTTTAGAACATGATGAGAAGGGGGAAAACGACAAGGGTTTTGGGGAAGACGACTAGAGAATGAGATATCCTTCCCTAGGTCGAATTACATGCCTTTATATAGGCCTTGGGTTCAAGTTTTCTAATAAGGTAAGAATACAAGTTCAAACTAAAGTATAACTCTAATTAAATCTTCAGAGTAGATGCCTTTAATTCGTCCTCTTTTCTTGCTTTGGGTTTCTTCCTTGAACTTTGGGCTTGGCCTTCATTCGGCTCTAGGGCTCAAAAAAATATAGGAGTGGTCCACGAAAGATCGGCTTGAATTCCTCTATCTGTCGAGCTCCACTTCACTTTTCCCTTCACCAATGCTGTCGTCATGGCTGCCACGGTAGCGTCCTCCTTCTCGACTCCAGTCCTGTGTTCCAGCTCTGCTCCTTCACTGTCCTGAGTCTACCGCAGTAGATACCTGCAAAAGCAGCCATAATCAGTAGCAACTGTGCCAATTTATCGAATTGTGATGTATATGTGAAACCTTACCTAAATGCAATGAATTATGCTTGAATGCAGCAGAAATATGGGTTAAATAAAGGGGTAAAATATAAAACTTTTACACACTCAACACACCCCCAAACTCAAGTTCTTGCTTGCCCTCAAGCAAATATTACCTAACTAAAATGAAAGCTTTTTGGTTTGGCTTAAATCAGTAAACCTTTCATTACCTACCACTTATTCCCTATTAAAACCAATACCTTGTCGGGCATTTTTGGATTCATTCGGAACCATGATATAATTCTTGTGTGGTGTGTGCAGGTTTTGTGAACAACTATGTGTCTAGACTCCCTTAGTGTACCAGAATAGTTATGCTTACAAACTTGAGTTTATGCCAATTCAATTTTTTCTAGAGGCAATTCTTAGGCTCCTTTAGTTTTTCTGATTCTTGAATTAACTGCATCTTTTCTGGAGGCAATTCTTGGGCTCCTTTAGTTTTTTCTAACTTAGCAAAAAAAGAAATCTCCTAAAAATAGTGCAAGGCAGTTTTTCATGCAAATGAGTCTGAATATTTTTTTTCTTTTATTGTTTTCCTAGAGCCAGTGATAGGCACCTCTAGGGGTAGTTTCAAGTGGGTAAACAATCCTATTCTAGTGTACTACAGTAATCAAGATGGCATAAGAGTCACAAAGAGTGTTGTACAGTTTAGAATCATAGCAAGGCTCTAAACAGATCCTAAAATTTCCTAAAGGCACTGTCACGACAGCGTATGTCGTGGCAGGTAAGCTCAGTTCAAAAACTTAAGCCAACTGAATATTTTTTTGACAAAAATAAACTAAATACTAACTAACACTTAGACACCATTTTAAAACACAAAGGACACTTCATTACTAGAGGGATGCCACCCCCAAACTTGAGGGTTGCATTGCCCTCAATGCATGATGACATGAAAAACAAAAAATAGAAAAAAATAAAATACATCACAAATATATAAAAAGGCAAGACATCAAAAATAAGATAGAAACTTAAGTTGAAGAGCTATCATCGCTGCTGCTGCTGATCTGTAGTTGCCGGCGGGCAGTGACCTTCATTGTGGGGGCCGACAGAATGCTAGGGGAGGCAGAAGCAGTTTTCTTTTTGGCTTCCCTTGGCGGATGGATATAAGTGGGTGAGATTTGGGGTAGTTTGTCCAGCACTTGTACCTCATCTTCGGAGTTGTTGCTGCTGTTGGTAGACTTGCCCTGGCTGGATGGTCCTTCACCAGTTTGGTTAGGCTTCTGCCTTTTCATGGGAGTGAACTCCTTCGAAAGGTTTCTGGCAACAGAGGGCTCCCCGTCTGAGTCCTGCCAAACGGATGAAGAGGAGAACCCTTCGAAGTAATCATCATTGAGTTCTGGCAGCAGTTCCTTTCTCTTTTCGCCTCTGGCAGTGGCAGTGACAGTGTGGATGCCGCCTTCAGCTGTCGCGGCCGGAGTAAGAGTAGAGGCAGCAGATAGAGTCCTCAGTGTGGCTGCATGAGTAGGAGTAGGTGTGGGGGCAGGGGCAACCAAGTATTGTTCTGGGAAGGTAGGGAATGGTACATTTGCAAAATTTAAATTATTATGAATAAAATGTACCGTGGCTTCCGTGAAGTCCCTTACGAAACTCATCAGACCAAGATGCCTTTCCTCTATCTTTTTTAGTGTGGCCAGAATCTAAGTGGAGGCATCTACTGGAGGGGCTGCTACTGTTGGCTGCTGCTGCTCTGCTGCGGCAGGTTCTGGCTGACTGGGGCCTGCCGGCTCTTCTGCTGTGGCAGAAGGGTTGAAGTAGGAGAGTGGTGTTGTTGCTTTCAGCTCCATGAGGCTGAAGATGTTACGCTCCGTCCATCCTTTCCCTTGGACTTTGAAGTCTTCGGAAATTTCTGGAACCTTGTGGCCTCAATAAATTTTAGTGATGAGGTACAAGAAGACAAGAGGTCCCGATGGTCGGAGGGTACATTCCAAAATCCCCTCCCTTATGTACCGACAGACATTTATGGGTCTTTCATTCAAAATAGAATGGACAAGTTCTAACCTGGGTCGGTCGACCGTACTGTTATGGGAAGAAGGCATGATTCTCTTCTTTACGAAGTAGTTCCATAATTTGGCCTCGGGAGTGAGTTGAGTTCTTTTCACTGTCCACCGATGCTTTGGGTCGGTGTTCCATTCTGTCCCCTCCTCCGTTACTTCCGCCATCACCGCATCATAGTCTACCGGTGACAGACTTTCGACGAACTGCTTGTGGGCATCCTGCCTTCTACTGACATGGAGGCCGTAGAGGGTGTTAATGTAGGAAGGCTCGAAAGTAAATTCTTTACCTCGTACTGTCACAGTCATGGTATCCTTGCTGTCGACGGCAGTATAAAATTCCCGGACCAGTGTGACGTTCATTTCTTCCGGCTGGGCAGCAAACCACTGCAACTTCAGGGCATGGATTTTCTTTGCAATGAAGGTTCTAGCCCTAGGTCTCTCGTGGGCTCGTTGTAGAGAAAACCCCTTTCTTCCCACATCTCCCTCTTCTGGAAGGAGCGGTAATATCTACCAGCAGAGTCAACGAAGGAGAAGCGGTTTGGGATGGCACTATGGCTAGGTGTGCTCACTGTTGCGGCAGAGCTGGAGGCAGCACTTCTGCGAGTTTGTCTGCTAGTCATGGTTGCAATGCTGTGAAAAATAAAGAGAAAATTGAGATATAGAGAAAGCAAGTTGAGAGAGTAAAAGTGAGGTGAAAATGAATAGTGAATGAGGGTTTATATAGATGAATGATTTTCTGCCCATTGGAGCTGTAACGGCAGGCGCGAAGAACGGGGCCAGCTATTACGCAGTTTTTGACGTATCTTTCACGCGTTTCCGTGTCTGCTGCGTGTCTGCCGCGACAGCGTGGTGATATGCTGTATTTTTCGCGTCTGTCGCGACAGTTGATGATAGGATGTGACGACAGACTCATCCTTTGGGCTTTTGGGGCTGCTGTTGATATGGTGGGCTGGTTCACTTCTTCTACCCCTCCTTGTTTCCCTTATTTCCTAAAAATAATTAAAATAAAAACTTAGTTCCTAAAAATAAAATAAAATAATTCTTAATTCCTAATAAATAAATAAATAAATAACTAAGTTAAATTAGGGATGCCTTGAGGGGCATCTCCTAAAGTAACTACTTTCTGCATCCTTGGGGCTTTCGTCCCCTAATAATGCTTTAGTCTCTGTGTGTTGACTTTGAATTGGTGCCCGTCTTTTAAGGATTTGATCGTGATGGCACTATGGGAAAAAACCTGCACAACTTGGAAGGGGTCGGACCATCTAGATTTAAGCTTTCCTGGGAAATGTTTCAACCTAGAGTTAAACAACAACACAAGCTGCCTTGGACAAAACTGTCGTGGCAGCAACTTCTTGTCATGCCACTTTTTGGTTTTATCTTTGTAAATCTTTGCGTTTTCATAGGCCATTGCTCAAATTTCTTCAATTTTGTTCAAGTTAAGTAGCCTCTTCTGTCCTGCCTTATCTAAGTCCATGTTTACTGCCTTGATAGCCCAGTAGGCTCTGTGTTCTATCTCGACAGGTAAGTGGCATGTTTTTCCATATATAAGCCTGTAGGGTGACATTCCCAATGGTGTTTTAAATGTTGTTCTATAGGCCCAGAGTGCATCATTGAGGTGTAAAGACCAATCTTTTCGAGTATGTTTAACCATCTTCTCAAGAATGTTCTTTACTTCCCGGTTGGATATTTCGGCATGTCCATTGGTTTGAGGGTGATATGATGTTGCAATGTGGTGTTTTACGTCGTATTTTCTTAAGGCAGCAGCGATTACCCTATTGTCGAAATGTCTCCCTTCATCACTGATGATCGCCTTAGGTATGCCAAACCTTGAGAAAATGTTTCTGTGCAGAAATCTCTGAACAGTCTTGGCATCATTTTTTTGTGTGGCGATCGCTTCAACCCATTTGGATACATAATCCACTGCCAGTAGGATGTAGAGGTTCCCACATGATGCTGGGAATGGTCCCATGAAGTCAATCCCCCATACATCGAAGATTTCGACTTCTAAGATGTTTTGCAGTGGCATCTCATGTCTTCTTGAGATGTTCCCAGTCCGTTGCCACTTGTCACAGCTTTTGTAGAATGCTTGGGAATCCTTGAATAGTGAGGGCCAATAAAAACCAGATTGCAAAACCTTGGCAGCGGTTTTGTTTCCACCTAAGTGTCCTTCATATAGGAAAGCATGGAAATGGTGAAGCACAGCTTCCTGCTCATCCTGTGGTACGCACCTCCTGATAATTTGATTTGCACAATGTTTGAAAAGAAGAGGTTCGTCCCAATAATAATGTTTTACATCATTTTGGAACATCTTCCTTGCTTGGTAATTAAGTTCAGGGGGTAATACTCCGCTAACAATGTAATTGACGAAATCAGCATACCAAGGAAGTTCAGAAAACTTACCTGCCGCCATGGTTGTCGCGGCAGTGCTTGTGGCAGCAAACAGTTGCTCGTCAGGGAAGGTCCCCAGTATGTTGGTCTTATTTGTTGGTAGACTCTTTCTCATCTCCAATCTCGACAAGTGGTCTGCTACTTGGTTTTATGTCCCCTTTTTATCCTTGATTTCAATGTCGAACTCTTGCAGAAATAGAATCCAACGTATTAGTCTAGGTTTTGCATCTTTTTTAGCGAACAAATACTTCAGTGATGAATGGTCTGTATGGACCACCACCTTTGTTCCAAGTATGTACGAACGGAACTTGTCGATTGAGAACACCACTCCTAATAGTTCTTTTTCTGTTGTGGTGTAATTCACTTGGGCATCGTTTAGTGTTTTGATGGCGTAATAAATTATGTGGAAAAGCTTGTTCTTCCTCTGCCCAAGTGCTGCCCCTACAGCATAGTCATTGGCATCACACATAATTTCAAATGGAAAACTCCAGTCTGGTGGTTGTACAATCGGGGCTGTTACCAGCTTTTCTTTGAGGATTCTGAATGCCTCAGTACATTCAGTATTGAAGTCAATGGGACGATTCTGCTCTAATAGGTGGCAGAAAGGCTTGGTAATCTTCGAAAAATTTGCAATAAATCTTTGATAAAACCCAGCATGCCCTAAGAAACTTCGAATTCCCTTGACTGTGGTGGGTGGTGGCAGCTTTTCAATGACTTCAATCTTTGCTCTGTCTACCTCTATGTTGCGAAAGCTTACCGTGTGGCCTAGGACTATCCCTTCATCCACCATGAAGTGGCACTTTTCCCAGTTTAGCACCAAGTTCGCTTTTTTGCATCTTTCGAGTACCTTCTGTAGGTTACTTAAACAGCCTTCAAAGCTATCTCCAAAGACAGAAAAATTGTCCATGAATATTTCCAGGAAGTCTTCCACCATGTCGGAAAATATCGCCATCATGCACCTTTGGAAGGCTGCTGGTGCATTATAGAGTCCAAATAGCATTCTCCGAAAAGCATAAGTGTCGTATGGGCAAGTAAAGTTCGTTTTTTCTTGATCCTCCAGTGCAATAGCTATCTAATTATAACCTGAGTAACCATCAAGAAAACAATAATAAGGTTTCCCCGCTAATCTATCAAGCATTTGATCAATAAAAGGTATGAGAAAATGGTCTTTCCGAGTAGCTTTGTTAAGCTTTCAGTAATTCATAAAAACCCTCCAACCGGTCACAGCCCTGGTTGGGATTAGTTCGTTCTCTTCATTGGTCACCACGGTTATTCCTCCCTTTTTAGGAACACACAACACCGGGCTCACCCCCTTACTATCCGAGATGGTATAAATTATCTCAGCGTAAAGCCATTTGATAATTTCTTTTCTCACCACTTCTCGCATAGCGTCGTTTAAGCGTCTCTGAGCATCAATGGTCGGCTTATGATCATCCTCTAGGAGAAGTTTATTCATACATAACGTCGGACTGATGCCTTGAATATCAGCTATCATCCATCCAATAGCCTTTTTATGCTGCTGCAGCATCTCAATTAGTTGTTGTTCCTATTTCTGCATTAACTTGGAAGAGATGATTACGGGCAATGTATCATTTAAACCAAGAAAAACATATTTAAGCTGCCCTGGCATGGGCTTAAGGTCTAAAACAGGTGGTTCTACAGTTGAAGGCTTTTGGATTATGTGTTCATTCGAGGTATAGTTTAGGGGTTCGAATAAATTACCTCGACGATTGCCTATCCAATTTACCTCCTTGTGACCTTCAGTGCCGGATATGTCTGAATTGCAAGAGTTGCTATCGTCATTGCTACCGTGACAGTCTTCCAGATGACTGTCGTGGCAGTGACCAAATTTAATGTCATGACAGCTCGACCTGATGCAGGGTTGGTCAAGGATTACTTCAGTGATTGCCTTGCATTCTTCTTCTACATCAGCATGTTTAATTGCCTGGAGAACATTGAGCTTGATCTCTTGATCATTTACTCTCATTGTTAGTTCTCCCTTCTCTATATCAATAAGTGATCTGCATGTGGCTAGGAAGGGTCGCCCCAGGATGATTGGTGTGTTCTCATCTGCTTCACAGTCTAAAACAAGAATGTCAGCTGGAAAACTGAACTTATCCACTCTTACCCGAATATCTTCAATCTTCCCTTCTGGTTGTATGTAAGAGCGGTCTGCCAGCTGCACCATGACTTTCGTGGGTCGTGCTCGTCCAATACCTAATTTCTGAAACACAGATTTTGGCATTAAATTTATACTAGCACCTAGATCACAAAGTGCCTTACCCACGAATTTGTCACCAATTATGCACGGTATGATGAAGCTCCCAGGATCCTTCTTTTTCTGGGGTGGATGCCTGTGCAGAATAGTCATGCATCCTTCTGTCATTTTAACCGTTTCAAATTCCCCAATCTAGATCTTTTCGACATAACATCTTTGAGAAATTTCGCATAACGGGGCATCTTCTTGATGGCCTCTAACAGCGATATATTGATGTGAACCTGCTTAAAAATATCATAGATCTTTTTGAGCTGATATTCATGTTTCTGCTTTTGTAACCGCTGTGGAAAAGGAGGTGGAGGACGGTAATCTTCCACACGTCCTTCCCATGGTATCCGAATCTGAGAAGGCTTAGGGTCTTCAGCATTCTTGTCTTTCTCCTTTGTCTCTTCTGCTGCCGTGACAGGTATGGCGGCAGCAGGTTTCTCCTCTTCTGTCGGGGCAGTGTTCGCGGCAGGTGTTTCTAGGGCTGGTTCCCCAATCGGTATGGTTTTCATCTCTGGCCCTTGCAGTTTTTTCCCACTCCTAGTTATAATAGCTTTGCACTGCTCAAGTGTGGGTTGTCTAGCGACTTCAGTATCACTAGGGAATCCTCCGTTTTGCCTTGGCTTAATATGCTGGGAAACTTGGCCCATCTGCGTCTCCAGTGATTTCAGTGTAGCCTCATGGTTAGTCATTCTCATCTCTATTTTTTCCATAAATGAATCAGTCTTCTTGACAAAGTGATCCATGTTTCTCATGTAAGCTCCTGTCTGTGACATAAATGTGGCCAATGTCTGCTCCAATATACTAGGTGCGGCTGCCGGCTGCTGTTGCGGTTGCTGTCGTGTCAGGATTCTGGGTGCCCCTGGTTTTGGTTGTTCTGCATATAAGGATTTAATGCATTGTTCGGATTGCTCCAGGAGAACTTGAGGTCTTTCCTCTAGTTGGGATTTTAATTGTTGGAGTCGTAATTTCTCAACTTGTTCTAATTTCTAACACACATCCCTTCCTCTAGCTGTAACGGGCAGTCTTCCGAACTGTGATTCCCACTACAAGTTTCGCATACCTCTTCTGCAGAGTAGACAGGTTTCGAATCTTTCTTTAGCAAATTTTCTACTGCCTTTGTGAGGTACGCAACATGTGTCTTTAGGGAATTGTCGGCTTCATAGTCTTTTACAGGTAGCACTCGTTTACCTCTCCTTGCTGTAGGGAATTGCTCTTCATTCTTTGCTAGATTTTTCAATACTACCATGGCTTCGTCTGGATCTTTATCCAACAGCAGTCCATTCGCTGCTGAATCTATTCTCATCCGAGTGTGTGTGTTGGAAGCATTGTAGAATTTGATGACTTGATTCCATACAGGGAATCCGTGCATCGGGAAATTCCTTAGAAGAGTAGTAAACCTGTCCCATGCCTCGTGCATTGGCTCGTCATCTTCTTGTTGAAAAGTAGCAATTTCATTATGTAAACGCTCAGATAAATAGGAAGGATTAAAACGAGATAAAAATTGACGAGTGAGATCCGCCCAAGTTCGTATTAAACCCGACGTTAGTTTATTCCACCAAGTTTTCGCTTTGTCCCTCAATGAATGAGGAAATAATTGAAGCCTCAGTATCTCCGGATTTACTCCTGGTAATCTAAACGATCCACAGATTTCTTGGAATATTTTCAGATGTTCTCGGGCATCCTCTGTAGCAGCACCACTAAATTGGCCAGCGGAGTTGATCATGCTGAACATCACAGGTTTCAGCTCGAAATTTTCAGCTTCCACGTCTGGCAAGGTGGTTTCCAGTTCCACATGATCATTGATCATGTAATCACGGTAGGACCAACGTGCGGCCTCGGCAGCAGGCCGTCCATTCCCTTCATCTATGGGAGGATCTTCAGGATTCCTCGGGCGATTTACCCCGTTTTGCATTGCTTCTATATGTTCCACAAGGTAATCGTTTCTGGCTATCAAAAGGCGGACTTGGTTCCTGAGGTTCTTTGCCTCATCTAGATCTGCGCATAAGCAAACGAAAAACCTTTTGAAAAGCATAAGGTAAATAGTCCCTATAAAAAAGAATTTAATTTATTGAGAAGTAATATTGAAGAATACTGAATATAAGATAACGAAGTTTTCAGGGTTAAGAAATAGGCCGGTATTGATCTGCTCGGTAGTGCAAGTGTTGCACTGTATAAGAACTCTTGTTTTGTCGTCGTCCCTGTCGTGACAGCACCTGTCGCGACAGCGGTCTGTTGTTGTCGCGGCAGCGATCACACAACTTTGTACTTCAAGCTTGGCAAGAATCCCTGCTGTGACTTGTCCTATCCCTAGGTCCAATTACTGTTGATGACACTTCTCGGATGATACCTCCCGGCGTGAATCAAAGGGTGAACACCAACGTTGTCGAATTCTTCCTTAGCCACTTAACCTCGTCCTATCCCTAGGTCCGAGATAGTTCAACCATAAATTGGAGAACCCATAGTTATTCCTTTCGTATACCTAACTCTCCCGATATTAAGTAAATAGATAATCTCACAATGCTCTCCCGATACTCTTGCAAGATGTTGAAAACCAGAATAAGCAAACTTGAAGTTTTATTTCAATGAACAGAAAATTCCTAAAATAGTACAATCCTCGCAACTACTTTACAGAACCAACCCTTAGCCCTAGGGGAAGTTTAGAACATGGTGAGAAGGGGGAAAACGACAAGGGTTTTGGGGAAGACGGCTAGAGAATGAGATATCCTTCCCTAGGTCGAATTACATGCCTTTATATAGGCCTTGGGTTCAAGTTTTCTAATAAGGTAAGAATACAAGTTCAAACTAAAGTATAACTCTAATTAAATCTTCAAAGTAGATGCCTTTAATTCGTCCTCTTTTCTTGCTTTGGGTTTCTTCCTTGAACTTTGGGCTTGGCCTTCATTCGGCTCTAGGGCTCAGAAAAATATAGGAGTGGTACTCCACGAAAGACCGTCTTGAATTCCTCTATCTGTCGAGCTCCATTTCACTTTTCTCTTCACCAATGTTGTCGCCATGGCTGCCATGGTAGTGGCCACGGCAGCGTACTCCTTCTCGACTCCAGTCCTGTGTTCCAACTCTGCTTCTTCGCTATCCTGAGTCTGTCGCAACAGATACCTGCAAAAGCAGCCATAATCAGTAGCAATTGTGCCATTTTATCTAATTGTGATGTATATGTGAAACTTTATGTAACCCCCTCGTCCCGGTCTGGTCGGATGACCGGTCCGAGTGGGCCACACGGGGAAAACTGAAGCGAAACCCGTTAAGGACCCTACTCGGTTAACGACTCGGAAAATTTCTTTTAACATTAATCTTATCTAGATGCAATTATAATCCTATGTGAAGCACAGCAGCGGAAGAACCAAACAACGCATCACTCACCGACCAAACAAACATAAACAGTCCATTTTACTTCATTCCAGCAGGCCGTTTCGAAACACCTATAGGGTGTTCCGAAACGCCCTGACCTGGTCAACGGGCCTGGGTCAACCACAAGGTGACCGTTCCAAAACAGGGGTGACCCGTATCGGAACGACCTTGACGGTCAATATCTCGTGGTCAACGAGATTTGACCGTTTCGGAACTTCAAAGGCCCGTTACGGAACGACTTCATCTCGCCAATTTCTCAAAATTCCAGTGGCGAAAACGTTCCGGAACGACCCTCATCCGTTTCGAAACGGCAGGCCATTTACGCAGGGCCGTTTCGGAACACGGGGACCCGTTCCGAAACACCCCCTGTCTGCAGACTTTTCTGGGCTGTTTTGAGGCACAAGGATGCCCCAAAACATTCCCAAGACACCAAGCAACTTCAATGCAAGACATCCTAAGGTATAGCAATCATACAAGCATGCTTCAACAATATTTAGACATATCTAGTACCAAAGCAACAATCCATAACATGTATTCATTCAACAACATTCAAACACATGTAGAAACTCTTAAGGCATAGGCTAATATTCAAGCAAGTAAAATAGACATAAGTTAACATTCAACATGGCTACACATCCATGCATAAGCAATATATTTAAAGGAGTCTACACATGCTCCTACCAACCAACAACAACCACAAAACATTACACATCCCATTGCTCGACCATTACATGTCTAGTATTTTAAACCCATACTTGGTGAATTCAATCCAAACCACACTTGGAGGCCCTCCTCTTGCCCGAGCAACCCACGAACTAAGGATCTGCAATGTTGAACAAAGAGAGCGTAAGCAAGGATGCTTAGTGAGGGTAAGCTCTAAAAACAAACCTCAACATTGCAGGGTCCGAGCACGATCTAGCCAAAGCCATTTACACTTACCAAGGTCCACAAGGTATAAATGCATGAGCAATGTATTACATGTATGCCTTAATTAAGAGTTCAATACTACCATACATGCAATCACATATAAACATCCAAACAGCTCATATATCTCAACACATTGCTACATAAATCAATCAACATTGGCACCTAGTTATGACCCAAATACGCGGATAGACTCGTTGGTAACTCATACCCAACAACCACATTACCTCGGTGGGATTCCACTCATCACCAGTCTCGCGGAGGGGATTTCACTCATCCTCACGCCCCGTCGATGGGATTCCACTCATCACCGACTATATTTAAATACCATTTCCGGGCGTACCCGTACTCCTCCTTGGTGACTCAACGCCACCAAGGCCACGCGCGACTTTAGACTCATGTGTACACACTAACATCCTAATGATCGATCATTTGTATTTAAGTATACTAGTGCCAATATTTTACTCATTCCACAACACACATTTCAATCATTTCCATGCTTAGCACGTACTCACCATGGACACAACCATGAACCATCACCATGCATGCTTTAAGCCATACAACCCATGCCTCAATTCACATGTATAAAACAATATACATAAGCATTCATATCACAAGACATACGAGGCATATACATTCATACATTTGAGTTCATCCAAAGGCTTAGATCAAGTTTAGGATTAGGCTACCACCCTAATCCTAACTCTAGGTGGGTCTAACAAGCCCAACCTAGTCCATATACTCGAACCAACTAATTTAAAACCTTTAAAAACTAACGACCACTCACCTAAGCTCCCAAGCTCCAAGACCAAGCAAGCGACAACCTTCAACTCTCAGGATTCACTTCCGATGCTTCACCGATGCCCAAGCTCGATTCTAATCATCTCAAACACAACCAAAACGTTCGAATCATTAACACATCATCGGAAACAACCCGGATTAACATTAACAAGCATTCAACACCCCAAACAAAGTCACAAAACAGAATTTTCGAGTAGCCTTTATAACCCACTGATTTCTTCCATTTCAAGCATCCAAATAACCATCAAACACACCCAAAGCAGCCCTCATATATTATACTAACATCAGCCCTCAAAAACCAACCTTAAACAACCCCCAAAACCTCTTTAAAACCCTCCAAAAACCCCTTTGAAACCCAAATCCGAAAATTGTTCAAAACCCTTTGAAATTCACATATATCATACCATTTGACTTCTATATAACTTATCTAAACATACAAATTCAACACATTTACTTTAACAACATAAAGCTCCCATTTTTATTCAAACTTCCATAAATTCCATTTTCTAAAACCCTCATGAAAATGAAAATAGAAAGTACTTTTAAGGAGGGAAAGATGAGGACAACCCAAAAATGTCATTACCTTTTAAAAACCTTCAAAGATGAAGCAAGGAGATGATGGAATAGTAACCATCCATGGTGGGGAGAAGATACCGTGAATTTTGAAAGAGAGAGAGGGGAGGAAGATGAGTGAAAAATGAAGTTTTATGTGTTTTGTTTTATTTTAAAAGCCAAAAGTCCTTTGTACCCTTAATGAGATGGGGTATTCTCAATAGTATGAAAACCATGGTTTATTGGGGTTTAAATCTTAAAACATGATCAACCCAATTTATAATTTTGAAACAAAACCCGAAACATTATTTGGAGTATAAAACCGAGCCCAGACTAATATTAAAATAGTATTTTTGCCTAACCCCTAAACCCGGGTGTTACACTTTACCTAAATGCAATGAATTATGCTTGAATGCAGCAGAAATATGGGTTAAATAAAGGGGTAAAATATAGAATTTTTACACACTCAACATGTATTATACTAATATTCTGCCCATGGTAGATAGTGATCCCATTTACACGGGTCTTCATCGGACATACACCGTAAATACATTTCAAGGTAGCGGTTTAAAGCTTTAGTTTTCCCATTAGTTTTGGGGTGATAGGCGGTGCTCATACACAGTTCAGTGCCCTGAAGCCGTGCTATCTCAGTCCAAACTTCGCTCGTGAAAACCTTGTCCCGATCGGTGACCAGAGATTTGGGAATCCCATGTAACTTCACGACCCCTTGGACCAGAACCTTAGCTACTGTTGTGCTCTCAAACTTCCTTGGCAATGAGAAAAAGTGAGCATATTTGGTGAGGCGATCAACTACCACTAGAATTGACTCCTTCCCATTCGACTTAGGCAGTCCCACAATGAAGTCGAGAGATAAGTCTTCGAATACCTAGGAAGGAATAGGCAGCGGTTGTAGCAGGCTAGCAGGTTTCAAAGCCTCGCTCTTCATACGCTGACAAATCTGGCAATTCTTCACGAAGTTGCGGACATCACGTTTCAAATGTTGCCAACAGAAATTAGCTGCAATTCACTGATAAGTTCGATTGATTCCAGCATGTCCCCGATTTTAGAAGCATGAAATTCTCTCAACAACAAAGTACGTAAGGCTATTTCATTGGGCACAACGATGTATCCTTTAAACATAATCAACCCTTCCTGGTCCCTACAATCCTGGTGAGTCTAGGGGTTTTCCTTAATAGCTAAGTGCAGCTGATTCAACTCAGTGTCAACCGCAGATGTTGCGCGTATATCCCCAATTACACCAAACACCGAGCGTGATAAGGCCATACAACTACCCTTCATTTCTCTAGATAAGGCATCATCAACCGTATTCATTTTACCTGGTCTATATTTAATCTCGAAGTCGTAGCCGATCAACTTTGACAACCACTTTTGCTGCTCGGGAGTTTGAATTGTTTACTGATTCAATTCCCGTAGGGATCTCTGGTCGGTAATAATCACAAACCTACGGCCAAGCAGGTATTGGCGTCATTTACCTACACTTTGGGTGATGGCAAACATCTCCTTGTGATATGCAGAAGCTACCTGCATTCTTGGACTGAGTTTCTGACTGTAAAAGGCCAAGGGTTTGCCTCCTTGATGTAGCACAGCCCCTATACCCATGCCCGAGGCATCAGTCTCAACGATAAACCCTTTAGTAAAGTCCGGCAACCCAAGAACAGGGGAAGAGCAAAGGCAGTGTTTGAGTTGGTCAAAAGTTGTTTGTGCTGCATCAGTCCATTCAAACGAAGTCAACGCGCAACAGGTAGGATAAAGGAGCAGCAATATAAGCAAAGCCCTTTATGAATTTGCGATAGTACCCTGCAATCCCTAAGAAACTTCGCACGCCTTTGACATTAGTAGGTTGTGGCTATATTTTTATTGCCTCGATTTTCTTAGGATAGACAGCTTAGCCCTCTCTGGTCACCAGGTGTCCCAAATATTCCACACTTTGTTGGCCAAACACACACTTGGATTCCTTAGCCACCAACCCGCACTCCCTCAATCGGGTTAACACCAGCCGAAAATGTTGTAAATGTGCTTGCCAAGACTCACTGTAAATAAGAATATCATCTAGGAAGACTAGGACGAATTTACGCAAGAAGGATTTGAATACCTCATTCATCGTGGCTTGGAAGGTGGAGGGCGCGTTGGTGAGACCGAATGGCATTACGAGAAATTCGTAATGTCCTTCGTGTGTCTGGAAGGCTGTCTTGTGAACGTTAGAGGCGCAGATGCGTATCTGATGGTAACCGGAAAGTAAATCGAGCTTGGAGAAGAACTGTGCGGACCCTAACTCATCAAAAAGCTCATCAGCAGTGGGAATAGGAAATCTATCTTTAATGGTAATGGCATTAAGAGCCCTGTAATCGATGCAAAGTTTCCATGACCCGTCCTTCTTTTTAACCAAAAAAACAGGTGAAGAGAATGGACTCTAGCTTCTGCGAATAAACTATTGTTCGAGCAATTGTTTCACCTGACGTCCCAACTCTGTTTTTTTTGGAAATGTGGGTAACGGTATGGTTTCACATTGACTGGTTTGCTCGAGGGTTCCAAATGTATCGCGTGATCAAATTCCCGTTTTGGGGCAGAGACCTTGGAGTTTGAAAAATTTCCTGAAACTCATTAATCAGCTAGGTCAATTATGTTTGCTCAGTAATGGTTTTGGAAGGTTCCTCTGCAACGAACTGTAAACTATAACATTCCGCTACGCCCTTGGTTTCGACGATGCGTCGCAAAGATTGAAAACAAATCAGTTGTGGTTCACCTCGTGTCTCACCCTGCCAGACATGTTCCCCTTTACCGTGGTTGAATCGGAACTGTAACTTCGAAAAATCCATGGTCACGGGACCCAAAGTGGCCATCCAAGCCACCCCTAACACCATCTTCGTACCCTCTAGAGGTAACACATAAAAATCAGTATGTATCTCCGTACCTTGAATCATGACACCCAAATTTTTCACACAACCTTCATTCGGCAAAGATGCTCTATTTCCTACCAACACACGAAAATTTGCAGTAGCAGTGATTGGCAAACCCAAGTAATTAGTGGTGCGCGTCTGAACAAAATTGTGGGTAGTGCCCCCGTCAAGTAGGATGCACACCTCACGGCCTTGGACCCGACCCTTAACGCGGAGGGTGGTGGGCGTTACACAGCATGCCAAGGTGTTGAAGGAGACGAGGAATTGGTCGTCCGTGCTCTGACCCAGATCTGCTGGTGCCTCGTCCCCAAAGTTGTCCTCTAGAGTTTCCTCGTCGAGAAGGAAGAGTTGCGGTTCTTTGCACCGATGGCCTTTAGCATATTTTTCATCACAATAATAGCATAATCCCTTCTCACGGCGTGCTTGGGCTTCGGATGCCGTTAACCGACGAGCAGGAGTAGGGTTCAATTTGGGGGACAGAAGATCAAAAGGTGGAGGACGACCCGACAAGATTTTGGGTCCTAGAAGGAATTGGGTTGGGGTGGTTGGGGATGGGGATATTTTGCAGCTGATTCCCTTCGATGCCATTTTCTTCAGTTCAGCCGATTTTGCCTCATAAAAGCGGGCCAGAGCCAAGACTTCAATCATAGTAGTGGGCCGTTGACCCAACACGTCATGTTTAATGTCAGAACGGAGGCCTGAAACAAAGCACTGTGTAAGGAATTCCTCCAAAAACGCTGCTGTTGTGCGCAAGGCCATATCTTCAAATATGGTCTGGTATTCCACCACGATGGATGTTTGGACGAGCTTTGTCAATTGTCCCTCGGAGGACTCAATCCCGGTGATGGAAAATCAACGTCGAATCGTTTCAACAAGATGAGCCCAATCGGATAACTGACGTTGCCGTTGCATCCAACGGTACCAGCGTTTTGTCGTTTCTTCCATGCGAAACGAGGCCATCGTGACACGATGGTGGTCCTCTGTGTGATAGAAATCAAAGAAATCTTGAGCGGAAGCCAACCACTCCTCTGGCTCGTCACCTGTGAAGATTGGTAATTCGACCTGGGGCGGGCGAGGGGCAAAAGGAAACGCATCCTCCGAATCGGATCAGATTTTTGCTTTCCCACGGTTGACTGTAGCATCGACATCCTGTGAAGATTGAGCAGAACCTTCCAAGGACGCCGCGATAGCCGCCAATTGCTTGGCCATGTCTTGGAGGGGTTTTTTTAGTGGATTCATCCCAACAGTTTTGGTTCTCAGCGTGGCACTGCAACGACGCCGTCAATTCCTGAAGGGTCTTGATTGCTTCTGTGTTGTTAACCATGGCAAGCAATGAAAGCACCGAATTGTTATGAACACAGTCGCAACAGTAATGGAATGGAAGAAGGAGAAATGTATTAAAGGAAAAGGTTCAGTTTCTTTTTGGATTGTTCAATGAAATCCTTTGTTATCACACAAACATTTAAATAAAACACACACTCTCTCCACCTCAGTAACAGACAAAATCGGTTAAATTTGTTGGTGCTCTCCTTTCCCTCATTCCTCTGCGCAATGGTGGACATTCTCCTGTTTACTAGTCTCTTGCCTCGGAGACCCAATGGTGACGTGGTCCTCATGGTCTTGTACCATGACATGGTTAAATTAAATTCGAATTATTATTCTTAAATGCCAAAATGCAAAATAAAATTAAAGGTACTGATTTCTGACGTTTGTGGGGTGCTAACCCTTCCCCTCAGTAATCGACTTCCGAACACTAATTTTAAAAATCTCCGATTATTTTATGGTGTCTGGTCTACCAAAGTGACTGATGGCGACTACAATCTTTTCAAAACCCGAATTAAAGGAAAACCCTTAATTTCAAAATTAAATCGTCCAAGTTATTTTTCTATTTAAAAAACGGTTTCGACAACGATAGTCTTAAATTGATGGATCAAGAGGTTCATAAATCGATTTTGGGAATAATTGATGATGAGAAGTTGGAGATACTACAGAATTGCGCAGTTGGTTTTTGTCGTAAGCCAATGCAAAATGTGGATTTGGTGAGGGAATTTCATCGGACCAATCTCAAAGATTTTTGAGTGAAGAGAATAGCATGAGTCTTGTGAATCGGGGTCGAACTCGAGGGCTTTGGTCCCGGTTAATCATGGGCCCGTGATTGAAATTCCAAGGGCAGATAGGGCTACAATGATTAATTGGAACGGGATACGACATGTACCTAAACTGATTGACGATTTTTTATCTCCTAGTGAACAGGTTGACGCTAAGAGGAGATTGAGGAAGAATTCTCCATGCTCACCGTAGATAGCCAACAGATCCCAGTCTGATTCTAATTTTATGTGTCGAAAATACGGTGTTTTGAAGAAGGCACGAGAGACATTAGGTTTGGGTAAGTTGATTGGGGCTGAAACAGTGGGCAACGAGGAGGACATAGTGCGCGCAAAGAGGGATGCGGATGTTGTTGTGGAATATTCGAGGTCTTGGTTCAGGAGTTAGTACGACAACATTATTGTGAGATAGTAGTTCTTTAGGAGGGATAGATTGGTAACTGGGATTTGGATATCAGATAATTTTGGTTATGCATATACACAATCCATTGGTAGTTCGAGACGAGTAGTAGTGATATGGGATAAGTCGCATTTTCAGTTAGAATCTTCTATGGTGAGCTTTTGTGATGATTGAAGGAGTTTGGGTACTGGAGAATTGGAGTTGTGGTATAGTGGGAATTTAATGATTTTATTGATTTGAATGCTTTGATTGATATCCCAATGGGAGGTAAACAATTCACGTGGTTTGGCTCGGGTAATAAGTGTAGTCGGATAGACATGTTCTTGGTGTCCGATTCATGGCTAGAGAAGTTTGCGAGCCTCAGGGGGTGAATTCTACTTTCAATTGTCTTGATTCCAAAGAAGGAGGGTCCGATGGGGATGAGGGATTTTCGTCCAATTTACCTCCTCAACTCGCTTTATAAAGTATTGTCCAAGTGTTTGAGACGTAGACTACATAATGTGATTGAAATTTTGATTAGTGACTCATAGTCGGCTTTTGTACAGGGACGACGTATTGTTGATGACATCATACTTGTAAATGAAACAATACATTCAATGCAGCAGCAGAGGTTTAGTGAAGGGGTGATTTTGAAATTGGATTTTGCAAAATCGTATGCCTGTCTGAAATGGGATTGTCTTGATCAGATTCTAATTTGGATGAGATTTGATTAGGTGTGATGTCGATGGGTCCAAGAATATATAGGCATGACTAGGTTGTCCATTTTGGTTAATGGTTGTCCGACTAAAAAATTTGCGGTGCGGCAAAGGGACCCATAAATGCTTGCATAAATAAACCGACAAAATTGATCCATGTGTTTCAAGTTTCAAAACGAATAGTTCTAGCATCGACATGCAACGTGATATGCATCAAATGATGCTAATATAATGTTTTGTCCACCTAACAAAATAAATATACAAATTGTTGATGCTGAGAGTTGACAGACATTGAACAATAAAGGTAGAGATAAGGGTCTAGGTGATTGTGGTGGATTTAGATAGTTCACTACGGTAGATTTGGGCGAAAAGTCACGGTTATAATGGTAGTTGGTAATAGGATGAGTTATTGGGTCAAGTGGACTTAATAGCTGGCATTTCGAGATGCGATAACCGAGTATAGAGAGTGTTCCGGAGAATGCGAGCTCTTGAGGTCGTGGTGTCTTACATGTTGAAGAGTGGTGTGGAGAATAGGAGTTTCGGAGGAGCTACAACGAACTTTTGTGTCTTGAATGTTATCATGGGCCAAATTATTAAATTTTAAAAATATAAAGATTTATTGAGTATTTAAACTCATAATTGAAGGGCAAGTCTAAATTTATTTAATATTTAAATTTATAAAAACATAAATTATTATTTTACCAAAAAAATTAATTAGACCAAATTAAAGTTTTAGAGACTTATTATAAAAAATTTAAATTCGTAGGAGAGGCCAAGACCCCTAGGCCTGTCTTATGCTCTATCCCTGTTTAGCCGTAGGCTTAGGTGTCCTATTAATTGTTAAACTTCATATCTTTTTACAAGATTTAATTTTGTTTTCTTCTTTGGGGAGTTGTCTTTTATTAATAAAATTTATAATTGTCGAACATATTTTTTTATAATAAGAATAATAATGAGTCTACAATGAACAATACACACCGCTAAATTTTTATAAATATAAATTAAAACTATAAAACTAAATTTTTATAAAAATATTTCCCCTTTTATTTATCAATAATATTTGAGACAAGCATGTATGAATGTGAACAATATTTATTTTAATAACGAAATATGTAATTTTTTAAAAGTAGATGAATGATAATACCTTTATCCACAGAGAAAATAAATAATTTTATCGATAAATATATAGATTTAATAGAAAATTCTACAACGCTCGACCGGCACCGCTAAAAACCACTAACGATGAGCACCGCTGGGCATCAATAAATTAATTTATAAAGATTAAAAATCTAAAGGACTCAGCGTATAATTATAAATAATTTAAAAATATTAAGGTAAATTATTTAAAATAAAATATAAATTAAATTATTTTCTATATATATATATATATAATCTTTTTAATCTTTTTTTAAATAATTATAAACCATGAACCTAAAACGTGAAATCATAAACCCTAAACTCAAAACCCTAAACCCTAAACTCAAAACTCAAAACTATAAATTCGTATATTGGATTTTTGATTTAGGGTTTAGAGTTTAGAGTTTAGGGTTTAGTGGTTGGTATTTGATCCAATTATTTAAAAAAAAGATTAACAAAAAGTATATATATGTAAATAATTTAATTACTATTTTATTTTAAATAAATTATAATTATATGTTTAAATAATTTATAATTATATGTTTCGTCTTTGAAATTTTTAATTTATATTAATTAATTTAATAGTGTTCAACAGTGCTCATCGTTAATGGTGCTCAGCGATGCTCGTCGAGCATGATAGACTCATCAAAATTTAAAATAGTTGTTTTGGCTTTGAGTGTATAAGACATAAATAAAAGAATAGATAAAACTGAATAAATCCCTTCCACTTCATGCGCTCACAATCTATTACTCCTATTGATTTCTTGCCAAAATATACATATTATTCTCCGCTTTCCACTTTTTTTATTTCCTATTTATGAAAGGCTTAAACAAAAAATAAGCGCCCAAAGTTTGTCTTTTTAAAACTTTAGAGGCCTAAAGTATTATTTTGTAAAAATAGGTGTCCGAAATTTCAAAAATTATAATTTTAAACGTCTACCGTTAATGGGTGTTAAGAAAATCTTTAACCAATCAAGACTTTACACGTGCCACTAATTTGATTTTTTTTAACAAAAACACCTAAAAAAATTTAGTTTATCATAAAAACCCAAAATTTTGAAACTTTTACAAAACAGTCCCCAAATCCCTAAAATTACCCAAACATAAATCCTGAAATCGCCGCCGCTTCTGCCGCCGATCGCCGCCCCTGAGCACACCCCTTTGGTCGCCGGACTAAGGCAGTCATTTCCCCCAACTCGACATCATTGGAAACGGCGAATGGCGTGCGAGCCGAACGTCAATTTTGCCTTCGACGTTCGGGTGCACGCCGTTCACCGTTTCTGGCGACGCCGTGTTGGGGGAAATGATCGCCTTGGTCTAGCGACCAAAGGGGTGTGCTCAGGGGTGGCGATCGACAGTGGAAGCGACAGTGGTTTGGGGGTTTGGTTTGGGGAATTTTAGGGATTTGTGATTGTTTTGTAAAAATTGTAAATTTTCGGGATTTTATGAAAAACGGAGTTTTTTGTTTTAAATTTTAAATTTTGAAAAAATAAATAAATTAAATATACCACATGTCAATCATTGATTGGTTAAATATTTTTTTAACACCCATTAACGGTAGGCACCTAAAATTATAACTTTTAAAATTTCGAACACCTATTTTTACAAAATAATACTTTAGACACCTAAAATTTAAAAAATCATATTTTGGCACCTATTTTTAGTTTAAGCCAATTACGAAATAATAAAATTTCCAATCATATTTAGATACTTGGCTTAATAGCAACGAGGTAACTAATTAATGGAGTATTGACTTTTATTTTCTATATTTAATTCATGCGTTTTCATTGTTTTTTTAGCGTTTAGAAAAGTTTCCAAATAAGCTGTCATATCAATCGGGTAAATTATCCCGTGGGGTATAAATTTTTTTTTTCTCTAGCACTTATATAGAAGATGTATACTGTAACCCCCTAGACCCGCCTATGCGTTAGTACGGATCCTAAGAAGTCGCATTAGGGTCACTAGAGCGACCCACGATAAGATTTCAAATAAACATATAGTTAAACCTTTAAAATCATAAATCAAGTATATGATTTAAAATACAATTTCAGAAATCGTTCAAAACGATAAAACAATTATAATACAAGTTGCGGAAATAAGTTTCAGACTCATTTGTATAATACAAACATGACACACATGCCCCCTAGTTACACAGATGCCATACTCCCTGTCGAGCCGAAGAACTCCCATACCGACGTTGATAGGTGCAACTTGTCTGATCTTTTGTCCTGAGATGGTAAAAACAACATGAGCTTGAGAAAGCTCAGTAATACAAAACTACTAGAAGATGCTATAAGCTCATGCAGATATATGGTAGGCATAACATTTTCATGATGTTTCAAGCAGTGATAGACATCTATTTCTGTTCTACTATTTCGAGGTTTCATCATACTCAAGAATAATGGTATTTGTTCTTTAATCAGACATTGAGAATTAGACGGAAATTATATAGGCTGGTAATATACGAGGTAGGAATCAGAGAGTTTGGCGTCTAGTGTGTTCCAATAAGTGTAGATAAACATACATAAGTACTTAACATCATATCATATGAGCACATAATAGATTAAATGCAAATGTTCAATGTTCATACAGAAATTTACAAGAACTACCCTCCAACCTTACACCAAAATGCAGTCCCCCAGAACTGCATCCATAAGGACTTACCCTAGGCTCGATGGGCATAGGTGCCACCTAAGGGGATGCCTTAGGTCCATAAGGACTTACCCTAGGCCCGATGGGCATAGGTGCCACTCAAGGGGAGACCTTGAGTCCATAAGGACTTACCCTAGACCCGATGGGCATAGGTGCCACTCAAGGGGAGACCTTGAGTCCATAAGGACTTACCCTAGGCCCGATGGGCATAAGTGCCACTCAAGGGGAGACCTTGAGTCCATAAGGACTTACCCTAGGCCCGATGGGCATAGGTGCCACCTAAGGGGATGCCTTAGGTCCATAAGGACTTACCCTAGACCCGATGGGCATAGGTGCCACTCAAGGGGAGACCTTGAGTCCATAAGGATTTACCAGCTTGATCAGGGCTGTACCGACAGAGACTTCATATCATAACCCAACAGTATACCCTAGATGACAATCGGTGATCAGATTTCAGACATGAGTAACATAATACATGTAACAGACATATTCTATTCAGAGTATCAGAAACAGAAGTTCATGCTTTGACAGATAAGTGGGCATACTATTGCAGAACTAACAGATCATGCGAACAAATTCGTCAAACAATCAAACAATACCATCACAGATTAAACGAACACATACCAAGTATACAGATTGAGCAGACATATATCAGGTAGGCAGAGAATGTCATCATATATCAAGTTTATCAAACATAATATTATTCATGATTAAATAATTATACAACCCATTCAACTGAATATATCACACATGGAACACACTAGGTGGGACAGATCATTTCTTGGAGATACTTGGCATTTACGGAAGGGGACACATTAAACTTTTGATAATTTGAACGGATTTCTAAAACGAGGTCCCTATTAGAAAGAGGTTAACGACTCATATCATGTATTCAAGAATTGATACATCAAGATCTTAGAAAGTTTTAGATATATTATGAGTACTTTCGTCATTTAAGCATACAAAGGCATTATGGTCATTTTGGTGTTCATGGACATTCAGGTAATTATACCAACATTGAATAAGCAATGGTTCACAGAACCCGGGTATCCTATTTGCTCATTAGTTTCCTAACCGGACATCGAAGGATTTCTAAATTAAAGTCTTTTAAGTTATCGGATATTTTCAGTGATATTCCGATTATTTAGGCTATCATGGCCTTTTAGTTATTTGTCTGTCATGACAAATTTTATACTATGGCACAATCATATCAGAACGAAAATATTAATTCTTAGGGGCTCTAACAATTTATTATATCTTCAAGATTGTTTAATGCGGCGTAACCCAACTTGACAATACTTACCAACGTTCAGATGTGAGTAATTAACGTGCATCAGAACTTAACACTGACTGTATTGTATGTCTGAACAGTCGGCCTCATACTTTACTATACGGTTTAACTTTGAGTAATCGAACATACAATCTATGCGGTTCTTCCTACCTTACATCGATATGATGAGCGATGGGCATACACGTGTCGTATTTCTCAACACTTAAGGGAACCTTAGCTATTTAAGTCTTATTAACAAATCCAGAATTTTGTCAAATACATAGTTACAGATTAACTCGGAAGGGTATTTCGGTTATTTTAGACTGAGATAAATCTACCATTTCTTTTTAAATTTCCATTTGGTACCTCCATCATTCACGTACTCAAACGAGATTAAGGCGTCCTAACTCTTCGCCCCTTTACAGACGATTCATTCATTACAGAACTTGAGGGTATATCGTCATTCAAATTAATCAGACATTTCGGTGCTTGAGGGCATTACCGTCTTTTTGGTCATTACGATCATTCTCATTTAATTCACTCATTACTGTCATAAGGATCGACTTAGAATTTCAACAATATTTCCAAAAAAAAATTCTCATTCGCGTGTTATACAGAGTTTGAGGGATTATCCAAGTTTGTTTCATATGTATTGCATAATGATGCCGAAGTCTTTCCATTAAAACATACATCTTGGGTAGTGTAAATTTCATAATCAGGTCGAATGTAGATTTTAGGTCATTTCCTTTATTAGAGGGGTAGTTTAGTCATACTTATGCAAGGGCATTTTCGTAATTTCAAATCCAACATTTCATACTCTGCATTCTGAACATTGGTTCTTAGACACCATTGATAGAGTTTCAGATTTAACTGTATTATTATTATTAGCACTTTTGACATTCATGATCTATTAATATTCTTATCCGAGTATTATACTCCTATTGACTTTCATACTTATTTTCCGTATCGAATTCAGCTTAAGCAGAGTTCACAAAACACTCATCATAAGCATGCATGCTTTAACCAGATATCAACATGTACATAAAGCATACAAGGGGTAGTAATGTATTACCTTAACTCCGAGCTATATCTGTCGATTCATGAAACCCCATTCAATTGCAATCGAACTCGAATTCGACATCCATCAACAATTCGTATTCAATGAGATATGAGTACCTTCAGTTACACAAATTCACATTTCAGTCCCTACTCACAGTACTTCTAATTGCAATATTAAAACATTTAGAAGTTCGAGTTCAAGGTCAGATTCGGAGGCTTTCGAATCAGAATTTTGCAAAACAGGCTTCAAAAACAGACTCGGGACGTCGAAAAACATAAAATAGGAGTTTTCGGAAAATTTGACTTTTTGGTCAACGGTCAAAGTCAACGCTGACATCAGCAGGTCAACGATGACGTCAGCGGGTCAACGGTCAACGGGGTCAGAGTCAACGCTGACATCATGCTGACGTCACTGGTCAACTGGTTTGACTCATTGAGTCAACTCGGGTGAGCTGACTCACTGAGTCAACTCGGGTGAGCTGACTCACTGAGTCAACTCGGGCGAGCTGACTCACTAAGTCGATCGGGCAGACGGGTCGGGTCGGACGGGTTGACTGGGTTTGGGATTTGGGCCAGACCGGTTCGGACCAGATTAGACCGGGTTGAACCCGGTTCACTTACCCTAACGGATTTCGCCGGAACCCTCGCCGGAAAGTCGCCGGTAATCCCCAAAACGTTCGATTCTGCCAAAAAAAATAAGAGAACACTGAACCTTTAATCGAGCCAACCCAAGAAACAATCCAACTAAAAAAATCTCGTCAGAAATTACCTAAAACGCGTGGTAATCATCGAAAGGCAACGCTGCTCCGTCGAAGGCTCAAACGGCGACCAAAAGAATAACAACGGCTATAGTTTTGCTTGCCGTGAAGTGGGGGATCTGGGTTTGGTGTCCGTCACACGAACAAACGGCGAACGGGGCTGGAGAATGCAAGGAGAAGTGACGACGGGCTCAAGGGTTTCTGTCGAACCTTTTGCCGGGTTTACACGGCAGACGGCAGCACTACGCTGCGAGTGGTGCTCGGGGTTTGGTCGGGACGAGGTGGCGGTCACGCCAGTGTGGGAGGTGACGTCCACGATCGAGCGGTGGTCGGAGATCTGAGCTTGGTCGGAAGGGTGGGGAGGTGAAAAGACTCAGAGTTTTCTAGAAACAGGTATATTTTTTTTAGATCTGACATGAATGCATTGATTAGGTTGGTGGGTGGTTCAAATTAATTTTTTTTTGTATACCGAAACACAAAAGGTTAAATAAAAATCAAGGCAAGATAAAATCAAAGATGGCTTTAGCCCGAATGGCTAAGGCAAGGGCTCATTAAGCAGGGGTCGCAGGTTCAATACTCAATGGCCACACTTCTCTATATTATTTCATTCATTCATTTTTTTTTCACTTAACTTTAAATATAAGCATATATTTTTTAGGGGTGTTACAACTCTCCCACCCTTAAAAGAAATTTCGTCCTCGAAATTTATCAGAGTCAGAGAAATACAGAAGTCATTCTTTCATCCACACTCGTGTTGTAATATGCTCATCAGAGTATCCTTGTTTCTCAGGACTTTCTCAGACGGTCATACATCAATCTGGCAACTTCCTCAGTCACTCAAACTATCATTAGACCTAAAGTTATCCCATTATACATCTCTAACAACGAATCAAAATAAATATTTAGATTCTTATCAAACTTCATATGGTGCTAAGCGAACACTTGTCTCATAACTTTTGTCATAAACGGTCTTAATCGAGAATAATAAGCATTCCCAACTATCAGAGATGTCATTCATACGACCCAGAATTATATTCATAATTCTTCTAGGTTGACCATCAATTTACGGATAAAGAACTATCCCTCAAATTCGGACGAGTACTCAAGGCTTCCAACAGAGCCTTCTAGAATCAGGACGTAACATTGAATGTCACTCAGGGGTGATATGTATAACTATACAACATGCCACACATGCAGGGAAGTCTTTCTCAAAACCAAACCGACCTAACCAAAGTTTTAAATGATTTGCACTTACCCTCAACGTAAAGGTCATACAATTGTTTTCTTTGTATATAACGGAGTAACTACCGAGTTTACTCTTTTGCCGGGTTCATAGACACCTCTCTCTTAGATTCATACTGCATTTATCAATTTTTTTTCATCAGGATATTTTCGAACATATCATTATCACCGAGCTACCTTACATGCAGTCTTATATCGATTACCTCATATGATCAAACACTTATTCATAACCTGATTCAGATCTTCAATTTCACATGCATAGCACTCAAGTTCTCTATCCAGATTCAAATTCACTAAGTTAATCCAATTCGTAGACAAACATTACCGATATTCCTTTCCAGTACAGATCAAGATATTATAGACAGAAGGGTTAGATGCACTTATTACAAGAAAAGGTTCAACATCGGAGTCTCGGCACGGAGGAGTACGGTTATGATCTAGGGGCATGCGCAGACCAGACACCCTATGACAGATGATCGGCCGAACTACCCAGAAAGACGCAACTCTAAGCTCTGATACCACTAAATGTAACCCCCTAGACCCGCCTATGCGTTAGTACGGATCCTAAGAAGTCGCATTAGGGTCACTAGAGCGACCCACGATAAGATTTCAAATAAACATATAGTTAAACCTTTAAAATCATAAATCAAGTATATGATTTAAAATACAATTTCAGAAATCGTTCAAAACGATAAAACAATTATAATACAAGTTGCGGAAATAAGTTTCAGACTCATTTGTATAATACAAACACGACACACATGCCCCCTAGTTACACAGATGCCATACTCCCTGTCGAGCCGAAGAACTCCCATACCGACGTTGATAGGTGCAACTTGTCTGATCTTTTGTCCTGAGATGGTAAAAACAACATGAGCTTGAGAAAGCTCAGTAATACAAAAGTACCAGAAGATGCTATAAGCTCATGCAGATATATGGTAGGCATAACATTTTCATGATGTTTCAAGCAGTGATAGACATCTATTTCTGTTCTACTATTTCGAGGTTTCATCATACTCAAGAATAATGGTATTTGTTCTTTAATCAGACATTGAGAATTAGACGGAAATTATATAGGCTGGTAATATACGAGGTAGGAATCAGAGAGTTTGGCGTCTAGTGTGTTCCAATAAGTGCAGATAAACATATATAAGTACTTAACATCATATCATATGAGCACATAATAGATTAAATGCAAATGTTCAATGTTCATACAGAAATTTACAAGAACTACCCTCCAACCTTACACCAAAATGCAGTCCCCCAGAACTGCATCCATAAGGACTTACCCTAGGCCCGATGGGCATAGGTGCCACCTAAGGGGATGCCTTAGGTCCATAAGGACTTACCCTAGGCCCGACGGGCATAGGTGCCACTCAAGGGGAGACCTTGAGTCCATAAGGACTTACCCTAGGCCCGATGGGCATAGGTGCGACTCAAGGGGAGACCTTGAGTCCATAAGGACTTACCCTAGGCCCTTTGGGCATAGGTGCCACTCAAGGGGAGACCTTGAGTCCATAAGGACTTACCCTAGGCTCGATGGGCATAAGTGCCACCTAAGGGGATGCCTTAGGTCCATAAGGACTTACCCTAGGCCCGATGGGCATAGGTGCCACTCAAGAGGAGACCTTGAGTCCATAAGGATTTACCAGCTTGATCAGGGCTGTACCGACAGAGACTTCATATCATAACCCAACAGTATACCCTAGATGACAATCAGTGATCAGATTTCAGACATGAGTAACATAATACATGTAACAGACATATTCTATTCAGAGTATCAGAAACAGAAGTTCATGCTTTGACAGATAAGTGAGCATACTATTGCAGAACAAACATTTTCAACATTCATAATGTGAACAGATTGTACCATCATTAGTCAAACTAACAGATCATGCGAACAAATTCGTCAAACAGTCAGACAATACCATCATAGATTAAACGAACACATACCAAGTATACATATTGAGCAGACATATATCAGGTAGGCAGAGAATGTCATCATATATCAAGTTTATCAAACATAATATTATTCATGATTAAATAATTATACAATCCATTCAACCGAATATATCACACATGGAACACACTAGGTGGGACAGATCATTTCTTGGAGATACTTGGCATTTACGGAAGGGGACACATTAAACTTTTGATAATTTGAACGGATTTCTAAAACGAGGTCCCTATTAGAAAGAGGTTAATGACTCATATCATGTATTCAAGAATTGATACATCAAGATCTTAGAAAGTTTTAGATATATTATGAGTACTTTCGTCATTTAAGCATACAAAGGCATTTTGGTCATTTCGGTGTTCATGGACATTCAGGTAATTATACCAACATTGAATAAGCAATGGTTCACAGAACTCGGGTATCCTATTTGCTCATTAGTTTCCTAACCGGACATCGAAGGATTTCTAAATTAAAGTCTTTTAAGTTATCGGATATTTTCAGTGATATTCTGATTATTTAGGCTATCATGGCCTTTCAGTTATTTGTCTGTCATGACAAATTTTATACTATGGCACAATCATATCAGAACGAAAATATTAATTCTTAGGGGCTCTAACAATTTATTATATCTTCAGGATTGTTTAATGCGGCGTAACCCAACTTGACAATACTTACCAACGTTCAGATGTGAGTAATTAACGTGCATCAGAACTTAACACTGACTGTATTGTATGTCTGAACAGTCGCCCTTATACTTTACTATACGGTTTAACTTTGAGTAATCGAACATACAATCTATGCGGTTCTTCCTACCTTACATCGATATGATGAGCGATGGGCATACACGTGTCGTATTTCTCAACACTTAAGGGAACCTTAGCTATTTAAGTCTTATTAACAAATCCAGAATTTCGTCAAATACATAGTTACAGATTAACTCGGAAGGGTATTTCGGTTATTTTAGACTGAGATAAATCTACCATTTCTTTTTAAATTTCCATTTGGTACCTCCATCATTCACGTACTCAAACGAGATTAAGGCGTCCTAACTCTTTGCCCCTTTACAGCGATTCATTCATTACAGAACTTGAGGGTATATCGTCATTCAAATTAATCAGACATTTCGGTGCTTGAGGGCATTACCGTCTTTTTGGTCATTACGATCATTCTCATTTAATTCACGCATTACTGTCATAAGGATCGACTTAGAATTTCAACAATATTTCCAAAAAAAAATTCTCATTCGCGTGTTATACAGAGTTTGAGGGATTATCCAAGTTTGTATCATACGTATTGCATAATGATGCCGAAGTCTTTCCATTAAAACATACATCTTGGGTAGTGTAAATTTCATAATCATGTCGAATGTAGATTTTAGGTCATTTCCTTTATTAGAGGGGTAGTTTAGTCATACTTATGCAAGGGCATTTTCGTAATTTCAAATCCAACATTTCATACTCTGCATTCTGAACATTGGTTCTTAGACACCATTGATAGAGTTTCAGATTTAACTGTATTATTATTATTAGCACTTTCGACATTCATGATCTATTAATATTCTTATCCGAGTATTATACTCCTATTGACTTTCATACTTATTTTCCGTATCGAATTCAGCTTAAGCAGAGTTCACAAAACACTCATCATAAGCATGCATGCTTTAACCAGATATCAACATGTACATAAAGCATACAAGGGGTAGTAATGTATTACCTTAACTCCGAGCTATATCTGTCGATTCATGAAACCCCATTCAATTGCAATCGAACTCGAATTCGACATCCATCAACAATTCATATTCAAGGAGATATGAGTACCTTCAGTTACACAAATTCACATTTCAGTCCCTACTCACAGTACTTCTAATTGCAATATTAAAACATATAGAAGTTCGAGTTCAAGGTCAGATTCGGAGGCTTTCGAATCAGAATTTTGCAAAACAGGCTTCAAAAACAGACTCGGGACGTCGAAAAACATAAAATAGGAGTTTTCGGAAAATTTGACTTTTTGGTCAACGGTCAAAGTCAACGCTGACATCAGCAAGTCAACGATGACGTCAGCGGGTCAACGGTCAACGGGGTCAGAGTCAACGCTGACGTCATGCTGACGTCACTGGTCAACTGGTTTGACTCATTGAGTCAACTCGGGTGAGCTGACTCACTGAGTCAACTCGGGCGAGCTGACTCACTAAGTCGACTCGGGCAGACGGGTCGGGTCGGACGGGTTGACTGGGTTTGGGATTTGGGCCAGACCGGTTCGGACCAGATTAGACCGGGTTGAACCCGGTTCACTTACCCTAACGGATTTCGCCGGAACCCTCGCCGGAAAGTCGCCGATAATCCCCAAAACGTTCGATTCTGCCAAAAAAATAAGAGAACACTGAACCTTTAATCGAGCCAACCCAAGAAACAATCCAACTAAAAAAAATCTCGTCGGAAATTACCTAAAACGCGTGGTAATCATCGAAAGGCAACGCTGCTCCGTCGAAGGCTCAAACGACGACCAAAAGAATAACAACGGCTATGGTTTTGCTTGCCGTGAAGTGGGGGATCTGGGTTTGGTGTCCGTCACACGAACAAACGGCGAACGGGGCTGGAGAATGCAAGGAGCAGTGACGACGGGCTCAAGGGTTTCCGTCGAACCTTTTGCCGGGTTTACACGGCAGACAGCAGCACTACGCTGCGAGTGGTGCTCGGGACGAGGCGGCGGTCACGCCAGTGTGGGAGGTGACGTCCACGATCGAGCGGTGGTCGGAGATCTGAGCTTGGTCGGAAGGGTGGGGAGGTGAAAAGACTCAGAGTTTTCTAGAGTCAGGTATATTTTTTTTTAGATCTGACATGAATGCATTGATTAGGTTGGTGGGTGGTTCAAATTAATTTTTTTTTTTTGTATACCGAAACACAAAAGGTTAGATAAAAATCAAGGCAAGATAAAATCAAAGATGGCTTTATCCCGAATGGTTAAGGCAGGGGCTCATTAAGCAGGGGTCGCAGGTTCAATACTCAATGGCCACACTTCTCTATATTATTTCATTCATTCATTTTTTTTTCACTTAACTTTAAATATAAGCATATATTTTTTTAGGGGTGTTACATATACATTTAAGTTTCCAAGTTAATTTTATTAACACCAAACATCAAAAGAGGTTACATAGAGATCTTTTAACAAAAGTAAAAGTCGTTGGCACTTTTACTGTAACGACCTCAACCCGGCTTAGAAGAAAAATTGAAATTAAAATATTTCTGCAGAGAAAACTAAAATCGAAACCAAAAAAATTTAAAATTTCTTTTGATCAACCAGATATATGCTTAACTCCTATCACATTTCTTTTCGCTTATTCTCCACCCTTGATCAAGAATCATACGCAACCAACTGTAACAATGTTAATCTTTCAATAGACATTCAAGTCAATGGCTATGTTAATTCATTTTTAACTTAACAACTTTCATATCAAAAATTGATCACTCGTTACATAAGACATGCAGATACCAAGCAACTACCGAAATATATATATATATATATAGCTTAGTTAGTTCATCCCTTGGTGAGCAACTTCCATAATTCATCTTTATTAATACCATTTCCTTTATTATAATCAAGCATCCACTTTGCCTATAGATCATAATCATATTTTTCAGTACAAGCAAACATTCCATCTAGCATGTGAATCATGACGTTTCTTCCATTACAAGCAAACATTCAATCTATCATGTGAACCTTGACATTTCTTTCTATTTAACTCGATTGCTAAGCTTACATACAAACATAACACTTCTTTCAATATTACACGTATCGATTGTTAATCTTGTAAGCATAATTCACACACATTGAATAATCAGTGGCATAAAAGCTTCAATTTCATGCAAACATTAGTTATTTAACTTCTTACACCCTTTCACAAGATTGATATCTTATTTAAGACAATGACTTCTTAAGGTTTAACACTTTTTATCCATAATCCATAATATCATTCAATTAGGACTTCCATGCAATCAATCATACGTCAATCACACTTAGAGTTATACAAAGACATAATTTTGCCAACTTTACGTGCCTTTAACTAGGGGCATAAATGTTTATCTAACATTCCTTTAACCTATTTCACTTACATGTTTTTTAGGCTTAAAGGGAAGTTAAATTATTTACTAAAGCATGAATTGTTTAGATTAAACAAACATCTAACAATAAAACTATCACATTGTTTAGTAACATGGCAACCAAGCATAAAATACCAATCCCGGGCCAAGTATGAACACACAACACATTCAAGCTACGATTCAGGCTATGTAGCTAAAACATTCTATCAATCCTTCGAAACAAAACAGCCAACCACAACTCGTTTTAAAATCTTACAATCATAGCTCAACTTAATTTTTTTACATGCCAAAATAAATGGATTATATAAGCTTATACAACACTCTATGTGCCACCATCCTAAGAGTTTCTATCAAGAGCTTCTAAAATTCTACTTGAATCCAAAGTAGCAACTTGAAATCTTCGATTCCAATTAACATACACAAGCTTTATGACCTGCAATGCATGATCATGAAATGAATTAGGCTTATATAGCCTAAGTGAGGCAGTAACATTGACAGATAAAGCATTTCATACATAACATCAAAGTAACATACATTTAGGAACACAAGTTAATTAAATTTATGAGTTTTAAGGAGTACACTGGCTCTTCCAAGCTTCATTTTACAATAAGTTGATCTTTTCGAAGATCAACTTGGCACACGGGAGTCTTCATTAGACTTGATCGATATTCTTTAATTTCATTTCTTAAATAAATCTTATTAGTACTTTTAGGCTTTCAGGGTTTATCAATTCCAGGCTCTCCAAGAGCTTATCATTTCCGGACTCACCAGAAGCTTTATCGATTCCAGGCTCACCAAGAGCTTTATCCATTTCGGCTCACCTTGAGCTATCACTTCATATACTTGATTATAATTCTTTTGAATTCTTTACTTAATGTGAACATTTCAGATCTTTTACGGGTTTGCCTTGGATCACTATTGGTGATGAATAACATTAATTCATGCGATACTTAGCTCAGAGCACATAGCAGAGGCTAATATCGAAACATATCAAGAGGACATCCCCTAAGCAATTGCTTAAACAAGAGTACTAGAGGTACTAAAAGATCATTTGATCTTAACAACAAGAGACCGTAGTCTAAACATTTCAGGCATCATTGACAAGTCGTCGTTAACCGGTCAAAATAAATATAAATTAATCCTCTTTCAACAATAAATAAATAAAGAAATTGAGCAAGTATAGGGAAAGAGGGTCGATCCGCAGGGAGATTAGCTGGAATTGTTGACTTGAATTTGTTGAATCCGAAATCCCAGGAATGTCTGAAAAAGCAAATAAATAAAAGAAGGGGGTGATATGATTTGTGATGAAGTAATAAAATAGAGAAAAAGAACTAAAAGTAATTAAGAAAAACCAAGGGTGTAAATCAGCCTCGAACCAGCTCCTTCAATTCTTTCGATCATTGAAGTAAATTTTTATTTCGGGGATCATGTCGGTTACAGTCTACGAGGCCCAACCCGTCGTAACTTGTTCTTCTCTCGAGTAACCAATCCTCCCAAGTCTATCTTCGAAAGATGGTTCTTAAATAAATCAACCACGACTATCGCCGTTAAAATATTTAGAATAAAACAGGAAAAACCCGACTCAGAAATTGTCTAAAAGTAGAATCGCTTCTGATTTTATCTTTCCTTAGCGGACCGCCGCTAAGAGTGTTCATAGGAAGTCGAAAATTGCCACAGGCCGATCCTTCCTCCCAACTATGTTTTTAAGCGAATTCAGACCAAAGGGCCCTTTTTTGATTTGAAAAACGTTTAAAAAACTTTAGTAAGGCCGATTGCCAAACTATCTAAGCAGAAAGATAAAAATGATTTCCCCAAAAGTATTTAAGCAAGTTCAATTCTCACGAATCGAATTGACTTGGCTGGTTCTTGGCTTAAGAAATTTAGCTAAACATAATATTGATTATCATGCTTAACTTGGTTTTTGGAAAATAATTAAATAACATAAAATAAATGAAAACAAGAAATTAAAGGAAAATGGACTTCGATTAAAGCTAAAATGTTTACAAAGATAAAAAGACTCAAAAACTAGATGATGATCTCAAGCCTTCACCAAAGGTTGGTATTTATAGGCTTTAGATTTACAAAGATAAGAGATAGGAAATAATTCAAATTCAAATGTTGATTAAAATTCAAAAATAAAATTAATATGGATAAAAGCGATATGTCTGATCGGACTCTTCTTCCGGAACATTCCAGGAGCTTCTAGAAGTTGCCACGTTACTGCCACGTCACTGCCACGTCACTGCCACGTCAGATGCGTCGTGCCTGGTGTCGTGCCCATGATGCCAGTCATGACAGAATAATAAAAAAAACTGCAGAAATGCTCCATTTTCACTGCTATTTCCAGAGTTGGACCCCTACACAAAATGTAATGGAAACAATATGTATTAAGCAGCAAGAAGTCATAAAACTTAGAAAATTAGCAAGTGAAATATGTCACATTTGAGAACTCATCAAATTCCCCCTCACTTGTCTCATACTTGTCCTCAAGTATGTTTGAAATAACTTAAACCCAAGAATGCAATTCACAAACCATTACAAGCATCAAATAGAATTATAAAGGCTCTAGCACAAAGGAAGTTCTTGACAGAAACACAATTAACACCAAATAAATACAAGCAAAGAGCAGCCCTTGTTCCTTTTAATTTCCTATCAAGCATTGATCGAATCGTAGCCTAGTCTTAATCCTCACCAAGATACACTCAAGAGCACTCAAAGTGTTGTAAAGGTAAATCTTGAAGCAGAAACACTCAAAGTCATGCATGAACGAAGGTTTCCATAAGCTTGTAACAAGTTCAAATCTCCACTACTTATTAGAACCGAGGTGCAAAAATCATTAGGTCTTTATTCAAGGTGTAATGTGGGTTTAGCAAAGGATAAAAATATGGAAAGGAAGTAATCAAAGAAATGATCAATGCAAGAATTTTTTACACAACAATCAATGAAAACAAATGAGGAGCTTAAAGATGAGCAAGCAACATACATTTTTCTGTTCTTCGAAACTGTTTTTCTCATTTTTCTTTTTTTTTCCGAAGCAATTGCTTCCTTATTCTGTTTTTTTTATTTCGAAGAATTATGCCCTTAGTTTGAATTTCAGCTCCTTATTTGCCTAGTAATATAGTTTCTAGCATTTGATCAATCAAAAAGTGGTTAAGTCAAAGGAATGGGATGTAAGGCTAACAAAGGTTCACTAGGCGATGAGAAAGGGTAAATAAAAATGAAAAGGGATGGAAAAGGTTTAAAGCCTAATGCCTAAATCATTTTAAAACACCTCGTTCTTAGTGTAGTCTCGAATTGTAAGCAAGCCACAAGTTCTAGATTCCTAAGATTCAGGATGACACTCTCAAGCAAAATAAATGAGCATAATATGACGGATGCATGCTCAAGGCTCAAAGTCTCACAAAATTGGGCTAAATTTGATTAAGCTAGGCGAGAAATCTAATCAACACAATCAAGAGTAATTAAAAGAGAATGCCAAGCTGCAGATTACCCATATCATTTGATTATAAAAAATGCTCCAAGTCAAGCACTCCTAAGTACTCGAGCAAGTATAATATGCTAGATAACATGAAATGGCAAGAGAAGTTCAACTCAAGTTCAGTCAAAGTCGGACATATCATCAAACAAGCATAGGACAAGTGTTGTTGTACCCTCCCCCTCACTTAAATGAATTGCCCCAATTCAAGAATAAAATAGGAAAAGTTAAGGCAAAGAGGGGTAAAGGAAACTTCCCGTTATCAACGACGATTGCGGCCACGTCCGCGGCCGCGCCCAGGATGTAGGTATGAGAGGATTTCAGAAATGTTGTCCTCTAATGCGTGAAGACGGGCAGCAAAATCCGGAACATCGTGAGAGGGCTGCTCTTGGGGAGGAGGGGAATGAGGGGCACGTGGTGCGTTTCTGCGAGTGAAAACCCTCCTTGTTCTTGGCGTTAAAATACCCGGTGGATTGAAGAAGGGTGCATCCGGTGGTCCATCGAGTAAGCCCATGGAGTCCAAGCAATGCTCATCTAAAGCATCCATAGAAAAAGCGTAAGTGAAGTGCTCAATGTCAAAATTAGCTATTCTAGATGCAAGGTGAGTAATTAAAGGACCAAGGATTAAAGGACGATTATACCGGATGATGACTTTGAACTGACGGGCTAACCAAAATCCTAAGTTAACCTTCTTACCCGAATTCATACACCAGAGGAAGAATAGTTCAGTCTTACTTAAAGTGGCAGAAGCATCGTTACGTCCAAAAAAATTGTAGGCAAGGAAACGATGAACATAACGGAGCCCGGGATCTTGAAGCGCAATAGCCTTAGTAGAACGAGGGTCGAAGGCTATGTCTGTTTGTCCGGATAGCTCAAAATAAGCAGCATTCTCATCGAAATCTGCAGGAATCTCAAACAATGTTGTTAGATAATCAGGGTTTGTAACGTTAGTCACAAAACCCATAGCTAAATTAAACTCATTAACAGACATAGCAAAATTTTGACCACATAACCGAAATCTGATAATAGCAGGGGAGTCGGGCATAATGTAACTAGTTTCGGCAAAAGAAAATGTGGAGTAGAATTCAAAGACCAACTCATAAAACGTTCCACATTTTATTTCAGAATAAGCAGTCCATCCGATAGCATCAAAATAATGTGCAACAGAGTCAGAGATATTCAAATTGGCAATAGTATGATGGGGGATGAATTTGCAAACACGAAAAGGCCTATGTCGGATACTCTGAAATTGGTCGAGCTGATCGGCAGAAAAGACGAGGAATCCTTTGAGCTCTTCTTCTGCTGGTACGGCATATTTACGCCCACGCCTGTTTCTTTCAGGATTTTCGGTACCTCCTCTGGGCGGAGAGGGAAAGGATGATGCACTAGAGTGCTCTCCATAATTTGCAGAGGTCTGGTGATCTTGATGGAAACCGAATTCAGCCGAGAAGTCCTCTGTGTATCCAAAAGAAGGATGATACATTAGTAACGGTTGAGTAAAAATAGGGGTAGAATTTACCTCAGGATGTTGCTCTGGTTCGGCAGAGTGCATGGAAAAGGAAGGGTTTGTGGACTCCCTCTGTTGGGTATGGAACGAACGCTGCCGAAAGGGTGTGGACGAGTCCACAGTGGGCATTGAATAAAATGACGGCGACGGAGACCGTGGGGATGGCGGACGGCGGCTGGTGCTTGGGCCGGCGACGCTGTTGGAGTGGTGCGAATGGTGGCTGATGGTCGGGGAGGGAGGCAAAGGAATCGCGGTCGTCTGGGGAACAGGGTTTTCAGCCGGCGGAGTGGTGGCTTGTCGATGACGGCCTCCGCGGCGAGGAGGAGGTGCGGCGGAAGGCTCGGACTCGCTGCTTATTTCCATAAACTGGGGCGGTTGAAAACGACGCCGTCCGCCGATAACCATCGGTGGTTCTTGGGGGAGGCGGCGGGCTTGTTGCCTTGTGCGCGGTATTATGAGTCGACAGCGGTGGGGGCTTGAAAAAATCCGGCTGAGGTTTGTTTTGTGCGGTGGGGTGAGGTTTGCTAGGGTTTAATTGTTTTACGCGGAAGGGAAAGAAAAGGGAAGAGGGGGGAAAATTAGGGAAAAATCTGATGGTGTGCAAAGGATAAGGGGTGGGGCTATTGTGCACCGCTCATTACGCGTGCTAAAATGCACCGCGTTTAATGAAACGGTGCACTTTGATGGGGGAATGAATTGCCCTGCTCTTGGTCGACAGAAAAACCTGCAATGAGAGAAAAGAATTCGATCAGTATACTGGAACAAGGAAGAAATAAAAAGAATAAAAATGATAAATAAATAATAAAAAAAAACAATGGGTTGCCTCCCATTTAGCGCTTTGTTTATTGTCGTTAAGCTCGACCAATTCGATGCTCAGAGTCTTGGTTCTTCGAGGATAATTTCCTCAATGTGTTCGATGGGTGCGCTTTCGAAGAATGGTTTGAGTCGCTGTCCATTTACTTTAAATCGTGCACCCGAGCTATCTTCGATTTCCACGGCTCCATGAGGGAAGGTATTGACTACGGTAAATGGTCCGCTCCACTTAGACTTAAGTTTTCCTGCAAAAATTTTCAACTTCGAGTTAAATAGGAGAACCTTTTGTCCAATTGAAAAGGATTTAAATGAAATGTGTTTGTCATGAAATGCTTTAGTTTGTTCTTTGTAACGCTGTGCACTATCGTAAGCGTTTCGGCGAATCTCCTCTAGTTCTTGGATATGGAGTTTCCGTGTTTCGCCAATAGCGCTCATCTCCATATTACATTCTTTCACCGCCCAAAACGCTCTATGTTCAAGTTTGACCGGGAGATGACAAGGTTTACCAAAGACAAGGCGGTAAGGTGACATGCCGATAGGTCCTTTGTAGGCGGTCCAATATGCCCATAACGCGTCGACCAACTTCAAGCTCCAATCCTTTCGATTGGGTTTAACAATTTTCTCTAGGATTGACTTAATTTCCCTATTTGAAACTTCCGCTTGTCCGTTAGTTTGCGGATGATAAGCCGTTGATATTCGCTGCGTCACGCCATATTTCCTCATCAAGGCTTCGACGATTCGATTGACAAAATGCATTCCCCTATCACAAATAATCGCCCTTGGAGTTCCGAATCTGGAAAAAATAAATTCACGCAAGAAGTTAGTCGTGGTTCTCGCATCATTTTCACGGGTGGCTTTCGCCTCAACCCATTTCGAAACGTAATCGACTGCTAAAATAATATAAAGATTTCCATAGGACGAAATAAAAGGTCCCATATAGTCGAGTCCCCACACGTCGAATACTTCGCATATATGGATTGGATTTAATGGCATTTCGCTTCGACGACTTAGATTCCCAACCCGTTGACATCTGTCACATGATTTGCAAAAATCGTAAGTATCTTTAAATAAGGTAGGCCAAAAGAATCCACACTCGAGAATTTTGTGCGCAGTTCGCTTAGGGCCAAAATGTCCGCCACAAGCGTAAGAATGACAAAATTTAAGTATAGAAGTTACCTCGCTATTACTTACGCAACGACGAATTATTTGATCAGAACACAATTTCCACAAATATGGATCATCCCATATATAATATCTAGCCTCCCTTTTAATACGTTTAACCGCGGATTGAGACAAATTATTAGGGACCTTACCAGTGGCTAAAAAATTCGCCAAATCGGCAAACCAAGGGAATGTTACCTTAACTTCCATTAACGATTCATCCGGGAATTCATCTCGTAGGGGGAGTTCGGTTGGTGATGTCGCCAAACGGCTTAGGTAATCCGCCACCAAATTCTCGCTGCCTTTCTTGTCTTTGATTTGGATGTCAAACTCTTGTAACAAGAGTATCCATCTAATCAAACGAGGTTTCGCGTCTTTTTTGTTGATCAAATACTTCAATGCTGCATGATCAGAAAAAATGAGAATTTTAGTTCCTAATAAATAAGGGCGAAACTTATCTAATGCAAAAATGACAGCAAAAAGCTCCTTTTCTGTTGTAGAATAATTTCGCTGTGCCGAATCAAGAGTTCGAGAGGCATAAGCGATAACATGCGGTCCTTCTTTGGATCTTTGTCCAAGCACTGCGCCTACACTTAGATCGGAGGCATCGCACATGATTTCGAAGGGTAGCGACCAATCCGGGGGCTGCACTATTGGAGCGGAAATAAGCCGTGCTTTTAGTTCATCAAATGATTCTTTACAAGCTTTGTCCACATCGAATGGTGCATCTTTTTGTAATAGGCGACAAAGTGGTTGTGCGAGCTTAGAAAAATCATTTATGAAGCGTCGATAGAATCCTGCATGACCAAGAAAACTTCGAATTTCCCTCACCGAAGTGGGGTATGGAAGTGAGCGAATAACATCTACTTTAGCTTTATCAACGGCTATCCCTTGGGCAGAAACTACGTGACCGAGAACTAAACCTTTACTTACCATAAAGTGACACTTCTCATAATTTAAAACCAAATTATATTCAATGCATCGATTAAGCACATATGAAAGATTAGAGAGACATTTAGAAAACGAATCGCCGTAAACGGTGAAATCATCCATAAATACCTCTATACCTCGCTCAATGTGATCGGAGAAAATGCTTAGCATGCAGCGTTGAAAAGTGGATGGAGCGTTGCATAGCCCGAAAGGCATTCGCCTATATGCAAATGTGCCAAATGGACAAGTAAATGTAGTTTTTTCTTGATCTTCGGGTGCTACCGGTACCTGAAAAAATCCAGAGAATCCGTCAAGACAACAATAATGTGTTTTTCCAGCAAGTCTTTCGATCATTTAATCGATGAACGGTAGAGGGAAATGGTCTTTTCGAGTTTGGGAATTAAGTTTCCTATAATTGATACACATTCGCCATCCGTTTTGAACTCTTTTTGGAACCTTCTCACCTTCATCATTTTCGATAACAGTTATTCCCATTTTCTTAGGTACAACATGAATTGGACTAACCCACTTACTGTCAAAAATTGCATAGATGATGTCGGCATCTAACAATTTTTGTATTTCTTGTCTTACCACATCCATCATTGGTGGGTTTAGTCGACGTTGTCCCTCCCGGATAGGTTTTGCGCCATCCTCCAATTTTATTTTGTGCATGCACGTGGAAGGACTCAAGCCTTTGATATCGGCTAATGTCCATCCGATTGCTTCTCTATGGATGATCAACGTAGCAATTAACTCCTCCTCTTGTTGTGACAACAATATGTTTGATATGATGACGGGTAGAGTTTCTTTGTCGCCCAAGTATGCATATTTCAAGTGTGGTGGGAGTTGTTTCAATTCTAACTGAGGTGCCTGCAAAATTGAGGGGAGCGGTTTAGATTGTGATGGAGTTAATCGAATTTCAGAAATTAAAGAGAGGGTAGAAATTGTTTCGCCTAAGTCGTCATCATTGAGATCTTCCAATTCCCTACAAAAATCATGAAATAAATCAGTTCCGATAAAGTCATTAGCCAAAGGATCTATAATATCAATGAAATTAAGGCTTTCGACAGAATTAGGATATTTCATGGCTTTATATGCATCAAACTTCACTACCTCTCCATCAAACTCCATGGTTAAAATGCCATTACGAACATCAATTTTTGTGTGTGCGGTTGATAGAAAAGGACGTCCAAGCAAAATTTCAGACCCAATATTGCTACGATCATTCTCCATATCTATAATATAAAAGTCGGCGGGAAAAATAAGATTATTTACCATAACCAGAATGTTTTCCAATACCCCCTCGGGATATATAATCGATCTATCAGCCAATTGTACTGTTACCTTAGTTTCCTTCAGTGGATCATTTGAGATTTTTCTATAAACATTTAAAGGCATGACATTGATGGAGGCACCCAAATCGCACATGGCCCTTTTTATTCCAACGTTCCCAATTTTACAGTGGATTGCAAACATACCTTGATCCTTGTATTTGGGTGGTAGCGGTCTTTGAAAAATGGCTGAAATATTCTCGCCAAGGTTAACCCTCTCATTTCCCGACAATTTTCTTCGGTTTGTACACAGATCTTTCAAAAACTTTGCGTATTTAGGAACCTTCCTAATAACATCCAAGGGTGGAATGTTGATTTCTACCTTTTTGAACACTTCCATTATTTCCTTTTCCTCCTCCTTCTTGTCCTTTTTCGTTAATCTTCCTGGAAAAGGTGGAACAGGTTCGTAAGTAGAAATAGGAATTTTAGAATCGATGTTACCTGAAGTGGGGGAAGATTTGTCCTTTTGGTGTTCCGAGGAACTCTCGGATTTTTGCTCGCCCTTTTTCGGTGGTTCAGGTGCTATCACGGTTCCACTTCGCAATGTGATTTTGCTCACATTTTCCCTTGGATTGACTTCGATTTGTGATGGTAATTTTCCTTGATATTCTAGTCGCCCTATTGTTTGAGCTAATTGACTAACTTGTTTGTCTAGTTCCTGAAGGTGAGATTGCGTTTGGTTTTGGAACTTTTCTTGTGAGACGACTAGCCTTTCAACAATAGATTCAAGGGAGGATTTCTGAGGGGTTTGATTTGGGTAGGGAGGTTGTCTAGCTTGGAAGTTTGGATTCCTATTACCATAGCTAAGGTTAGGATGATCTCTCCACCCAGGGTTGAATGTGTTGCTTTGCGGATTGTAGGGTCTTTGGGGAGGTCCGGGAAAATTGTTTAAGGCGTTGACTTGGGCATTAGTCGTTTCCCTCAACATTGGGCATAGATCAGTGGCGTGATCGTGCATAGTACAAATCCCGCATGCCTTAGCAACTCCTATTTCTCCTGAAACAAGTGAATGCACAATATTAGTCAAATTATCAATCTTATTTTCTAATGTAATTGTGCTTACTGAATGAACCCGTCGACTAGGTTCACTTGTAGAACCAAATTGTTGTGAGTTCGCAGCAATTGTAGAGATTAATGTTCTTGCTGCAGTAGGAGTCATGTTGATGAGTGTGCCGCCGCTTGCCGCATCTACCATTTTTTTGTCCATCGGTAACATTCCTTCGTATAGATACTGAAGGAGTGTCTGCTCAGATAAGCCATGTTGCGTACAGCTTGCACATAGCTTCTTGAACCTTTCCCAATAATCATATAGGGATTCATCGTGCATTTGTTGGATACTCAAAATGCTTCGCCTAAGTTCAGTTGCTTTTGCTGCAGGGAAATACCTGTCAAGGAAAACACGAGAAAGATCAGCCCATGTATTAATAGAATCCGGAGGTAAATAAAATAACCACTCTTTAGCCGTTCCGGCTAAGGAAAAAGGAAAAACCCTTAGTTTTATCTGATCCTCCGAAACTCCTTGCGGTTTCATGCTGCTGCACACCATGTGGAATTCGACAAGATGTTTATGTGGGCTTTCAGTAGGGAGGCCATTAAAGGTGGGTAATAGGTGAATTAGGCTCGTTTTGAGTTTGAATGGGGTATCACCGTGAGGAAAGGCGATACAAAGGGGTTGTTGCACAGTAGGGGCTGCGTTCAGCTCTCGAATCGTTTGTTCCGCCATTGGTTCTGGTTCCTGTGTAGGCTCTTCGACTGGTGTGGTTTCGGAAGTGGATTCTTGTTCCGGTCGTCGTGTGCTTTGTTGTTTCTTTTGCCGAAGGGTTTCGCCGTGAGTTCTACGAGCGCTTGCTTCGATTTTCGGGTTATATGGAGCTAAAGTACCCGGATTCTTCCTGGTCATAAAATAAAACAAAAATCAGTCAAAAATTGCCGAAAATAAATCTCCCCGGCAACAGCGCCAATTTTGACAAGTCGTCGTTAACCGGTCAAAATAAATATAAATTAATCCTCTTTCAACAATAAATAAATAAAGAAATTGAACAAGTATAGGGAAAGAGGGTCGATCCGCAGGGAGATTAGCTGGAATTGTTGACTTGAATTTGTTGAATCCGAAATCCCAGGAATGTCTGAAAAAGCAAATAAATAAAAGAAGGGGGTGATATGATTTGTGATGAAGTAATAAAATAGAGAAAAAGAACTAAAAGTAATTAAGAAAAACCAAGGGTGTAAATCAGCCTCGAACCAGCTCCTTCAATTCTTTCGATCATTGAAGTAAATTTTTATTTCGGGGATCATGTCGGTTACAGTCTACGAGGCCCAACCCGTCGTAACTTGTTCTTCTCTCGAGTAACCAATCCTCCCAAGTCTATCTTCGAAAGATGGTTCTTAAATAAATCAACCACGACTATCGCCGTTAAAATATTTAGAATAAAACAGGAAAAACCCGACTCAGAAATTGTCTAAAAGTAGAATCGCTTCTGATTTTATCTTTCCTTAGCGGACCGCCGCTAAGAGTGTTCATAGGAAGTCGAAAATTGCCACAGGCCGATCCTTCCTCCCAACTATGTTTTTAAGCGAATTCAGACCAAAGGGCCCTTTTTGATTTGAAAAACGTTTAAAAAACTTTAGTAAGGCCGATTGCCAAACTATCTAAGCAGAAAGATAAAAATGATTTCCCCAAAAGTATTTAAGGTAGTTCAATTCTCACGAATCGAATTGACTTGGCTGGTTCTTGGCTTAAGAAATTTAGCTAAACATAATATTGATTATCATGCTTAACTTGGTTTTTGGAAAATAATTAAATAACATAAAATAAATGAAAACAAGAAATTAAAGGAAAATGGACTTCGATTAAAGCTAAAATGTTTACAAAGATAAAAAGACTCAAAAACTAGATGATGATCTCAAGCCTTCACCAAAGGTTGGTATTTATAGGCTTTAGATTTACAAAGATAAGAGATAGGAAATAATTCAAATTCAAATGTTGATTAAAATTCAAAAATAAAATTAATATGGATAAAAGCTGATAAGTCTGATCGGACTCTTCTTCCGGAACATTCCAGGAGCTTCTAGAAGTTGCCACGTTACTGCCACGTCACTGCCACGTCACTGCCACGTCAGATGCGTCGTGCCTGGTGTCGTGCCCATGATGCCAGTCATGACAGAATAATAAAAAAAACTGCAGAAATGCTCCATTTTCACTGCTATTTCCAGAGTTGGACCCCTGCACAAAATGTAATGGAAACAGTATGTATTAAGCAGCAAGAAGTCACAAAACTTAGAAAATTAGCAAGTGAAATATGTCACATTTGAGAACTCATCAATCATCCATTAGATCCATATAAGTTTTATCTTAGTTTGATATTGGGGAAGTTGCTTCTTGTACAAGTAACTTTACTTTTAAAGCTAAAAGATATTTCTTAGGTTACAAGTAATCTTGATTCTTTTCTTATTTCAATAGCTTTTAACATATTCAAGCTTATTATCAATTATCCATTCCTCTCCACTTCAAGACATTCTATAATCGATCACTCAAGCATAGCAGGGCATTAAAACATAAGAAATGCAACATCATTCAAATTTAAACAAAAATGCCACGCTATAGATGTATGTTCAACCTCAATTAGCTCTATTTGAGCCTTTTACACAATGCATGTATATAATGCAATTCATCCACAAACAATTAATACTTAACAATAATGACTTAAACATCAGGATAACTTCGTGTTACCGGAGTCACACATAACTGCACTCAATTGTTATCCCAACATTATGGGATACCCGAATACACAATTACTCCTAGCTATCAACTAAGCCTTCTCCCCTTCTTCTTTCCTCATGGTAAGTACCTCAAAATAGGTAACATTCGATTAATATCAACCCATTGACAAGTCGTCGTTAACCGGTCAAAATAAATAAATATATAAATCCTCTTTCAACGATAAATAAAGAAATTAAATAGTTATAGGGAAAGAGGGTCGATCCACAGGGAGATTAGTCGAAATTCTTGACTTGAATTTTGTCGGATTTGAATTCCCAGGAATATCTGCAAGGAAATAAAAAGGGGGGTGATATTTGATTTCGAATGAAGTAAAAAAAATAAAATGCAAGAATTAAGGAAAATAATAGGAAAAACCAAATGTGCAAATTAGCCTCGAGCTAGCCTTGTCAATTCCTTCGATCATTGAAATAGATTTTTACTTCGGGGATCATGTCGGTTACAGTCTGCGAGGCCCAACCCGTCGCAACTTGCTTTTCTCTCGAGTAACCAATTCTCCCAAGACTATCTTCGAAGGTTGATTCTTAAACAAATTAGCCACGTCTATCGCCGTTAAAGTGTTTAGTTTTGAAAGTAGGAAAAGCCCGACTCAGAAATTGTCTTAAAAAGAATCGCTTCTGATTTTATCTTTCTTTAGCGGACCGCCGCTAAGAGTGTTCACAGGAAGTCGAAATTGCCACAGGCCGATCCTTCCTCCCAACTATGTCTTTAAACGATTCCAGATCAACGAGCTCTTTTGATTTGAAAAACGATTAAAAACTTTAGTAAGGCCGATTGCCAAACTATCTAAACAGAAAGATAAAAATGTATTCCCGAAGGAATTTAGGCAATGTTCAATTCTCACGATTAGAATTGATTTGGCTAACTCTTGGCTCAAGAAATTTAGCTAAGCATGATATTGATTATCATGCTTAACTTGGTTTTGGAAAAATAATTAAATAACATAAAATAAATGAAATAAGAAAATAAAGGAAAAGAACTTGAATTAAAACTAAAAATGTTTACAAAGATAAAAACTAAAATGATTGATTGATGATCTAAGCCTTTACCAAGGGTGGTATTTATAGGCTTAGATTTACAAAGATAAAGTGATGAAATAATTTAAAATAATAAACAAAAGATAAAACAATTCAAATGTTTTAAAATTTAAATGCAGGAATCTAATCGGATAAGCTGATAAGCTCTCTATGAACGTTCCAGAAGCTTCTAGAAGTCGCCACGTCACTGCCACGTCACTGCCACGTCAGACGCGTCGTGCCCGGTGTCGTGCCCATAATGCCAGTCATGACAGAATTATAATAAAAACTGCAAATATGCCTCATTTTCACTGCTATTTCCAGAATTGGGTCCCTGCACAAAATGTAACGAAAACAACATGTATTAAGCAGCAAGAAGTCCCAATAGCTAGAAAAATAACAAATGAAATATGTCGTATTTGAGCACTCATCAAATTCCCCCTCACTTGTCTCATACTTGTCCTCAAGTATGTCCGAAAAAATCATAAACCCAAGAATGCATTTCTCAACCATTACAAGCATCAAACATAATCATAAGAGTTCTAGCACGAAAGGAGGTTCATGAAAGAAACATAATTAAAACCAAATAGATACAAGCAAAGAGCAGCCCTTGTCTTTTTCAATTACCTATCAAGCATTAATCAAATCTTAGCCTAGTCTTAATCCTCACCAAGATACACTCAAGAGAACTCAAAGTGTTTTAAAGGTAAATTTGAAGCAGAAACACTCAAAGTCAATCATGAATAAAGGTTTCCATATGCTTGTAACAAGTTCAATTCTCCACTACTTATTAGAACCGAGGTGCAAAAATCATTAGGTCTTTATTCAAGGTGTAATGAGGGTTTAGGAAAGGATAAAAAGATGGAAAGGAAATAATCAAAGAAATGATCAATGCAAGATTTCACACAACAATCAATGAAAAAAATAAATGAGGAGCTTAAAGATGGGCAATCAACATACACGTTTCTGTTCTTCGAAACTGTTTTTTTTTTCGGAATTTTTTTTTCATTTTTTTTCGAAGCAATTGCTTCCTTATTCTGTTTTTTTTTCTCTTTTTTTTATTTCGAAGAATTATGCCCTTAATTTGAATTTCAGCTTCCTTATTTGCCTAGTAGTATAGTATCTAGCATTTGATCAATCAAAAAGTGGTTAAGCCAAGGGGTGTAAGGCTAACAAGGTTTCACTAGGCGATGAGAAAGGGTAAATTAAAACGAGAAGGAAAGGAAGAGGTTTAAAGCCTATTGCCTAAATCATTTTAAAGCACCTTGTTCTTAGTGTAGTCTCGAATTGTAAGCAAGCCACAAGTTCTAGATTCCTAAAATTCAAGATGACACTCTCAAGCAAAATGAATGAGCATAATATGAAGGATGCATGCTCAAGGCTCAAAGTCTCACAAAATTGGGCTAAATTTGATTAAGATAGGCGAGAAATCTAATTAACACAATCAAGAGTAATTAAAAGAGAATGTCAAGCTGAAGAATACCCATATCATTTGGTTATCAAAAATGCTCCAATACAATCATTCCTAAGCACTAGAAAAAGTACAACATGCTGGACAACAAGTAATGGCAAAAAAAATTTCATCTCAAGGTTTAATCAAAATCAAAACATATTATCAAACAAGTTACGACAAGTGGTAATTTATTACCCTCTCCCTCACTTAAATGAATTGCCCCAATTCAAAATAAAAATAAAGAAAATGAGGAACAAATAAGGGTAAAAGATACTCCCCGTGAGTGATGAAATTGAGTCCACCGTTGGAATAGAGTGGAATGAGGGAGACGGTGAATGAGGAGGAGGAGCACGGCGGGAGTTGCATGGGCCAGCGGCGGTGGTAATCCTTGAACGGCGGTTGACGAACAGTGCTGGAGCCGGTGCAGTGAAGGGCGATTTGGCATTTTCGTTGGGCACCCGTCGAATGGTTGCCGGTCTTCGGCCACCACGGTAGGGAGGAGAAATGGGGACTGGTCGGAATCACTGGGCACCTCCACGAAGGCCGTCGACGCAACGAATCGTCACCCAGAACGGTACGTGGGTAGAGGCTCGACCCGGTCTTGGCGTTATATGCGGACCATTGGTGGTGGTGCGGTTTTGGTGGGGCTCGGTTTTGTGGTGATGACGTGAATAAGATGATGCGGGTGGGGAAAAGGAAGGAGACGAAATGGGGGGATTTAGGGAAAAATAAATAAATAAAAGAAATGGGTTGATTGGCTGCGGGAGATATTTGGGTGGTCAAAGGCTAAAGGCTAAAGGGTTTGGCTAAAATGCACCGCAGACCATGGGTTTTGCTAACGTGCACCGTTTAATGAAACGGTGCACTCCAATGCTTATGGTCGAAATGTGCTGCTGTGAAGGGCGTGGCTTGGCTTGCTGTGTGCGAAAAGAAACCTGCAGAGGGAAAGAAAAATTTATTAAGGCAACAAAAGAAAATGAAAAATAAAGAAGCATAAATTAAATAAAAAAAGGAAGTAAAAATTGACGAAAAATAAATCAATGGGTTGCCTCCCATTTAGCGCTTTGTTTAACGTCGTTTAGCTCGACGACCTTTGCTAAATTTTTGGCTCTTCAAAATAAAGGTCTTCAAATAATCGATAATGTCCATCGCTCGTCGTTTTAACATCTTCCTTCATCTTTCTTTTTGTGCGCAAAACAACAACTAAGCTTCTACCTCCTTCCCAAGACGACAACTTACTCAAGATGATGTTTGGCAAAGTTTGGTTGTCGCCTAAAAATATATAATCAAACCATTCCAACCTTGGCTTTGGTTCCTCTAAAATTGATGGAAAATGTTTAGTTCGAATTGGAATTAATCGAAATTCAGAAAGGGAAGAAAGATTTGAAATGATTTCGCCTTTGTTTTTATCGTCGAGATCTGCGAATTCCCTACAAAATTCATAACACAAATTAGTTTCGATCAAATCATCAGCTAACGGATCTATAATATCAACGAAATTTAAGCTTGCGACCGAATCAGGATACTTCATAGCTTTATACATATCAAATTTAACTACTTCCCCCATCAAATTCCATAGTTAAAATGCCGTCGCGGACATCAATCTTTGTATGCGCATTTGATAGGAAAGGTCGGCCAAGCAAGATTTCGGATCCGTTATTGCTGCGATCATTTTCCATGTCAATAATGTAAAAATCAGCAGGAAAAATAAGATTTTTTACCTGTACCAACACGTTTTCTAGAACTCCCTCGGGGTAGATAACTGAACGATCAGCTAGTTGAATCGTCACTCGCGTTTCCTTCAAAGGTTCAGTCGACATTTTGTTGTAGACGCTTAACGGCATGACGTTGATAGATGCGCGTAAATCGCACATCGCTCTTTTTATCCCAACATTTCCAATTTTACAAGGAACCACAAACATACCTTGGTCCTTGTACTTTGGCGGCAATGGTCTTTGAAGAATAGCCGAAACGTTCTCACCAAGGTTAACTTTTTCATTCCCGGATAGTCGCCTTCGGTTTGTGCATAAGTCCTTCAAGAACCTTGCATATTTGGGCACTTTTCGAATAACATCAAGAAGTGGAATATTAATTTCCACTTTCTTGAATACATCCAAAATTTCCTTCTCTTCCTCCTTTTTATCACGTTTCGCCAATCTACCTGGAAAAGGAGGAACAGGTTCGTAAGTAGAAACAGAAATATTAGATTTAGAGTTACCTGCAGTGGGTGGAGATTTTTCGTTCTGGTCCTTCGAAGAATTGCCTTGCTCCTCGGATTTTTGCTCATCTTGCTTGGGCGGTTTAGGCGTTATCACTGTTCCACTACGCAAAGTTATCGCACTAACGTTTTCCCTTGGGTTGGTTTCGGTTTGGGATGGTAACTTTCCCTGGGATTCTATACGGCTAACGGCTTGAGCTAGTTGGCTTATTTGTTTGTCGATTTGCTGGAGATAGGATTGTGTTTGGGTTTGGAATTTTTCCTGCGAAACTGCCAATCTCTCAACAATAGACTCAAGCGATGATTTTTGGGGTGCTTGGTTTTGGTAGGGAGGTTGTTGCCTAGGTTGGTAATTCGGGTTCTGATTACCGTAGCTCAAGTTTGGGTGATCTCTCCAATCGGGATTGAAGGTATTGCTATGTGGGTTATAGGGTCTTTGGGGAGGTCCGGGAAAATTGTTCAAGGCGTTGACTTGGGCATTAGTCGTTTCCCTTAACATTGGGCATAGATCGGTGGCGTGATCGTGCATAGTACAAATCCCACATGCCTTAGCAGCTTTTATCTCCCCTGAAACAAGAGAATACACAATATTAGTCAAATTATCAATTTTATTCTCTAATGAAATTGTGCTTACTGTGTGAACCCGTCGGCTGGGTTCACTTGTAGAACCAAATTGCTGCGAGTTTGCAGCCATTGTGGAGATTAATGTTCTCGCTGCAGTAGGAGTCATGTTAACGAGCGCGCCACCGCTTGCTGCATCTACCATCTTTTTGTCCATTGGTAACATTCCTTCATATTGGTATTGAAGGAGTGTTTGCTCGGATAGGCCATGTTGCGGACAGCTTGCGCACAGCTTCTTGAACCTTTCCCAATAATCATATAGAGATTCGTCGTGCATTTGTTGGATACTCAATATGCTTCGCCTAAGTTCAGTCGCTTTTGCTGCAGGGAAATACATGTCAAGGAAAACACGAGAAAGATCAGCCCATGTATTAATAGAATTCGGAGGTAAATAAAATAACCACTCTTTAGCTGTCCCAGCTAAGGAAAAAGGAAAAGCCCTTAGTTTTATCTGATCCTCTGAAACTCCTTGCGGTTTCATGCTGCTGCACACCATGTGAAATTCGGCAAGGTGTTTATGTGGGCTTTCAGTAGGGAGGCCATTAAAGGTGGGTAATAGGTGAATCAGGCTCGTTTTGAGTTGGAATGGGGTATCACCGTGAGGAAAAGCGATACAAAGGGGTTGTTGCACAGTAGGGGCTGCGTTCAGCTCTCGAATCGTTTGTTCCGCCATCGGTTCTGGTTCCTGTGTAGGTTCTTCGATTGGTGTAGATTCGGAGGTGGATTCTTGTTCGGGTTGTCGTGTGCTTTGTTGTTTCTTTCGTCGAAGGGTTTCGCCGTGAGTTCTACGAGCGCTTGCTTCGATTTCCGGGTTATATGGAGCCAAAGTACCCGGATTCTTTCTGGTCATAAAATAAAACAAAAATCAGTCAAAAATTGCCAAAAATAAATCTCCCCGGCAACGGCGCCAATTTTGACAAGTCGTCGTTAACCGGTCGAAATAAATAAATATATAAATCCTCTTTCAACGATAAATAAAGAAATTAAATAGTTATAGGAAAGAGGGTCGATCCACAGGGAGATTAGTCGAAATTCTTGACTTGAATTTTGTCGGATTTGAATTCCCAGGAATATCTGCAAGGAAATAAAAAGGAGGGGTGATATTTGATTTCGAATGAAGTAAAAAAAATAAAATGCAAGAATTAAGGAAAATAATAGGAAAAACCAAATGTGCAAATTAGCCTCGAGCTAGCCTTGTCAATTCCTTCGATCATTAAAATAGATTTTTACTTCGGGGATCATGTCGGTTACAGTCTGCGAGGCCCAACCCGTCGCAACTTGCTTTTCTCTCGAGTAACCAATTCTCCCAAGACTATCTTCGAAGGTTGATTCTTAAACAAATTAGACATGTCTATCGCCGTTAAAGTGTTTAGTTTTGAAAGCAGGAAAAGCCCGACTCAGAAATTGTCTTAAAAAGAATCGCTTCTGATTTTATCTTTCCTTAGCGGACCGCCGCTAAGAGTGTTCACAGGAAGTCGAAATTGCCACAGGCCGATCCTTCCTCCCAACTATGTCTTTAAGCGATTCCAGATCAACGAGCTCTTTTGATTTGAAAAACGATTAAAAACTTTAGTAAGGCCGATTGCCAAACTATCTAAACAGAAAGATAAAAATGTATTCCCGAAGGAATTTAGGCAATGTTCAATTCTCACGATTAGAATTGATTTGGCTAACTCTTGGCTCAAGAAATTTAGCTAAGCATGATATTGATTATCATGCTTAACTTGGTTTTGGAAAAATAATTAAATAACATAAAATAAATGAAATAAGAAAATAAAGGAAAAGAACTTGAATTAAAACTAAAAATGTTTACAAAGATAAAAACTAAAATGATTGATTGATGATCTAAGCCTTTACCAAGGGTGGTATTTATAGACTTAGATTTACAAAGATAAAGTGATGAAATAATTTAAAATAATAAACAAAAGATAAAACAATTCAAATGTTTTAAAATTTAAATGCAGGAATCTAATCGGATAAGCTGATAAGCTCTCTATGAACGTTCCAGAAGCTTCTAGAAGTCGCCACGTCACTGCCACGTCACTGCCACGTCAGACGCGTCGTGCCCGGTGTCGTGCCCATAATGCCAGTCATGACAGAATTATAATAAAAACTGCAGAAATGCCTCATTTTCACTGCTATTTCCAGAATTGGGTCCCTGCACAAAATGTAACGAAAACAACATGTATTAAGCAGCAAGAAGTCCCAATAGCTAGAAAAATAACAAATGAAATATGTCATATTTGAGCACTCATCAATCAACCCAATTCATTTACCAAAATACGATTGTATACAAATACATCCAACTAATCCATTAATGCTCTTTACTGAGCAAAACAGTTCATATCCCATGTATACCCCAAACTAAACATGGCAAAACAGTCCATAATTAGTCTATATATGCTTAAAGCAGACCAATTTAATTTCTTCACATGTATAGACTTTTAACAGTCCTTGCTACATTTTAACATTATCAAAACAGTCCTCTTAACAAAGATATCAAGCAAGGCAGTCCATTGTACAATTACACACACATTTACATAAGTAAAACTCTTCATTTTCATAGATTTTCACTTAGATCTCAAAACAGTCCTTAAATTTTCATGTTAACTTAAATTGTTTCAGCTACACTTTTATACTCAAACACACGACAATAAAAGCCCTTTACTCTTATTAAACAGTCCTATCTAATTCATATAGATGCAAAAACAGTTAGGCAATCCAAGATATATACACATGTACACTGTTAGGCAAAACAGTTTTACTACACTTATTTTACATGTATGAAAAACAGGGCACATGGTATTTGTGCATTTAAATAATCAATTCAATATGTTCAAAATTATTCTTATGTTGGTCAGAACAAAACAACACATTTACATAATTAATTTCTACCATTGAAATCAGCCAAATTCGACACTTAAACATCAAGTTGAGCAATTTTCTAACATCTTATATAACTGATGCTACCAGACAGATTGCACAACACTCAATTAAAATTTCATAACTTTCATTTTGTACACCATAATTTCGAACCGTTTACACCGTTGGAAAGCTACTCAACTAGATTTCTAATCATGTAGGCCTTTCATTTTTAATCCTTATGAATTAATACAGTTTTTAATGCAAAGTTACATCTAAATCTGCCACCAGGCAGATTACACTGTCCTAGCATAATTGTCTCTACAAGCTGTTATAAAACTCTAAATTCAGTATCATTTGTTTTAAATGTGTTAGAGCTATAGTTAGAGTTCATATCTGATTCTAGAATCAAGATAGAAAGTCTTGCTGTTATTTCTGTTATTCTGTTATTCTTAGCTACTCTTAGTTGTTATACCGTTAGGCTCAAGAAGCATCAGTCTTGTATCAATCTTGTAAACGTGTATAAATACTTCAAAGATCAATGAACAAAGTATCTTTCTTTTGGCCTTCAATATTCTCTGAATTCTTCTCCTTTCTCAATCACCTTTGCTTCATAATCCTTCATGGTATCAGAGGTTTCAACAATGGCTGAAAACTCTTCCTCTTCAAAACCTTTCACCAACAAAACCATATCAATTCGGCTTGATGACACCAATTATCTTTTGTGGCGACAGCAAGTTCTCTTTGCGATCGAAAGCCTGGCGCTTGTAGATCACGTTGATGGGACTCTAACCGTTCCAGCTCAGAATATTCGTGCAGAAGGAGGTAACACCATTGTTAATCCTGACTATGTTGCATATAAGCAACAAGATTCTGCCTTGTGTTCTTGGTTGTTGTCTTCAATCGGTTCTTCAATCTTGCCATCTTTAGTCAGTTGTAAAACTACGCTAGAGATTTGGGATAAGGTTCATCAAATGTTCTTGGTTTCTTCCACCACTCGAATTATGCATCTTCACTGTTCTTTAAGAAATCTGCGCAAGAGAGATCAAAGTATGAAGGAGTATCTCAATCAAGTTCAATCCATCTGCGATAGCTTAGCAGCCTGTGGAAATCCGCTTTCTGACACAATGCATATTTCTGCTATTCTCTCCGGTCTTCCTCCTGACTATGAGCCCGTGGTTGCTGTGATTACCTCGAGTCAGCAGCCCTACAAGCTCGATGGAGTTTGTTCTGTTCTTCTGGATACATAGGCTAGGCAGCATGATTTTGTTAATCAAAATTTTTTGGTTAACATGGCACAAGGGCCTGCTTTTGGGCCTCGATCTTTTAATGCCCATTACCCTTCTTTTGCCCAATATCCTCCTAACTTTCAACAGACTCAAGATAATGGCAGGTCGTCGGGTCTTGATCTTGGTCAGGGTCGTGGTCAGTTTCGACCGCCTGTTCCTGATCAGCGTCAAGGTGTTGTTCCGGCGTATAGTCGCGGTGGTTCGACTGGTTTTCGGGGTCGTGGTCGTGCTTTTCCTGGCCGGCCGCGTGTTCAGTGTCAGATATGCGGAAAATTAGGTCATTTAGCGATTCGTTGCTTCTTCCGTTTTGATCAATCGTATGATGGTCAATTTCTTGGTGGTGTTTCGGCGAATTATTGCAACTTCAATGATGAGTCTGAAGATCAACCTGTATCGCAAGATTTCTCTTCTAATTCAGATGGCATAACTGGTAATGGTGGTTCTGATTCCTCTGGCGTTGTGGCTTCCGTTGCTGCTGTTTCCGATGAGTTTGGGCTCCCATCGTACAGTGATGGAGCCTGGTACCCAGACTCTGGGGCTACTGCACATCTCACACCCGATGCAGGTAACATCGATAATCCTATTTCCTATCCTGGGTTAGGTAAGGTCTCTGTTGCAAATGGTATGGGGGTTCCTATTGCTAATATGGGTAATTCAGTTCTTAATTCTGTTTCTAGGCCTTTAGTTTTAAATAACATATTGCATGTTCCTAATATTCGCAAGAACCTTTTGTCTGTGTCAAGGTTTACCAAAGATAACAATGTCTCTATCGAATTTTTTCCTAACTGTTGTCTGGTGAAGGATCTGGCAACGCAGGAGCTAATAATGCAAGGCTTGGAAAGTGATGGCTTGTACAAATTGTCTTCTGATGCGTCTGGTTTGCCTGATACTTCTCAAGATTTCTTTTGTTTTTCTGATGGCTGTAATGTTGATTCTAGTTCTAGGTTATCTGAATCTGTTGGATCTGCTTATTCTCCTATTGCTTGTAATGTTTCTATGAAACATAACTTAGAACTCTGGCACAGAAGATTAGGGCATCCATCTTCTGCTGTCTTAGATCTTGTTTCTAAAAAGTGTAATATTTCTTTTCATGGAAATAAAGAGAAATTTTTTTGTGAAGCATGCAAGTTAGGGAAAAGTTGTAAAGTCAAATTTAATTCTTCTTCTACTGTTTATCATCAGCCTTTACAACTTGTTCAAATGGATCTCTGGGGGCCTGCTCCTTTAACCTCTAATAATTGCAGATACTACATAAGTTTTGTTGATGCCTATTCTAGATTCACCTGGATTTACTTTCTTGCTAATAAGTCTCAAGTGTTCAATATTGTTGTTTCTTTTATTAAACTTGTTGAGAAACAGTTTAACCACAAGGTTAAAATTCTTCAATCTGACTGTGGAACAGAATTTAAGCCTTTAGTTTCTTTCTTTGAACAACAAGGTATTGAGTTTAGGAATACTTGTCCCTATACCTCTGAACAAAATGGGATGGTAGAAAGAAAACACAGACATATTGTTGAGCTTGGCCTCACTTTAATGGCACAAGCTTCAATTCCTCTAATACACTGGTCTGATGCATTCTTTTCCTCTGTTTTTCTTATAAATAGATTGCCTACTAAGGTGTTAAGTGGAGTTTCTCCTCATGAGAAGTTGTTTTCAAAGCTGCCTGATTATAACTTTCTTAAAGTCTATGGGTGTCAGTGCTTTCCACTTACCAGGCCCTATAACAAGAATAAGCTTCAGTTCAGATCTATGCCTTGCACCTTTATAGGATATTGCTCAAGTCAACGAGGTTATAAGTGTTTAAGCGCTGATGGAAAGGTGTTTGTAACTCGGCATGTTCAGTTTAATGAGGAAAGCTTTCCTTTTAAGAAAAGACTTCCTGAAGATTCTTCTCCTAAATCAGAACCTGTTGTCTTCAAGTTTCCAGGTTATTTGAAGAAGAATTGCTTCCCTAGTGTTGAGGTTTCCAACAGTTCCTCTGATAGTGTTCATAATCAATATTCTGGACATATATCTGAGCATGGTTCTGCAAGTGATCATAATGCATATGCTAATGTTCAAGTGCATCCACAAAATCCTGCTGATGTTTCACGTCCTTCAGTTGGTGTTTCACAACCTTCAGTTGCTGATCTAGTTCAAACTCAGTCTTCAGATCTTAATGCTGCTGTTGCACAAGATCATTCTCCTAGCTATAGTGTTTCTTCAGCTCAAGCTGGAGTTCATGTTGATCTTCCTGATCCTCCTGATGATAATTGTGTATTGCCTGATAATCCTGCTGGTGGTGATACAGATGGTGTTGTTGTTCATGCTGAAGGTGGTGCATCTCTTAATGGTTTGTCTGATGATATTCATATGAGTCCTGGTAATGCCTCCTCAAGCTTGCGTGAAGAACAATCAGATAAAAGTTGTCCTGCAGAAAATCAAAATACTGGGAGTCTTCAAAGCTTAGTTCAACATCAGATCCCTGCTAAGGTAACCTCTTCTCATCCAATGGTTACTAGGTCTAAGCTTGGTATATTCAAACCTAAAGCCTTTCATGCTGAAGTAGCTATAGCAGAACCTAGAAACATTCATCAGGCTATGCTGATTAGTGAATGGAAAGATGCTGTTGAAAAAGAGCTTCTTGCTTTAATTCAGAAAGGTACTTGGCAATTAGTGAATTTACCTGCTGATAGAGTTCCAATAGGGTGTAAGTGACTGTTTAAAGTAAAAAGAAATGCTGATGGAAGTATTGCTCGCTATAAAGCTAGGTTAGTTGCTAAGGGATTTTCACAGCAAGCAGGCTTTGATTATGGTGAAACATATAGTCCTGTGGTTAAATCTGTGTCTGTTAGAGTGCTGCTTAGTGTAGCTCTAGCTAATGGATGGGTTTTAAGACAAATTGACATTGATAATGCTTTTTTGAACGGGGATTTGACTGAGGAGGTCTACATGGATCAGCCCCCAGGATTTGAACAGTTTGACAAAGATGGGAACAAATTAGTATGTCTTCTGAAGAAGTCCTTATATGGACTCAAGCAAGCACCTAGAGCTTGGTTTGAGAAATTTAGAACTCATCTTGTTAATGAACTTCAGTTTACAGCTTCCTTAGCTGATTCATCTTTATACTTCAGAAATAGAAATGGCAGCAAGGTTTATATCATGGTTTATGTGGACGATGTAGTTATAACTGGAAATGTGACAAGTGATGTAGACATAGTTATTAAAGAGATCAATGCAGCCTTTTCCTTAAAGGATCTTGGAAAACTGGATTTTTTTTCTGGGTATGACAGTTCAGACTGTTGAACAAGGCATTGTTCTTAGTCAAAAGAAGCATATATTAGAATTACTTGAGAAGACAGCCATGGTTGATGCAACTCCAACACCTACTCCAATGGTAACTACGCCTCAGCTATCTGCTCGTGATGGTACCCCTTGTTCAGAAACGGAATCTACTCTGTTTAGACAAGTTGTGGGTACTTTACAGCATATATGCTCAACAAGACCAGATATTCAGTTTGCAGTGAATAAGGTGAGCCAGTTCATGCAGTCTCCTCTTGATAAACACTGGAAGGCAGTAAAGAGGATAATTAGGTATCTAAAAGGAACGTTGGGGCATGGTCTGTTTTTTAATACTTCAACTTCTGCTACTAGTCTTGTTGGCTACACTGATTCAGATTGGGGATCTAGTCCAGATGATCGAAAGTCTACAGCAGGGTATTGCATATATTTGGGTAGAAATTTGGTTGCCTGGAGTTCAAAGAAACAGGGAGTGGTGTCACGATCTTCTACTGAAGCTGAGTTTCGAGGTATTGCTAATGCAATGTGTGAAGTCTTATGGATAAAGTCTCTATTGACTGAATTGGACATTCATCCTACTTCACCATCTGTTATCTGGTGTGATAACACCAGTGCCATAGCACATTCTGCCAATCCTGTGCATCATGCCAAGCTGAAACATGTAGAGCTTGACCTCAGTTTTGTTAGGGAAAAAATTCTTGATGGTTCGTTTCAGATTAACTATGTGCCAGCAGTTAATCAGATTGCTGATGTTCTTACCAAACCCTTATCTGCTTCGTTCTTTGTTCAACTTAGACAGCAGCTCAATGTTTATTCTGCAGAAGAGTTGAGATTTCTAACTGTCCCCAATGCATCAGATTCGTAAATCTCCAAAGAAGAAAGAAGAAGGAAGACATAGGAAGTATGTTAGAGCTATAGTTAGAGTTCATATCTGATTCTAGAATCAAGATAGAAAGTCTTGCTGTTATTTCTGTTATTCTGTTATTCTTAGCTACTCTTAGCTGTTATACCGTTAGGCTCAAGAAGCATCAGTCTTGTATCAATCTTGTAAACGTGTATAAATACTTCAAAGATCAATGAACAAAGTATCTTTCTTTTGGCCTTCAATATTCTCTGAATTCTTCTCCTTTCTCAATCACCTTTGCTTCATAATCCTTCAAAATGAAATCAGACATGACAAGCTTTCCAAACACATAAATTTTAGGTTCTAATTCCACCCATACAATTTATAACAATTTTCTAAAGTCACAGCTAGTGCAGATTCTATAACTGTTTACACAAGCAGTCCACCTTTCGACACTAGTAAGCAATAGCTTCTAATTCAAGCTCAAGCATCAATATGCATTCAACAAGAATCCATTTAAATACTTAATTCATTCTAGGCATGTTCTTATCATTTTCCCTGGTTTTTATACTACCATAACAGTCCAATCATGTGCCTATGCATACGAGACAGGGCAATTAGCAAACTTGTTCAAATGGATTCATTAAGGCAACCTCCTAATGAATTACTAACAACAAGATCTCAAATTCCAATTCAATCATCCAGTCTACACACAATCATGTATAAATTCGAGTACATCATACACAAAATTTCCTAATTTTGCATTATTAACTCCATAGGCAATTCGAATCATTAGTCCCAAGCGTAAAACAATCGTACAAACAATGGACAACATATAAAATTTCCAGTTTCAGTTTCTATATCATAACCAGTCCAATTATTTACCAATGTTTACTTATCATAATTTTCATAACAGCCCAGACCACAATTGTTCACATTCATACATGTTCCTTGCACTTCCAAATCATGCTCATACAACACAATATATACAACTATACATCTTTGTTTTTCATATGAACACATATAGAATTCATCCTCTTCCAAACTTGTCTATAAACAAATTTAGTCTCTACCCAATCAAACATTCATGCATAATATGCATGCATTCCTACCAACAATTACTCGATTAGAGAAAGAGACAACATATGAACCTTAATCAAGCAAATGGATCAAGCGCATGCACCAATCAAGCTAACTTTTCCAGCAATTTAAAGCTCTCTCTCACTAAGCTTTTTTTTTTTTATTTCACGGTTATGGAGGATAAGGGAGAAAATGAAAGGGGAGAAAGCTTAGCTTTTTATTTTCCTTTTTCCCTTACAAGTGCTGAAAATCAGCCTCCCCTAACCACTTGCTACCTTAATTTACATACATGTGTCCACACCCTCATGCTTTCTCTTGTTTAACATGCAAGCTCATTATTTAATGCATCATTCGACTTAGTCCTTTCTAAGTAGCTATCACATTTTGTTTTATTTCGATTTAGCCCTAAAGGTTTTTACTTAGTTCACTAGATAGCAACTAGAAATTGGAATTAATCATAGCCAAGTTAATGTATACTTCTAGTTTAGGTTGTGGAGTATTACATCCACATGATTCCATGAAGTCATCAGAAAATTTTTACAACTTTAGACATAATTTTTTATTCAAAATGGTTGCCTAAAATCGAGTTGGCGAAATTTTACCAGAAGTCATGTATTCTTGACATCTTCAAGTAGTCTTCAAGTCCCAACGACTTTCATAAGCATCGTAAAATCATCCATATTTGGTGAAATAAAATATCACCCATCCTATTTTAAGGGGGGAAATTCCGCACAACATCGGGAAAATTTCATGAAAAAAATCATTGAATTTAACATATAAATTATTTTTAAAATATTTCATCAATTAAATGACTAAATTATTGTATTTCAGTTTTCACTTGTTCTAATTCCCTTAAATCATTTTGTCATAAAATTTTGTATTAACATACACTTATATATAATTAAGTTTGGATCGTCTAACAAAAAATGGAATTAACTTCATGTTTCATTACTTTTCTCCACCTCTTCTTTCCTTACCCGAAATGCAGACACTTTAGAGACTATATAAATAAATGACATCTGAGAGTTAGGAAATATGAGGTAAAATAAGTATTAAACAGTGAAGTTTACAAGGAAAGTAGATCGTATGGAAATGGAAGGGTCATGTTTAAGTGTGAGAAAAGGTGCATGGACTGAAGAAAGAAGACACTCTTCTCAAGAAATGCACTTAGCCAGTAAAAAGGTTTCCCTTAGCAAAGGGAAAGCTTAATATAATAATATCTATATTCTCTATATCTTATCAATAAAGATGACTATAGGTCATCCTTTTAGATTACTTCCACGTGGGGAGGGACAACAATAAGCAGGTGAGTCATCACCACCTCATTTCCTTTTGATTTTGTCCTTCAAACATATTCAAATCAGAGGACTCGTTTTGAAACGTGTGAAGTTGTATCAAAACGGCTAAGAAAAAGTTCAAAAGTAAGTTAAGACCGTTAGAACTGTATCAGAACGCCCTTTAATCGTTTCGAAACGTCTTACCTAGGCCGTTTCGGTACGAGTCTTACTGTATCAAAACGCCTAGCTTAAAAACATCATTTTAAGCATTAAAAGGATTTCAAATCAAAAGTTTGGACTCACTAAGGTCTCTCATCAATAAAAGAGATCACAACACTTAATGTAAATGCAATACTTAAGCTCTTCGGTGTAGGATTTTAGGTCGTTGGAACCTAATTCCTACTAGACCAGTTTTCAGGATGTTACAATTCTCCCCCTTAAAAAATTCGTCCTCGATTTTTACCTGAATTAGCATGTTGATCCTTGTCACATTCTTTAGGCTCGGATTCGTCAAGCGTCGAGTTCCTCGCACTTCCAAAGGATATTGGCCAATCTCTTCTAGTTTTAGAAAATTGGTTAGACATGGAATTGATGGGGTTCCTCGGACAATCACAGATGAAATGTACCATTTTATTGCAAAAGAAACAAGCTCAAGAATTTTCTATGACACTGCCCCTCAGGGTGCTTACGTTGACAAAAGATACAAATGGGATACTCCATTTCTTGTTTCGAGCTATCAAAATTCTTAACAGGGTTAGGCATATATAAATAAAAGATCAAATTAGTCGGTAAGTCACAGTACACAATAAACAACTCCTAGGTGGAAAAGTAACACAATATACAATACATACAAGCATAGGTTTAGTCCAGAACTGTTGAATTTTTTGGTGCTCGATTCCTTCAACCGTTCTTGCTCGCCAAGTAGTGAATAAGTGGAATTTTGGGTGAAGGAGATGTGGAAGCTAAAATTGATAAAGACAAGATGATTTATAGTGGTTCAGCCTTCTAACCAAGGTCTACATCCACTACCTTAGCTTCCCACTAAGGATTTCAACTCAATCCACTATTGATTCGCCCCCTTTTCTATGCTTAGGAGGAAACCCTTACAAACCGATCAAGCTTTCTACCCAAAGCCTTGATCAAACCCTCTTTACACAGAGATAAAAAATAAGCAAACACAAATCCCTCTAATAGGTATTTGTTTGCACAATTAAGCTCTTACCCAATCCTAAAACACTTGAGAAAATCTAACAATTTTGGCTCACTAGTGTTTGTCTATACAAATAATTGACACTTAAGCACTAAGACACATTTTGATCATATGTTGTATTACAATTGAAGCATTAACCATTACTAGATGTTTGGAGGTTCTTTTTATACTCCTTAATGAGTTTGTAGCCGTTGGGGTTGAATTGGAGCCATTGGAGACTTCATTTCCCACCATAAATGCAGTTCTGCAGCTCACCGTTTCGAAACGATCGACCCCGTTTCGAAACACTCTTGAAATAGAAAGGGTCGTTGCAATCTGATGCAGCACCCGTATCGAAACGCCCTTGGCCGTATCGAAATGGCCATATCGAAACGCTTGTCCCCATATCGAAACACCCTGTATTTAAAAGGTAGTTGGGAAATAGACGTTAGGGGGTTTATAACCGTTGAGGTCAATGCCACATAGGCGTATCGAAACGGGTAAGACCGTATCGAAACTCTATGCAAAAATCTCACCCAGATTAAAACCCGTTTTGAAACGAGTTTTGAAATGTTTTGCCACTGTAAAGACTCATATCGAAACACCTAGAGGCGTTTCGAAACGCCTGGATGGTTTTGTTAAATTTGGCTTTAAAAACTCATGAAAATCTTTTTGAAATATCCCATAAACACAGTTTCAAGTTGTTTGGACTTAGAAAAGTTTTTGTATTCTTTTTAACTTTGTCCAAAACGTTTTTCAATTATTATATCAGAACATTAGTTCTACAATCTCCTCCTTTTTGATATAATAAAACCAACTTGAAAAATTGTTTGGGATTCCCCCCTTTAATTTTAAAAATGTGAATAAGAGATGAAAAGTTTAAAATAAAGTAAAGTTCTCCCTTATTCATTTGAAAATGCAATTTTTCAAACCAAACTCTCCCTCTTTTTGTTATATCAAAAAGAATTCAAAAGACATTAAGTTCAAAATAACTTAGGAGGTTTGAAAAGATAACAATAATTTAGAATTTTGGTTTTAAAATGGCTCCCCCTTACTCAAAGCATCATCATAGAATGCTAGTCCAACATATGTCATATTCTAGTTGAAATAAAAAAATAAATCAAATTAAACAAATAAAACAACTAGATTTTTACCACACTTGAATACAAGGGAGGATGTGAAGCCTTCCTTCTTCAAGTGTCTTTCTTTGTGTGCATGGAGCTCCCCTCAATGTTTGACTTGTTGATCACTCTTCATCATACCTAGCAAAAGACAATCAAGTAATTTTTGGTATCCAAATTGCTTTGGATCCGTAGACGTTAGTAGCACAAAATTTTGTCCCCTTAGGAATCTATTTTTCAATTTCATCCTTTTTAGTTGAAGTACTTAGTCCTTTTGGGACCCAAATACTTCTAAAACATTTACCATTTACAAATCTAAGGGCACTAGATTGTCTTACATAGAAGTTTGATTTTCCAAAATTATTTTTCTTTTCAAGCTCTTTGGAAATCAAATATTTTTCTTCTTGAACTTTATGAAGCAAATTTTGTAAATCAAAACATTTTTGTTCAAACTCTTCGAGTTTTGCTTCAAGTTCAAGTTTGGTTTTAGAAATCAAATCATTTTGAATTTTCAACTTTGAAATCATTTTATTGTTTTCCAAAATGTGATTTTTAAACTCTAAAACCAAATCGTCATAGACATCTTATAATTCATCAAAAGAATACGAACATGAAGTAGATGAATTAGAAGTTACCCTTGAATCTTCTTCGATGGCTATAAGGAAAAGGTTGGCTTGTTCATCGTCGGTGGAGTTTTCATCACTCTAAGTAGCCACATATGCCTTCTTCTTATGGCTTGAAATGTTTGCCCTCTTCTTTTTCATGGATTCTCGTTCAAGATCTTTCAAGGCTTTCTTCATGTAAGGGGCACACTTCTTGAGGAGATGAACTATCTCTTCTTCATCATCCTCCTCTTCACTTGAGTCTACATGGTGGCAAGTGGAGGATTTGAGAGCAATGGCATTTGTGTTGATACTAAGCCCTTTAAGCTTCTTCTCCCTCATAGCTCTAATCTCTTCCTTCTTTTTCTCCTCTTCTTTGTTTTTCTTCATTATTTGGTGAGTGAGAAGAGATCCCATGAGCTCATCAAGCTTCAAAGTTTTGAGATTCTTGGCTTCGATGATGGTGGTTCTTTTTTAGTCCCATGACTCGGGAAGGGAGTAGATGAGCTTCCGAACATGTTTCTCTTCTGGGATGGCTTATCCATAACCTTTAAGTCCATTGGTGATGGTGGAGAATCTATCGAACATCTTCTCAATGTCCTCTTTTGGATCCATCTTGAAGTTTTCACACGCTAGGTTGAGGAGCCCGATCCTGGTCTCCTTTACTTTATTTGTCCCCTCTTATGTAACTCCGAGCTTGTCCCAAACTTCCTTGTCACTCTCACAAGAAGACATCTTCTCATAGATGTTAGGACCAAATGCAAAAAATAGGATGTGCAAGGCTTTGCAATTAAGCTTCATCTTCTTGCGATCATCGGTACTCCAATCCACTTTCCTTTGTTGAGGCACGAACGAACCATCTTCTACTATGTCCCAAAGCTTGTAGTTCTTTGATTTTATGAAGAACTTCATCCTTGTCTTCCAATGGGCATAGTGTGTTCCGTCGAAGAAGGGCAGTTTTTCGATGGATTGAGCCATTGAGCCGGTTGTTTGAAAAGTTGACCGAGCTTGCCGGATCTTCTCAATAGGATCTTAATCCTCTTCAATTGAGCCAAGCTCTAATACCAATTGTTGAGTTTTTCGGTGCTCGATTCCTTCAACCGTTCTTGCTCGCCAAGTGGTGGATAAGTGGAATTTTGGGTGAAGGAGGTGTGGAAGCTAAAGCTGATAAAGACAAGATGATTTATAGTGGTTCAACCTTCTAACCAAGGTCTACATACACTACCTTAGCTTCCCACTAAGGATTTCCAATCAATCCACTATTGATTCGTCCTCTTTTCTAGGCTTAGGAGGAAACCCTTACAAACCGATAAAGCTTTCTACCCAAAGCCTTGATCAAACCCTCTTTGCAAAGAGATAAAAAATAAGCAAACACAAATCCCTCTAAGAGGTATTTGTTTGCACAATTAAGCTCTCACCCAATCCTAAAACACTTGAGCAAATCTAACAATTTTGGCTCACTAGTATTTGTCTATACAAAGAATTGACACTTAAGCACTAAGACACATTTTGATCATATGTTGTATTACAATTGAAGCATTAACCATTACTAGATGCTTGGAGGTCCTTTTTATACTCCTGAATGAGTTTGTAGCCGTTACTAGCCGTTAGGGTTGAATTGGAGCCGTTGGAGACTTCATTTCCCACTATAAATGCAATTCTGCAGCTCCCCGTTTCGAAACGCTCGACCCCGTTTTGAAACACTCTTAAAATAGAAAGAGCCGTTGCAGTCTGATACAACACCCCTATCGAAACGCCCTTGACCGTATAGAAACGCTTGTCCCCGTATCGAAACGCCCTTGGCCGTATCGAAACGCTTGTCCCCGTATCGAAACGCCCTGAATTTAAAAGGTAGTTGGGAAATAGCCATTGGGGGTTATGACCGTTGAGGTCAATGCCACATAGGCGTATCGAAACGGGTAAGACCGTATCGAAACGCTATGCAAAAATCTCACCCAGATTAAAACCCATTTCGAAATAAGTTTCGAAACGTTTTGCCACTGTAAAGACCCGTATCGGAACACCTAGAGGCGTTTCAAAACGCTTGGATGGTTTTGTTAAATTTGGCTTTAAAAACTCATGAAAATCTTTTTGAAATATCCCATAAACACAGTTTCAAGTTGTTTGGACTTAGAAAAGGTTTTGAATTCTTTTTAACTTTGTCCAAATAAATTTTCAACTATTATATCAAAACATTAGTTCTACAAGAATCGACTAAACTCTAGCTATGATACCACAAATGTAACACCCCCTTCCCGGCCTGATCGAGAACCGAGTAGGAAGGTGTTACCGATGAACGATACGGTGAACGGTTTAATAAAATTTCATTCTTTTACCAACACTTGAAGAATAATACATTACCAAAGTGCATCTTAATCCAGTTAATCCCTTATGAAACAATTTTAATCATTTAGGACTAAATTGTAACTAATACAAGTTTTAGGGACTAAATTGTAAATATGCTAAAATAAGGGTTCTTCTATGGAATTGATCATATTAAAATGAAATTCAAAGCAATTTTAATGAGTCTGTAAATTTTCATGCAATTCGAAAATCATTAACTTATCCAATTTAATCATCCTAAATACAATGACCAGGCTGTGAATAATGTAAACCTTCAGATTATGCCTTTTTAACCAACTTAACTAGCCCTGTATCGAAACGCTTAAGGCTGTTTCGAAATGGGTGTACGATGGTAAACCCAAGTTGACTTTGTCTTTCAAACCGTATCGATATGGGCAAGCCCTGTATCGGTACGGTTTGACCCTCTTTGAATTTGACTTGGACTCGTTTCGGTAAACGATAGACCTGTATCGGAATAGTGGATTCCAGTAGCAAAATGTTTCAGTACGGCTCTAGACCGTTTCGATACGCCCTGCTTCTTAAGTCCAATTATGCTTAACTGTATCGATACGCCATGACCCTGTATCGATACGGCCTGACCTGTGATAACAGAATTTTGTTGGATTTTAACCGAATTGACCTACCAAATGATGTTCAAATGCAATGAAACTTTACATACAATATTTCAATGCTATAAACTACTAGCATGTCAAATTTTATGATCATTCGAATCCGTTTACTATATTTTCACCTTTTAAGCCAAATATGCATATTAGGCCAGTTTCAAGCTAACTTTAACAAGCCATTTAAGGCACTAAAACCACATAGAACACATAGCATTTATGCACATAGACAAAACATCAAAATCAACTAGTTTAACTACTTTGCCACCATTCTAGGAGTTCATAGAGACAAAATAATTTACTTTAGGCTCGAGGTGACTTGCTGCTTTACCAACTAGCTCCGATCTTGAAGCGATAACTCTTAACCTAAAATGTATGGACAATGAATGCATTAGACTTACGTAGTCTAAGTGAGGTAGCCAATAACAATGAATGAACATGGTATGCCATTTATCATGCTTTGATGACAATCATAATATCAATTATATAAACAAACATGGCATGTTCTTCATTCATATTATAAGTATAGTATCAATCATTATATCATCAATGACAATATCAATATCATAATATCATGACAAAGCAATATCAATAACATTATGACAATAACAATACTGTGAAAATAACAATACAATGATCATATTTACTATTGTAATTACACATATAATTCAATAATAGTTCTTAATAGTTTTATTGATGTCTTTATTATTCTTTTAGCATCATTCGCCTTGGAACACTTTTGGACTTAGGTAACTTTGGTTCGATAGTTGATAATAAACAAGCACAAAGCAATGGCTTGTTTCAATACAGTATCAATGATTAAATGCTTCCGGTGCCCGTACTCTCTCTCCAATTGAACCTCCGTCTCGCCTAGGGTCATCACCCTTGACCCGTGTCTCATGGACCGTAGTCCCGATAAATGTACCAAGTACCAAGCCAAAATGTCCAAGGGCTTTTCCTTAATAATATTTTATCGATACGATATCTTTATCAATGCCTATAACAGTGTCAACAGCGAAGCCGATAACAGTGTCAATGACAATATCAATTGCAATATTTTCACATCGATATCGATAACAATAATTCAATGTCAATAATTAGATGTCAATATGCATACATCAACACCCATATCTCAATGGCAATATGCAATATCCAATATGCAATAATCAATAATCAATGTTTGATGCTCAATGATTCATTTAGTAATGTTTCAATAACTTCGATGACAACACAACAATACTTCGGACACGATTTCAATGCGAGACTTACCCTGGCTTACCAATATAGTCTACCAAGAGATTCGATGCAATTTACCTTAAGAAAATGTTAGCTATTCCAACGAAATCAACAACAATGAATTCGGAAAGGCTCCTCGCCTAATCCCAAGACTCCGACTACACTCACCTCGATAATCTGAAGCTTCTAAAGCTCTTGGATGACGACGCCCTTATCCCTAGCTTTTGAAGATGACGGTGGATGATCTTTCTCCACTTATTGAGCTAGGTAAACAATAGAAAATTGTTAGAATCAATATGACGATATCGATACTTGAAATAGCCATTAGCTATTAGACAAAAGCTTATCTCAAAACTTTTATCTTGAAATTGGACATTCAATAATTAAGAGAATCAATAATTGATTTAGGGTTTCCACTTACCCAATCGGTAGCTATGAATTGATATTCTTAAATCAAGGAAAGCTTAAGCTTAAGGATCACAAGTTGAGAGGTATATGCTTAGGAGCTCAAGGTGGAAGACAATGGAGGTGAAAGCTTGTTTTCAAGACAAGAATGAGATTTAGTTTCGGTGAAAAGCAAAGCAAGGTTGAGAACTCTTTTCTCCAAATTTTAAAAAAACTACCGGCCTAATCATTTCCCCACCTCCCACTTAGCCAATGAAAATGTTTCCTTAGAAAAGGGAAAGCTTAATATATTAATATCTATATTCTCTTTTATCTTATCAATAAAGATGACTATAAGTCATCCTTTTAGATTACTTCCACGTGGGGAGGGACAACAATACGCATGTGAGTCATCACCACCTCATTTCCTTTCGATTTTATCCTTCAAACATATTCGAATCATAGGACCCATTTCGAAATGCGTGAAGTTGTACCGAAACGGCTAAGCAAAAGTCTAAAAGTTAGTTAAGACCGTTAAAACTGTATCAGAACTCCCTTTAATCATTTCGAAACGTCTTACCTAGGTCGTTTCGGTACGAGTCTTACTGTATCGAAACGCCTAGCTCAAAAACATCATTTTAAGCATTAAAAGGGTTTCAAATCAAAAGTTTGGACTCACTAAGGTCCCTCATCAATAAAAGAAATCACAACACTTAATGTAAATGCAATACTTAAGCTCTTTGTTGTAGGATTTTAGGTTGCCGGAACCTAATTTCGATTTGACCGATTTTCGGGGTTTTACAATATTCTTTTCTCTAAACCTAAAACATATTTCTTCCAAATTATATGGTCAAAAATAGGAATGCCCAAATAGTTCATTGGTCAATTTAGTTGTTTACTCAAAGTAAAATTCATTAACTTCCCTCGCAAAATTTATAAATAGATTCAATCCATTTGAATACATTATTTTAAAATTTTTAATTTATGTATCTGTTTAATACAAAATTTCCTTACTTCCCCGAACAAAGTCCACTTATCTTACCAAAAAGTTTAAAACCGCCGTCGTCAATAGCTGGAACTTGTCCAAACGGCTGAGAAGAGAACCAATGTGAGATTTTAATATTAACATAAGAAATATGGTATTAAAATTTCAATCTTTGCACAGAATGAACTATGAAGAATGGAGAAGACAGGTGCAGTACTTGACGGAGGAGGAAATCATGTTTCTTTGGTTTTCTCTCCATTTGAATACAATATTACCAAGATAGCAGTGATTTTGGTTTCAGCGCGCATATATGTACTAGGAATGGGGTGAGTTGGAGTGGGCGGTGGTGGTTCTCACTTGTCACATGCAACGCAGTAACAACTGGGGGTTGCAACGTGCCACTGTTCTTTCTATGGGGAAGTAAAACTCGACTCGAAAAAATTAATCTATTCGATTTGACAGAAACTTGGAGTGGCAGCGGGGGTTGTCACATGCAACGCATTAAGAATCGGGAGTTAAAAGTTACACCACCATTATTCTCCGTCACTCAATCCTCTACAACAATAATTCTCCAACCAAGACCTCCTCCTATATCTAACCTTTCAAAAATTTCAAAAGCACACTTCCCATTCTTCAAACACCAGAACTTCTCCCGGATGTCCGTGAAGAATCATCCGGAGATCATTTCGCTACCTCCTTTGTTAGAGTATTATCTGTGATTAGAATTTGTTCTTTGTTAATTAGTTGGAATTAGTTAATTGGGCCAGCTGTTATTGTTAGTGTGTATGGTTGTCACAGCTGTGATGCAAGCTGTTAGTAACTGTCATCTGTTAGTTTGTTATAGGATCCGTTTCAATTAAAGAAAAGGTTGTTAAGTTTCTATTTCTGTGTATATAAAGGTGTATTTGTACAATGTAAAGATCAGCTTGATTGAATAAAGATCAGTTTCCTTTTCTTCTTCTTCTCCCTTGTGTCTCTCATCTTCTTCAAGTCTATCTCTCCTTCATCTATATTCTCACATGGTATCAGAGGTTTCAATGGCTGAAAACTCTACCAAGCCCTTCACCAACAAGTCTATCTCAATTCGCCTTGATGACACGAATTACTTACTGTGGAAGCAACAAATTATCTTTGCCATTGAAAGTCTTGCGCTCACAGATCACATTGATAGCAGTTTCTCTGTTCCTGATCAGCATGTTCTTGCTAATGGTGTTCGCTCAGTGAATCATGAGTTCACTCGCTTCAAACAAGAAGATAGTGCGCTTTGTTCTTGGCTCCTCTCCTCCATGGGGCCTTCAATCTTGCCTGCTCTTTTGAATTGCAAGAACGCTCTGCAAATCTGGGAGAAGGTGCGTCAAATCTTCTCTGTTACTTCAACTACTCGTGTAATGCATTTGCATTGCTCGCTTAAGAACATCCGCAAGCGTGATCAGAGCATGCGGGATTATCTTGCTCAAATTCAGAGTGTTTGTGATAGTCTTGAAGCTTGTGGAAATCCATTGTCTGAAACTATGCACATTTCAACAATTTTGTCTGGGTTGCCGTTGGAATACGAGCCGGTGGTGGCGGTTATAACGTCGAGCCAGCAACCTTACAAGCTTGATGGGGTTACTAGTGTTCTTCTTGACACTGAATCCAGGCAACTTGAGGTTTTGGCTCAAGATTCTCTTGCTAATCTTGTTCAGGGTTCATCCAGTTCTATGGGTCATAACCCATTTAATTCGAACTTGGGTTATTTGGCGTCTGGCCCGTCCAATACGGGTTATTCTAATGCTAATACGAGTTATGGGTACTCTAATGTCCAAAGATCGTCCGCTCCCCTTTTTCATCCAAATAACCCTAATCCCAATTCTGCTCGTGGTGGAACGCCGTTCAGAGGCCGTGGTGGAAGGTTTTTCCCTGGTCGATCTCGTCCGCAGTGCCAAATTTGCGAAAAGATTGGCCACCTTGCCAATCGCTGTTATTTTCGCTTTGATCAAGCATATGAGGGTATCGGAAATCCTATGGCTGCGAATCAAATCTCTTACTCTGATGATGATCAGTCGTTCGTTCAAGGGGGTTGTTCGTCTCTGCAAGGCCAGGATCAGAATGTTCAAGGTTTTTCTGGGCAACCGTCCTCGTTTACTTCAGCGTCAGATCCCATTATTGCTTCTGTTGCTACCGTGACTGAAGACTTTTCGTTTGGAGATGCTGCGTGGTACCCGGACTCAGGTGCAACGTCTCATCTCACTGCTGATGCAGGTAAGTTTCTTTCTTCTGCTCCTTATTGTGGTTCTGGCAAAGTTTGTGTTGCTGATGGATCCTCGATTCCAATTTCTGGAATTGGGAATTCTGTCATTAATTCTTGTTTGAGACCTTTACAGCTTAATAATTTATTGCATGTACCCTCTGTTACGAAAAATCTTTTATATGTTTCTAAATTCACTAAAGATAACAATGTTAGTGTTGAATTCTTTCCTAATTTCTGTGTTGTTAAGGACTTGATCACTCGTCAAGTGATGCTTCGAGGTTCTCAAAATGATGGATTGTATAAGATTGATTCTTCTGTTGTTGATGCTGTTGATTGTGCCTTGTTTGTTAATGATGTTTGTCATAAGAGTTTACTAGACAGTGGTCAATGTAGTAGTTCTTTTGTTCCTTATAATTTTTCTTCTGGCAGTAGTGTTCTTTCTTCTGCAAATTGTCTTAGTGCTGTTGATGTTAATGTCTGGCATAGGAGGCTTGGACATCCTTCTGTTGATGTTCTGTCTAAGCTTTCCACATTTTGTAATTTTGAGAAATTCAATAAAGAGATCATTTCTTGTGAAGCATGTAAACTTGTAAAAAGCCATAAGTTACCCTTTCATAATTCTAAAACTGTTTATGATAAGCCTTTGCAAAATGTGCAAGTAGATGTCTGGGGCCCTGCACCTTTAATTTCTAATAATTTCTGCTACTATGTTAGATTTGTTGATGCTGCCACCAGATACACATGGATTTACTTTGCTGCTAAGAAATATGATGTTGCTAAGCTTGTTATTAATTTTCATACTATGGCTGAAAGGCAATCTGAGTGTAAGCTTAAGGTTATACAATCTGATTCTGGTTCTGAGTTTAAACCTCTAGGTAAATATTTTGCTCAACATGGAATTCAATTTTTAAATACCTGTCCTTATACTTCTGAACAGATTGGTAGGGTTGAGAGAAAGCATAGGCATATAGTTGAGCTTGGTCTAACTTTGATGGCTCAGAGTGGTATCCCTTTTAAGTTTTGGCCTGACTCTTTCTATACTGCTGTTTATCTGATAAATAGGCTACCTTCCAGGGTTTTAGGGGGTTGTTCTCCTTATGAGAAACTGTTTAAAAAGGTTCCTGATTATAATTTCATGAGAGTTTTTGGTTGTCAGTGTTATCCTCTTACCAGGTCCTACAACCAAAATAAGCTTCAATTCAGATCTAAACCATGTCTTTTCCTGGGGTATAGCTGATGAGTGCTCAATTATGACATATTTCATTTGTTATTTTTCTAGCTATTGGGACTTCTTGCTGCTTAATACATGTTGTTTTCGTTACATTTTGTGCAGGGACCCAATTCTAGAAATAGCAGTGAAAATGAGGCATTTCTGCAGTTTTTATTATAATTCTGTCATGACTGGCATTATGGGCACGACACCGGGCACGACGCGTCTGACGTGGCAGTGACGTGGCAATGACGTGGCGACTTATAGAAGCTTCTGGAACGCTCTGGAAGATGTTATCAGCTTATCCGATAGATTCCTGCATTTGAATTTCAAAACATTTGAATTGTTTTATCTTTTGTTTATTATTTTAAATTATATTATCACTTTATCTTTGTAAATCTAAGCCTATAAATACCACCCTTGGTGAAGGCTTAGATCATTCATTCATCCATCATTTTTAGTTTTTACCTTTGTAAACATTTTTAGTTTTAATTCAAGTTTTTTTCCTTTATTTTCTTATTTCATTTATTTTATGTTATTTAATTATTTTTCCAAAACTAAGTTAAGCATGATAATCAATATCATGCTTAGCTAAATTTCTTGAGCCAAGAGTTAGCCAAATCAATTCTAATCGTGAGAATTGAACATTGCCTAAATTCCTTCGGGAATACATTTTTATCTTTCTGTTTAGATAGTTTGGCAATTGGCCTTACTAAAGTTTTTAATCGTTTTTCAAATCAAAAGAGCTCGTTGATCTGGAATCGTTTAAAGACATAGTTGGGAGGAAGGATCGGCCTGTGGCAATTTCGACTTCCTGTGAACACTCTTAGCGGCGGTCCGCTAAGGAAAGATAAAATCAGAAGCGATTCTACTTTTAGACAATTTCTGAGTCGGGCTTTTCCTGCTTTCAAAACTAAACACTTTAACGACGATAGACGTGGCTAATTTGTTTAAGAATCAACCTTCGAAGATAGTCTTGGGAGAATTGGTTACTCGAGAGAAAAGCAAGTTGCGACGGGTTGGGCCTCGCAGACTGTAACCGACATGATCCCCGAAGTAAAAATCTATTTCAATGATCGAAGGAATTGACAAGGCTAACTCGAGGCTAATTTGCACATTTGGTTTTTTTTTCTATTATTTTCCTTAATTCTTGCATTTATTTTTTTTACTTCAATCGAAATCAAATATCACCCCCTTTTTTTATTTCCTTGCAGATATTCCTGGGATTTCGGATTCAACAAATTCAAGTCAACAATTCCAGCTAATCTCCCTGCGGATCGACCCTCTTTCCCTATACTTATTTAATTTCTTATTTTATTTATTGCTGAAAGAGGTTAATTATTTATATTTATTTTGACCGGTTAACGACGACTTGTCAAAATTGGCGCCGTTGCCGGGGAGATTTATTTTTGGCAATTTTTGACTGATTTTTGTTTTATTTTATGACCAGGAAGAATCCGGGTACTTTTGCTCCATATAACCCGGAAATCGAAGCAAGCGCTCGTAGAACTCACGGCGAAACACTTCGACGAAAGAAACAACAAAGCACACGACGACCCGAACAAGAGTCCACTTCCGAAACCACACCAATCGACGAACCTATAAAAGAACCAGAACCGATGGCGGATCAAACAATTCGAGAGCTGAACGCAGCTCCTACTGTGCAACAACCCCTTTGCATCGCTTTTCCTCAAGGCGACACTCCCTTTCAGCTCAAAACAGGATTAATTCATCTACTCCCTACTTTTAACGGTTTACCTACTGAAAGCCCACACAAACATCTAGCCGAATTCCATATGGTGTGCAGCAGCATGAAACCGCAAGGAGTTTCAGAGGATCAGATAAAACTAAGGGCATTTCCTTTTTCTTTAGCCGGAATGGCTAAAGAATGGTTATTTTATTTACCTCCGAATTCTATTAATACATGGGCTGATCTTTCTCGTGTTTTCCTTGACAGGTATTTCCCTGCAGCAAAAGCGACAGAAATTAGGCGAAACATATTGAGTATCCAACAAATGCACGACGAATCCCTATATGATTATTGGGAAAGGTTCAAGAAGTTGTGCGCAAGCTGTCCGCAACATGGCCTATCCGAGCAAACACTCCTTCAATACCTATATGAAGGAATGTTACCAATGGACAAAAAGATGGTAGACGCGGCAAGCGGTGGCGCGCTCGTTAACATGACTCCTACCGCAGCGAGAACATTAATCTCCACAATGGCTGCAAATTCGCAACAATTTGGTTCTGCAAGTGAACCCAGTCGACGGGTTCAAACAGTAAGCACAATTACATTAGAAAATAAGATTGATAATTTGACTAATATTGTGCATTCACTTGTTTCAGGGAAATTAGGAGCTGCCAAAGTTTGTGGAGTTTGTACCATGTCCGATCATGTAACTGATCTATGTCCCTTACTCCAAGATCCATCTAGTGCCCAAGTTAACGCCATACACAACTTTCCCGGACCTCCCCAAAGACCCTATAACCCACATAGCAATACCTTCAATCCCGGTTGGAGAGATCACCCAAACTTGAGCTACGGTAATCAGAACCAAAATTACCAACCTAGGCAACAACCTCCCTACCAAAACCAAGCACCCCAAAAATCTTCGCTTGAGTCTATTGTTGAGAGATTGGCAGTTTCGCAGGAAAAATTCCAAACCCAAACACAATCCCACCTCCAACAAATCGACAAGCAAATAAGCCAACTAGCTCAAGCCGTTAGCCGTATAGAATCCCAGGGAAAGCTACCATCCCAAACCGAAACCAACCCAAGGGAAAACGTTAGTGCGATAACTTTGCGTAGTGGAACAGTTTTAACGCCTAAACCGCCCAAGCAAGATGAGCAAAAATCCGACGAGCAAGGCAACTCTTCGAAGGACCAAAATGAAAAGTCTCCACCCATTGCAGGTAACTCTAAATCCAATATTTCTGTTTCTACTTACGAACCTGTTCCTCCTTTTCCAGGTAGATTGACGAAACGAGATAAAAAGGAGGAAGAGAAGGAAATTTTGGATGTATTCAAGAAAGTGGAAATTAATATTCCACTTCTTGATGTTATTCGAAAAGTGCCCAAATATGCAAGGTTCCTGAAAGAGTTGTGCACAAACCGAAGGCGATTGTCTGGGAATGAAAAAGTTAACCTTGGTGAGAACGTTTCAGCTATTCTTCAAAGACCATTGCCGCCAAAGTACAAGGATCAAGGTATGTTCGTGGTTCCTTGTAAAATTGGGAATGTTGGGATAAAAAGGGCGATGTGCGATTTAGGCGCATCTATCAACGTCATGCCGTTAAGCGTTTACAACAAAATTTCGACTGAACCATTGAAAGAAACGCGAGTGACGGTTCAATTAGCTGATCGATCAATCATCTACCCCGAGGGAGTACTAGAAAACGTGTTGGTACAGGTAAAAAATCTCATTTTTCCTGCTGATTTTTACATTATTGACATGGAAAATGATCGCAGCAATAACGGATCCGAAATCTTGCTTGGCCGACCTTTCCTATCAACTGCGCATACAAAGATTGATGTCCGCGACGGCATCTTAACTATGGAATTTGATGGGGAAGTAGTTAAATTTGATATGTATAAAGCTATGAAGTATCCTGATTCGGTCGCAAGTTTAAATTTCATTGATATTATAGATCCGTTAGCTGATGATTTGATCGAAACTAATTTGTGTTATGAATTTTGTAGGGAATTCGCAGATCTCGACGATAAAAACAAAGGCGAAATCATTTCAAATCTTTCTTCCCTTTCTAATTTTCGATTAATTCCAATTCGAACTAAACATTTTCCATCAATTTTGCAGGAACCCAAGCCAAGGTTGGAATGGTTTGATTACATATTTTTAGGCGACAACCAAACTTTGCCAAACATCATCTTGAGTAAGTTGTCGTCTTGGGAAGGAGGTAGAAGCTTAGTTGTTGATTTGCGCACAAATAAAAAGATGAAGAAAAGCGTTAAAACGACGAGCGATGGACATTACCGTTTGTTTGAAGAACTTGCTTTTGAAGAACCAAAAACTTAGCAAAGGTCGTCGAGCTAAACGACGTTAAACAAAGCGCTAAATGGGAGGCAACCCATTGATTTATTTTTCGTTACTTTTTACTTTGTTTTTTTAATTTATGCTTCATTTTTCCCCTTTTTTTTGCCTTAATAAATTTTCTTTTTTTTCATCTGCATGATTTCTTTTCGCGAACAGCAGTGGCAAACTTAAACCCAGTTGAAGTGCACCGTTTCATTAACCGGTGCATTTTAGCACACCCAATGGAGCCGGTGCACTTTAGCCCATGCCCTTTACACCTTTCATTTTTCCTTTTTTTCCTTTTCTTTCTTTCTTTCCCGTGAATTACCAGAACCCTAAAAAACAACACAGCCAGCCGCAATTCCGACCAGTCCTCATCTTTCCTCCCAAACCAGCCATGGTCCGAACCCAACGACAAGGGAGAGCAGCACCCCCTAGATCGGCTGCCGTTCAACCCATCGTCCTTGGAGTTGGCGGACGGCGCCGCCATACGCAGAAACGCACTATGTCTCCGCACCTCCGCCTTCTCCCCTAGCCGTCAGCCGCCATTCGCAGCTCTCCAACAGCCCCGCTGGACCAAGCTCCACCCGCCGGCCGCCTTCTCGACGGTCACCATCACCATCGTCGCAATCATCGCTGATCACGGGGAGTTCTCTTTACCCCTTTTTGCCTTACTTTTTTTTATTCTTTTCTATGAATTGAGGCAATTCACTTAAGTGAGGGGGAGAGTAATAAATTACCACTTGTCTGCTTGTTTGATAATATGTTTTGATTTTGATTAAACCTTAAGATGATTTTTTTTTCTGGCCATTGCATTATATCCAGCATGTTATAATTGTTCTAGTGCTTAGGAATGATTGAATTGGAGCATTTTGATAATCAAATGATATGGGTAATTTGCAGTTTGACATCTCTTTTAATTACTCTTGATAGTGTTAATTAAATTTCTCGCCTAGCTTAATCAAATTAGCCCAATTTTGGTAAGACTTGAGCCTTGAGCATGCATTCTTCATATTATGCTTATTTCTTTTGCTTGAGAGTGTCATCCTGAATTTTAGGAATCTAGAACTTGTGGCTTGCTTACAATTCGAGACTACACTAAGAACGAGGTGCTTTAAAATGATTTAGGCATTAGGCTTTAAACCTTTTCCATCCCTTCCATTTTAATTTACCCTTTCTCATCGCCTAGTGAGCCTTTGTTAGCCTTACACCCCATTTCCTTGCTTAACCACTTTTTGATTGATCAAATGCTAGAAACTATATTACTAGGCAAATAAGGAGCTGCAATTCGAATAAAGGGCATAATTCTTCGAAATGAAAAAAAAAAGAAAAAAAAAACAGAATAAAGGAAGCAATTGCTTCGGAAAAAAAAAGAATAAAAAACAGTTTCGAAAAGAAGAAAAGAAAAAAAAAGAAAGAAAGAAAAAATGTGTGTTTTGCTTGCCCATTTTTAGCTCCTTTTTAATGTCTTCACTGCTTATGTTTGAAATATCTTGCTTTGATCATCTTCTTTTTCTTTCCATCTTTCTACCTTTTTTCTCTAAACCCTCATTACACCTTGAAGACCTAATGATTTTTGCACCTTGATTCTAATAAGTAGTGGAGAATTGAACTTGTTACAAGCATATGGAAACCTTTATTCATGATTGACTTTGAGTGTTTCTGCTTCAAATTTACCTTTAAAACACTTTGAGTGCTCTTGTGTGTATCTTGGTGAGGATTAAGACTAGGCTAAGATTTGATTAATGCTTGATAGGTAATTGAAAAGGAAAAGAGCTGCTCTTTGCTTGTATCTATTTGGTTTTAATTATGTTTCTTTCATGAACCTCCTTTCGTGCTAGAACTCTTATGATTATGTTTGATGCATGTAATGGCTTGAGAAATGCATTCTTGGGTTTATAATTTTTTCGGACATACTTGAGGACAAGTATGAGACAAGTGAGGGGGAATTTGATGAGTGCTCAATTATGACATATTTCATTTGTTATTTTTCTAGCTATTGGGACTTCTTGCTGCTTAATACATGTTGTTTTCGTTACATTTTGTGCAGGGACCCAATTCTAGAAATAGCAGTGAAAATGAGGCATTTCTGCAGTTTTTATTATAATTCTGTCATGACTGGCATTATGGGCACGACACCGGGCACGACGCGTCTGACGTGACAGTGACGTGGCAATGACGTGGCGACTTCTAGAAGCTTCTGGAACGCTCTGGAAGATGTTATCAGCTTATCCGATAGATTCCTGCATTTGAATTTCAAAACATTTGAATTGTTTTATCTTCTGTTTATTATTTTAAATTATATTATCACTTTATCTTTGTAAATCTAAGCCTATAAATACCACCCTTGGTGAAGGCTTAGATCATTCATTCATCCATCATTTTTAGTTTTTACCTTTGTAAACATTTTTAGTTTTAATTCAAGTTTTTTTCCTTTATTTTCTTATTTCATTTATTTTATGTTATTTAATTATTTTTCCAAAACTAAGTTAAGCATGATAATCAATATCATGCTTAGCTAAATTTCTTGAGCCAAGAGTTAGCCAAATCAATTCTAATCGTGAGAATTGAACATTGCCTAAATTCCTTCGGGAATACATTTTTATCTTTCTGTTTAGATAGTTTGGCAATCGGCCTTACTAAAGTTTTTAATCGTTTTTCAAATCAAAAGAGCTCGTTGATCTGGAATCGTTTAAAGACATAGTTGGGAGGAAGGATCGGCCTGTGGCAATTTCGACTTCCTGTGAACACTCTTAGCGGCGGTCCGCTAAGGAAAGATAAAATCAGAAGCGATTCTACTTTTAGACAATTTCTGAGTCGGGCTTTTCCTGCTTTCAAAACTAAACACTTTAACGACGATAGACGTGGCTAATTTGTTTAAGAATCAACCTTCGAAGATAGTCTTGGGAGAATTGGTTACTCGAGAGAAAAGCAAGTTGCGACGGGTTGGGCCTCGCAGACTGTAACCGACATGATCCCCGAAGTAAAAATCTATTTCAATGATCGAAGGAATTGACAAGGCTAACTCGAGGCTAATTTGCACATTTGGTTTTTTTTTCTATTATTTTCCTTAATTCTTGCATTTATTTTTTTTACTTCAATCGAAATCAAATATCACCCCCTTTTTTTATTTCCTTGCAGATATTCCTGGGATTTCGGATTCAACAAATTCAAGTCAACAATTCCAGCTAATCTCCCTGCGGATCGACCCTCTTTCCCTATACTTATTTAATTTCTTATTTTATTTATTGCTGAAAGAGGTTAATTATTTATATTTATTTTGACCGGTTAACGACGACTTGTCAATAGCTCTACTCAACATGGCTACAAGTGCCTTGATACTGAAGGTAGGCTGATTGTGTCTAGGCATGTTCAGTTTAATGAGAACTGCTTTCCTTGCTTACAGGACAAGGTTAATTCAACCCCTGTGGCAAATCCTGTTGATTCTAAGTATGTCAAGCCTAGGACAGTTGTTTCTTCTCAACAAGAGTGTTCTGAACCTTCAAATAGTGTTTCAAACAGTGGGTCTTCTGATACACCTTTTTCAGAGCCTATGTCAGATGATTCAAGTATTTCTGGCCCTGTTGTAACTCCTTCACAGCAGGCTCCTTCACAACAAGTGTTAAGTCATCCTTCTCACTCTGAATTCATATATGAGTCTATGCCTGAGCATGTTTTTGAGTTTCCTGAATCTGTTCATCCTTTATCTTCTACTACTGTTGATGTACCACATGTTTTTGAGTTACCTGAACATGTTTCTGAGTTACTTGAGCCTGTTTCTGATTCCTTAAATTCTCAGAGTGCCTCTCCTTCTGGTCAAACGTCTTCTGGTTCAGCTAAATTGCCAATTCCTTCTCACACAATGGTTACCAGATCTAAAGCATGAGTGTTTAAGCCCAAAGTGTTCCTTGCTCAGTCTGATAGTCAAGATTCTGTTCCTACTACAATTCAGCAGGCTATGGCTTCTCCAGTCTGGAAAGAGGCTGTGTTAAAAGAGTATGAAGCTCTTTTGTCTAAAGGTACCTGGAAATTAGTTGATCTACCTGCTGACAGAATACCTATTGGCTGTAAATGGCTTTTTAAGATAAAGCATAATTCTGATGGGAGTATAGCTAGGTACAAGGCCAGGCTTGTTCCTAAAGGTTTTTCTCAACAAGCAGGGTTTGACTATTTTGAAACCTACAGTCCAGTTGTCAAACATGTCACTGTCAGGGTTCTCTTGAGTGTTGCTCTTAACAACGGGTGGAGTTTGAGGCAAATTGACATAGATAATGCTTTTCTCAATGGTGACTTAAGTGAAGAGGTATATATGCAACAACCTCCTGGTTTCGAGCAAGAAAATTCTCATGGAAACAAGTTGGTGTGTAAGCTTCAGAAATCTTTGTATGGGCTCAAACAGGCACCAAGGGTCTGGTTTGAAAAGTTTCGAAGTCATCTAGTGACAAGCCTAAAATTTACTCCTTCACTTGTTGATTCCTCCTTATACTTCATAGAATCAAATGGAAATATAGTCTACATCATGGTTTATGTAGATGATATAGTGGTCAATGAAGTTAATCTTGTCATAGAAGATATTAGTAAAGCCTTTTCTTTGAAAGATTTAGGCCAGCTCACTTACTTTCTTGGCATGAATATTCAACCTGTCAATCAAGGTTTAGTACTCAGTCAGAAGAAGCATATATTAGAACTGCTTGAGAAGACTAAGATGAATGATGCAACAGTTACTCCTACACCTATGGTAACCTCACCTCAGATTTCTTCTAAAGATGGAATTGTTTTAGAAGATGGTTCTTTGTATAGGCAAGTGGTTGGTACACTGCAACACATTTGCACAACTAGACCTGATATACAGTTTGCAGTTAATAAAGTGAGCCAATACATGCAATCTCCTCTTGATAAGCATTGGACAGCAGTTAAGAGAATCATCAGATACTTGAAAGGTACTCTAAATCATGGTCTCTTTTTCAGTAATAGTCTAGGGTCAAATACCTTGGTTGCTTACACTGATTCTGATTGGGGTACAAGCATTGATGATAAGAGGTCTACTGGAGGTCATTGTGTTTTTATAGGGGGCAATCTGGTTTCTTGGGGATCCAAGAAACAAAGTGTTGTTTATTGGTCGTCCACAAAGGCAGAATTCAGAAATTTAGCTGATACAATGTGTGACACAATGTGGGTTCGATCACTTCTTTCTGAACTAAAGATCCAGCTGTCCAAAACTCCTGTGATCTGGTGTGACAACACCAGTGCAATAGCTCATTCTGCAAACCCAGTCCATCATGCTAAGCTCAAGCATGTTGAGTTAGACCTTAGCTTTGTTAGGGAAAAAGTAGCAGCAGGACTGTTTCAAGTATGCTATGTACCAGCGTCCGAACAAATTGCTGATGTCCTTACAAAGCCTTTATCAGCAACGTTCTTTGTTCATCTAAGACAGAAGCTTAGAGTTTATTGCCCTGATGAACTGAGAAGTCAAGTTACTGATTGATTCTCTTATGATTGTTCTTCTTTCAAGAAATCAAGAGGACAAAAAGAATGATAGTATATTAGTTTCTCAAATCAAGAGGACATGAAGTATGTTAGTGTGTATGGTTGTCACAGCTGTGATGCAAGCTGTTAGTAACTGTCATCTGTTAGTTTGTTATAGGATCCGTTTCAATTAAAGAAAAGGTTGTTAAGTTTCTATTTCTGTGTATATAAAGGTGTATTTGTACAATGTAAAGATCAGCTTGATTGAATAAAGATCAGTTTCCTTTTCTTCTTCTTCTCCCTTGTGTCTCTCATCTTCTTCAAGTCTATCTCTCCTTCATCTATATTCTCACAGTTATTAGGCAGTTAGTTTTCACTTTTCTAATTCCCTTAAATCATTTTATCATAAAATTTTGTGTTAACATACACTTATATATAATTAAGTTTGGATCGTCTAACAGAAAATGGAATTAACTTCATGTTTAATTAAGTTTACAAGGAAAGTAGATCGTATGGAAATGGAAGGGTCATCTTTAAGTGTGAGAAAAGGTGCATGGACTGAAGAAGAAGACACTCTTCTCAAGAAATGCATTGAGCAATATGGAGAAGGAAAATGGCATAAAGTGCCTTCCAGAGCAGGTAAAAAGATTGAGTTTTTTTCTTGAAAATAAAAGAAGTTCATTTGATTTTGAAGAAGATAATGAGGTAGAAGAGGGTAAAAGTGTAGGGTTGAATCGTTGCCGGAAAAGCTGTAGACTGCGGTGGTTGAATTATCTGAAACCAAACATCAAGAAAGAAGCATTCGCAGCTGATGAAGTTGACCTCATCATCCGCCTCCATAACCTCCTCGGTAACAGGTAACTCGTTCGTTTTGCTCATCTATGCTTTTGATGAACACGTAGTAGTAATAATAGTAATAATAATAATAATAATAATAATAATAATAATAATAATAATAATAATAATAATAACCATACAATTTCTTTATGAAATTTAAAAAATGAGTGCTTATTTACGCACCAATCCAATCAGAATAAGCTGTAGCTTCGATCCTCTTGTTTGCACAGCGAAAGCCATTTTATTGATGAACAAAAGATAGTTGATCAGCTGTTGAGTTTGACACTTTTCGTGGTATTAATGCCGTTAAATGTTCATAATTTTATAGTGGTCTTTCATGCTTTTCTTCAAAGTGTTAATAACGAGGCCTTTTTAGTGGATCATTTTGTTTCTGGTGCTGTTTAATTTTGAATCTTAATCCATGAGGAAAACACTGTTAATGAATGCCTGTAAAAAGGAAGCTAATCTGGTGCTTTTGTTTATAGGAGCTTGCAATCCAGAACAAATGTGTCAAGTTTGTTTCTAATAGATCAACAACGGAAATATAACCTCAAACAAAGAAACCGACAAAATTATACCTAGACAATGAATAAAAATTTGATGAACTTTTTAGGGTAGAGTGTATTTTTTAGGGTATAAGATGTAGGGTTTAGAATTTAAAATTTAGGGTTAGGGTTTATAATTTAATTTTGTAGTGACTTTTAGTATTAGGGCATATGTAGGGGCACCGAAAAGGGGCAGACGAATTTTATCCAGCTTTAACATTAAAAAATTTAATTTAGAATTTAGGTTTAAGGTTGAGATTTAAGATTTAGGATGTAGATATTAGAATTTACGGTAAAAGTAAAGAATTCATAAATTATTAACGTTAAGATATACATAAAAACACCAAAATGAATATAGAAATTTTGTTTCTAGACTATATATATATATATATAAAAGCAGTTCACTAACTCACACAAGAGGGAACTTCAACACTGCAACAACAACAGGATTCTCCGAACCAAAAAATATATCCACCGTAAGGACTCACCATAATATTACATTGCGGTTACGGCGTCAGTCGCGATTGGAGATGGTGCAGACATTACATAACACGTAATGGTTGTTGCAAACGAGATGTAGTTTTCTTGCTGCATTGCGTCAATATTATTTCGTAGAGATCTTTAAAACCGTCACGATACGACCATAATGATGCGTTGCAGCCGTAATTTAATACTATAAAACTCACTCTACGCCACCTTTTTCCGTAGTTGAAATTCGTCGCAAAATAATCCAACCAAGAAACACAAGAAAGTTTCATAGTTTGAACCAACCAGATTAACAAAAAGACTCATAGCATCATCCTCAACTTAGGAAGAAAACGTCAAAGCTTACGGTAACGTCAAATATTATAGATCTCAAGTCTTTTGAAGAAAAAAAATTCACCGACATTGTTTTTTTTGCTCAACAAATCAAATTTTATTAAGATTAACCGACATATGTGTCTCGTTAAAAACCTCCGTAAGCTTAAATGAAGAAAAATAATATACATATTCGAGAATACAAAAACCAAAGAACTCGGGAAAAAAACGAAAACCCACGCATGACACCGCTGGACCTAGACCCCTGTAGTTACAATATCACAATATCACAAACTACATATACAATGGCAATCTTCCAGTTCAAGGCCTCTCTTTTGAGGGAAGAGTTTCGTAGGGACCCTGCCCAATTTCAGCGTCCACAAAAAAATCTGACTTTTGGAGGAACTTTTAGCTACCATAATATATCAAATTTAAATTCAGGATCTACGAGCTCGGCATTAACTAATAATTCAGTTAGTTTTTTCACAGAAAATATCCCTGAGCTATTATGTATCCAAACAATTTTATCTTCCTTCTCCGAAATCAGTTTCCACTTCTGCACCTTCTCCTCAATATCTTTCAAT